>OZ007596.1:126581235-127781235 GCA_963931845.1 Maratus michaelseni | reverse complement strand
AAATCTCTGACATAAAATATATGCCTCTCCGAGAAAGATGCAAAGAAGTAGACCGGTCACTTTCAATATCACATCTGACCTATTTATAAAGAAACTGATGGACTAATTTGTCAGGACGTATACAGGAAACCGATTAAAATGCGGAGGTATGATTTAAAACAATGCTGAATTCAAACAGTTATACATTCTAAATATAGACATTTAAAGTTTGATGCAAATTTAACATTTCTTTTCAGGTGCATAAATTTCTGACATAAAATATATGCCTCTCCGCGAAAGATGCAAAGAAGTAGACCAGCCCAATTTAAAAAGACTTCTGTTTAGTTTATGGTGAAATTACCTTAATACTTTGTGAGGACAGAAGTAGAAAATCATTTCCAATGCGGAGGTATGTTTTAAAACAATGCTAAATGCAAAGAGTTAAACATTTTAATATATAAACATTTAAATTTTCATGCAAATTTAACATTTCGTTGCAGGTGCATAAATTTCTGAGCTAAAATATATGCCTCTCCACGAAAGATCCAAAAGCGTAGACAAGGCACTTTTATTAGGACATCTGACCTGTTTATGAAGAAATAGACGGATTAATGTTTGTGGATAAATACAGAAAATCTTTTAAAAAGCGGAGGTAAGTTTTAAAACAATGTTGAATTCAAACAATTAAACATTTTATTATATAAACTTATAAATGTTCATGTAAATTTAACATTTCTTTTCAGGTGCATAATTTTCTACCCTAAAATATATGCCTCTCCGCGAATGATACCAAAGAGTAGACCAGCCACATTTATTTAGACTTGTGTCCCGTTTATGGAGAAATGGACTGACTAATTTTGAGGAAATATATAGAAAATATTTTTAAATGCGGAGGTATGTTTTGAAACAATGTTGATTTCAAACAGTTAAACATTTTATTATATAAACTTTCAAAGATTGATGCAAATTTAACATTTCGTTTTAGGTGCATAAATTTCGGACCTAAAATATATGCCTCTCCGCGAAGATGCAAAGAAGTAGACCAGCCAATTTTAATATCACATCTGACCTAATTATAAAGAAACTGATGGACTAATTTGTCAGGACAAATACAGAAAACGTATTAAAATGCGGAGGTATGTTTTAAAACAATGCTGAATTCAAACAGTTATACATTTTAATATATAGACTTTTAAAGTTTGATGCAAATTTAACATTTCTTTTCAGGTGCATAAATTTCTGACATAAAATATATGCCTCTCCGCGAAAGATGCAAAGAAGTAGAACGGTCACTTTCAATATCACATCTGACCTGTTTATAAAGAAACTGATGGACTAATTTGTCAGGACATATACAGGAAACCGATTAAAATGCGGAGGTATGTTTTAAAACAATGCTGAATTCAAACAGTTATACATTCTAAATATAGACTTTTAAAGTTTTATGAAAATTTAACATTTCTTTTCAGGTGCAGAAATTTCTGACATAAAATATATGCCTCTCCGCGAAAGATGCAAAGAAGTAGACCAGCCCAATTTAAAAAGACTTCTGTCCAGTTTATGGTGGAATTACCTTAATTCTTTGTGAGGATATAAGTAGAAAATCATTTCCAATGCGGAGGTATGTTTTAAAACAATGCTAAATGCAAAGAGTTAAACATTTTAATATATAAACATTTAAATTTTCATGCAAATTTAACATTTCGTTGCAGGTGCATAAGTTTCTGAGCTAAAATATATGCCTCTCCACGAAAGATCCAAAAGCGTAGACAAGGCACTTTTATTAGGACATCTGACCTGTTTATGAAGAAATAGACGGATTAATGTTTGTGGATAAATACAGAAAATCTTTTAAAAAGCGGAGGTAAGTTTTAAAACAATGTTGAATTCAAACAATTAAACATTTTATTATATAAACTTATAAATGTTCATGTAAATTTAACATTTCTTTTTAGGTGCATAATTTTCTACCCTAAAATATATGCCTCTCAGCGAATGATACCAAAGAGTAAACCAGCCACATTTATTTAGACTTGTGACCCGTTTATGGAGAAATGGACTGACTAATTTTGAGGAAATATATAGAAAATATTTTTAAATGCGGAGGTATGTTTTGAAACAATGTTGATTTCAAACAGTTAAACATTTTATTATATAAACTTTCAAAGATTGATGCAAATTTAACATTTCTTTTTAGGTGCATAAATTTCGGACCTAAAATATATGCCTCTCCGCGAAGATGCAAAGAAGTAGACCAGCCAATTTTAATATCACATCTGACCTAATTATAAAGAAACTGATGGACTAATTTGTCAGGACAAATACAGAAAACGTATTAAAATGCGGAGGTATGTTTTAAAACAATGCTGAATTCAAACAGTTATACATTTTAATATATAGACTTTTAAAGTTTGATGCAAATTTAACATTTCTTTTCAGGTGCATAAATTTCTGACATAAAATATATGCCTCTCCGCGAAAGATGCAAAGAAGTAGACCGGTCACTTTCAATATCACATCTGACCTGTTTATAAAGAAACTGATGGACTAATTTGTCAGGACATATACAGGAAACCGATTAAAATGCGGAGGTATGATTTAAAACAATGCTGAATTCAAACAGTTATACATTCTAAATATAGACTTTTAAAGTTTGATGCAAATTTAACATTTCTTTTCAGGTGCATAAATTTCTGACATAAAATATATGCCTATCCGCGAAAGATGCAAAGAAGTAGACCAGCCCAATTTAAAAAGACTTCTGTTTAGTTTATGGTGAAATTACCTTAATACTTTGTGAGGACAGAAGTAGAAAATCATTTCCAATGCGGAGGTATGTTTTAAAACAATGCTAAATGCAAAGAGTTAAACATTTTAATATATAAACATTTAAATTTTCATGCAAATTTAACATTTCGTTGCTGGTGCATAAATTTCTGAGCTAAAATATATGCCTCTCCACGAAAGATACAAAAGCGTAGACAAGGCACTTTTACTAGGACATCTGACCTGTTTATGAAGAAATAGACGGATTAATGTTTGTGGATAAATACAGAAAATCTTTTAAAAAGCGGAGGTAAGTTATAAAACAATGTTGAATTCAAACAGTTAAACATTTTATTATATAAACTTATAAATGTTCATGTAAATTTAACATTTCTTTTCAGGTGCATAAATTTCGGACCTAAAATATATGCCTCTCCACGAAGATGCAAAGAAGTAGACCAGCCAATTTTAATATCACATCTGACCTAATTATAAAGAAACTGATGGACTAATTTGTCAGGACAAATACAGAAAACGTATTAAAATGCGAAGGTATGTTTTAAAACAATGCTGAATTCAAACAGTTATACATTTTAATATATAGACTTTTAAATTTTGATGCAAATTTAACATTTCTTTTCAGGTGCATAAATTTCTGACATAAAATATATGCCTCTCCGCGAAAGATGCAAAGAAGTAGACCGGTCACTTTCAATATCACATCTGACCTGTTTATAAAGAAACTGATGGACTAATTTGTCAGGACATATACAGGAAACCGATTAAAATGCGGAGGTATGATTTAAAACAATGCTGAATTCAAACAGTTATACATTCTAAATATAGACTTTTAAAGTTTGATGCAAATTTAACATTTCTTTTCAGGTGCATAAATTTCTGACATAAAATATATGCCTCTCCGCGAATGATACCAAAGAGTAGACCAGCCACATTTATTTAGACATGTGACCCGTTTATGGAGAAATGGACTGACTAATTTTGAGGAAATATATAGAAAATATTTTTAAATGCGGACGTATGTTTTGAAACAATGTTGATTTCAAACAGTTAAACATTTTATTATATAAACTTTCAAAGATTGATGCAAAATTAACATTTCTTTTCAGGTGCATAAATTTCTGACATAAAATATATGCCTCTCAGCGAAAGATGCAAAGAAGTAGACCAGCCCAATTTAAAAAGACTTCTGGCCAGTTTATGGTGAAATTACCTTAATACTTTGTGAGGACAGAAGTAGAAAATCATTTCCAATGCGGAGGTATGTTTTAAAACAATGCTAAATGCAAAGAGTTAAACATTTTAATATATAAACATTTAAATTTTCATGCAAATTTAACATTTCGTTGCAGGTGCATAACTTTCTGAGCTAAAATATATGCCTCTCCAAGAAATATACAAAAGCGTAGACAAGGCACTTTTATCAGGACATCTGACATGTTTATGAAGAAATAGACGGATTAATGTTTGTGGATAAATACAGAAAATCTTTTAAAAAGCGGAGGTAAGTTTTAAAACAATGTTGAATTCAAACAGTTAAACATTTTATTATATAAACTTATAAATGTTCATGTAAATTTAGCATTTCTTTTCAGGTGCATAAATTTCTACCCTAAAATATATGCCTCTCCGCGAATGATACCAAAGAGTAGACCGGCCACATTTATTATGACATCTGACCTGTTTATCAAGAAACTGATGGACTAATTTGTGAGCACATATACAGAAATGTTTTTTAATGCGGAGGTATGTTTTAATACAATGTTGAATTCAAACAGCTTTACATTTTAATATATAGACTTTTAAAGTTTGATGCAAATTTTACATTTCTTTTCAGGTGCATATATTTCTACCCTAAAATATATGCCTCTCCGCGAATGATACCAAAGAGTACCAGCCACATTTATTTAGGCTTGTGACCCGTTTACGGAGAAATGGACTGACTAATTTTGAGGAAATATATAGAAAATATTTTTAAATGCGGAGGTATGTTTTGAAACAAAGTTTAATTCAAACAGTTAAGCATTTTATTATATAAAATTTTTAAGATTGATGCAAATTTAACATTACTTTATAGGTGCATAAATTTCGGACCTAAAATATATGCCTCTCCGGGAAGATGCAAAGAAGTAGACCAGCCAATTTTAATATCACATCTGACCTGTTTATAAAGAAACTGATGGAATAATTTGTCAGGACATATACAGGAAACCTATTAAAATGCGGAGGTATGTTTTAAAACAATGCTGAATTCAAACAGTTATACATTTTAATATATAGACTTTTAAAGTTTGATGAAAATTTAACATTTCTTTTCAGGTGCATAAATTTCTGACGTAAAATATATGCCTCTCCGCGAAAGATGCAAAGAAGTAGACCAGCCCAATTTAAAAAGACTTCTGTCCAGTTTATGGTGAAATTACCTTAATACTTTGTGAGGACAGAAGTAGAAAATCATTTCCAATGCGGAGGTATGTTTTAAAACAATGCTAAATGCAAAGAGTTAAACATTTTAATATATAAACATTTAAATTTTCATTCAAATTGAACATTTGGTTGCAGGTGCATAAATTTCTGAGCTAAAATATATGCCTCTCCACGAAAGATACAAAAGCGTAGACAAGGCACTTTTATTAGGACATCTGACCTGTTTATGAAGAAATAGACGGATTAATGTTTGTGGATAAATACAGAAAATCTTTTAAAAAGCGGAGGTAAGTTTTAAAACAATGTTGAATTCAAACAGTTAAACATTTTATTATATAAACTTATAAATGTTCATGTAAATTTAACATTTCTTTTCAGGTGCATAAATTTCTGACATAAAATATATGCCTCTCCGCGAAAGATGCAAAGAAGTAGACCGGTCACTTTCAATATCACATCTGACCTGTTTATAAAGAAACTGATGGACTAATTTGTCAGGACATATACAGGAAATCGATTAAAATGCGGAGGTATGTTTTAAAACAATGCTGAATTCAAACAGTTATACATTCTAAATATAGACTTTTAAAGTTTTATGAAAATTTAACATTTCTTTTCAGGTGCAGAAATTTCTGACATAAAATATATGCCTCTCCGCGAAAGATGCAAAGATGTAGACCAGCCCAATTTAAAAAGACTTCTGTCCAGTTTATGGTGAAATTACCTTAATTCTTTGTGAGGATAGAAGTAGAAAATCATTTCCAATGCGGAGGTATGTTTTAAAACAATGCTAAATGCAAAGAGTTAAACATTTTAATATATAAACATTTAAATTTTCATGCAAATTTAACATTTCGTTGCAGGTGCATAAATTTCTGAGCTAAAATATATGCCTCTCCACGAAAGATCCAAAAGCGTAGACAAGGCACTTTTATTAGGACATCTGACCTGTTTATGAAGAAATAGACGGATTAATGTTTGTGGATAAATACAGAAAATCTTTTAAAAAGCGGAGGTAAGTTTTAAAACAATGTTGAATTCAAACACTTAAACATTTTATTATATAAACTTATAAATGTTCATGTAAATTTAACATTTATTTTTAGGTGCATAATTTTCTACCCTAAAATATATGCCTCTCAGCGAATGATACCAAAGAGTAAACCAGCCACATTTATTTAGACTTGTGACCCGTTTATGGAGAAATGGACTGACTAATTTTGAGGAAATATATAGAAAATATTTTTAAATGCGGAGGTATGTTTTGAAACAATGTTGATTTCAAACAGTTAAACATTTTATTATATAAACTTTCAAAGATTGATGCAAATTTAACATTTCTTTTTAGGTGCATAAATTTCGGACCTAAAATATATGCCTCTCCGCGAAGATGCAAAGAAGTAGACCAGCCAATTTTAATATCACATCTGACCTAATTATAAAGAAACTGATGGACTAATTTGTCAGGACAAATACAGAAAACGTATTAAAATGCGGAGGTATGTTTTAAAATAATGCTGAATTCAAACAGTTATACATTTTAATATATAGACTTTTAAAGTTTGATGCAAATTATCATTTCTTTTCAGGTGCATAAATCTCTGACATAAAATATATGTCTCTCCGCGAAAGATGCAAAGAAGTAGACCGGTCACTTTCAATATCACAACTGACCTGTTTATAAAGAAACTGATGGACTAATTTGTCAGGACATATACAGGAAACCGATTAAAATGCGGAGGTATGATTTAAAACAATGCTGAATTCAAACAGTTATACATTCTAAATATAGACTTTTAAAATTTGATGCAAATTTAACATTTCTTTTCAGGTGCATAAATTTCTGACATAAAATATATGCCTCTCCGCGAAAGATGCAAAGAAGTAGACCAGCCCAATTTAAAAAGACTTCTGTTTAGTTTATGGTGAAATTACCTTAATACTTTGTGAGGACAGAAGTAGAAAATCATTTCCAATGCGGAGGTATGTTTTAAAACAATGCTAAATGCAAAGAGTTAAACATTTTAATATATAAACATTTAAATTTTCATGCAAATTTAACATTTCGTTGCAGGTGCATAAATTTCTGAGCTAAAATATATGCCTCTCCACGAAAGATCCAAAAGCGTAGACAAGGCACTTTTATTAGGACATCTGACCTGTTTATGAAGAAATAGACGGATTAATGTTTGTGGATAAATACAGAAAATCTTTTAAAAAGCGGAGGTAAGTTTTAAAACAATGTTGAATTCAAACAGTTAAACATTTTATTATATAAACTTATAAATGTTCATGTAAATTTAACATTTCTTTTCAGGTGCATAAATTTCTGACATAAAATATATGCCTCTCCGCGAAAGATGCAAAGAAGTACACCGGTCACTTTCAATATCACATCTGACCTGTTTATAAAGAAACTGATGGACTAATTTGTCAGGACATATACAGGAAATCGATTAAAATGCGGAGGTATGTTTTAAAACAATGCTGAATTCAAACAGTTATACATTCTAAATATAGACTTTTAAATTTTTATGAAAATTTAACATTTCTTTTCAGGTGCAGAAATTTCTGACATAAAATATATGCCTCTCCGCGAAAGATGCAAAGATGTAGACCAGCCCAATTTAAAAAGACTTCTGTCCAGTTTATGGTGAAATTACCTTAATTCTTTGTGAGGATAGAAGTAGAAAATCATTTCCAATGCGGAGGTATGTTTTAAAACAATGCTAAATGCAAAGAGTTAAACATTTTAATATATAAACATTTAAATTTTCATGCAAATTTAACATTTCGTTGCAGGTGCATAAATTTCTGAGCTAAAATATATGCCTCTCCACGAAAGATCCAAAAGCGTAGACAAGGCACTTTTATTAGGACATCTGACCTGTTTATGAAGAAATAGACGGATTAATGTTTGTGGATAAATACAGAAAATCTTTTAAAAAGCGGAGGTAAGTTTTAAAAAAATGTTGAATTCAAACACTTAAACATTTTATTATATAAACTTATAAATGTTCATGTAAATTTAACATTTATTTTTAGGTGCATAATTTTCTACCCTAAAATATATGCCTCTCAGCGAATGATACCAAAGAGTAAACCAGCCACATTTATTTAGACTTGTGACCCGTTTATGGAGAAATGGACTGACTAATTTTGAGGAAATATATAGAAAATATTTTTAAATGCGGAGGTATGTTTTGAAACAATGTTGATTTCAAACAGTTAAACATTTTATTATATAAACTTTCAAAGATTGATGCAAATTTAACATTTCTTTTTAGGTGCATAAATTTCGGACCTAAAATATATGCCTCTCCGCGAAGATGCAAAGAAGTAGACCAGCCAATTTTAATATCACATCTGACCTAATTATAAAGAAACTGATGGACTAATTTGTCAGGACAAATACAGAAAACGTATTAAAATGCGGAGGTATGTTTTAAAATAATGCTGAATTCAAACAGTTATACATTTTAATATATAGACTTTTAAAGTTTGATGCAAATTATCATTTCTTTTCAGGTGCATAAATCTCTGACATAAAATATATGCCTCTCCGCGAAAGATGCAAAGAAGTAGACCGGTCACTTTCAATATCACAACTGACCTGTTTATAAAGAAACTGATGGACTAATTTGTCAGGACATATACAGGAAACCGATTAAAATGCGGAGGTATGATTTAAAACAATGCTGAATTCAAACAGTTATACATTCTAAATATAGACTTTTAAAATTTGATGCAAATTTAACATTTCTTTTCAGGTGCATAAATTTCTGACATAAAATATATGCCTCTCCGCGAAAGATGCAAAGAAGTAGACCAGCCCAATTTAAAAAGACTTCTGTTTAGTTTATGGTGAAATTACCTTAATACTTTGTGAGGACAGAAGTAGAAAATCATTTCCAATGCGGAGGTATGTTTTAAAACAATGCTAAATGCAAAGAGTTAAACATTTTAATATATAAACATTTAAATTTTCATGCAAATTTAACATTTCGTTGCAGGTGCATAAATTTCTGAGCTAAAATATATGCCTCTCCACGAAAGATACAAAAGCGTAGACAAGGCACTTTTACTAGGACATCTGACCTGTTTATGAAGAAATAGACGGATTAATGTTTGTGGATAAATACAGAAAATCTTTTAAAAAGCGGAGGTAAGTTATAAAACAATGTTGAATTCAAACAGTTAAACATTTTATTATATAAACTTATAAATGTTCATGTAAATTTAACATTTCTTTTCAGGTGCATAAATTTCGGACCTAAAATATATGCCTCTCCACGAAGATGCAAAGAAGTAGACCAGCCAATTTTAATATCACATCTGACCTAATTATAAAGAAACTGATGGACTAATTTGTCAGGACAAATACAGAAAACGTATTAAAATGCGGAGGTATGTTTTAAAGCAATGTTGAATTCAAACAGTTAAACATTTTATTATATAAACTTATAAATGTTCATGTAAATTTAACATTTCTTTTCAGGTGCATAATTTTCTACCCTAAAATATATGCCTCTCCGCGAATGATACCAAAGAGTAGACCAGCCACATTTATTTAGACATGTGACCCGTTTATGGAGAAATGGACTGACTAATTTTGAGGAAATATATAGAAAATATTTTTTAATGCGGAGGTATGTTTTGAAACAATGTTGATTTCAAACAGTTAAACATTTTATTATATAAACTTTCAAAGATTGATGCAAAATTAACATTTCTTTTCAGGTGCATAAATTTCTGACATAAAATATATGCCTCTCCGCGAAAGATGCAAAGAAGTAGACCGGCCACTTTCAATATCACATCTGACCTGTTTATAAAGAAACTGATGGACTAATTTGTCAGGACATATACAGGAAACCGATTAAAAAACGGAGGTATGTTTTAAAACAATGCTGAATTCAAACAGTTATACATTCTAAATATAGACTTTTAAAGTTTGATGCAAATTTAACATTTCTTTTCAGGTACATAAATTTCTGACATAAAATATATGTTTCTCCGCGAAAGATGCAAAGAAGTAGACCAGCCCAATTTAAAAAGACTTCTGTCCAGTTTATGGTGAAATTACCTTAATACTTTGTGAGGACAGAAGTAGAAAATCATTTCCAATGCGGAGGTATGTTTTAAAACAATGCTAAATGCAAAGAGTTAAACATTTTAATATATAAACATTTAAATTTTCATGCAAATTTAACATTTCGTTCCAGGTGCATAAATTTCTGAGCTAAAATATATGCCTCTCCGCGAGTGATACAAAAGAGTAGACCGGCAATATTTATTATGAAATCTGACCTGTTTATGAAGAAACTGATGGACTAATTTGTGATCACATATACAGAAATGTTTTTAAATGCGGAGGTATGTTTTAATACAATGTTGAATTCAAACAGCTATACATTTTAATATATAGACTTTTAAAGTTTGATGCAAATTTACATTTCTTTTCAGGTGCATAAATTTCTACCCTAAAATATATGCCTCTCCGAGAATGATACCAAAGAGTACCAGCCACATTTATTTAGGCTTGTGACCCGTTTACGGAGAAATGGACTGACTAATTTTGAGGAAATATATAGAAAATATTTTTAAATGCGGAGGTATGTTTTGAAACAATGTTGAATTCAAACAGTTGAACATTTTATTATATAAACTTTCAAAGATTGATGCAAATTTAACATTTCTTTTCAGGTGCATAAATTTCTGACATAAAATATATGCCTCTCAGCGAAAGATGCAAAGAAGTAGACCAGCCCAATTTAAAAAACTTCTGTCCAGTTTATGGTGAAATTACCTTAATTCTTTGTGAGGACAGAAGTAGAAAATCATTTCCAATGCGGAGGTATGTTTTAAAACAATGCTAAATGCAAAGAGTTAAACATTTTAATATAAAAACATTTAAATTTTCATGCAAATTTAACATTTCGTTGCATGTGCATAAATTTCTGAGCTAAAATATATGCCTCTCCACGAAAGATACAAAAGCGTAGTCAAGGCACTTTTATTAGGACATCTGACCTGTTTATGAAGAAATAGACGGATTAATGTTTGTGGATAAATACAGAAAATCTTTTAAAAAGTGGAGGTAAGATTTAAAACAATGTTGAATTCAAACAGTTAAACATTTTATTATATAAACTTATAAATGTTCATGTAAATTTAACATTTCTTTTCAGGTGCATAAATTTCTGACATAAAATATATGCCTCTCCGCGAAAGATGCAAAGAAGTAGACCGGTCACTTTCAATATCACATCTGACCTGTTTATAAAGAAACTGATGGACTAATTTGTCAGGACATATACAGGAAATCGATTAAAATGCGGAGGTATGTTTTAAAACAATGCTGAATTCAAACAGTTATACATTCTAAATATAGACTTTTAAAGTTTTATGAAAATTTAACATTTCTTTTCAGGTGCAGAAATTTCTGACATAAAATATATGCCTCTCCGCGAAAGATGCAAAGATGTAGACCAGCCCAATTTAAAAAGACTTCTGTCCAGTTTATGGTGAAATTACCTTAATTCTTTGTGAGGATAGAAGTAGAAAATCATTTCCAATGCGGAGGTATGTTTTAAAACAATGCTAAATGCAAAGAGTTAAACATTTTAATATATAAACATTTAAATTTTCATGCAAATTTAACATTTCGTTGCAGGTGCATAAATTTCTGAGCTAAAATATATGCCTCTCCACGAAAGATACAAAAGCGTAGACAAGGCACTTTTATTAGGACATCTGACCTGTTTATGAAGAAATAGACGGATTAATGTTTGTGGATAAATAAAGAAAATCTTTTAAAAAGCGGAGGTAGTTTTAAAACAATGTTGAATTCAAACAGTTAAACATTTTATTATATAAACTTATAAATGTTCATGTAAATTTAACATTTCTTTTCAGGTGCATAAATTTCTACCCTAAAGTATATGCCTCTCCGCGAAAGATACCAAAGAGTAGACCGGCCACATTTATTATGACATCTGACCTGTTTATGAAGAAACTGATGGAATAATTTGTGAGCACATATACAGAATTTTTTTTAAATGCGGAGGTATGTTTTAATACAATGTTGAATTCAAACAGCTTTACATTTTAATATATAGACTTTTAAAGTTTGATGCAAGTTTTACATTTCTTTTCAGGTGCATAAATTTCTGACATAAAATATATGCCTCTCAGCGAAAGATGCAAAGAAGTAGACCAGCCCAATTTAAAAAGGCTTCTGGCCAGTTTATGGTGAAATTACCTTAATACTTTGTGAGGACAGAAGTAGAAAATCATTTCCAATGCGGAGGTATGTTTTAAAACAATGCTAAATGCAAAGAGTTAAACATTTTAATATATAAACATTTAAATTTTCATGCAAATTTAACATTTCGTTGCAGGTGCATAAATTTCTGAGCTAAAATATATGCCTCTCCACGAAAGATCCAAAAGCGTAGACAAGGCACTTTTATTAGGACATCTGACCTGTTTATGAAGAAATAGACGGATTAATGTTTGTGGATAAATACAGAAAATCTTTTAAAAAGCGGAGGTAAGTTTTAAAACAATGTTGAATTCAAACAATTAAACATTTTATTATATAAACTTATAAATGTTCATGTAAATTTAACAATTCTTTTCAGGTGCATAATTTTCTACCCTAAAATATATGCCTCTCCGCGAATTTTACCAAAGAGTAGACCAGCCACATTTATTTAGACTTGTGACCCGTTTATGGAGAAATGGACTGACTAATTATGAGGAAATATATAGAAAATATTTTTAAATGCGGAGGTATGTTTTGAAACAATGTTGATTTCAAACAGTTAAACATTTTATTATATAAACTTTCAAAGATTGATGCAAATTAACATTTCTTTTTAGGTGCATAAATTTCGGACCTAAAATATATGCCTCTCCGCGAAGATGCAAAGAAGTAGACCAGCCAATTTTAATATCACATCTGACCTAATTATAAAGAAACTGATGGACTAATTTGTCAGGACAAATACATAAAACGTATTAAAATGCGGAGGTATGTTTTAAAACAATGCTGAATTCAAACAGTTATACATTTTAATATATAGACTTTTAAAGTTTGATGCAAATTTAACATTTCTTTTCAGGTGCATAAATTTCTGACATAAAATATATGCCTCTCCGCGAAAGATGCAAAGAAGTAGACCGGTCACTTTCAATATCACATCTGACCTGTTTATAAAGAAACTGATGGACTAATTTGTCAGGACATATACAGGAAACCGATTAAAATGCGGAGGTATGATTTAAAACAATGCTGAATTCAAACAGTTATACATTCTAAATATAGACTTTTAAAGTTTGATGCAAATTTAACATTTCTTTTCAGGTGCATAAATTTCTGACATAAAATATATGCCTCTCCGCGAAAGATGCAAAGAAGTAGACCAGCCCAATTTAAAAAGACTTCTGTTTAGTTTATGGTGAAATTACCTTAATACTTTGTGAGGACAGAAGTAGAAAATCATTTCCAATGCGGAGGTATGTTTTAAAACAATGCTAAATGCAAAGAGTTAAACATTTTAATATATAAACATTTAAATTTTCATGCAAATTTAACATTTCGTTGCAGGTGCATAAATTTCTGAGCTAAAATATATGCCTCTCCACGAAAGATACAAAAGCGTAGACAAGGCACTTTTACTAGGACATCTGACCTGTTTATGAAGAAATAGACGGATTAATGTTTGTGGATAAATACACAAAATCTTTTAAAAAGCGGAAGTAAGTTATAAAACAATGTTGAATTCAAACAGTTAAACATTTTATTATATAAACTTACAAATGTTCATGTAAATTTAACATTTCTTTTCAGGTGCATAAATTTCGGACCTAAAATATATGCCTCTCCACGAAGATGCAAAGAAGTAGACCAGCCAATTTTAATATCACATCTGACCTAATTATAAAGAAACTGATGGACTAATTTGTCAGGACAAATACAGAAAACGTATTAAAATGCGGAGGTATGTTTTAAAGCAATGTTGAATTCAAACAGTTAAACATTTTATTATATAAACTTATAAATGTTCATGTAAATTTAACATTTCTTTTCAGGTGCATAATTTTCTACCCTAAAATATATGCCTCTCCGCGAATGATACCAAAGAGTAGACCAGCCACATTTATTTAGACTTGTGACCCGTTTATGGAGAAATGGACTGACTGATTTTGAGGAAATATATAGAAAATATTTTTAAATGTGGAGGTATGTTTTGAAACAATGTTGATTTCAAACAGTTAAACATTTTATTATATAAACTTTCAAAGATTGATGCAAATTTAACATTTCTTTTCAGGTGCATAAATTTCTGACATAAAATATATGCCTCACCGCGAAAGATGCAAAGAAGTAGACCGGCCACTTTCAATATCACATCTGACCTGTTTACAAAGAAACTGATGGACTAATTTGTCAGGACATATACAGGAAACCGATTAAAAAACGGAGGTATGTTTTAAAACAATGCTGAATTCAAACAGTTATACATTCTAAATATAGACTTTTAAAGTTTGATGCAAATTTAACATTTCTTTTCAGGTACATAAATTTCTGACATAAAATATATGCCTCTCCGCGAAAGATGCAAAGAAGTAGACCAGCCCAATTTAAAAAGACTTCTGTCCAGTTTATGGTGAAATTACCTTAATACTTTGTGAGGACAGAAGTAGAAAATCATTTCCAATGCGGAGGTATGTTTTAAAACAATGCTAAATGCAAAGAGTTAAACATTTTAATATATAAACATTTAAATTTTCATGAAAATTTAACATTTCGTTGCAGGTGCATAAATTTCTGAGCTAAAATATATGCCTCTCCGCGAGTGATACAAAAGAGTAGACCGGCCACATTTATTATGACATCTGACCTGTTTATGAAGAAACTGATGGACTAATTTGTGATCACATATACAGAAATGTTTTTAAATGCGGAGGTATGTTTTAATACAATGTTGAATTCAAACAGCTATACATTTTAATATATAGACTTTTAAAGTTTGATGCAAATTTACATTTCTTTTCAGGTGCATAAATTTCTACCCTAAAATATATGCCTCTCCGAGAATGATACCAAAGAGTAGACCAGCCACATTTATTTAGGCTTGTGACCCGTTTACGGAGAAATGGACTGACTAATTTTGAGGAAATATATGGAAAATATTTTTAAATGCGGAGGTATGTTTTGAAACAATGTTGAATTCAAACAGTTGAACATTTTATTATATAAACTTTCAAAGATTGATGCAAATTTAACATTTCTTTTTAGGTGCATAAATTTCGGACCTAAAATATATGCCTCTCGGTGAAGATACAAAGACGTAGACCAGCCACTTTCAATATCACATCTGACCTGTTTATAAAGAAACTGATGGACTAATTTGTCAGGACAAATACAGAAAACGTATTAAAATGCGGAGGTATGTTTTAAAACAATGCTGAATTCAAAGAGTTATACATTTTAATATATAGACTTTTAAAGTTTGATGCAAATTTAACATTTCTTTTCAGGTGCATAAATTTCTGACATAAAATATATGCCTCTCAGCGAAAGATGCAAAGAAGTATACCAGCCCAATTTAAAAAGACTTCTGTCCAGTTTATGGTGAAATTACCTTAATTCTTTGTGAGGACAGAAGTAGAAAATCATTTCCAATGCGGAGGTATGTTTTAAAACAATGCTAAATGCAAAGAGTTAAACATTTTAATATATAAACATTTAAATTTTCATGCAAATTTAACATTTCGTTGCAGGTGCATAAATTTCTGAGCTAAAATATATGCCTCTCCACGAAAGATACAAAAGCGTAGACAAGGCACTTTTATTAGGACATCTGACCTGTTTATGAAGAAATAGACGGATTAATGTTTGTGGATAAATAAAGAAAATCTTTTAAAAAGCGGAGGTAAGTTTTAAAACAATGTTGAATTCAAACAGTTAAACATTTTATTATATAAACTTTCAAAGATTGATGCAAATTTAACATTTCTTTTTAGGTGCATAAATTTCGGACCTAAAATATATGCCTCTCCGCGAAGATGCAAAGAAGTAGACCAGCCAATTTTAATATCACATCTGACCTAATTATAAAGAAACTGATGGAACAATTTGTCAGGGCAAATACAGAAAACGTATTAAAATGCGGAGGTATGTTTTAAAACAATGCTGAATTCAGACAGTTATACATTTTAATATATAGACTTTTAAAGTTTGATGCAAATTTAACATTTCTTTTCAGGTGCATAAATTTCTGACATAAAATATATGCCTCTCCGCGAAAGATGCAAAGAAGCAGACCGGCCACTTTCAATATCACATCTGACCTGTTTATAAAGAAACTGATGGACTAATTTGTCAGGACATACACAGGAAACCGATAAAAATGCGGAGGTATGTTTTAAAACAATGCTGAATTCAAACAGTTATACATTCTAAATATAGACTTTTAAAGTTTGATGCAAATTTAACATTTCTTTTCAGGTGCATAAATTTCTGACATAAAATATATGCCTCTCAGCGAAAGATGCAAAGAAGTAGACCAGCCCAATTTAAAAAGACTTCTGGCCAGTTTATGGTTAAATTACCTTAATACTTTGTGAGGACAGAAGTAGAAAATCATTTCCAATGCGGAGGTATGTTTTAAAACACTGCTAAATGCAAAGAGTTAAACATTTTAATATATAAACATTTAAATTTTCATGCAAATTGAACATTTCGTTGCAGGTGCATAAATTTCTGAGCTAAAATATATGCCTCTCCACGAAAGATACAAAAGCGTAGACAAGGCACTTTTATTAGGACATCTGACCTGTTTATGAAGAAATAGACGAATTAATGTTTGTGGATAAATACAGAAAATATTTTAAAAAGCGGAGGTAAGTTTTAAAACAATGTTGAATTCAAACAGTTAAACATTTTATTATATAAACTTATAAATGTTCATGTAAATTCAACATTTCTTTTCAGGTGCATAATTTTCTACCCTAAAATATATGCCTCTCCGCGAATGATACCAAAGAGTAGATCAGCCACATTTATTTAGACTTGTGACCCATTTATGGAGAAATGGACTGACTAATTTTGAGGAAATATATAGAAAATATTTTTAAATGCGGAGGTATGTTTTGAAACAATGTTGAATTCAAAGAGTTAAACATTTTATTATATAAACTTTCAAAGATTGATGCAAATTTAACATTTCTTTTTAGGTGCATAAATTTCGGACCTAAATTATATGCCTCTCCGCGAAGATACAAAGAAGTAGACCAGCCACTTTCAATATCACATCTGACCTGTTTATAAAGAAACTGATGGACTAATTTGTCAGGACATATACAGGAAACCGATTAAAATGCGGAGTTATGTTTTAAAACAATGCTGAATTCAAACAGTTATACATTTTATTATATAGACTTTTAAAGTTTGATGCAAATTTAACATTTCTTTTCAGGTGCATAAATTTCTGACATAAAATATATGCCTCTCCGCGAAAGATGCAAAGAAATAGACCAGCCCAATTTTAAAAAACTTCTGTCCAGTTAATGGTGAAATTACCTTAATACTTTGTGAGGACAGATGTAGAAAATCATTTCCAATGCGGAGGTATGTTTTAAAACAATGTTAAATGCAAATAGTTAAACATTTTAATATATAAACATTTAAATTTTCATGCAAATTTAACATTTCGTTTCAGGTGCATAAATTTCTGAGCTAAAATATATGCCTCTCCGCGAAAGATACAAAAGTGACTTTATGTTATATGACTTCATGATATATGACTTTTGTCCCGTTTATGGAGGAATGGACTGACTAAATTTGAGGAAATATAAAGGAAATCTTTTAAAATGCGGAGGTATGTTTTTAAACAATGTTGAATTCAAACAGTTAAACACTTTATTATATGAACTTTTAATATTTGATGCAACTTTAACATTTTTTTTTCAGGTGCATAAATTTCTGAGCTTAAATATATGCCTCTCCGCGAATGATACAAAAGAGTAGACCAGCCACTTTTATTATGACATCTAACCTGTTTATGGAGAAACTGATGGACTAATTTGTGAAGACATATGCAGAAAATCTTTTAAAATGCGGAGGCATGTTTTAAAACAATGTTAAATTCAAACAGTTATACATTTTACTATACAGACTTTTAATGTTTGATGCAAATTTAACATTTCTTTTCAGGTTCATAAATTTCTGACGTAAAATATATGCCTCTCCGCGAAAGATGCAAAGAAGTAGACCAGCCCAATTTAAAAAGACTTCTGTCCAGTTTATGGTGAAATTACCTTAATACTTTGTGAGGACAGAAGTAGAAAATCATTTCCAATGCGGAGGTATGTTTTAAAACAATGCTAAATGCAAAGAGTTAAACATTTTAATATATAAACATTTAAATTTTTATGCAAATTTAACATTTCGTTGCAGGTGCATAAATTTCTGAGCTAAAATATATGCCTCTCCGCAAATGATACCAAAGAGCAGACCAGCCACATTTATTTAGACTTGTGACCCGTTTATGGAGAAATTACCTTAATCCTTTGTGAGGACAGAAGTAGAAAATCATTTCCAATGCGGAGGTATGTTTTAAAACAATGTTAAATGCAAAGAGTTACACATTTTAATATATAAACATTTAAATTTTCATGCAAATTTAACATTTCATTTCAGGTGCATAAATTTCTGACAAAATATATGCCTCTCCGCGAAATATCCAAAAGCGTAGACAAGGCACTTTTATTAGGACATATGACCTGTTTGTGAAGAAATTGACGAATTAATTTGTGTGGATAAATACAGAAAATCATTTAAAAAGCGGAGGTATGTTTTAAAACAATGTTTAATTCAAACAGTTAAACATATTATTATATAGACTTTTAAATTTTGATGTAAATTTAACATTTCTTTTCAGGTGCATAAATTTCTTCAAATTAAAATTAAGTTCATTTTGAAGCATAACTTCATACACTTTTCGATGGTACAATAGTGAAAATGGAACAAAAATATCGATCACAGCGCCCCCTTTCGTTGAAATATCCCCAAAATCTAATAAAACCTGCTTGCCATAGCCAAAAATATAGAGAAAAATAGGTTTAATTTGAAGCATAACTTCATACTCTTTTCGATGATACAATGAGGACGGACAGACGGACAGACAGACATTTTGTAAAAACATGTTTTTCGTAATCTCTGACCCCTAAAACGTGTAAATCCGTCGAAAACCGGAAGTCCAAAAAAATTTCGATTACAATACTTTTTTCTATACTTACAATACTTTCTTCTTGTAGATAGAAGAAAGTAAAAATGAAATACAGTTCGCATCTACAGACAGAGATCACCCATACGAGGCACCAACCATAGTGTTTATGGACGAAAATGACATGAGGCCACGTTTACAGTCGGCTACTTCAAGCACCTGATTTTTTACATATATGATCTCGTGATTCATGTTTTCAAGTTTATTTTCAAAAATTTGCGAGAATATTTTTGTTTATCTATCTTGAAATTGGCGCCGTACGAACGTTGAAACTTATGTCGATCATTAAAAGGTTTTTATAGGTCTTTTATTGTTTCTATTTGTATCACTTAAGCATTTTATCTATATTTTAATTATAATTAGAGAACTTATTCTATGATTATGTAAGTCTAGATCTGTTAACCTACCTTTCTAAACTCGTAATTTTGCGTTTCTGCAAATCGAATTCTTTGATTTGTTGCACATTGTGCTGAATAACGTATAAGCGAATAACTTATTTTAAAGGATTAACATATTATATATATGTAAAGGTACATTTTGACTTGTTTTTAAGATTTAACCCCTTCGCGACGAGCGTCCTTTACAGAATTTGTAATCTTTTACCACCGGTTTTTTAAAACAGAAATTTTCGCCTTACAGAATCGCAGAAATGCTAAGATTCAATAAGGCAAAACTTGCAATAAAAAATAGCTGGTGGGAATATTTGAGGATTCTGAGCATCTTATGCGTCACGTATACGTGTCGCTCGTCCGCAAGTGGTTAAAATCAATAATTGAACTAGGAGGACTGTTTCCACTTTTATCTGTAACATTTCTAGCATATTTAAATTACACATGTTTCCATCATAAAATCAATGCTATAATTCAAACTTTCTGTGCAAGAATGAGATAATAAAAAACAAATGAGCTTTACTGTCGTAAAGAAAAAAAACGCTTCATACTATTTTATTACTAAACTACCGTACTGCGATGTGAGAGGTACCATTCGACATGGAATTGTGTCTTTTTTGGATTATAAATCCAATTTTTGAGACAGGGTTCGTCCATATTTCGAAAAGCACACCAATTTTGATTTTTTTTTTAATTGTAAAAATCTCTTTTGACAATCTTTTTGAGTCTCATCTATCAAAACAGTCCCGAAAAATGGTATAGTTTATAATTTTTTCTTGATTTTTTACTGAATTACAAGATGCCAAATTTTGAGGATGCCAGTTTTAAATGCAAGATGCTTAAATTAATTTGTACATATTTTTTTACAACATCGAAAGTAATTTGACAACTCCCTTACACCATTTCTCCCATCCGTATATCCAGAAAGGCATTTAATACAAAAATCATGCTTTTGATGATCTTCCTTGTTTTAAGTAATCCAAATAGTTATTTTTCTCATTAAAAACGCATAAAAGTACTATTGCTCTTAGTTATCATTTTAGGAACAACACTTAAAATATATTAAGATAACTCACATCAGAGGCTCGGCAAGGCTGTGGCGTAAATGCTCTTGTCTGCCAAGATTGTATTTTCAGATTCGACTCCTGCTGACTATATTACACATTCTTTGTGGAATTCTTGGCTGTAATCCTCCAGTTATGTCTATTTCCATGTGCGTATCCAGTCCTCATCTCGACGAAGACTCAAATGCGATCATCGTAGTTGTCAAGCGAGCATGTCTGATGCATGTTATCAGTTAAATAAATAAATACTGATCTCATCAATCTTAAATGAACAAAAAATAAAAAAATAAATAAATAAAATAAAACAGGTAGCTACAATTAGCCCACATGGGTTCTAAAAACATTTTTTAAATTACCAAGCAAGAATAGTAGCAAAACTAGATGAAGTTTATACATTTACAGTTAAAAAAAAAGTTTTGAAATTCTAAAAAACGCACATGTTGTATTTAGACAAGAATTTAGCTAGCATTTCTGGACTAACTTAAACCATTACAAAATTTTAAAAAAACTTCCGAAACAAGGTACTGTGTATATAATTTTGTGAATGGATCAGAAACAGGAAAAAAAATGTATGTCAGTTTATACATGTGTATGGAAAGTGGAAGTAATAATCCAATTTACGGGCGCATGTATTAATTAAACACACTTGATTTTTGCCCACCTCTCCTTTTTCTCAACGAAACTTTACATCTGTTTCACACATTTATGTTTTGTTTATGACTATTTTAGGTGATCTTTACCTAACTATCAACTTGGAAATCGGATTCCGAAAAAAATTCTTTTAGCGTGCAAGATCAGCGAAATTACCACAATGCAATCTAGGGTCTTCTCTATCATATGGATCTTAATAAAATATTTTATTGCGCCAAAATTTGAGAATTTGGTATAAATATGCAGTAAATGATATCTGATGTATTTTTCTAATTTGTTATAGTGAATATTAAAAAAAAGAGGTTAATACGATGCTTCCGAAGAAAGATGATATAGATTATAATTTTGTTTAACGAATTAGTATTTTAACACATAAATTGCTAAATAAAAAGACAGAAGGGAAATAATATTTTAAGTGTAATTTAGACCGTCTCATACGTATAAAAGTAAATGTTCAGTGTGTACTTCTAAACCGCATGCTAAGCGAAAATATGAAAAATTGTTACTTTTATATTAATTTTTGTTCTGATAGATCTATCCCAGTAGCACGTAAGTGAAATTCAGTGTAGCTAAAAGATCCTCGTGCTTCGTTAAAAAAAAATGAGCATTCTCCTTAATAAATAAAAGAATTTTATATAATACAGCTTACAATTGTGTTTCAATTTGACTTGCGATAATTTCATTTAAACATCTCTAACAATGAAATTAAAAGCTTTACCTTTCTCTATCCTTTTGAAATTTATATTTCTCTAATTATTTCACTTATCATTTCCCTTATTTTCTTTTCTTAATTTTTCTGTAAGAAATTTTCGCAACAACTTAAGAAGTTCTGTATAAAATAAACAAATGCATACATAAACAAAATAAATTAACGGTAGGTATAATTAAAGAGACCCAACTCACACCTATCATAGAATACGTTATGGGGGACATATTGCGTTGAAACTTATATGGAACTGTGAATGGAAAGAAATCTGCAATAAAAATATTAGTTCAAATTTAAAATGGTAGAAGGTTCTTTTCTTGAAATTTAGGAAAGACGTTTTGCAAATTAGAATTTTTCTTTGAAAAGGCAGTAATAAATGTTGGTAAATCCTTCTTTCAGGATGATACTACAGAGGAAAGATACATATTTACTGATTTATCAGTAACTGCAGTACACACAGCTGCAGAACGAGAAAATGAGCTTTTGAAACTCTTGAGTAAAGAAAGTATATTCAACACATGAACACCTTGCCGTATGTATGGTATGCTGTTCATGCAGGATTTTTCCCCTGCGATGTGAGAAACGTATTTATTTATTCATTTTGGACAACTAAGTTCGTTCCATAAAAATGCTTCGAACCGGAAATGTATGAAAGTAAACGATAGCAAATAATACTTGTAAGAGATAAAATATTTTTGTTAAATAAAATTCCTGGTTACAATAGGCATCTGATACGCAAGTATCTAAAATTGCCATCACGCGTATGGTTTGCTCATTGATAAAATCCATTTTAATATTATGGCGGTTAACCCCTTCAGGGGCAAAGCACTCTTGTAGCTAAAATATTAAAAGGATTGATTGACACCAAGATTCACGAACGAATTTATTTTAAAATAAGTAAAAGCTATCCTTCATGTATTATATAAATTCAAAATTTCATTAAAATATTCTGGTGTCAATGTGGCAATTTGGAATTAAAATTAAGTGGTATATATAATATACCGGCGCCCTTCAAGGGGTTAATGTGTTAAAAATTGTTTGTGAAAGATTATTACTAAATTTGAAGAGGCTGGGGATTTACGTGTGCTGCCAGGAAGCGGAAAGAAACAGATTTCAATTGAAAATGTTGGTGAAGTCGCTGTTTCTGTGGTTGACAAGGAATGAATTGCTTATCTTTTCGGCTGTGGTACATAATTTTCTTCGACCGTTTTAAAGTGGTATGTGTACCAGATCCAAATTATAGAATAGCAGCCGTCCCAAAACCCGCAACCGGGCGCGGTTTTGCTTGTCGGATTTTGACATGAAGAATTCTTGGAAAAAGTTATGGTCGTTTCATTAGAGGAAACGTAGAATTCTGAGAACTGTCGAAATTGTGGTTTACTGAAAGTCTCAATATTGTGCATGAACAAACTGTGTAGTGTGATGACACGGCTATATTTTGTAAGATTATTGATAATTTTAACATTGACATGTTTTTCTTTGAGGAGACCCTAAAATATATTCTTCCACGACTGCCCATTTTTCCAAATATTTTTGAAGCCAATAAATTCTTGCCTTACAAGAAGGAGATTGCTTAAATATTTAAGTCTTCATGCAAAATGGTGTAACGCTCTGTATAATAGCCAAGAAGTTAAAAAACTGTACTTCATACTCATTTTTAGATGTGCGGTTAATTTCCAGAAGTTTTCCGAATGCTTTACGACTCATTCTCCTTATATATATTCCCAGGGTTTTTAGTTGTAGGGATTTCTGAATGCACGTATCTATAGAGAATACATATAGATATTTATTGAACTGAAAGCAAGCATGCCATATTCTATGCTGTTGTAGTTCCTCAAGACTCCCTTTATGCTATCAATTAAAATTATAGCTTGTAAATATTGTTGAAGCAAATGGAATGTACATGGGAAAATTCTTGTGACCAAATATACTTTTCTGCATCTGATTTCTTTTATTTTTCGTTATGTGCAAGCTTTTAACCTGCTGGTCAAGATTTGAAATATTAGGGGAACCCGGAGCACAACGGGGTACCGGGGCAGAATGAAATTTGACGTTTTCCGGTGTCAAGGAGGTACTGCTGCCAACGAGCGGCAATAAGCAGAAGTAAGAAAACCTGTAGCTGTTCAACTTCGGTAACCATATAAATCTAGTTTTCTCAAACGTTGGTGCGTGAATTTTTTGTTGTGAGATTTTTTGCTCCTGTAGTGTAATTCCGGATGACTTTGTAAACAAGGTAAGGCATACACACTATTTACATTATAACTATTGTTAGTCCATGCCTGAAGTTCGTTTAATTGTATTTAGTTTCATGTAGTTAAACGTTTGTTTACGTATCTTGAGTGACGTTACCTCCCTAACTTAAATCGTGTCTCTGGGACAAGATGGGGAAGTACCCCATTCTGCTCCGAAATGGTTTTAACAAAAAGAATGTTTTTAGTACGCCCCTAAAATATTTTTTTCGATTTCAGATGGTTCGAGACTACAAGAAAAAACAAGTGAAGAGGTGATCATATCTGTAGCCGAACAATTGGAATTGCCTTCACCTAGCACATCAGTAAAAAAAACAAAAAAAACATGCCTATTAGGTTGGATGGTAAAGCTGGTGAAATTTCAGCCAAATAATGATGATACGCCGGCTAAGAAAGTCCTATTTAATGAAGTCAATTGTGTCACTCCTGGGCGCTCTTGGATGACAACTGATAACTGGGCCTCTTCATTTCACGTTTCACCTGAAATTCTAATGCCTATTCCAAAAGTTAAAGAAAACGCGGAAAAGACGAATCGGAAGAGGGTGGAGACTGCTGTCTTAACTGATTTCCCATACAAAAAAAAAGAGTTAGAATCCGCTCTTAAGGAAGAAAGAGGAAAATAACTTTGCCAAAAAAGAAAGAGCAAGGTTAAAATTATTTAATAAATACTATAATAATATTAAGAATGGAAAAAACAAAGGAAAGTGCCTGAAGACGAATGGAAAAAAGAAAAAGCGAAAAAAATGACCTGAAGAACTCAAATCCAGCGAGTGTGATTCTGAGGATTGTTCTAACTGTTGATGTTTATACTGCGGTAAATTTTACTCAAAGTCAGTTGAAACTTTGGTCGCTTGTTCCATGTGCAAAATTTGGGCATACAATTCCTGTGCAGCAATAATGGCGAAGGTGATGAGATTGTCCTATTATTTGAATTTTGTCAATAGGCTTAAGAAAAGGACACAATCAATAAAAGCTGCACTTAAACCTTTATAGTCACTTAAAAATAAATAAATATAGATCTTTTTTTTTTTTTGCATTTCCACTAGTTTTATATGTTTTTATAATTACTTGTCCTTAACACCCCATTCTGCCCCGGGAATGACCCAAAACGGGACAAATAAAATAATGTTCTGTTTTTGATAATATATATATTCTTCTTTTGTTTTCTTACAATATTAGTACATTTTTGTGTTCATAGAAAATTTTGCAGCTCTCTTAATTAACCCTTTTGTATTTTAAAACATATTTTCAACTTGGTACCCCGTTCTGCCCCGGGTTCCCTTATTGCAGATTTCTTTTTCCCATGGTCCACATAACGTATATACCGTGTTCCATCGAAATACGTCATCTAGATAGTACTCTAAATAGGTCACAGAAATGTCATTCTTACAATAATCACTCTATAGAAAGTCTTGAATGTTTTAAAATAGATTTTTAAACTTTTACGTTTAACCATTTTTATATATATTCAACTCCACTGTTTTAGAAAGGTTATAATATGTTATACTATATTCACTTTAACACAGAAGCTCTTTTATTACATTCAGGGTGATAAATATTTATTCATTTATTTATACGTTAGTGCTTAATAAATAATAACCTTCGCTTTTCTTTGAACAGATGGTTAATAATTTAATAGAGAAAATGAGTTCTCTCTCTCTATAATTTAGCTACAAATCAATACTACACCGAAACTAAGAAAAGTTATATAAAATAATTGTGAATATTTTAGATTTTTTTATTACTCTCTTTCCCACATAAAGCTTTATATAGTATTAATTAATGTATGTTTAATAAAATAATAATTTTATAAATAATATAAAACAGCAAAAACGATTAATTTTTACCGTAATCTGATTGTCATACGCATTTAAAAATTATAAAAATACAACAATTTTTAATATAGTGGAGTAATGTTTATCAATTCAGTTTGCCTGGCCGTCTGCCCATGGCCTGCTCTTGCTATCGTGCATATACTCGGATTGTCATGTAATTTATACATAGTATTGAGAATTACCATGTCATGTTCGATATTGAAAACGAAGTGCATACCATTTAGACTTAGCATACAGGAATACTCAAAGTGATCCCGTTACATACGATCCTTGTGGAAAAATTGTTTTTAGTCCATTTTAATGGTGTTACACCATTCCAAACATAATTAAATTAATATGCATCACTAAGGTGGACAGAAACACTTTACCTATTGTGTATACCATAAGTTGCAATTATAGTTCGCTTGGTCTCTTAAAAATACTCCGTTATTTTACGGTCAATGGGGGAAAATTGGGTTCAGTCCATTTTAATGTTGTTACACTGTCTCAAGCATAATGAAATTGATATGCATCATTGAGGTGGATGGCAGAATATTTTCTATAGAGTATAGGCTAAGTAGCATCTATAGTTTGTTTACAGGGGCGCACGAGATATTTCCATTATATTATGATCTATTGTAAAAATTGCTTGAAATGCTTTATAATGATATTACAATATTTCAAACATAGTAACATTGATATACATTACTTAGGGTCATTACAGTGTATTTACTATAAAATAACGAATACGTAGAATTTATATTTTATTTACACACTCTTAAAAATAATCTGAAATTCACGGGTAATTTTTTTCCTGGATTTCACAGAAAAAGTCCCTTTTCACGACAAAAGGGCATTTTCAGTTAAAAGAAGAAAGTTTTCACATATTTCCTGAAAACAACGGAACGGACGGAAAAGAAAGCAGCCAACGGAGATATTCCGTTATCTGCTGCATGTTTATTTTCAATGTTTCAAAACCTGACATGTTGCTGCACAGAAACACTAAAAATTCAATAAATTAAAATTTCGAGTTTATTTAAAACAACAACAACAAAATAGTGCTTTCGAATTTAAACAAGAAAAAATATTTTTTTTCCATTCTCTTAATATTATTTGCAATTCATTTTTTAAACTTATAAAAAATATTCGCACTTAAAATATATTCTAAACAAACAGATTAATGTATATATAAAATAGCTAAATTAAGTGAAAAAAAATCGATTTTATTTAAAAAAGCAACAAACAAAAATAATACATTCGAAATAAACTCATTCCTTTAAAATTATTTGCAATTTATTTTTTTAAAGTTATAAAAAAACTCACACTGAAAATATATTCTAAACGAACACATTTAAAAAACACATAATAGTTGATTAAAAATCGATTTTCGCAAAAGAGCAAAAAAATTTATCGAATTCAATTCAAAATATAATATTTATGTTTTACATCTAACAATCAAATTAAGAATATGTATAATTCATGTTTTTATTCTCTGTTAATACTATAGTTTGAACCATCATCTCATTACGAAATATCCCCGCAATTAACTTCAAAATTACCAGTTTTCTAAACCCCAAATTGTTTAAGTCCCAAGCTGCGATTTGAAGAAATCCCGTATCATCGCTTCCTACTCCCGTAATAATCAACAGATGACAGCACAAATAGAGATGGCATTTTTAAAAACCGAGTTTATTTATAACGGAAACTTACCGATTCTTCAAACGGAGTTTTCCCTTCCTTTATCTTTCAAAACGGAAAATGTACTAATGGAACGGAGAAAGTCCGGCAACTTTGCTGCCAGTAATTTTACCGTGAATTAACGGATTTATATTTAACAGTGCACCGTCACTAAAAAATTGATAACAGAAGAGACTACGAGCCATAACTTCTGGACGTGTATTTTCAGCTATGATATGCATTTTCAAAGCTAAAAATATGTTGTATATTACGACATGTGTAGATTATATACAGGGCTACACAAATGTGTTCAAAATAATTCGCACATACTGCCGACTATGAACGCAATTTTTGAAAATGTATATCTACACTTTTCTTTTCTTTTTAAATGTTCAATTACATATGTCATTTCATTGTATGAACAAAAATTAAATTTCTTAATGATATTCGGATAGAGTTGAAAAGTGTTTCATAAATGATACAGTGATGCATAAATTTTCTTTCTTGCTTCCATTAATATATTTAACACTAGCTGATCCACCCGGCGTTGCCCGGTCACGTCAAAAAGTAATACGATCTGCAAAATCACTCTAAAAATCGATGCACGAAACCGTTCTTCTGGTACACCCGGGTGCATATTACTTTGAGCAAAGAGTCGGTATCGGAGGGGGTTTGAACCCGGCACCTCACGCCTAAACAGCTTCGAGAGCAGAACCTCTCAGCCACTACTGGTGGGGCCGCATTTACAGTTAGGATCCAATTGTGTTATAAATTTAATATCCTACAATTAAATCTTCCGGCTCAAAGATGAATGTCCGTTTTATGCAGGTTTGGGACAAAGTCAATATTTCCGAATCCCTGTTTTGACAGTCCGTTAAAACCAGGTTCCGCAGATTTTTTGCTGTCATTCCGGCAAGGTTCGAAGAAAACCACAGAAAAACTCCGAACGGTTAGGTCGACGAGCGCGACAGGGGGTTTGAACCCGGCACCTCCCGCCTAAACAGCTTCGAGAGCAGAACCTCTCAGCCACTGCTGGTGAGGCCGCATTTACAGGTAGGATCCAATTGTGTTATAAATTTATTACCCTACAATTAATTCTTCCGGCTCAAAGATGAATGTCCGTTTTATACAGGTTTTGGACAAAGTCAATACATATGACATATAAAATTGCAGGGCCATCCTAGCATATTTACGGGAGTTAGAGCACGGCCAGACAAATCGAAGTCATAAACACTTTTCAAATAAGTTGGAAAGTGTTAAAAACGTGAAATTATTATTATACTCTTCATACTTTAAAAAATGTATAAAAATAAATAGAAATGAATAGAAATAATTCATTTATAAGAAAAAGGAAGGGAATATTCCATTGTGTTTCTCTTGTCGTCTCAGCAGTAAAAAAAACAAAAACTTAACCAATATTGGTAGACGGTGGAACGGGAAAGTGAATATTCCATTGTGTAGCTCTTGTCTCAGCAGTAAAAAAAAAACAAAAAAAAAAAACATATATATTTTTTTTTACTGCTGAGACAAGAGATAAACAATGTAATATTCATCTTTCCCGTTCCACCGTATACCCATATTGGTTAAGTTGTTTTCTTTTCTTTTCTTTTTTTGAGATACACAATGGATCTGAAATATTGACTTTGTTCCAATGCAAAAGACCTCTCTAAAACGGACATTCATCTTTGAGCCGGATGAGTTAAACATGCTTTCAGAAGATTTAGTTATATGATTGTATTATTGTATTATTCGCTTGCATTAATGCTAGGATCAAATTCTTAAATTTAACGAAAAACAGACATACGATAAAAGCGGAATTCCGCGGAAAAGTAGCATGTCTGAAAAACCTTTCTAAAACGGAGCTCTGCATTCACCGGCAAAGATCGGGAAAAGTGCTTATGACTTCGATTTGTCTGGCCGTGCTCTAACTCCCGTAAATATGCTAGGATGGCCCTGCAATTTTATATGTTATATGTATTGACTTTGTCCCAAACCTGTATAAAACGGACATTCATCTTTGAGCCGGAAGATTTAATTGTAGGGTAATAAATTTATAACACAATTGGGACCTAACTGTAAATGCGGCCCCACCAGTAGTGGCTGAGAGGTTCTGCTCTCGAAGCTGTTTAGGCGGGTGGTGCCGGGTTCAAACCCCCTGTCGCGCTCGTCGACCTAACCGTTCGGAGTTTTTGCGTGGTTTTCTTCGAACCTTGCCGGAATGAGAGCAAAAAAATCTGCGGAACCTGGTTATAACGGACTGTCAAATCAGGGATTCGGAAGTATTGAATTTGCCCCAAACCTGTATAAAACGGGCATTCATCTTTGAGCCGGAAGATTTAATTGTAGGGTAATAAATTTATAACACAATTGGATCCTAACTGTAAATGCGGCCCCACCAGTACTGGCTGAGAGGTTCTGCTCTCGAAGCTGTTTAGGCGGGAGGTGCCGGGTTCAAACCCCCTCGGATACCGACTCTTTGCTCAAAGTAATATGCACCCGGGTGTAACTCTTTGTCTCTCGGAAATGAAATACAGAGATGGACCCCGAGGTGGAAGTAAATTCAATACCACGCCCTCAAATGTCTGGATTAAGAATGGATTGAAAGCGGGTCAGTTTTTGTTCAAAATGAAAAGAAGGTACAGTCGGATTTTCACAAAATTTGCATTTTGTGAATGAGAAAAATAAACAACGTACAGACTGTGAGTTTCGAATCAATACCTCCAATACTTTTCTTAATACTCGAGATGAGTAAAAATGAGAATATTTCGTTGCCTGGTATTATCAAAGCGGTAACTTTCTTTTGAGGTTTCAATAAAAACAGCCATTTTTGGCGAATCTTTAGAAAATCTTTAGTTCCACTGCTGGGGGTACATCCTCTTATAAACAAATTCCGACACGTGTCTCCGCTGCCTACAGTACCGTGTATAGAAGACGTGCTGCGCACACAATATTTTAGTTCCTGTTTACAACACCGATGGAGTATTCTGTTCTAAATAAACCTTCTTACGAACGAAACTCCGGCACTCGTTCTCGCTGCTTACGGCACCGTGTAGAAGGCGTGCTGTGAAAGCGCAGAAAATCGCTTAGTTCCACATACCAAAACTACAGAGGTGTGAAAATTATTAGAATAATTGTGATTTTTTCCGTTTTTCTTTATTAGTATTTTATATACTTGCAATTTTTCGTGAAAGGTAATTTGTTTTGTTGATTCAGTCAATTTTTCACTCCTTTAGAATAGTTTGGGGACCTTTTAGAATAATTTTGTTAGATGTTGCCGTTTTTTAAAAAGAAAACTATTTGATCCAAAGTAATCAAATTGTTTGCATTGCATAAAGAATTTGTTTGATTAACATTCGAAAGTAAAATAAAATTTTAAAATCATCTCCTTGCTGTGCTAGTATTTTCTTTTTTTTTTCTTGAGTTGGCATCAGTATTATTTTATTCTTAAAACAAATATTTTCGCTGTTTTGATTAGTTTATACTAATTGGTAGCTTTTTTCCGTTTGTCAAAGGATTATTGCGTGATTATGGGTAAAGCAAATGATAAGCTCCTATAAATCTAGCTGCGGTAAAGTGTCTCATCCAAGAACATCACGATACACAGCAGGAAATAGCTAAAAAAGCAAAATTTCGCAAGCATCTATGTGTATAATAAAAAGATCTTTGGACTCCAAATGTGAATATGAAAATTCTAGAGTAGGAAAATGCGGAAGGAAAAGTAAATTTACTGCAAGAACAGAAAGGAAATTAATTCAAATTGCTAAAGCTAACAGAAGAGCAACTAGTCAAGAACTAAAAATATCTTTAGGCGTATGGAGTAAATGTATGTGATTCTTCTATCCATAGAAAGGTCATCTCAGCTGAACTCAGTGCTCGCCGTCCTCAAAAAAAGGCTAAAATCACATCTGCTATGACAAAGAAGAGACTTGCTTGGGCAAAAGTTGTGCAAGCACATTCGGAAATGACTGGAGCAATGTGATAAATATTAATTTTCCTTTAATTAATCAGTTGTATTCAAGTTGTTCATTTCTTTTCCTGGAATCATGTTTTTTGCATACTAACTAAAAATGCAGAACTGTTTATAAATTTGCTTAAAATTTTATTTATAAGAATATTTCTCTACAAATTGCATACCTTTAAGTATTTTTTAACTTTTAGGTATGTTTTTCTGATGAGTCAATGTTTAGGATATCAGAAGAAAACAGTCAATATATCAGCAGAAGTGCCAGTGAAGCATTTTTTTCCAAATTGCATAGCACAAAAGGTTAAACATCCTACTAAAGTAATGGTTTGGAGCGTTATGTCTGCTCAGGGTACTGGACGTTTATACATTGTAGAAGGCATGATGGACCAGTATCAGTATAAAAAAGTATTTGGACAAAGAGTAATTCCACAATTAAAATTGACTGGTTTCCGAATGGAGACTTCGTATTCTTGCATGATGGAGCTCCGTGCCATAAAGCTTCATCTGTGACCACATTTTTGGATGAAAAAATATAAAAACACTTCTATGGCCTAGAAAGAGTCCAAATATGAACACCATAGAGAATCTTTGGGCCATTGTTAAGAAAAAATTAAATAAATGCAACATCACAATCAAGAATGGTCTGCTAGAAAGGCACATCCAAATTTGGCTCCATGACAACGAAATACAAATTAATTGCCAAAAACACATACAAAGTATGCCAAGACGTATCGAATTTTTAATAAAAAACAAGGGGATGCACACTAAATATTAAATGTATCAATATTTTTTAAATAATGTATTATTTCTTTAATATAACAAGATTTTATTGTAAATTTCACAATTATTCTAATAATTTTTACACCTCTGTATATCTTATTTAGTTAGCAGTATCTTAATTACTTCATGTTAAGTTGAATGAACTAATTTCCGTTGAAATCGGGCCCATAGAACCCGAGAAAAATAAATCACCCCCTGGAAATTAATATTCATAAATGTTGGTAACCAAGGGCTGAAAAAATGATTCCTAAGTTTATTTAGTACCTGGGAGATATTGGAAGAATGTTAGAAAAAATTCGTTTGAATCGGACGAAGATTAACGGCAGAATCTTTTAGTTATATTTTCCAACGCCAGGGGGTGCACTCAGTTCTAAACAAACCTCTTTCCGAACGAAACTCCGTCACGTGTCTGCGCTGGCGCTGCTTATGGCACCGTATAGAAGGCGTGTGGTGCATGCGCTGAAAATCTGTTAGTTCCACTTTCCACCGCCAGGGGGCACCAAATCTATTCTTAATTACTTATCTAACTCTTAAGTAGTTCATGTTAAGTTGAATGAATCAATTCTCGTTGAAATAATGTAAATCAAAGTGTAGTGGTAAAATCTTTGTTTGAATAAAATTTTAAATGCAAAATCATTTAGTTCCATTTTCCCCCGCTAGGGGGTGCACACTGTTCTAAATAAAACTCTTTACAGTCGAAACTCCGAAATGGACTCACCGAAATGAAGTCCTGAGGGACTTTTAGCTCGCACGACCGGACTTGTCTCTCCGTATGCGCTTCGGTAGGCCGAAGGACCGCCACCTACAGACCCTCCAACCTTTAGCCAAGTGAGTGACGACAGAGGTCGTTACGGTACGCGGAGGATCCCATAAATCAGAGGAGACCTCCACGTAGACACTTGATGAACCGTCGAATAACCCAGCGACTTCGTTGCCGGAACCCCGCCGGTCCCTAGGTCATATGATGAGCTTTCCGACGGCCCTTTCTTTCCCACGGCGTCCGATTATCGAGTCGCATAGAAGGGTGAAATGACTAGTTCATCTGCAGTGGGTTGTCGCTATGTGCGACTGAGGAGCTTCTTGCAAACCCGGGACATCGAGGAAACTCGGTCCCTACACATAGACGCGACTTGGATAGGTTGTCCACTTCTCAATGGCTTTCTCTCCGGTGAGTCTCCGAAGCGAAATACAGAGAGGTACCTGGTCGACTCCATTTAAAAGAGACACAATAATATCAAAAACACAACAAATCACAAAATGTTAGAAACAACGGAAAGTTAGTGGAAAAGCGATTCCCGGTCTATCGAGGGCATATAAAATCCCTCTAAACGTGCACAAGAGGCGGTCCCGGTCGAGGTTAGTTTTGGGTGAAAAATAGGGAAAGACTCCTACTCATCTGCCCGTCAGGCGTAAAAAGCTTTGACTACGCATAGACACGCCGGATCGGGTTTCGGCCCAGGGGTCGATTTCAAGTTCGAACGCCGCCATTTTACTCACGAGCCACCGGCCCGGTTCCTCGTGGCTGATCAGTTCGAGGAGAGAGCCGATCCGAAAAAACGACCAGTACGGGATATGAGCTGAGACACCCTCCGTATCATGGTGCGTCCCTTTAATGGGGACCTCTCTTATCGATCACACCTTGAGGGCGACTCACAACTACTCCAGTTACAGACGGAAACGCCAGGGACGAACGCATGTGCGAAGGCTCATGGAAGGACCTAGGGTCCTCCTCCGCACATACCGTCTACGTTCTACCGCCTACACGACGCCGAGAGTTGCGACATGCCGTCTCACCCGGCGACAGGCGTCACAATAGAACCCTTGTGCTGCTTGTTCTACAGAGTACGTCCGAACTATCGTCTGACCCTAGACAAGTTTTGCAGTCGTCCGACCCACGTTCGCAAGCGTTTTCCCTCACATCCGCACACGACAGGAGGGAACCGTGCATGAGGGTTTGGCCTACGCGAATTTACTTTCGCCGCCTGGTCCTCCCGAGTTCTCGCGGAACACAAGTCCCGTATCCACGTCAATAAAAGAACCGACCACTGCACTAAGTCAAGTCTCTGCACCTGGGACCTCTAGAGACCACGAACCTGATCCTCTTGCAACCGAGAACCGGCCCAAAAGAGGGGGAGACCCAGTAGAATCGGTATCTCCGACTGCTCGGAAATCGCTTTACTACCCACTTACCCCGTTTAGGTGTGGGATCGTCGACTATTGCCCCCCTCGTGTCGACGAAACATCTCCGAGCGTCGAGAGCCAAGTCTTCTTCCCTACTAAAACGGCCGATTCGGAGCAACCCGACGGACAGTCCGCGCAAGGCGTGGCTTCCGTTCATCTTCCCAACTCAATGGGCCGATTCCGAATCACCAAGATTGGGCGAAGTGAATTAGTTCATGTTAAGTTGAATGAACTAATTCTCGTTGGAATTGGGCCCATAGAACCCGAGAAAACACCCCTCACTGGTGATTAATGTTCAGAAAGAGTGGCAACCAAGGACGGAAAAAAGTTATACGGAAGCTTATCTTGTACCTGAGAAGAATGTCAGAAAAGGTTTCGTTTGAATACGGCTAATAAAAAAACAGATTTTGAAGGCAGGGGGAAGGAGGGTGTTTCGATCAGAGCATTAACGCGATATTTAAATTACAATCACACACTCCCCTCTTCCTCAGAATTAAACCAAAGACCTTAAAAATTAGGAATTATCATTTACTTTTGAAACAGAAACAAAATAACGTTTTTTCTTTCTTTTTTTTTACTTTGACACACAAATACAGTTAGTTATCGTTGCAAATTTCTGAAATCAAATACATAAATGACGTCCGTACATGAAAAAACTCTAAAAATCCCATAAAGCAAATTGCTGTTCGAATTACCATCAGATGATGACCTTTTCATCTGCCAATCAAAATTGTCAGGTTGACTTCCGGCTGTGCCTACAATCCTCTCAGCTACCAATAGAGTTGCAAAAAATCGGTTTATTCCCAGGTTTATTTCCAATAGACCCGGTTTATTCTCAGGTTTTTTTTCCCAAAAGACCTGGTTTATTCCCAAAAAACCCAGTTTATTCCCCAAAAAATGGTTTATTCCCAGGTTTAAACCGCGTTTTTTCTAGCCTTTGCAACTCTAGCTGCCAATTACAACTACCATCCAACGGTGTTTGACTTTCAATGGGTGATTTGTGACGTCATTTGATACAAAAACGCTTCAAAACACGAAAAAAAGTTTTAAAACGTATAAACAATGAAATAAAAAAAATCTTGTCAAAAAATCCAAATCGGGATAATTCATAACCCGCCTTTCCTTTTTAAAATCCTGATTTTTATCTGTAGAGAATTATCAACTCTCTCCAAGCTAAATTGAGAAAAAAAAATGACGTTTCTAAACATAACTGAGGCTGCAACGGAAGCAATCAAAATACCTTTCAAGCACTCTGGGAAAAACTTCTTAGTGTCGAAAGAAAATAAATTGGCCAAAAATTCAAAAATTGCTTTACGAATTCCATATAAACTTTATTGAAAAGAGAAAAAAAATGTACTACACTGGACTAAAATTAAATTAAAATATTGTAGCAAAAAAATCCAAATCCGGATAATTAACAACGCGCCCTTCCCTTTTAAAATTATGATTTTTTATCTGTTAAGAATTACCAACTCTTTCCAAGCTAAAAAAAAAAGAGGTTTCTGAGCATAATTGACGCTTAAATGGAAGGAACCAATGAACCAAAAAATCATTCTGGGGGAAAATTCTTAGTGTCAAAGGAAAAAAATTGCCAAAATTCAAAAATTCTGTACAAATTCTGCATAAACTTTATTGAAAAGAAGACAAAATTTACTATATTGGGCTAAAAGACTAGAGCCGGCTTCATGTTACTAATGTGGAAAACCGCAGCAAAACGTGAAAAAACACTAAAAATCGTATAAAAAATAAATTTAAAAAATCTGTTCAAAAATTCCAACTTTGAGGTGGAAAACTACAATCATAGAAATACCTTCCCACCAAATTTTTATAGCTGTGCCTGCAGCGGTCTCTTCAGAACACAGCCCAAAAACACACACACACAGACAAACAAACAAACTTAATTCTTTATTATAGGTAGAGATAAAAATCTGTGTTTTATTTTAGAAATAAAAAAAAAATAACATAGACTGATATCATACTTACCGTTTAAGAGAGTAAGTTTTCACTGAAGGATAATAAATTAATGTAATTGAAAAAAAGTATGATTCATAAAATATAATTTATTGTTTTATTAAAGACACACATGATTTCAGAAATAAAAAACAGCGAATTTAAAATCCATTAAATTCACTGCAAGGAGGCTAAAAATAAATTTATTTTTAAAGGTGCATTTGAACTTCTAAACGAAATTTTCTAAAAATAACTTAGCAACTTATGCTCTTTTTCGATAAGAGGATTTCTTTAAAATTCTTACTCTAAAGTAGCATTTTCTTGTTTAAGTTCTATTCAACTTTAATAAATATTTGTTTGAATTTTCCAATAAAATATTACGAATTTCAGTGAAATGACATTAATAATATATGATATCGTTTATGATGTACATTAATAATATTATGATATCGTTTAGCAATGTTTGTTAGCAATCTATTTCGTATATGTTGTTATTTATTTAAACATTTTATGTACCGATTTAAGTTTATTTAAAAAGTTTTGAAACTGTTTGAAGTGTTTAAATTTCCGCTAAAAATGAAAAACGTTGTTAATTGTTTTTTTGTTGTTGTACTAAGCTGAATAAAATAAATATATTTGAAAATAAATATATTATTATTATTTTATAAATTGCGCAAATCTTCCACCACAATTATATTTTATAGCATATAACAAATTTAAAATACTTTTTTACATTCTCCTACCTTTACAAGAAGAAAGTATTGGATTAGTGAAACAATTCGAATTCCGGTTTTTAACGGATTTATACGTTTTAGCAGGTTCTGAACACGATTTGACTGTTTTTAGAAAATATGTGTCTGTGAGTCAGTCTCTCTGTGTATGATAAAATTTGTGTGGGCGCTCTATCTCAAGAACTAATGCACGAGATTATATAAAACTTTAGATGCAGTTAGACCTTAATATAAATTGGTGCTTATTAGTTTTTGGTGAAAATCGTCTAGCAAGTGGCGCTGCTATGCTGCATTTTTCATGATAACAACAATAGCTCTATCTCAAGAAGTAATGCATGAATTTTCATTAAACTTCAGATTCAGTTAGATGTTGACATAAGTTGTTGCTGATTAGGTTTTGGTGTAAATCGTCCAACAGGTGGCGCTTTTATGCTGCAGTTTTCAGGATTTACACGATTTCAGCGATAGTCACATCTCAAGAAATAGTGCACGGAATTCAATCAAATTTCACATTCTGTTACACCTTGACATAAGTAGGTGCTTATTGCCGAAACGTCAGTGAAGGCTCACTGTGGAAACGCGAAAAGTTTTTCTTTTCCGTCTGTTTGTTTGTCTGTTTGTCGGTTTGTCTATCTGTCTGTTCCACAATAACTGCCGCAAAAATGATCCGATTAGGTTAATTTTTGGTAGGTATATTGATGAGGTACCCGGAATCAGCTGTATATTTTTTAGTGTCATTTGGTTCATTCGTTCGAAAAATATAGAACATTTCATTTTAGGTCATAATGCTTTCCTATGGGAATGAAGATGATTTTTAAAAATTTCATTCTTAACTTAAAGGAAAATCACATATTTGAATAATGTATTTAAACATAAAATTACTGATAATAAATTTTCAATATGGAGGTTTTAAATATATCCAATAGTTTTGAAAAATTGCCGATACATTTATTAGAATTTAAAAATTAATTGTTTAAATTATTGGAAATGTTTTTGCATCTGTTCGGGAAATATTAAACAATTTATTTTCGTATTTTTTACAAATTTTAAAATGAATTTCTTTTTACTTTGCTCTTTAATAAATTAGTTGCTTAGCAACCATATTTGAAAGAATATCAAAATAATAAAACTCAAGTAACTCGAACTACTTTGCTGCAATATTTTATTAGCAAAATAAATTATTTTCGGGAGTTTTTAGTATTTTATTGACATAAATGAGAATTTATTTTGATACAAGTTTATTTTTTTTATCTGAAAAATTAATGAATAAGGAGTTTATAAGAATTTCAGAATACCATTGCATAAACCGTGTTTAACGCTTCTAATTTCTGAAACCTCAGACGTATTTTTTATGTCTATAAATATGTATGTAATATTAAAAAAAATTGCAAATTGTAAAATGCTAAATAATATAAAAAGTGAGATTAAAAAACAATGAGTTTTAGAGCTGACTTTGAAGCTCATGATCTGCAGATTTACTAGTTAGGTTTTTGTGTAAATCACATAACAAGTGTCGCGGCTATTCTGCATTTTTCATGATTTTCGTGATAGCTATATCTCATAAACTAATGCATTAATTTCATTAATTTCATGTTTTATTACAATTTCACATGAATAGCTCCTTATTAGGTTTGGGTATATACTGCCCAACTGGTGTCGCTTTATGCTCTTTCAATTGTGAATTATGGTTCCAGAGATTTAAGAAGGTGTGTATCGAAATTCCATTTTTTTGTTTGCAAAATACGATGCTTATATCTTCTTTTTAAAACAGCACACAATTCAACGAACCTTTAGCATCCACATGATAAAGCATTTGTTGTCATTTAATTTCGGGCTTTTGATGTTGAATTCTGAAGATGTATGAGATAGGAGAATGTTTTGGGATTGTCACATCATGAGTGTTTAATAATGTTCTTGATTTCTGAAAGTTTTGAATTTTTAATTCACAGTGTGGATAACTGCTTAATTTTATGGCATAGGTGTCTTTACCGAATATCTTATCGTGATACACGCATTCTGTAAAAATAGAGATATATTTCTTAATCTTATGTAAATATAATACAACTACGCACGAAAATTTACATTAACCTCTTCCGTGTTACCCGCGTTTCGGAATAGTGTTTGCTATCATTAGAAACCTTAAAAAAATAATATATTTTCGAGAATTAGGGAAACATTTGTAAAAACCAAATTTCTTTTGCTATGAACGATTTTCAGAAATGTTTCTGAGTAGTTGTTATAGCTAAGTTTTTTCCACGAAAAATATAGGTATTTTATATGCAATCAATTCTCATGTAACCGTTTTCGTGTTCAACAAACAGGTTATACAGACAAGCTTGATAAATTAGCAGCATTAATATTAACAATAATATTAACAGCAACATTATTTATTCCCTATTGCGTGTATAAACTCAATTACGCAGCTTAAAACATTTAATTGTGAATAAATAGCATATTGAAAATCGATATTCTGGTTTGAGAAAGCTGGTTAATACACTATAAAACTTACTGTCTGTAAACGTTTCCGAAAATCAACGGCAGATCAAGAAATCTTTAAAAAAAATATATTTTTTTAATCACGAAAATAAATTCGTTTCTGAGGTTTCTAATGATAAAGAACAATTTTCGGAATTGTGGGTAACTCCGAATAAGTTGTAGCATATCTACTTTCGTGGTTACGCTATATTTTCTTATATAAGAAATATTTCTGTTTTTTTACTGTGTAATAATATTTCAAATATTAACAAATTTAATAAATAATTGCTAGAATTGCCCTTCAATAAAATATTTATCCTGTATTAAGAAAGGATGTGAAATCATATTAATAATTTATTATGTAATTAAGCAATGTTGAATGTGGTTTGTTTTAAATGTTTGTAGATTACTTGAACTTTTAAAATGTATGTAAATAATGAAAACCTTCTATCTGCTATTTCAATATAAAATATTATTAAGACAAGATTGCAGATTACGAACTTGATTATACGAAATTTATTTATGCAGCATATTTTGTTAACTGACACATCCTCTGTTAGTCAAGTGCGCTCTGTGTGTAAAATAATTAAATGAACTTTTGCTTGTAAAACATCGCAGTTGCTTTCGTGGTGTAGATAACTGTTTTTATAAGCTGAAAATATAACTGAAAAATATATTTTTGTTATTATTTATGCATACTGCAATTAAGTATTTTACGATTTCATTTAATTTCTTATTACGAGTAAAAGTCATTAAGTAAGTCAGAAAAGATAATTAAATATTATTATACAATGATATTCACTTCAAAACTATTTTTATTTCTCAACATATTCCCCACCAATATTTATGCACTTATATCACCGTTTTACCAGTGCCCAACACCAGCTGCATAACATTATTTGGGTTGCTGTCTCAGTCACATTAGGACTTCAAATTGAACACAGGATGCAATTCAAAAGTTTGGTTGGCAACTTTTTCAACATCCCCCATACAGCTTCAACTTAGCCCCAAGCGATTTTCATCTGTTTAGTCCATTAAAAACTATCTTGGAAGCAAGATGATGTTTACAGATGATGAAAAGGTTCAACTTGAAGGCCTAATGTAGCTGAGATAGCAACCCAAAAAATATTATGCAGCTGGTGTTGGGCCACTGATAAAATGGTGATATAAGTGCATAAATATTGGTGGAGAATATGTTGAGAAATAAAAATAGTTTTGAAGTGAATATCATTGTAAGTTATTATTTAATTATCTTTTGTGACTTACTTAATGACTTTCCTTCGTAAGACACACTCGTGTTATTTTGAACAAATTGTTGATTATAGTACACTTTAATTTGAAATAAACTAAACAACGTATATGGTTTATGCATGTAAATTACATAAAAATAAATTGACATGAAATAACGTAGATACTGTAATTGTAACAAAGAGTACACAAAATATTCATTGAAAAATATTTGAAATATATTCATTAAAATAAATAAAACACGAGATTTTATTTGTGTTACAAATTTTCTAAAAATGCCATGTAAAATACTTTTAAAACTTTTGAAAGAAGTTAAAAATGTACTTCCAAGAAGATTACAAGTATATTTTGAAACGCGTATCTAGTTCTATCGTCTGGCATTTCTGACAGAATACATGTTATTTAGAAGAATCACAAGAAGAAAATTTGTCTCTCTTAGATTTCTTGAATTGTTCTTGTTAAAAAGAACATTTGTAAACCTTACATATTTCTAGACTACTTTCAAATATATTTCTCATATGTATCTTAACTAGTATTGCAATGTTTTTGAAATAGCATATTTTCTGAGGATGCTAAAAACAAAAATACAATAGACATTTAGTAAAACATTTTATAATAATCAATTTACAAGGGTATCAGGCTTTGGCAGAAAATATTTTGATACAAATTTAGAGTGTCTGAAAATTTCGTTATGTTAATTTAAAAAAATAAGGGAAAAACTGTGGAAATGTAAAAAGAAAAGAAAAATGAAAATTCAATGTCTTTTCTGTTGTTTGACGCGCGTAGAATAAAATATTTTCAGTCTAGGTTCTTTAAACACTAATACACTCTTAAAAATTTGCAGCAAACTGTCTAGTCATTTGACAGTTTTTATAAAAAAGGGTTATATAACAGTAATTTCATTCTATTCTTGGGATATTATATGGTCCGAATACAATTAAATTGCGGTTAAAAACGGTCAAATGACTGAACAGTTTTCTGCAAATTTTTAAAAGTGTACATCGGGATTAAAGACAAAGTTATTGCATCCTTCATTAAACAAAATTTTTATATTTTTAGGATTTGTATACACCTTGCATTTCAGACTGTTAAGAAGATTTAAAAAATAATATTAATAAATAAAATCTTTGTTTATTGCTGTAGATTTATAGTGTCAGAGATTTGATTTCCAATGATACATTTATTTCACTATAGTAAACTATTTTTTGTAAGGTAGCAGTAGGTTAAAAAATGTGTGAAGTACCGTGTATGTACGTATAATGTAGTGTGAGGCAATCGCCTGCTATAAAAAATCTTAAATTATCCTACCTGCTCAGTGCAGACACTTTAAAAAAATTATGTCCTTTTGCGTCTACATTGAGCTTGGCGTTTTTTCTAGCCATAAGCCAAAAAAAGGTCCTCGAGGCGGGCTCTTTCCCTTTCCGTATGCGTAGACTGCATATACTATAATAAGTATCTGCTTGCCATAACAAAAAGTTATTAGAAAATTTATTAAATTAAAAGTTCTCTAATATTTTCTTGATTTCGGACACATAGATCAAGTCACACGTTTGAATGATACCACAGTCTTGGACAGCTGTGAAGTGTTAGAAACACATTGAAATTAGAAACGTAATTTATATGTGTATGAGTTTAAGTTTTTTCCTTGGAATATTAGAATTTTTTGTATTTTAACATACCTAATTCTACCAAAGTAGAGACAATTGTCTTTTACACAAATAGTGTGTTATTTTCGATAATGAATTTGTTGTAAATGATTTGCCTTATTTCACAACCAGCTGACCACCCGCTTTTGCCCGGGTCCATGAGAATAACTTTAAATAAACCACAAATTTGTATTATTTTATATCTTTAACCCGATTTTGTATGAATTTAGGTTTTAATAACAAAATCACGAAAAAATACTGAAAATTAGTGAAAAAACCGCTCCTAAGAGAACCATTTTCTTCTTTTTTCACGTAGGGTCGTTTCATAGTTTAAAAAAATAGTTTTTATAGTCCAAATTCTTTGAAATTTTTAATGGTTAAAATATAACGGTTTTACAGCCAGTGTAAAATTTACGTCATACATATTGTTATCTTGTTGTAAAATAAATACTTCTCGCTTCTTTTGGTTTTCGCGTCGGGTCAGTTAACATAACAGATAAAAAAATAGTTTTTATCGTCCGAACTCTCTGAAAATTTAGTAGTTTATAAATAAAACTGTTTTCATGTCCTCTATAAAATTTTGTGTAAATATATGAATATTAAGTAGCAAAAACGTTACCCGATACCGAGCGCAGCCGCCCAGAAACACCCAATATTATGCGTTTTCGTCGAAAAAGTCTAAGATTTTATTTATAAAAAAATCTTCTCGTCCAAACGTTTCGAAGTTTTTGTAGGTGATGTAAAACTGGTCAACCGAGATGCAACCGAGATTACGTCGAAATATGGACGTTTAGTTATCATACATCTTTTACGAGAAGAGACATGTCAATCATCTGTGACATAGCCGCTGAAAATCCCATTTCCTTCAAATCGGCGTATAGAAGAAACGGGATGGGTGACATACTTTCCAGTTTTTCAACATTTTGGCACTATTCGTTTATTTATTATTATAATTGACTTATAGGGGAATTTCGTATTAAGATGACTAAGATGGCATATAAATTATGTTACATGTTTTAAATTACTACGATAATGACTTTACTTAATCTTTTTTTTTGTTGTTTTAAGTATATTTTATTGCAAACTTTGTTAAAAAAATACAATTTGTTTTTTTTTTCTTTTTTAATAATAAAAAAAAATAACTTCATAAGAAAAAAAAAATATATATATAATTTGGCTCTGTGTTTTTCTGAACTTGCTAACGGCAAACTATTTAAAGAAAGTATTATATTTTATATAAAAATCCACAATTCCCGAAAAAAAGAACACAAATGTTTTTTGAAAAATTAAGTTAAGTGATTCTATGTGTGGATCTACAAACTCAAGGAAAATATGCGCAATTAATTTTAAGGCGATTCTCAAAATATATATATATATATATAAAAATCCTGCTTACAAACGTGAAACTTTGACAAATTTTAAACATAAAAGCATGATACTTGCAGCATGACTATTGAAGTGATTTGTAATCAAACTGTTTTTTTTTTCGATAACTGAATTACACCTGGAGTTATAAGCTATTGTTGTCTCAAGTTGCATTTTTATTTCTTTCCGTCGCTGTTGCGTCCAGAAATTCGATTCAAAACGCCAACTTTGACAGCATTTTAAAAATAACTTCTGTCTTTTCCGAAAAACGAAAAAAAAATTGATTACATCGTTTTTCAATAATAGCACCTGCCAATTTGATACATTTGTGAATAAAAAATGAATTAAAAATTTATCAGAAAGTAGCCAGTTTGAATTTGAGAACAGTTTTAATGTAAAATTCGCCCTTAATTCATATTTATTATATATTTTTGCAATAACCTTTTTGGAAGTATATTTTTAGCTCTATGGAATGGGCGCCTGCATTGAAAAATCTAAGGAGGGACAAGAACAAATGCGCCTGTCGCCCGCAGCCCAAACTATGTTTATTATTATTTTTTTTTTTATGAAGAATATTTACATGAAATAAGTTAAATTAAGAAATACACTTGACAGGGGGAGACCCTAACTAAAAATCCTTATTTCTGTTTTGCGTTAGTGTTTAATTACTTTATGCACCTCTTACAAAAAACAAATTTTACTAATTTTTCGTTCATAAAATTTTCTGATAATCCAATTCCATAAAACATACTATTTGTCCTTCACATTTTACCCAGACATGGGATTAGAAGCTAAAAAAGCTGGTAAGTTGTTCCAGCTTTTTCTTCTTATATTGACACTTAAGAAATATACTTTAAAATGTTCATTTCGAACAATATATATTTATAACTATGGATGATTATTTTATACATTTATTATTGCTTAAATTTTGAATCATAAGTATTCGATGCCACTCAAATGTGAATCAGGTGAATCTTTCTTTTGAAAAATATCTTCGTCAGGACTTCTGGCACTTTCAATGTCTGCGCTAACTATAAAAGACATATTATCTATACTATCTTCTACTATGACGTCATTTTCAGAGCCCACGCTAAGACTTTTTATTTTGGGGGAGAGGACCTTAAATTGTCAAGTAAAATTTCAGTGTTTACCAACTCAATGAGAAGCAAAAATAAATAGTTCTCGCCAGTTTATTAGCATATTTGTGTCTTACTAATTGATGTACCATGAAATAATATTAATAATTAATTTATCTTAAAAATTCTTATATAGTCGGGGCTCGTTTTCCCGACATTCCTGGGACCCGAAAAGGTGTCGCCATAAGTGGAGTGTTACGGTAACTGGTACTGCAAAAAAACGTCGTATATGTTATGAATTTATGACAATTCAAAATTTATTTTAGGATAATTTTTTTCTTCTTTTCTTGCATTTTTAACCAAAAAAATATATATTTGATTTCAAAAATAGTGTTGAAGGTTGTGGACGCGATTTCTCATTTATTTTTATAATAAAGAATCGAATAGCGTTTTGCTATAAAGCCGCATAATTTTCACGAAAAAAACGTAAACATGAGCGCTTAAGCCTGTTTTCGGACAAAAGTGACGAAAAACACGGAATGCGAAAGCCCACGGCTGAAACTCGAGTTCTATTATAGTGACAGAAAATTGGAAAACGTCATTCAATGCATTTTTACGTGAAGAGTTATTCCTCCAAATTTCATTCGCCTTCGTGGAAAAATAGTTTTCAAAAGTGCATTAACTGTTTTATAGAAAAGGATTTAAGGCCGTTCTTGATACTCTACGTAATGGTCTTAGAGACAATGTTAATGCAATTAAAACATCTATTTCTCCACTTTATATAATTTTTACTTTCTTCTATCTATAATAGAAGAAAGTATTGTAATCGAAATTTTTTTCGACTTCCAGTTTTCGACGGATTTACACGTTTTAGGGGTCAGAGATTCCGAAAAACACGTTTTTACAAAATGTCTGTCTGTCCGTCTGTCCGTCTGTGTGTCTTCATTGTATCATCGAAAAGTGTATGAAGTTATGCTTCAAATTGAACCTATTTTTTTTCTATGTTTTTGGCTATGGCAAGCAGGTTCTATTAGAATTTGGGGATATTTCGACGAAAGGGGGCGCTGTGATCGATATTTTTGTTCCATTTTCACTATTGTATCATCTAAAAGTGTATGAAGTTATGCTTCAAATTGAACCAAATTTTTTTCTATGTTTTTGGCTATGGCAAGCAGATTCTATCAGAATTTGGGGGATATTTCGACGAAAGGGGGCGCTGTGATCGATATTTTTGTTCCATTTTCACTATTGTACCACCTAAAAGTGTATGAAGTTATGCTTCAAATTGAGCCTAATTTTTTTTCTATGTTTTTGGCTATGGCAAGCAGATTCTATCAGAATTTGGGGATATTTCGACAAAAGGGGGCGCTGTGATCGATATTTTTGTTCCATTTTCACTATTGTATCATCGAAAAGTGTATGAAGTTATGCAGATAATTGAACCAATTTTTTTTCTATGATTTTGACCATAGCCTGCAGGTCCAGGTTAAATTCGGGGATATTTCGACGAAAGGGGGCGCTGCCATCGCGATTTTTGTTCGATTTTCATTATTGTATCATCGAAAAGTGTATGATGTTATGCGGATAATTAAACCAAAATTTTCTAATATGTTTTTGGCTGTAGCCAGCAGGTCCTACTAGAATGTGGGGATATTCCGCCGGATGGGGGCGCTGTGATAGCCATTTAAAGATTTCAAATTCAAAAAGATGTATAAAAAAGTTAGAAATCCTAAAAGTTTTTTCCTTTAAATGTTCGGCCTTGATCCAGAGAATCCGGAGCAGTTTTTGTTTTGTCTCTATATTAAAAAATGGCGGAGATATAGCGGTTTGAAATTTTAGGGTGGTTGACATTTTCAAACAAGACAGCAGAATTCATCCATAAACGGGTTTAATTTATGAGTTTTAGTTAACAGGGTTTCAGCAAATTTTCTTTCATTGTTGTAACCATTGTTCCTATTCTTAAATGCTTAACACTATATATTTATATTCGCCAACGTCAAATTCTCGCCAAGCTTGGCGGCAATTGACGAAATATCGCCAAATTTGGCGACAACAATAGGTTTTCACAAATGAAGCCAACTTGGCTGTAGAAGACTAATTTGGCGATATTCTCATTCAAATTCAATGTTGACGAGAACTGGGAATGAATCTTCTTTAATTGGGTTCCACGCATTTTAGCTTCGTGTTTTCCAGTAAAATTAGCTAAAATCGTAAAACCAAGGAATAGGGAGGCTATCTGTTCCGGTCGGTACAGGCCAAAACAAACTTTTCGTAGTTTAGTATACATCAGTTGATTGCATCCCGGTAACCCGATGATTCGCAAGCAGCTGACGTACAACAGAATGACGAAAAATATTGATTTTATTGGCGATGTGAGGACGAAATTAGAAGTATTAACATGATTGAGATAGAAGAAAGTTTTGGGATTGGCACATCCGACTAGTTTGTTTTCTATTGAATAAAGATAATGTGACATTTGAGGCAATACAGGCTGTAACAATGTACCTTCCAAATTCCCAGCCTGATGTGTGCGCTCTTCAGAGTGAGTTAGAAGTATTCATTGAAATATGTAAGGAGAAAGAGATAATGCCAATGGATGCATTAATAAATGTTGTTATCCAATACACAAAAATCCTTAAAACGGACGTTCAATATGTGTCAGTTAATTTTAGAAGCAGGCTATGGAGTCAGTGTGAAAGAAATAACATTCAGTCAATTAAAAATTGTGAAAAGAGTTTTAAGAACCACAATGCCTAATGAGAGGCTTAACAATTTGATGTTCATGAAATGTGAAAGAGATTTCATAAATATCTCAAATTTGGAAAAATGCCGTGGATTGTTGGTCTTGCTTGAAGCGAAGAAGGATAAATGTATCTATACCATAGGTAAATGTGAGGTAATTTGATGTTATCAGAGCTTAGGGATCATTTGTAAGATAAATTAATTCTGATTAAATATTTTATAAGCAAAAAGTAATCTTATTTATTAAAACATTTATCTTATTCAAGAAATTAGTTCAAGGTAAATGAAGATAGACCTGGAAAGAATACTAAATTAAACGTCTATAATTATATTTATTTATTTATTTTTATGAAAAATCTGAGATTTATTTAAGTGGAGAATTTTCTGTATTATTTTTATATTTGCAAATACACGTTTGATAAAATTATGTATAGGAAATGAAATTTTCACATTGTTGAATTAAGTATTGACACTTTCTTTTTTCTGCTGTAACAAACTACCAAAACCCGTAATATCAATGTTTTTTAAAGCATTAGTTGATCTATTTTTTTCATGCCCGATTCAGTTATAATGACTAATTGACAATAACATCAATTAACCGACTATGAATCTAGTAATAACAAACTCTTGTAACCAGAAAGTCTATAAAATGTTTTTGACTTTAAAGAAAAAAATATTTAACAAGTTTGAAAACTGTGTTTGTTATTTTATCGAGGTTATCAGAATTGCAAATTGGAAAACAGTAAATTGAAAAATTAATCTTGTGCAAAAAATGGAATTGACTCTTAAACATTTTCGTGCGATTGTTTTTCTTAACTTTCGACGTGGATTGTGAAGACAAGAGTGCTTCCATGAACTTAATTCTTTATACAGTGATAAAGACTATCGTACAGCACTGTAAAAAACTGGTATAACGAATTCAATCGTGGTCGATGTTCGCTCCACGATGCATTCTGTGAAGGTCGTCCAAAATCGGTTGTTATGCCAGAAAATATCGATTCTGTGCGTGAACTGATAAAGCAAGATCGTCATGTGACATACCGTGATCCAAAGATTGAAGAATCTTTGGATATTAGTATGACAAGCATCAATAAGATATTACATGAACATTTGGGAGTAAAAAAAATGTTCGCCTTGAATCCCGCATAATCTGACAAATGCTCAAGAGAAGGTTCGTGTCGAATGGTGCAAGGAGATGTTGAAAAAAATACAGTTAAGGTTTATCAAAGGCTGTGTATAACATCTACACAGGTGACGAATCATGGATCTATGTATATGAGCTAGAAATAAAACAGCAATCGACTGTATGGGTCTTCCAAGATGAGACAAACCGACAAAAGTTGTTCGAGGAAGAAGCACATCGAAGCAAATGGTTGACTGTTTCTTCGGCATTACCGGTCACGTGACGACAGTGGCGTTAAAGTAACGCAGGACAGTCAATTCTGGATGGTACACGACCATTTGTTTGCCAAAAGTTTTCGAAAAAAATTCGAAAAAAGCAGACGAATAATTCTTCATCATGACAATGCGAGCTTTCACACATCGGCTCAAACAGAGGAATTTCTGAAAGGACAAACATTGAATTGATGGGGAATCCACAGTAGAAGACTGATTTGGTCCCAATGACTTTTTTTTATTCCCACACATCAAAAATAAATTACGTGTACAACGATTTTCGACATCTGAAAAAGCGGTTGATGCATTCAAAACGCATGTTTTAGAGTTACCTTCATCGGAGTGGAAACAGTGCTTCGAAAATTGGTTCAAACACATGCAAAAGTGTATTGATCTTCATGGATAATACTTTGGAAAACAATAAATCCAATGTCAATCATAAATATTAGTTTTCTCTTTACTAGGCCAGAAATATAAATAGCAACCCTTGTATTTAGTGAGGCTTAATAGTGTATTAACATATCAAACAATATATCACTGCTCCTTGAATTTTTAATATTGCATCGTTTTTTATATCTCCTATAAAATTTTATTTAGTAGACTTTCGCGCTTTTCAAAATAACCGATTCAATTTTAGAGATGGCAGATGATATAACTGCGTGACATTTTAGATATTTTCAAAACTACGGTTTTCCGCTGATTTCTTGAAGTCAAGTCAACGCGGTGCTTATGAGTACCAAAGTGGGATGCTTATCCTCCATCGAAAATGAGAAAGTAACATAACAGGAAATTTAGAAGGAAATGAGCGGTCCGAAAAAATAAATTTGGAAACTCTGGTGGACAACTCCAGGAGCCATTACAGAGTTTGAAGCTCCTGAGGCCCAAAATGGCCTCAATAAAATGGCCGCATCCAAGTGTTTTGAGTCTCATACAATTTCGTGGCAGACCAGTCTAAACGTGGCAAAAATGGAGAATGAATACGGAGGTGGTGCCCAAAGGTACAGTGAGACCACAACACAAGGATCACCAGGGGCCTAAACTAACACTTGTTCTAAGAACTTTAAACAAAAAGGGCTATATAGCTATTTAAACTTTTTTTACGGCGTTTGCCTTGTTTTTGTCTCCAGTCGAGGTTTTCCGGGGTGGGGTCTGCTGGTTTAGCCTTGAATAAGGCCTTTTGCTGCACAAGAACAGTCCCGAAACGACTGATATATAAAATTTTCACCTACCGGGATCTTAAAAATAGGGAATAATAAAATTAAAACTTAATAGTGAAAAAAGAAAACAATCAAAAAGTTCCTAACAAGTGAAATCTATTACCATTGCCAGTGTCATGCTACCTGCCGCCGGCCCTCGAAACAGCTGGGACGCAGTTTAAGCTCTGAAAAAACCCTTTTCTCTTCGGGTCCCCATACGATAGAAAAGAAAATGAGAGGGAGGTGGTGAAAACGGAGTCTTTTGGCAGGTAAGTAGTTTTGGCCGGGGGTCAAGTGAGTAGATTAACCACAACCAATGAAAGTTTGAGATAGGCGGCACCTGACCAAGAACTTTGATTGAAGCACAGCAGCAGGGCAACAACTCAAAAAATGAGAAGAAAAACGGCCTTTACTTCAAAACAAACAAAGCAAAATATTAATAAAATAATCGAATTTTAAGAAAAGTAGAAAGTTAGGCAAATTGCACTCACGGCTGTTATAAAATATACAGTAGGTTGTATGACGCCAGCGGAAATGTCAATTCTATATGAAATTTTCTTTCAATCTAGGGAAATAGTGACTTTGCAGGGTAATTCTTTGTTTAAGTCAAGGGTTTCTGCGAGATTTGCTTGAGTATGGAACGAAATTATCATCCCATGCCAATATGACCAGCGACGTTTCCGCAACTTGTCTACTCTTGCGTCATATCTATATATAGAGTTTAACACAAGATTCTTCAATGACGGAATTTACCTGTGATTGATTACTTCAAATAGAATTATCTACGCTACAAAAATAAAACAAATTGAATATAGGTTTAAAAGGGGATAAAACATATCTTTAGAAAAGATTGCGACACCTTTGGCAAGTTTTGATTATACAAAAATCAGAAACATGTATAAACAACTAAATATGATGTTGTTAAATATACTGCTAAATTTCCGAATACTAAGTCTTCATTTAATATTTGAATTAATTGTTTGACGCACACGTGACATACAGGGTGATTTTTTTAAAGTTGTGAAAGTAAAACACAATATCAAAAGAACCACTGATCCAAATGACCTAAAATTTCACCAGTATGCTCCCGAAGCAATGGGAATTTTTTAGGCGTGGTTAAAAAAAACTTAAAATCGCACCGACAGATAGCGCTGTACATGCAGTAAAGTCGGGAGATGAACTTGCGCCCGGCACACGCACATTAGCGATTAAAACATGAAGTACGCACACCTCGTGTTTATTATTCTACGGAAATCCTCGCAATGACTGCGCCATTGGCGGACCGTGCGTTCTTAGTGAAAATGTATTATCAGAATAACGACAGCCCAGCAACTGCTCTTAGGTGATTTAGGACACTTAAGAATTTAAGAAAAGGTCCAATGACGACAGAGGGCCTATGGAAAATGGTTTCTCAAAGTACCGTCCATTGGTTTCCTCCCACAGACGATATTCTTTGTTTCTGCTACCTCACAGCGCCATCTGTCGGTGCGATTTTAAGTTTTTTTAACCATGCCTAAAAAATTCCCATTGTTTCGGGAGCATACTGGTGAAATTTCAGGTCATTTGGATCAGTGGTTCTTTTGTTATTGTGTTTTACTTTCACAACTTAAAAAAAAATCACCCTGTATATGAATACGTTTTGGGGTTGTCCTTTCATGGAAATATTAATACTGATTTTAATGTCTTAGAAATTCTTTACCGACATAATGGTATTAACAGTAGAAATGCATTTTATGCGTTTTTTTAATAACTTTCATACATTTATTTAATATTTAATGAAATTCAAGTTATAAAATATACGTCAAACTTTTAACTGTGAATATCTAATTAATTGATATCAGATAAATTTATTCTCCCGCCTAACTTTTCAGAAAAAAATCACATGTCATTCTTCTTTAATTTCTTCCACAATGGAATTTTCTATAACATATAATATCTGGAAAAGTGTCATTCTAACTATCGCCCCAGGTTTAATTAACATCAAAATTATCAGTATTCCAATCAATATCTTTAGAAGCAATATCCTTTCATTCATTGGTGATTCGATTTAGCACAGCTTTATTAATCACATGATAGTTAACTAAAAATAATTAATAATAGCGTCTTTCTTATTGAGAATATAAACCTAAATGCTGGCATGTAATTAGTGGTAAGTGAAATAATGAAAGAAACTATTTCTGCTTGATATTCGGTATGCAATCATGTGCAATGATAATCAAAGTAGAAAATTGCATTTGTTTGTGTTAAAATGATTCTGCATAGATTTTCTACTGTTAAATAAAGAATATATTAAGCGGAAAATATTATTTTCTTTGTTAACATTCTTAGTGTATAAAAAAGTCTTTATTATTTAACATCGATTGTTTTTTCGGAGTACTAATTATTTGTAGCGTCTAAGTATTTTATTTAACAAAATGTTTTAAAATCAAAGGTTTCTTTTTGTGACATTTAATTTATTTTAATACATAAAAAAAGCCTCTGATATAACATTGATAAATTAATTTATTTTAATACAGATAAAAAGCCTCTGATATAACATTGATAAATTATATTTTTATCTTATTTCTAATTATTTTTTGTTTGTATTCATTTTTAACAAATCTTTATGTGACCCTCATAGAAGGAACATAGGCATTTTAGGAAGTATCAAAGGTAATTATAACTCCTGGTTCACCCAAGGAAGTCCTATTTTTATGGAACCAGTCGAGTAGGAGATACGTATTATCTTTTTTTTTTTTTTAATTTCAACAACGAAGATCAACCTAGGGATCGCCAGAAAGGGTTGGAGCAATTAAAAACACGAGTATGGGTAATAGCTCTTAAATAATAATAATAATAACAATAATAATATTAATAATAATAATCATATCAATAATAATATTAATAATAATAACAATAATAATATTAATAGTAATAATCATATCAATAACGATATTAGTAATAATAAATATAATAATAATAATAACAATAACAATAATAATATTAATAATAATCATTATATAATAACAATAATAATGATAACAATAATAATATTAATAATAATAAATATAATAATAATAATAATAATAATAATAATAATAATAATAATAATAATAATAATAATAACAATAACAATAAATATAATAATAAATATAATAATAATAATAATAATAATAATAATAATAATAATAATAATAATAATAATAATAAATATAATAATAAATATAATAAAAAAAATAATAATAACAATAACGATAAATAAAATAATAAATATAATAATAATAATAATAATAATAATAATAATAATAATAATAATAATAATAATAATAAGTTTAATATAATGTTGTGTTAATATCTGGTAATCAAACAATTATGTTGAATATATCTAAAATATCAATATATATATATAAATAGAATACACTGGCGATGAAAATTTAAGGAACAACCATAAAAAGGTGCTTTATGTTAATTCTATTGCGGGAACTTCAGTGAAAGGTGTTTGGTTGGTAACTCAATGTTAACGTTATCACGTGGTCCAATGCGATTAACCTTTGCTACAGAAAAATATGAGAATTTTTGAGCCCGTTCTTTCTGTACGTTTGAAAAGAAGTACACGTGGGTGATTTGAAATCTAATTTCAAGGATTTTTCGTGTAGTTCCATAAAATTTTCGCTTGTAGTAGGTGGAATATGTCATCCAGAAGACATTTGATCGATTGTGAGAAATGGCGTGTGAAGGGAGAATGGAAGCAGGACAATCACTGACAGGAGTCTGTAAAGACTAAAAAATAGCCAAAGGCACCATGTCAAGAAACTGGGAACGTTTTAAAGACACTGGTAATGTACAGAGACAACCAGGACTAGGTCAAAAACGTGCCACAACAGACTGTCAGGACCGTTATTTGGCAACGCTTGCTAAAAGAAACAGGCAACTGACGTCAGTTCAGATTGCAAGGGAGTTCGCTGCAGCAACAGGAACTGGACTATTCTTTTTTACTGTGAGTGTCAGGCTGCATAAAAGAGGGCTGTATACAAGGAAACACATGATTTGTCTTCCACTAACTTCAGCAGCGAAATGCGCCTGGTTAAAGTAGTGCAGAGATAATCGTCATTGGAGTACCATGGACTGGAGCCGAGTTCTCTGTACCGATGAATCCCGATTTTGTTTGGAGAGTGATTTCAGACGTGTTGCCATATGGAGGGAGAAAAACACACGCAATAAGGCTGCAAACATCCGTGAAAGGCATCGATACGAAGCTCCTGGAATCATGGTATGGACGGGCATCAATTTGAATGGCCGCCATGACCTACACATTTTTACCAGTGCAACTGTGAATGCTGAAATATACATAAATGAGGTTCTTGATCCTCATGTTAAGTTGTTTAGGGGTGCAATCGGTAATAACTTCCTTTTAATGCATGATAATGCGCGACTTCATCGTGCTGCTCTAGTGACTGATTATCTTGAGGGCGAAAGAAATGGAGTGGCCTGTATATTCTCCGGATTTAAATCCAATAGAACATGTGTGAGACGCACCAGTACGCCGACTTGTATCTCGGCAACACTCAAATTGCACTCTCCGGGAGCTTCAGAGCACTATTCATCTTGAATAAACATTGTTACCGCAAACACTTCTTGTTAATCTAATCCACAGTATGGAAAATCACTGTAAAACGTGCATTTCGGTCAGTAGTGACCACATACCTTATGGTTTCCTGCGTGATTTTTCCTGTGTTTCTCTAAAATATTGTAACAGTACAATTTCCTTATCCCCTCTTACATCACACAGTCCTATGTTTTTATGTAAATTTATTTTTTGCAGAAATAGGCAGTTCTGCATTTTGATTATATGTCAAGCATGACAAAATAAAGATCTTGTGCAAGTTTCATGTTCTTATCTTCAAAAATATTCAAGTTCGATGAGTTTTTATTGTTGTTCCTTTAATTTTTCTCGCCAGTGTATATATCACCATATATGTTATATCACCATATATATATTTCATTAACTTAAATTAATATTCCTGTCTATATTTTTATTAGGATACAGAAATGTAATATATAACGATTTGCTAACGTTGTAAAATAGGTTAAAAAAATTATTAAATATTTTTAAAAAAAGCTATGTACTAAAATGTATGATAAATAATACAATCTTACACTACTAAAAGATGCAAAATACTGCAAAATGTTTATTCCAGAACTTTTTACTCAATTATTTTTCAAGTTTGATAACGACTTTTTTAATCCATTAAATAATTTTTTTGTAAACGTCTTCTATTCACAAAAACATTATATTTAGGCGGATCGATTGTAGATTCGGGAGCATGTTGGTAAGAGTTCTACGGAAGGATGAGACCATTCTAAAAATCATATCTGCCTACTCATTCATAGATTTAGATAATTATGTTTGCTATAATATCTGCCATATTTTTTGTAATCACCAGTAAAATCGTCTAGCTGGAAAATTATCTTTTTTTAGGAAATAAACTCATAGTCTGAAAAATAACGGAATTTTCAAAACCCTATGTGATTATTGGAACAACTGCTTTCGATAGCATTGTAAAATAATTATTTATATTTAAATACTCAGACAAAAAATGGACATAAATAATACTATCGCCTAGAATTCCTGCTCAGACTTTTTCGAGAGATTAAGTCTTGGTGTCTCTAAATTCATGTGGGTTTTATTCACACCAAAAGCGAAATTTTTGAGGTATTTTGCGTTCTCTAGTGAATTTTGTCGGTAGAAATGTGATAATTTTACAAGGAGTCACCCAGATTCATCAAACAGTTGAAACAATGAAATTCTGAAGACTTTAAATAACATCTCTCCAGCAAACGGCACCAGTCGCATGTCGGTTATTATGCCACCCATATCAATTATCTTCTCCTAACCTATCAACCCTTACAATTACAATGGAAAAACTCCATGTAGCTAATCTTAAAGGTTTCTCTAACACCATAGTCAAACAACAAGACGACTCTTTATTTTTCAGGTACAGTTTTAAAAGCAAAGTTGAAATTCATGGAAAAGCCTGATTTGTAACGATCGAAACGATAACTAGTGTCAGTTCTTTTTTACCATTTCCCAATATTCTAAATCCCGTGAGAAAATTGTATCATTTAAGTTAACTGCAAATTTATAACTTCTGTGAAATGCAATATTCGAATATTAAATGAAAATTGTTTCTTGTTTTTCATTTTCTGTATGCGGGTATGGGGGGCAAAATGGCCGAACGCGACTAACAGCGTACTGAAAAAAGATGCGACTATTCTCGGTTTTAATGAACTCAGGAATGGATTTGTGTTTAAACTATGATAAAGTAAAAGAAAATTACAACATTCGGAATAAACATTTCTCCTTTATTAAAATGATCTTTGATCCTTTTTCCTACATTTATAAAGTACTTTTTAATAGAATATATTCTGTTTTTGGAATTTGAATATTATAGTTCACATACTGATCACATTTTTGTACTCATATTGTTCCTATTTCAGCTTACTGTTTGAACCATGCAAAATTACTAGTTGGGTTATGATTACGTATTCTTTTCATAAAATTTCTAATTACTTTTTTTATACTTTTTCTTATATCTTTTTTTATTTTAATATAAAGAAATGTTAAGATATTAATCAGTATTGTAAAAACTAACTTTGTACTATTTTTTTTTATCTCTAATGCGATATTTAACATCTGTATTCTAAAATATGAATTTTCAATAAACATTTCCCCTCGTGGAGAAAAGTTCCTATGTTTAGGCTGGTTCTCCATGAGAGAGTGATTTCAATCTTTAGATTGCTATAAATAAATGAAAGGGAGTCTACTCGAATATCTTCTGGGTTACGTCGGGTTAGGTTACTAATTTTCAATTTTTCAATGAAATAAAAAGTTAAAATTTTAATTAGTCATAATTACCTTAAGAAGCATCGTAAGGGGATTTTTTTTTCATTAAATGTTTTTTCTTGAAGTGAACATTTCAGCGATATTCCACAACAACTATATTTAAAATTTCAAAATTGAATCTCCAGATTTCCGTTCCCCCATGCACACCAGATTAAAAAAATTCCACTGTTTTCTAAAATGGAAACGCATTTCACAGATATAATTGGAATAGGGTGTGATTGAAATTGCTTAAAAAAGATTGGTCTCAAAGTTTGTTTGAACAAAAAATGCGTTTTAATATGGTTAAAACACAAAAAAATATTTTTCCATTATTGCATAGACCAACTATTTCAATTAACGAATGCCAAATTCAATTAGCAAAATATTATATTTTTATCGTAACACCTGCCTTGTAATTGCTCATGTCAGTTTCGTTGTTCTGTGAAGCATTGCAAATCGAAGTCATGCAAAATATATTTATGTGACATTTCTCTGTTAAATAAAACAATTACTTTTCGTAACTATCTAAAAAATATTAATAATTTTATAAAATAAGATTATTTTTAAACCTATTAAATCATATATTTTTGTTTGGACAAAATACATCATGTCATAAATGGTATGTAATTAAAATTTAAACAATCCTGGTAATATAAATACAGGTAATATACATACAGGTTGTCAGAAAATTCTTCACTTGATAACAAAATTTATTCATATTCGCTATATATATAAGATAGACATATGAAACTGGTGCTAACCTTTTTGAAAACCTCATGAAGTATTTATCTTGCAAGTTTCCGAAACGTGGCTATAGTGTAGTAGTGTCAGTGTACAGGAAACCGTAAGTCTTCACAAATCAGGAAAATGACCAAAATCGTCTCGTCTGGTATCACGAGACTCTTTTTGCAGCTGTAACTCACATTAAGCAGTACACACGGATTTCTTGGAAATTCTCACAAAAGAATGTCTCACCTTTTCCACCCTTTCAGCTGAGGTTGATTGTCAGCCAGTTCTCGGTACATGGTCCGGTTTCCTGGGCACAGACACTGATACACTACAGCAAAGTTATAGAAACCTGCAACAACAACAAAACAAGTGGGTAAGTGTGTCGAACATTGCACAAAGGGTTTCGTTTAATATTCCTTTCAAAACACTTTATCCTTTCTTTAACAAATCCATATAAATTTCATTTTCAAAAAAAAAAAAAAAAAAAAAAAAAAAAGGCATGTTTTTTTATAAAGTAAAAATTTACCGGTCTATTTTTCTGGGTTTTTTCGAAAATCTGAACTGGTCCGATTTGACTTCTCTAATGACATCATATTAACCTGCTTTCTGTACTTACACATATTCATACTCCTTTTATTATTGAGAAATGTTTGAAAATTTCTATTTTATTACCAATATGACGTCATATTAATCTTTTTTCAATTGGTGAAACATTTTATTTCATTTTCATTTTCCACGTGGAAATCTTTCAATAGAAAATTAATTATTGTAGAAATAATTTTATTGTGGATTTTTAATGGTTGACAACTGCTATAACGAAAAATGTTTAAATTTAATAAGAAAAGGCTGTTAAATTTTTGGTTTTTTATCTATCAATATTAAAATAATACGATTTTTTTTTCAGCTTCATAGTAGGTATTCAGCTGTAAGTACACAAACTTTCATGTCTGTAAGTTATATAGTTTCTGAGAACCGGCTCTGTGACAACGCAGCGGGACGAATAGGGTTTCGTGAGATGAACAAAACCGTAAAAATGTAGTTAGATTTCCAACATTTTTGCACCTGTTTCCCATATCCATCTTATACATAGTGGATATATAAATAAATTTTGTAATTAGGGAAAGACTTTTCGGACACTCTGTATAGTAGTCGATTAGTATAACGTTTAATTCAGTTTAAATTGTATGAACAAAACTAAATGCATACATATTGCAAATGTGACGAAACACCGAAATAAAAGCTGTCATTTATTTTCTTGTGAGATTTCAATATTTTTTAGACTAGCTTATATACTTCAGAAATGAATATTTTGTTGAAATGTTCTGATCGGTGCCAAATCTAGGTTTGTTTTTAAGTTTGCTATAGTAAGTCATTTGTTGAAATTGCGTTAGTGACAATTTTATAACTAAAGACAGCGTGGGATGTTTCAGACACGTGAACAGAGATGTTTCAAAAACTTTCCGACATTCCTCAAAAATATATCATTCTCCATGATTCACTCAAAAAAAAAGATGTAATGGGAAGGTTTAAGATATGCAAAAATGTACAAAAATAATCAAAGTTCGAATTGTTTTTCGGTTCCAACTAATTTGTGTTTTAAGATGACTTGGTTGTTTTAAAAACAGGAACTTGTTACAGTAAAAAAAATTATCCAAAACAAATGCGAATTCTTTAATAATTTTGCAGATATTTAGTCAAGTACAAATTAATGGAAAATCTGTGAGTGAAGTCATCAAGTTTTAAAATCCTGTAAATTCTTTTTAAAAAGATAGTTTTGCTAGAAACATTTTAAGATATCTCTTCACCAGGCAAAGTTGTTGTATTTTAATGATCCGTGAAATGCATAATAGAATTTTTAAAGTATAAAGGGTTTTTGTAAAATATTTTTTGTTTAAGATAAAAAAATGACAATTACATTAATCGGGGGAAAATTCGAATCACATCCAAATTATTTATATGTCTATTTTACTAATTACATCGATTAGTTAGCAATGTATCATAAATATTTATGAATAACTAAATAATTAGTAATAATGAATAATTCAAAAAGAAAACGATACATGATGAAAATGAGTTACATAGTTAGTGACTTCGTATGAAGTCGCTTTTTAAAAGAGTTCCTAAATGATAACTAGATGTTAAAGAAGTTTTAATTAACAAATGTTTTTTTTTCCTACCACTGTTTAAAAGTGGCATTGAACAAACATTTAAAAAATATATTCTATACAAGAAACAGTACTTAACCATATTTAAACCGACCAAGTTTTAAAATAAATATCGAAAGTACTATTAAAAGATAAACACTTTAAAAAATTGTTCTCGTAATATGATAAATATAATCAGTTTCTATTCTAATTCGGAATGAATTTGTAATCTCTGAAGAACTGAATGCAATTAAAATTTTACATTCTAAGCAACTGAAATTTTAAAACTAAATAAAATTATTCATTGACGTTTTTCTAAACAATAAAGCAGCTTCAGATAACAAAGGGTTTTGAAGTATTACCAAGAAAATCTTTTGTGTAAAAGTACCGCCTTTAAGATAGTAGTTTTCTAAACAGAGACAGCTGTAAAATATTCCCATTTTAATCTGAAGTAGTTTGCAAATTATTTCTAAATTTCTCTTTGGAACAATGCTTAATTGCATTTTCAAAATTCGAATGAAGATAGAAGTTTCAGTTCTATTAGTAGTGAATTTAGGTATAAAAATGAATAAATTTAGAATGTTTTGAAAAGAAAGTAATCATTAAAATTTCTTCTCAGTAAGAAACCTGTTAAAATAGATTTGCAAATATGCATAAATTTTCATTGTGTTATTTTCTAATTATAATATGAGATTTAAGACTTTCATGAAATTCAAAATAAATAAAATAAATGTGTTTTTTTATCACTTTCTAAACACTTTCTTTCATATATGAAAGTATAGATATTTTGAATGTGATGAAGTCATGAGATTATAGGAACAAAGCAAATTTATAAATAACATTGCCTCACATCACAAAGAGTGAGTAATTGAAGTGGAATATTTTCCCTTAGGATATTACAGATTTCAGCAGCACTTTGCATACAATTGAGAGTTGTTCTTAACTTCTTGCTTGTTTACAGGCATCGGTTCTTACTTATTATCCGTGCCATGAATATAGATTGCCTAAAATTTTTGTCAATTGCTAATCTTGTTTATCGTTGCCATTCACGTTCAAAACAATCATTTAACATTATTAAATACATAGGATTGTTAAAAAAACAAATATTATAAATGTAAAATACTATAAAATAAACAAATTATATTAAATATAGAATAAAAGATTATAAATTATAAACTATCAATTAAAAAATAAACTATACACTATACTAAACAAATAATTTATAATAAATAAACTATATGTTTATGAAAAAGTAAGGGCGGCTGTAATTAGTATTATTAGCAGCATTGTTGGCTCAGGTCAGGGCACGTTTAATACGTAAGGACAGAGGCATCTTTGAGTCGCTGCGATTGTTTGTTTTCTTTTGGTATTGCCCAATCATCATGAAATGTATCGCTCAAACTTTGTTCCGTAATTTGTTATTCTCTAATATTCACAGAATTAAATACATTTATTGATCGTGAAATAACTACTTAACGTGAAACGTTTTTAAAATCTCACCGAAACATATGGTTACCAGGACAAAAATTTTAACAGTAACAAAAATGTCTGTATCGTCTTGTATTAATAACTCTTTAACTGTTAGGCTCAGACACAAAAGTTCTGTGTCGTGTTTTAACATATATGGTCAGCTCGCTAATAAGACCTTAAGTGTGCATCGCGGGCGAGCAGTCGATCAGGAAGGCGTGCAGTGCTATGTGGCCGAAACTGGCATCATCACTCTTTCGCATTCAGTGTAACTCACGAGTCAGACATGATAGCACAGTGATTCGGCTGTTTCTATATACAGTTTGTCGAAATCCATTGATTTAAATAATAATCAGTGTATTTTAGGCAATATTTCCCTGTAACAACTTTAAATTTGCAAAAAAGCTGGAAAATTCAATATGTCATTAGACCGCGCAAGAACCAGCCGAAAATACAGTTCAAAGATATAGTTGCAAAAAAGAGGTTATAGGCCACATACGTGTACCCCGAAATCAGGCAGCGCCGTGTGACCGAGACAGTTTTGATAGCATTGCTAAGTTGACGCAGTGCGCTCAGTAAACAACGGTGCCAGCCCCTCTACCGCTGCTGTACATGAGCTGATGGACAGAGCGAGTGAAAATGACACTCATATATTTCTCGAACACGTCTTCGAGATGAGGTATATTAACATCAGTCGAATCGATGCGATACAGTACCATTGGCGAGAAGCAGACGAACGCTTCAAGAAGGTGTTATTGGCTTACTGAAAACCCAAGCCCATTTTGCCCAGTTTGTCTAGAAAACTGGGCAAACCCACGATTGAATTTACATTCATTAGACACATTGGTGTTGATATTATGCTTTGTGTCTCTAACTTCTGACATCACAGGTCACTGTTAAGCAAAGTTTTCGTCGAATACTAGTCGAAATAAATAACATGTGCGGCTCAGTATGTTTTTTATGGTAAAATAAAATTTGGTACGTAGTCAATGTCTCAATTTCCCTTCAATCCAATACACTAAATGTGACTCCGTACCACAAACGTTTCACGTTAAACTAAACATGACTCATCCCCGCCCAAATTTTATTTCGCTATCTTATTTCACCCTATAAGAAGGTGAATTTTTCTTTAAAAATTTTTGCAGTTAATAGTGTTTTATAATCTATGCATGATGAAGGAATTTTTTCAATTTAAACTTTGTATGAAAGATATGTGTTGTCACCAACACATCATAGACGTGTGTTATTTGTAATGACAAATACTAGTATATTAAAAGGACATTCACCTTAATTTAACGCAATAATATTTTTTTCAATAATAATTTTTAACGAACATGTTTAATAACATGCATTATTATGTTGACATTATAGCGCCATTGAGTAATATATAGTACATGATGCTGAAAATCTGTTGCCCTAAGACAAGGTCTACGCAGTCTACTATTAAATTTGCTTCTCTATCGCTCATTTATTGGGTGACTGAAGTAATGAATTTCTATAGATATTAATGTTGCCTATGGGCAAAATTATTTTATAATAAACTTCTTCATAATTGCAAATCTTGTTTTTGTTTAGACTTGAAACTGTCTTAATTAATCCCTTAGAGTATCATTTTTAGGTGCGTTCGTAATTATATAAATACGTAGAACCTATAGTCGTCGTCTGGTCCGACCGTCCGTCTGTTCGCATATAACAGCATTAAAAACTACCAAACCGAATGGTTTGAAATTTAATATATATGATCGTTGTAGAATTTTGTCGAGTCATTTCAAATTTTATTAAAATCGAATCAAAACTTAACAAGAACGAAAAATCATGCGTCAAGCATAGATTATGTAACACTTTCCAACGCTTCCAAAATAATTTTACGAATCATACTCTTTTATAAGCTAAAAGATAACATCTAAGTAATCCGAATACTTTATTCAGCCCTGTATAGGATCTATAGATTTGTATATATACTACATAGGATGCTAAATTTTAGTTCAGTTAGGAAACACGTAGCACAGTTTAAAATTCTCCGTCTGGAGTTAAATAATACGGAAATGTGTTCCCGAACTTTTGTACTTCCCTGTATAGGATCTACAGAATTTATACACACCACGTAATATACAAAAAGCGATTTAAAATTAAAATCGCATTCAGTAACTTAAAACGCACTTCCAGGAATTATTGTTAACATACAGTAGAGAATTCTTTTGTGTGTCCCTGTAAATGAACGATAACTGCTATACACACAATATTCTGTAGTAAGTCTCTTGTAATGAACCTTATATAAATTTCAATGCGTTTAAAATAGTGAAACATTATTTAAATAAACCGCAGACGATTTTTCTCCATAGACGTAATGTAACGGAATTCTTTTGACTGTCCCTGTAAAGTAAGTATAAGTGCTATGCACACCCTATTCCATATTAAGCTTCTTCTAATGCACCTTAGTGATATATATAAATTTCAATGCGTTTAAAGTATTGAAACATTATTTAAATAAACCGCAAATGATTTTTCCCCATAGACTGCAATGTAACGGAATTCTTTTGAGTGTCCCTGTAAAAAAACTATAAGTGCTACACACTTCCGTTGAAATAGGGAACATGCTATAGATAACGATTATAACATATAAAATTTGCAGGGCAATCCGAGCATATTTACGGGAGTTAGAGCACGGACAGACGGCAGACGGCAGACGGCAGACGGCCAGACGGCCAGACGGCAGACGGCCAGACGGCAGACGGCCAGACGGCCAGACAAACCGAAGTCATAAACACTTTTCAACTAGGTTGGAAAGTGTTAAAAAGATAGTCTTCCTTTTATTAAATCTTATCATATACGTAATCTATACAATAAAAGCGCAAGTCATGTGACTGAGGAAAACAAATACGGGCTAACCACTTCTTTTTTCATATGCCAGGCGGCCATTTTTATTCAAAATTATTTTTTCGAATAAAATTGCACAAAAGTTACATTTTTAGAAAGATCGTTGAAAAAAATTGTTTGTTTGAGAGATGAGTTACATTAAAAAATGTATGTATTCTGAGATAACTTCAGTGGAAATTACGTTAACAGGCAAATATTTAAATCAATTAGAGTAAATAAACACATTATATTCGTTCATTATGAGACATAAAAATATTAAACCATTGAGGTAATCATACGCAAAGCAAGATCTCCTTGGTGAATTTTACAGTGCTATCTGATGTAGAAAAAAATTCGCATTTGCAAACGCGGCATACTTATTTAGAAAAAAAAAGGCATGCTCATTTCGCTCATAGCAGACGATATAATTCATTTCACTGAAATAATAAGGTTTTTTTACATTGTTAAACTAGTTATAAAACGAGCGTACCTCCTATATCACGTTTAACGTACAATTTCCAACTCGTTATTATTAAACAGGCTATTTTAGTAAATAAAAATTCTTTAATTAGTTAATTTTATTAGTCTTTCTGATTATGGAAATTTATTTAGATAACAATATTTTGTATACAATGGGAGATATAATAGTTTTGTTAAAAGTTTGCGCATGATTAATAAAATTCACGAGAGAAGTCGATATTGAAAAGAATAATCGTCACATGTTTGACGACGGATGACACACACAACATTTGGTTACAACTGATGCTAATTACACCTTATTACAAACCGATAAAGAAATTACGGTCTATTAATAATCAATAATTTATGATTAATTTATTATGTTACTTAATATGAATTATACTATCTCTACATATAGGCTTAAAAAATGAGATTTCTCTCTTTTACCAAAAATCACCACCGCGCATAAAATTTAGACTCGTTTCTCTTCTCTCTTACTTCGTGAAAGTTTTTTTTTTTTTTGTGTGTGTGTGAGATTTTTTTTTTCCTCAACTGCTACGGTCCTTTAAAAAGTTTCACTTTAAAAATTACAATTTATTTTATTTCTTCCAAGATGTTGCAGAATGTTTTAGTAAAATATGAGGATCATTTGTGCAAAAGTTTAAACAAACGTTATATGTCTGGATCCAACGTTGTTAGTTTTTACTTTTTCAATTTTGGTTCACGTTTTTTCTATAAACGGGCATTTTCAACTTTGGAACCGATTGGAACCGGTTCTGAAAGTAGTGAAAGTACCCGTATATAAAATAACTTTAACCAAAATCGAAAAAGTAAAAACTAACAACGTTGGAGATTGACCTCAGCTATCCTATGCAAAAAAAAAAAAAAACATTTAAAAATATTAAAATGTGAGCGAGAAATCACGCTAGAACCTTCCCATAGACTTAACATTAGCTTGAGCGTTTTTTCGCATGACTGATGTAGGCTCTTAAGGCTAAAACAAACTAAATATTTAATGAATGTTTAATTATTTCTCAGCATATCAGACAACATATTCCTCCATCAGGAATGCGCTAAACAAATTTCGTTCAGCTGCTGAAATATGAAATTTGAAAGAATATGAAATAATTTCAGGCTGTAATAGAAGTTATCTGAAAGTATAGGCTTCCGACATTCGCTCAAATTCTATATAAGGACACAGAAAATCTGTTATTTCAAAACGTGATACTTTAGGTAATGCTGAATATCTGGTTTGCAATACTGTATATTACTTAAACAATAATGGAAGGATCTAATCTAGATTGGTAAATAACAGTGGTGACCATCCCCCCCCCAATCCCAATGACGCAAATTCCCCCCAAAAATCTTCATACATTAACATTGACCCCCCCCCCCCGAAACAGAACATCAATTATAAAATATATTCTACTGATAATTTAATAACAGTATTCTTACGTACTATCACACAACCATGAAATAAAAGTTTTAACAACATAATAAATAATGAAGATATATATTTTATTATTAGCAATCTGATTGTTTCCACATTTATAAGTCCTGACTGACAAGCCCGTGTTAATACGTTTACTAAGCTCGAGTTTTCACTGCAATACAAGCATTATTTCAATTAATGTAATTCTAAAGATATAATGCAATATTTATGACTGAACTAATGATTAATACTCTTAATGATTACATTCATATACGTAATCAATTTTTTTTTTATTTTAGAAAAATCAATTATTTTTAGCATTTAAAATAAAATACAAAGAAAACAACATTACAATTTTGCCCATTTGCTCGTTAGCCAGAGGATATGAAAATCTAAATTCGTCCCAACATCAGTGTTTGTGCCTTGCTTTCCGCAGAACATGAGGATCACTCTTGCAAGGCGGTACTTGTTTCTTGATATCAGTATGATAGCTCGATATATTACACTTAATGGTTCATTTTTAAATAATTTAATAACAAATAAATATAACATAAACTTAAAGAATTTTTTTTTATCAAAAGTTTTACTAGGTGCACAACTAAGTTTCGGTGTTTCACACATAGATGGTGCTAATGGCCCATGTAGTCGACATAAGGTATTTCCAAACGTTTACATGACATGGGAAAAATTCAAAAGAAGGGAAATGGGTGCCGCATGAGTTGACTATGAGAGACAGATGGAAAATCGAAGAGCCACTTCCGAAATTTTGCTTTTGAGGCATGAAAGAAAGAGTTTCCTGTATCGAATTGTTACTGGGGATGAGAAGTGGATATATTTCGAAACGCAAAAAATCGTTGCATTCATCTGGCGAAGCATCAACATCGAAGGGAGGGCCAAATCGCTCCGGAAAGAAGACAATACTTTGCGTCTGGTGGGACCAGAAAGGAACCGTGTATTATGAGCTACTGAAACCGGGAGAAACTGTTAATGGGAATCACCACCGACAAGAATTGAATAATTTGAATCATGTATTGCTCGAAAAACGGCCAGGATGATACACGAGATACGAACGAGTGATATTGCAGTATGACAACGCTCTGTGCCATCGCACTTCCATCGTCCAGGACACCATCAAAACACTGAAATATGATCTGCTACCACACCCGCCGTATTCACCAGACCTGGCACCTTCCGATTTTTACTTGTTCCAGTCGATGGCGCATGGCTTGGCTGGACTACACTTGCCAATTTCGAAGAAGTGCAAAATTGGTTGGATGAATAGTTTTGGTCCAAAGACGCGTCTTTTTACCGTCGCGGTATTCATGCATTGCCAGAGAGATGGCAAAAATGTGTAGCGAGCGAGGGACGATACTTTGATTAAATAATTTTTTGCATTTCTCTTAAATTTTTCCATTTTTTTATAGATAAAAAAACCCAGAAACTTAGTTGCGCACCTAGTAATCTACACATATTATAAACAAGTGGGTAAGTGTAGTCGAAGATCGCACAAAGGGTTTCGTTTAATATTCCTTTCAAAACACTTTATCCTTTCTTTAATAAATCCAAATAAATTTTCATTTTAAAAAAAAAAAAGAAAAAGTCATGTTTTTTATAAAGTAAAAATTTACCGGTCTATTTTTCTCGTTTTTTCGAAAATCTGAACCGGTCCGATAGCGGGCGAAGCCCGCTATTATACTATGTCATGTTGCCTAAATGCGATATTAAAAAAAAAATCAATTTCAAAATTAAACATGTTGTATAGAGACATTCAAAATGTTAGATGTCAGATTAATTTTCTTTTTAATTCTCCAATGACGTAATATTAAAAGCTGCTTTCTGTATTTACACATGCTCATACTCCTTGTATTATTGAGAAATGTTTGAAAATTTCCGTTTTATTACCAATATGACGTCGTATTAATCTTTTTTTCAATTGGGGAAACTTTTTATTTCATTTTCACGAGGAAATCTTTCAATAGAAAATTAATTATTGTATAAAGAATTTTAGTGTGGATTTTTAATTGTTGGCAAATGCTATAACGAAAAATGTTTAAATTTAATAGGAAAAGGCTGTTAGATATTCGTTTTTTTTTTTATCTCTATATATGAAAATAATACAATTTTTTCAAATTTTATGATTTTGAGCTTCATAGTAGGTTTTCAACTATAAGTACACAAAATTTCATGACTGTAAGTTATATATATAGTTTCTGAGAACCGGCTCTGTGACAGACAGACAACGAAGCAGGACTAGTAGTAGGGTTTTGTGAGATTAACGAAACGCTAAAAATATAAAATATGTCCCTTCTAAGCATTGACTAATAGATGATTTCTGAACCGTTAGTCTTTGATAAACAGCTTCAGTTTCAAAAATATTTAGAATTAGCTGAAGGATTATGTTATATGCCGTTTGGGTCAAAAAATGCATCTTTGAAGACGTTACAAAACTTAACTTTTTATACGTCCCTGGGTCCTATAAGTTATATTTAGTGAAACAGTCCTCATACTCTGACATGTGGGGGAGAAAATCATTTTAGTATTATGACCAAAAATTACCGAGTTTCAAATTTGGAAAAATTTAGCACCTAACACAGTGCCTGAAATAATGTACGATTTCGATCTAATGGCACATAACTTCGGGTACCACGTTAAAAGCGAAAAATTTCCAAATTTTAAACTCGCATAACACGGTGAGTTTTGGTCGTACAAAAATTATTTTTTTTCATTTGATATATCAGAGCTTCAGGATTGTTTTACCAAATATAACTTATAGGACCCGTAGGCTGTATAAAAAGTTAATTTTTATAACTTATTCATCAGAATTGCATTTTTTGATCCAAATTGTGTCCAGCATAATTATTTAAAAGGAACATGTTTCCCGTTTTTCGGCATCATTACACAGCCATGGAAAACGAGTAGTGGAATGTGGAATGAAGCAAGAACAGACCGAGGAACGTGCAAGAACAAACGTTCCTTTCGGGAACATGTTCTTTTTTCGCTGTTCTTTCTTTCTTCTTATCGTTCCCGAAGTATTTTGCTTGGAATGTTTTCTGCGTAAAGGGGGGGGGGGCGATGATATATTCCGTAAGAAGCCGTAGCAGTGGCTGTAGTTTATTAAGAAACATGCTTATTTCACTTCTTATAAGTTGTAGGAGTAGGTAATTGCAAGAAATTCTGCTTAAAATCAGAATTTTTTTATTTGTTGCTATCATGTAGTAAACACTAATAACTTTTATATAAATTAAGATATCTACTAAAAGTCAAATATTTTAATAAATAAAGCTACTTTTTTATGAAAATAAATATTTACTTACAAGTTTTTAAAAGAAAAATCTTTTAAATTATTACAAAATAAATCTTAAATACAAAGATTGCATATCGTTTTAAGAAGACTAAAATATTAAAGACGAGTCATTTATATCAAAGGTGCATGTACGTTTACATCTACATACGCCCTTGTTTAAGATTAAATCTTAATGCTAAAGATTTCCCAATCTTATTTTTTATACTACCTAGTCATACAGTTTAATCTCCCCCCCCCCCAAAAAAAAAAAAAAAATTAATTAAAAAATCTCTAAATCACACCCCACTCCCCTAAAATAAACTGTGGATTGAAGCGTTTATTTAAGTACAAGTTGTTGCTGTATACTGCTTTAACAACATACAATATACTCTTACAAGTACCGATTCTTATAAAATGGCAGACACTGTACCATTAAAACATAGTCCTAAATCTATAGTAAGTCCCTGTATTCTGTATATGTTTTTATTTCACACTATAATTTTTCAGTCTTATTACCTAGTAATTAATCCTCCCACCCCTCTCCAAAAAATCTAATTTTTCTTTAAATTCCTCCCTTCTCCCTAAAATTATTAGTGGCTGGAAGTCTTTTTCTCTCTATAGGTTGTTTACCTTATACTGTTTTAATGACATACAATACTGCTCTTCTAACATCACTAAAATATACTGTATTTAAATTCTAGTTTTCTGAAAATGGTCAAGTAATTTATTTGAGCGTTGTCTCTTTCTCTGAAATGGTTATTTTGTTGTGCTTTCTTATGCCACCTATCAAGAATGTATTTTTGCACTCGGACCGTACGATACGGACAAGATAATAAATTAATTAAGACGATTCTGGAAAGCTATTCCTTTTATCACATCTTGTGGTCCTAATTGCCTTTCAGCATGTCTTAAACATTTTCCCATCTTTATTCCAAGTATTTTTTTTTATTACCGCACCTTTAAAGATAGCAAGATGCGGAATGGGTTCTTATTGCCCTTATCTAGAATTTAAAGAATAAAAAAAAAACAGGAACATTTCTGGAAATTGAATGTTGAAAAAAAGTTAAAAGTGATATTTAAACAAAAATCAAGAATTTTTTTACTAGTGAAAAAAAAAAGGAAATATTAAGAAATTAAAAATCCCCCCCAAAATGTACTTTTTCTCTAAATTCCCCCCCAAAAATAAATTGTATGACGCACTTTGCGTCACGAACCCCTCTGGGCACCCCTGGTAAATAATAGAACAATTTTAGTATTTTTTTAAATAAAAACTGTTAGCCCTATGTATATATTTTTGGACCTTGAAACTTATACATAATGTCACCTTTCCGTACTTGCCTAATTTTCCATTCAATCCTGTATTAATTTTCTTCAGTCGATATCGTTTTCCATCTCTAGTATCGTTCAAATCTTTCTTTTCGTTTTTCAACTCGCCGATAATGTTTACTGTTCGTTTCGATGTCGTTCACCACATTGACCATCGTTTTCTCAGCCTTTTTCCGAATTCAGTTGCAACCGCCAGCTTCGATATCGTTTCAATCGTAATAGCATAGGGGAGCATGCGACACAGTCTTCAAAGGCACTCTAGATTACTTTGCCGATGGGCAGTTTGAGAACTTCTCAACTTAGCACATCAGAAAGGGGGCGTTTTCGGAAAGCGGTATGTTGATGTTGTTTAAAAGGGATGAAAAGGCAGTTGGAATGGCGAGAGTGGGGCAGCTTTAGTGAAATGATATTGGTAGATGCCAGAAGAAACAACATCAGTGGCGGTGTAAAGTTTTTTATGAGTGCAATGATGGTGTTAAACGTTTTTTTTAGTGTTTGTTTATTTCTGCTGTTGAAGTTGTGGTTTTTCTTTCTTCTGTTGGTGATGTACGTTCATTTCAAGGATTAATTAATAGTGTGTGTGGACTGTTCTTCAACTCTTTTTTTTTCTTCACATCCAATGCCATGGTGACTAATAAAATAAAAGGCCTGTTTTAATTTGTGTCATCACGTTCAATTAATTATCATGTAAGTTAAAATGAACTTTTCTTCAAGTATATTTTGAAGGCTGCATTTAAGTTACTTCATGCCATATTATTTTTGCCACCTTGTTTTTGTTGCCATATGCCATTATTTTTTTACTTAATTAAATTGTCTGTCATGTTTTGATCTTTATTTTATTTTGTGATATATCAAATAAACGTTAGTTTAATTTAAACCTAAAAACTGTTTTATCAATGTGTATTATCTACATTCAACACTTTTAGTCACTACCTTGCCAATTTCAGCTACAAACTTCCACGTACTCTGTTTTTCAATTTAATTACCTTTTTTAGAACGGTCCCTGTATCCGGAGCGGCTATCACGGTTATGGGCCCGGCTTATTTAAGCCATATTAACCCTTTAAGGGCCGTAACCTTTGGAAAGGGTTAGCTGACAAGTGTTAGTAGATGGCGGCAATTAGACCAACTAGTGAATTTTAGTGGGGGGGGGGGGCCGCATTTACATAAAAATTTCATAAATTTCAGTATGACAGTTAAAATTAAAATATTTATTTTTATGAAATTTTGTTGAAAAATTTAAAAATTTTTTTGTACTTTTTTTTGTACATTTTTTTGAAAAAAAAAATTCTTCCTTGGCAATGGCTAACATACAGGTGAGCATAAACAAGCTAAATTTCCATAATTATGGAAACTGGTCAGCCGACATCAAGTTCCTTCTATTGGACAAAAATGCCTGGGGCATTGTTAACGGAACAGAGGCTGTGCCTGATACAAGTGATGCAGCAGCATACAAGGACTATCAATCCAGAGTTCGTTAAGGACTGTCCATAATCTATCTGAATGTCGAGCCTGATTTCCGTCGAATAATTGAGAACATTGACGATCCTAAAGATGCATGGGCAAAGGTCCGATCCCATTTCCAACCTGATAATAGAGCCCGCCACATGCAGTTATTTTCAGAGTTGTTGGCGTGCAAAATAGCACCAGAGGAGTCGATAGATATGTACGCTGCTCGCCTCAACTGAATCGCTGACGAACTGAAAGCAATGAATGAGTCAATTAAGGAAATCTATCTGTCGTTCCAACTCCTCAGATGGCTCCCTCAAAAATATGACAGTCTAGTCCAGAACATACTTCGTTGGCCAGATTCAAAGTTTGTGTTTTCTGACATCCTGACTGAACTAGTCGCCGAGGAGTCTCGTCGTAAGCTCAGGTCAGAGGACAAAAACCAACTTGCCGTCCAGTCCCACTTTTCTAGAAGTCGTCGTCCACCAAGTAACACGAGTTACCGACGAAAATTTAAAGGTAGATGCCACAAGTGCGGAAAAATTGGACACAGCAAAAATCAGTGTAAGGCCCCTTCTCCAGCCACGTCAGGTCCCGAGTCCTCAGTTGGCACCAGTTCCAGAGAGTCTTCTACATCCAGCGGTAGCCCTGTCCATCATCAGAACAGAAATGGAGCTCCTAGATCCAGACCGAGCCGAGAGCATCAAAGTGTCTCCCATAGTCAGGTAAACTGATTCCCATTAACTGATGAGATTTATATGAAACAGCCCCCTGGTTTTGAAATGAAAGGAAAAGAACACCTGGTTTGTAAGCTTCAAAGAGCATTATATGGGTTACATCAGAGCGGGAGAGTGTGGTTCTACGAATTGCATAAAGTTTTAATTTCTCTTGGTTTTAAAAAGTTAGATTGGTGCAATTGTGTTTATACATTTTCTGATTACATTGTTTTATTATTATATGTTGACGATTTTGTCATTTTAAGCAGACATCAAAAATACATTAACAAGGTTTTAACTCTTTTAACTAAGCATTTCGATATAAAAATCTTGGGCAAAACCCGTAAGTTGCTTGTGGTGGAGTTTGAGGAGGATGAGGAAGGTGTAGTCTCTATACATCAAATGCAATAAATTAAGGAAATTTGCACACGTTTTGAAGAGTATAACTTTCCCATTTCTTAACTCCCGATTAGTAAAGGGGTCGTCTATTCGAAATTACAGTGCCCTCAAACAGACGCAGAAATTAAAGAAATGCTTAACTACCCATATAGAAGTGTGTTAGGGTGCCTATCCTTTCTAACAAGCAGAACACGCCCTGATATTGCTTATGCAGTAAACATATTCAGCCAATTCCAAAGCAATCCGGGGATAGCTCACTGGGTCGGCCTCTTAAAACTTCTGGGTTACGTTAACTATACAAAGCACTATAAATTAAATTTACCTTGTCATAAAATTAACCTGATCACATATACAGATGCGGATTTTGCAGCCAATCGTGATGACAGGACATCTATGGGTGGTCAATTACTTATGCTAGACAAAGCTCCGATAACATGGAGAGCTTTTAAACAAAAATCAATATGTTTGTCTACTATGGAATCTGAGTTCGTGGCCTTAACAGAAGCAACTAAAGAGCTTCTATGGTTCAGCCGTATTATCACAGAATGTTATAATAAACACATATTTTCAGGTACACAAACTAAGCCAATTTTATTAGTAGATAATAGATTTCATTAAATCCTCCATTGAAAACTATAGGACAAAACATATAGATGTTAAACTTTTCTTTGTACGCGATTTATTAAACCAAGAGATATTTTTAGTAAAACACGTTAATAGCAAATCGAATCTCTCTGACATTTTTACAAAACCACTTACAAAAGCTGCTCTACTAAAGTTCATTGAGGCTATATTTATTTTTGGGTCTTAAATTAAAATGTACATTTAAAACTTGAAAAAAAAACTCTCCTCTCCTTTTGAATTGTTGAAAAAAAAATTTTCTTTTATTCAAGCGTTAAAAGCTTGTTTAAAATTTTTCTAGTTAAACATTCAAAGTTTAACTTTATCTCTTTTGAATTTTTGAATAATGAAACTTGCATGTTTCATATGTCTTTTATATATTAACCCTCTGAGCGTTTTGAAAAAGGGTAAAATTGTAATGTTGTTTTCTCTGCATTTTGTTTTAAATGCTAAAAAAATATGATTCTTTCAGCATTATAAATAAAACTTAATTACAAATAAGAATGTAACCCTTGAGAGTGTTAATCATTCTTCAATGTTTTGAAAATTCATTAAATCTATAGAATTACATTATCTTAAACATTGCATATATTGCAGTGAAACCTGGAGCTTAGTGAACGGAATATTACGTTCTACACGCTTAGAGGGTTAATGTTCGAACCTTGTAATTATATATATAAAACTTTTCTGTAATAGCATCGTGTTTATACCTTGTTTTAATTTTTATTTCAGAAGGATCCTTCATAATCAAATTTTTGATGCTATATTTTTGAGTACCCTCATTTCCAATGGCATGGACAATTTAACTCCCGCTGGAACGTGATCAGACCTCATGTTGGTTCATCCTCCGGGGTTACGAGCAGCCTCAAGAAGCGTCTCGCAGAGGTGACAATGTAATTGCCAGAGTGACCTGCAGGGGGTAGCGGCCTTCGTGAGTGCTCTGGTCACTGAAAGGCCTGTCGCGGGCATCTTATTTTAATTTTTGTAAGTCCCTCGTTTTTATTAATGGAACTGCCACTTTTGTCCCGTTCGTGCTATTGGAAATCGAGTTGTAACAAGTATTTTTCAATCCTATTATGCAAATGTTTATCAAATAGCTTTATAAATATTGCATAAAAATTATTTTTTTTGTGTGCACACATATATATTTTTTTATTTTTAAGTGAGCTCACTGAAATTTGAATATTTGAAATACATATGTGTATTTATTTCTTGCCTAAGAAAAATTAGGTGTTGGTATATGTTAGTATGGTGAGGTATAAGTTATGATACAAGCAAGAAACAAGAACTTTCTTTGTGTGTTTGAAAAGAAATTCTTTAAAAGGTTCAGTTGTTTTTTTGTGAAAGCCACGTAAGTGTGTACGTTTCATGTAAGTGTGTTCCCTCAAAGTAGTGAGGATCAATGTTGTATTTTTATTTTATATAAGTGTTTATATTAATATACCTAGATATTTACTTGTTATAATTGTGTAATTATTGTTGAATTGTGTTTATATTGTTGAATGTATATATATTGTAATATATTGTGAATATATTAAACAAATTTTTACTGATTAACTATGAATGTTTCCAACTGTTATATTATCAGATAATTTCAGTATAAGTGTCAAGGGGGGGGGGCAAATGTTAGCCCTATGTATATATTTTTGGACCTTGAAACTTATACATAATGTCACCTTTTCGTACTTGCCTAATTTTCCATTCAATCCTGTATTAATTTTCTTCAGTCGATATCGTTTTCCATCTCTAGTATCGTTCAAATCTTTCTTTTCGTTTTTCAACTCGCCGATAATGTTTACTGTTCGTTTCGATGTCGTTCACCACATCGACCATCGTTTTCTCAGCCTTTTTCCGAATTCAGTTGCAACCGCCAGCTTCGATATCGTTTCAATCGTAATAGCATAGGGGAGCATGCACCCAGACGCCGTGACACAGTCTTCAAAGGCACTCTAGATTACTTTGCCGATGGGCAGTTTGAGAATTTCTCAACTTAGCACATCAGAAAGGGGGCATTTTCGGAAAGCGGTATGTTGATGTTGTTTAAAAGGGATGAAAAGGCAGTTGGAATGGCGAGAGTGGGGCAGCTTTAGTGAAATGATATTGGTAGATGCCAGAAGAAACAATATCAGTGGCGGTGTAAAGTTTTTTATGAGTGCAATGATGGTGTTAAACGTTTTTTTCTTTTTAGTGTTTGTTTATTTCTGCTGTTGAAATTGTGGTTTTTCTTTCTTCTGTTGGTGATGTACGTTCATTTCAAGGATTAATTAATAGTGTGTGTGGACTGTTCTTCAACTCTTTTTTTTCTTCACATCTAATGCCATGGTGACTAATAAAATAAAAGGCCTGTTTTAATTTGTGACATCACGTTCAATTAATTATCATGTAAGTTAAAATGAACTTTTTTTCAAGTATATTTTGAAGGCTGCATTTAAGTTACTTCATCCCATATTATTTTTGCCATCTTGTTTTTGTTGCCATATGCCATTATTTTTTTATTTAATTAAATTGTCTGTCATGTTTTGATCTTTATTTTATTTTGTGATATATCAAATAAACGTTAGTTTAATTTAAACCTAAAAACTGTTTTATCAATGTGTATTATCTACATTCAACACTTTTAGTCACTACCTTGCCAATTTCAGCTATCAAACTTCCACGTACTCTGTTTTTCAATTTAATTACATTTTTTAGACCGGTCCCTGTATCCGGACCGGTTATCAAAAACTAAATACGATCGCAATCTGTAGTTTTTCTATTTTATTACACATACATAAAATATATAGACCGGTAAGTAAAATTCCGCGTCAAGCATAGATTATGAAACACTTTCCAACACTTTCAGAATATTTTAACAAACCTTTGCTGTTTAATAAGGTAAATAAGATACCTAAGTAAACATTTTAGAAAATTAATAACATAATTGAGAAGCAGATTTTAGCAGGAATAGCCGAAAGAGTACTCTAATTATTTTGTATAGCTCTATATATTATCTATAGATTTGTATGTATTCTAGATAGTATGGTAAAGTTTAGTATAGTAAAAAAAAATACATAACACTGTTGAAAATTCACGTTCAGTACTTTCTACCATTAGAGGGAAACATATTTGAATTCTTTTGTACAGCCCTGTATATTACCTACAGAATTTTATACCCGCAACATATTAGGCTAAAGTTTAATTCAGGCAAAAACACGCTTAAATCTACTGAAATGAAACGTCCAGAAATTATATGTATGTGGCCATCTATCCAATTCTTTGCCTGGCCCTGTATAGGATTTCTTTTGTATTCTACAACCATCTCTTAGTAAACTAAATATATTTCAGCTTAAAAATACAAAACACGATTACTCCCCCCCCCAACCTTTTTCAATTCTTCGCTCATATGCACTAATGCTTACGAATAGTTTTCCGTAGCCCTGTATATGATCTATAGCATTTACACACCACATAGTATGCAAATATTTAATTAAACTTTAAAACGCATACCCTAATTTAATGCGCACGTCCAACAATTATCGATTATAGACAGTACTTCGGATACAATACTGCATCGGAAATCATTTGTGTGTTCTTGTACAGAAACGGTAAATGCTGTTCACACATCATATTATCCAAAAAGTATCTTGCAGTAAACCTCATGTATATCATTGTCATTATTTTTGAGATAGTGTAGCATAATTAAAGTACACTGCAAACAGTTTTTCCTCGTTGATCATTATGCAAACGAATACTTTTGTTTACCCTGTAAAAGAATGATAAATGCATACGAATTCAAATTTTCTAACTGAGTGAATGATAAATGCTTTACAGACCATATTCTACAAAGAGCAAGTTTTAGTGCATCTCAGAAATTCATATCAATTTCATTATACAGTGTGTACATTAATGAATATCCCAAATTTACAGGGCTATTAAAAGAAAACAAAAATTTTTCAACCTTGTTGTTCATCGAAAATCAAAAATAACAGTTGAATGTTTAAATTCAACACACTTATGTTCAATGTGAGACCCTCCAGAAACATGAACGATATCGAGGAGGTATGATAACACGTCCTACAATTTTTTCAGCATGTCCGGCGTGACTCTTTGAATGGCTGCAAATATACGTGTCCTAAGTTAGTCAACGTCAGTTGGTAGAGGTGGAACAAACACTTGATATTTGATGAGGCCCCATAAAAAAATCACATGGAGTGATGTCAGGGCTGAGAGGAGGCCATTGATGAAGAGCAAGGTCGCTCCATCTATCGCCATCTTCGTAAACTCTCAACTGTTATTTTTGATTTCCGATGAACAACAAGGTTGTATTTTTTTTGTTATATTTTAATAGCTCTGTAAAATTGGAGATTTTTATTTATGTTCACCCTTTATTTGTAATAGCTTAACATGATTAAAATACACCGCAAACGATTTTTCCACATACAGTGATTTTTTGCGTAACCTTTTAAACTAACTTTTAGCTACTACACATACCATAATTGTAATATGTAGTAACTACGCATACCATAATTGTAATATGTAGTAACTACGCATACCATACTCGGCGGTAAGTATCTTCTAGCGTACCTCAGTGATGTATATCAATTTGAATATGCTTGAAATAGTACAGTAATATTGAAATAAAATGCAAGTAGTTTTTCCGCATAAACTATAATGCAACAACGTTCTTTTGAGTGCCCCTGTAACTGAATAATAAAGGCTATAATCTTCATTTCCAATGCCGAACATGCCATAGTAAACCCCATTAACTTATATCAATTATATGGCAATCCGAATATATTTACGCGGGTTAGACGGACAGACAGACAGAAGGCCAGACAAATCGGATGCAATAACATATTCTACTTTGTTTTTAAAGTTTAAAAAAAAATTATCTGAAATTTTAATAAAATATTTAAGCAATGAGGGATAGTCTTCATGGCAACCATAAAAAAATTCTTTTGAGACGTTGGACATCTAGCTTATAAGAGAATAAGCTGAAAATAAACAATACAAACTATTTTTAAACTATTAAATTGCTGAGGTAGTAAACCGAATAAAACAAAATAAAATATGTATAAATTTGATTTTTTTCTGAAATTTTAAAAGGAAACAGTTTTCTAATGTATTCTTTTCAATTCCGCTTGTTTTAAAATCATTAAATTTGCATAAATGTAAGTTCTTAAAGGCTCTCTGTCAGCGAAGAGGAACATTGGTGTACAATTAAAAAATATTAAGTTCTATTGATTAGTTTTTGAGATGCTTGTACTACTAAATCAAAACTTTAAAAAGAACGAAATATCATGCTTCAGGTACTGATTATTAAACACTTTCAGCACTAATGGAATATTATTAAGAAATTTTATTGTTTCCTAAAATGAAATGATGTTTATAAAAAAGCTACTTAAAAAAATACTCAATAAAATACATTTTCAGCAGTTGCTGTCCATATCTGGTAATGTGTGTGAATTCTTTACTGTAGGCCTGTATGTGACCTATAGAATTTATGCCCACAACCTAATGCACTCAAAATTAGATAAGTAAAAAATGCATACTACGTCGGAAAATGCACTTCCTGCAAATTATTGATTTTAGTCAGTCCTGTAATAGAATTATTTTGTCTGTTTCTGTAAATGAACGATAAATACTATGTACTTTACACTGTTACAATTTTGCATTAAACTGTCCAGTCATTCGACCGTTTTTATAGAAAACGTTTACAAAACCGTAATTTAACTGTATTTTGAACATAATATGGGCAATAATATGGTCAGAATATAGTTAAATTACGATTATGTAACCGTTTTCTGTAAAAACGGTCAAATGACTGGACAGTTTACTGCAAAATTTTAACAGTGTATAATCTATAACGCATGTTGTAGTTCACTTCATTGATTCATTATGTTTGAAGTATCATAATATCATTACAATTTTACCGCAAACGACTTTTCCTTAACAAAATTATTTTTTGTGTTTCTGTAAACGAACTATAAATGTTAAATACTGCATTTTCAATACCGAACATTCTATAGTAAACCTCAATAACATATCACCATTGCTTGGCAATCCAATTATATTTACGAGAGTTAGAGCAAAGACAGACAGAAAACAGACAAACGGAATTCATAAAGATTTTTCAACTATGTTGGAAAGTTTTAAGAACTGCGAATCCAGGTTCGTTCATTTATACCTCTGTATCTTCACAAAACCCTATCAAAATCTCTAAAACACAAGCTACAGCTGCCACTTAAATGTCTGTAACCTAGGTAATTTTAACAATTTAAAAATTTCTTTTTAAATTCACATTTTTGATATATTCAAGAAGCGAAATATGCAAAAAAAAAATAATAATCGATTTATTTTACTCTTCTAGTCGACAGCTACCGCTTACATGTTTTTTTTTAAGTTATAACTACAGTTGTTTGCTGTATAGATGCATTTTTTTTTTCTAAAAATTTCCTCATGCTGTTCTACTTTTTTAATGTCAAACACAAATTTATTTACTAAAGCCCAAACAATTCAGGCATCAAAATTTCATTGTATGTTAAAATATTATTTTTATTCCACTATTTTCCCTGTTTTAATTTCAAATTTAATAGCTGTACTAAAATTTTATGTAAACAAAAAACAAATTGTATTAAAAAAAACTTTCTCCAAAACTTTCAAAAGCATGAAAAAAAAAGAACATAATGATTGCACAATGACATTCTTCATGCCAGGACCTCTCGTGTAAATCTTTTTTTCATTTTTTATGGCATTGTTTTCTCTTTAGCCCGTCGAATTTCTTTACATTTTCTCGTATAAAGTTGTGTCAAATAATGATGACAAAAAATAAGGGCATAATTTATTCCAAATGATAACAACAACATGAAAGTAATTGTTTATATATTCAAATTATATCTTTTATAATGACTTTAAAGAGTTTAGAAAAAAATAGCAACAATGTACTTGTTTATTTTTTTTTCTTGGATATGAGTATTGTTTGGTGTTTTATTTTCGAAAAGTGAACTTTTCCCACATGCCAAACATAACTATGTTGAAATTTATGCAGATGTTTGGGAAGGGGGATCTCTATGTGTTGTTATATGCATATATCCCACTTATATTTCATTTTTTTTAAATTTTATTTAGGAAATGTGGAATAAACTTTATATAATAACACATATAACATTTTCTTGAAAGTATGTATATTTCACAAAGTTTATATCTAAAGGCAAAAGTTGAATGGGGTGAACCTTTGTGACAGAATAATATGCTTTGAAAACATGGTTTTAGTTTTTTAACTCTTGAACGGGCGCAGCGTACTTGACAGTAGCACTGCCAATACTTACTAAAGGCTGCCTCGGAAATTGCTTAGTGTTTTACTTGTTTTGTTGTTTAAGATTTTTTTTTTCAACTGATTTCGAATATACTCTTTTCGTAGTCCTTAGGAAGGTTTCTGATCACTTCAAGAATATTAAAATTGAGATAATTGGGTACTAATGACGATTTTAAAACAGGCACCTATATCAGGAGCACTGCGCCCGAAACCGGGATTTCTAAGCTGCGCCTGACGGATGATTATCAAAATAGAAATCTCAGTTAAACTAAAAAACTGTAATTATCAATATTATTTCTCTTATTATTCAGCTAATACTCTTAAATGTAAATTTGTTTGACTTAAGTTTTGAAAAACTTTTACAATAGGATAACAAGTTCTGCAAATATATTAGCGAGTTAATTACAAAATAAACACTTGAATTAAATAACAGTATTTATTTTAGCACAGAAATGTAACAAAGAGTGTTCTTTCTATAAGATATGAAATATTCATAGTTGTTGAACGTAGTGCGTTTTAGAAATTTTCTTTACTAGAGTCATTTGTTCATTGGTTGTATTTATTACATATTTTACATAGTTTATATTGAAATATTCGAAGAATATATTTGATAGGATAAGATGATTAAATAATGTTATCAGTATTTTTAATAAACTGTTAGATTTAATAATTCTCCGAACTACCTATTTTTACAGACATTATTTTATTTTTTCATAATATAGATAGGCATGATACATGTTTCGAAACTCTTAAAAACCCCTCTAAAATCACATAAAAGCAGTCAAATGTTAAAAGTTTAATAAAAGTAAAATATTTTCACCTGTCGTCACAGGCATCCTCAATACTGATATTATGGTTTTATGCTCTGTCAAACGATTTGTTTGAAACTTCCATTCTGTCTTTTCCGAACAACCTATCTGTATGTTGAAAAAATAAAATAATGTCTGTAAAAATAGGTAGTTCGGAGAATTATTAATTTAGAAAATGATATTATGAAAGACCATAGATTAAAAACTGTTAGATTGTTGTACCTTTTTCGACATTACACCCAGAAAAAAGTTTTGTTGAATCAACAAAAATTTGGGTGACCCAACAAAACTTTTCGTTTAAATATGGGTCAATGGAAATTTTGTTTAAATCAACAAAAAATATTGTTTTTTTTTTTTGTTTTGTTTTTTTGTCAATTCCAAAAAAAAATATGTTGTATCGTCAGCAAAAAAATGTTTTGTTAATTAAAGTAAAATGGTTCAATTTTATTTGAATTAACAAAATTATTTTTGTTACATAGATATATTCTATGTGTTATTTTAACAATCTATTTTCTTTTTTCAACAAAATATATATATATTTTTTTTTTTTAAATAATAAAATATGTTACATTACGAACTTGTTTTGTTTATACTACAAAAACTTTTGTTAAATGAACCAATCTAAATATGCAATTTTAACTATTTTTGATTGATTTTCAGCAGTGATTTACGCCTGTAAACCTTGAATAATAACAAGTGAATTTTTGTCCTGTTTTTTTTCAAGCGCAAACAGAGCTACCACTGAGCTACCACTGAGCTACAAGGAACGATATCTGAGCTCCGCATTTCTCACTCTTATATATGTCGAAACGGCTGAAACCGCAGCACAAGTTGGAAATGTCATCAGGAGCACGCAAATTTCTGCGGCAAACATGAGACGACAATACAAAGTCCAGCATACGGCAACACATAGTTAATTTTTAATTCATATTCATCAGTGAATTACGCATTCAAAAAGCAGGCTAAAAATTCACTGGTCAAAGATTACAGGCGTAATTCACTGCTGAAAATGAGATAGAGCTATTGCAGAAATCGCGAAAAATGCAACATAGCAGCGCCACCTGTTGCGCGATTTATACCAAAAACTAATCAGCAACAATTTATATCAGGAAGTAACTGAATATAAAGTTTTATTAAATTCCGTGCATTAGTTCTTGAGATAGAGCGCCCACAAAATTTTCGTCACATACAGACAGATAGAGTCATTGACTGTCCAGTGGCTGAGAGGTTGTGCTCTCGAAGCTGGTAGACGGGAGGTGCTGGGTTCGATCCCAATCGCGCCCGTCGGCCTAATCGTTCGGAGTTTTTGTGGTTTTCTTCGAGCCGTGGATTTATCCATGCGTAAATACGGATTAGGTTCCCTTAGAAAGACCCCCACGAAGGGCACTCCCCCCGGGCCTATATCCCTAGTGTAGATAATTGGCCGTCAATAATCAACCCAACCCAACCCATTGACAGTCATTTTCTAAAAACAGTCAAATCGTGTTCAGGACCTTCTAAAATCCGTCGGAAACCGGAAGTCGAAAATTTTCATGATTTCAATACTTTCTTCTTGTAAATATAGAAGAAAGTAATAAATGAGACGGGGGTATTTTTAAAACTACCCTGGTCCATCCCAATGAAAAAAAGTTTTAATTATCCAAAAATTATGCTAATCCATTAATTATATAGCTATATAAGTCAAATACATCGCGTTACGTGAGAATGTTATGGCTACTACACACCAATTTAAATTTTGCAAAAACAACAAAATTTTGCTAGAATTACAAAATTATTGTAAAATTAAAAAAAAAAACAGATTTTGTTGTTTCAAGTAAAATTGCTGAAATTTTGTTAAAATTTTGTAAGAGTGTTAACAATATTTTTTTGTCCAAGCAACAAAACAATTGTTTTTTACTTCAACTAAAAATTTTGCTAAAACAACCAAAATGTACTCATCAAAACATGTTTTTTTAAACATATATAATTATTAAACAGACATACATACATTCAATACAATAATCCGACATGGAGTGAAAAATTAGCCAGAGCCAGGAATCGAACATGGGTCCACAGCGTTCCGGGCTGTTGCTCTAACCCCTGAGTCTGCAATTTCCCACTAATAAACCATGTTGGAGAGAAGGTCACCAGCCATCTAACAGACAGCCAAGACGACCGGACAACGGTGAATATATTTTACTATTCCACAGATCTACGAATATATATTAAATTACACATAATTAACGTCTGCAGTCATCGTATTTTTAAACATATATAATTATTAAACAGACATGCATACATTCAGTACAATAACCCAACATGGAGTGAAAAATTAGCCAGAGCCAGGAATCGAACCTGGGTCCACAGCGTTCCGGGCTGTTGCTCTAACCACTGAACTACTCCGGCCGACCCCTGAGTATTCAATTTCCCACTAATAAACCATGTTGGAGAGAAGGTCACCAGCCATCTAACAGACAGCCAAGACGACCGGACAACGGTGAATTGATTTTACTATTCCACCTATCTACGGATATATATTAAATTACACATAATTAACGTCTGCAGTCATCGTATTTTTAAACATATATAATTATTAAACAGACATACATACGTTCAAAACAATAATCCAACATGGAGTGAAAAATTAGCCAGACATGGTTTATTAGTGGGAAATTGCAGACTCAGGGGTCGGCCGGAGCAGTTCAGTGGTTAGAGCAACAGCCCGGAACGCTGTGGACCCAGGTTCGATTCCTGGCTCTGGCTAATATTTCACTCCATGTTGGATTATTGTATTGAATGTATGTATGTCTGTTTAATAATTATATATGTTTAAAAATACGATGACTGCACACGTTAATTATGTGTAATTTAAAACATGTTTGAATCAATTCCTTTTTCTTGATATAGGAACGAGTAACATTAGCCTCGGTTAAAATAAAATAAATATACTTACAAAATATGTTATATCACTTTTGTTGTAGACATATACTAATATTATATTATAAACAGGAATGGCAGGAAAATATTGATGTACCTTCCCTATTAATATTGATTTTCGATATATAACGATATATCTGTTTTTTCTAATCCGATACATAAACACTTCTTTCAAATTAATAATTTACCTGTGAAAATCATTTTAAAAATTTTCTTCACATATATTTGTGAATAAATCTTAATTGAATATATATAAAAAAAATTCTTAGTTAAAAAAAAAAAAAACTAATATAGCTTAATAATAATATATTAATACAAAACTAACATAGTTTAATATAGCTTAGAATTTTAGGTAATCTGAAAATATTTTTTATGCAATAAGAAAATCATATTTACATGATTTTTGACTAAATGTCCTCAGCGAAATCCAAGTTTGATTAGGGGAAAAGTCTCTCCCATACTCTTTCCTTTATCGCAAATGACGTGTCTTCTCACCAAAGTGTCAAAGTTACTTATGTGTGATTTGTGTTTTGTCTTTTTTTGTTTGCAAATGTTATCTAATAGGATGGATGGTTTTTCCCAATGGCATTAATGTGATACTTTATTTTTATATAAAGATAATTTTAGTAATGAATACGCAAATGTATAGAAGTAACATAGCTTCTAAAGCTAATGTTAGGAGATATATTAGCAAAAATAATAAAACTAGTGATAATAATAACAATAATAATAATAATAATAATAATAATAATATATAAAATATCTGATTCGTTATCACAAAAAACTATTAAGCCTTCAAATTAAAAAGGTTACGAATTCTAAGTTATCTTTGTATTATCAATATCTGGCGTCATAAATCACAGTTCAATCCTTTAGAAATCTTGGAACACTTGTTTATTCAAAATTTTATCCTTTAGCATAACAATAATTGGATGTTGTTGGTCAGTCAAGAATTTGTTTCTAATCTCGACAATACAATTGCGAAAAAAAGAGAATACGTTTTAGCGGTAACTATCATCAAATTCTTTTGGATTGCCTCAAAAATACTGCAAAACATTTCCTCGATTTAATAAACGTTAATGTTAAAAATATGTATTAAAGCATAAAATAAATTGTTAAATAAAACACTACAAACATAAATAGAAATAAATCATGTTGTGCATTTCCACAGTAAGTAACTTTAGAAAATATTCCGATGTATCGATATTTTCCGTCCAATATTTTTCTGATACCGATGTGTTAAAATTATATATTCAAAAATCCATACATCGATATTTTGAAATTTTTTGCCATCAATGAGGAGTAGATCGATGAATCAAATAATTAATAGCACTATTTTGAAATTACATCTAATTGATATTACGCTGTTGTACGAAGGTAAGTAATTAAGTGAGTCACAAAAGAAAATTAAATGATAATCACTTCAAATCTTTTTTTATTTCTCAACATATTCTCCACCAATATTTATACACTTATATCACCGTTTTATCAGTACCCCAACACCAGCCGCATACTATTCTTTGGGTTGCTGTCTCAGGGTCCACATTAGGACTTCAAGTTGAACCTTTTCATCATTTGTGAACATCATCTTGCTTCCAAGATGGTTTTTTAATGAACTAAACAGATGAAAATCGCTTGGGGCTAAGTCGAAGCTGTATGGTGGGTGTTGAAGAAGTAACAAGATGCTGTTCACAGATGATGAAACGGTTTAACTTGAAGTCCTAATGTGGCTGAGACAGCAACCCAAAGAATGTATACAGCTGGTTTTGGGGCACTGATAAAATGGTGATATAAGTGCATAAATATTGGTGAATATGTTGAGAAATAAAAAAAAAGTTTTGAAATGAATATTATTGTAAGTTATTAATTAATTTACTTTTGTGACTTACTTAATTACTTACCCTCGCAGGTTTAAAGATTTAAGGACATTGAATATCATTGTAATTTAAATAATAAACTTCCTTTTATGCAATAACAAAAATCTGCGAATAAATAGGGATAAGATTACTATTAAAATAATAGTAGTATTCAATCTCTCTAAATCTTAATAACAATGAATTTGTTAAAAACAGAAATAGGTATATAAGACGCGTTAGTCTACATCGATACATTTAGGATTAAAACAATTAGTATTCAAATTTTCATTTATTTATTTTTTATAAATTTAGACCGTTAAATAGCAGTCACAAACTAAAGGGGCAAGCGCTTTTCAATTAGTACACCTAAAAACAGACAAATGTTTCTTAGTCTACGAAAGAATAAAATAACCACAGATGGAAATAAACAATAATAATTTCCCCATTATCCATGATTCTGGAAAACTGTTCGTTATTTATCGATACCGCAGAAACCAGTATATATTCGAGATTTAAAGAAACATTTATAAAAAAAAAGTTTATTTTATACTAGTGATTTTTGGAATCGTTAACGAGCGTAGAGTATTAATCAATTTCCTCAGATAAACTTTTTCATACTCATCAAGCACGTTTTACAGACAGACATGAAGAATTAACAACATTAACAATAACATTAACATTTATTTTATTTTGTTACTCTTGCGCGTATAAATTCAATTACGCATTTAAAATGTTTTATTGAGAATTGCATCATCATCAAAATCCGATATTCCAGTTTCAGTAAACTGATTAATACACTGTGAAACTATATTAAAATCTATTAATAAGTACTATACAAACTATAAACCTGAATACACTATAAAAACTATTCGGAAACCTTTCCGAAAATCAGTAGCAGCAAAATAAATTTTGTTCAAATTAATTTGTCTTTAAGTTTCGAAAATATGTGGTTCCTGAGATTCCTATAGATTCAGAACGCTTTTAAGAATGATGGGTAACTCGGTAGAGATTATTAAATATTTTCGTTCGTGGTTGTATTATAGTTTCAAAGATTAAGAAACATTTGTCCTTTTTACAGCGTATATCACAAAGTATTAGAATATTAAAATTCGTTGAAACTCATTCTGAGCAAAAGTGTTCCTCATCAGATAATAAAATCTAAAACTTTAATATGGCTTTGATAAAAATATATAATACATTGAAGTACATTTTCAATACAAAAAATTGCTTTGTATGTTTCAATAGAGTGTTTAAATTTTGCTTTCGAAAAAAGTATTATATATATATATATATATATATATATATATATATTATATATATTATTTACCGTATTAATTCCAGAACAATGTTTAATGTTTCACAGATAGGTTTTTCTGATGAGTTATCAAAAACAGAAAATTAGACACTCTTTGTCGTAAAGTATATTTCTCTTTTCTAAATTGATACATATCATTAAGAAGAAGGTTTTTTTTTCCATATCTAAAACCTTTTTCCTTATTATTGTTCCTTCTGTCTCCAAGTACACTTCAAAATAACACTAGTCGTTGAATTTCCTGATATAAAGTTGTATTAATGCTAATTAGAAATATTGAACCCAATTAATCTACAGAGATAACCACTTTAAAGTAATTTTGACTTTAAATTATGTTATACTTGTGCTAATTAAATTTTCCAGCAGAGCTGAAATTATGCTGGAGATTACTTATATTACAAAGTATATGAATTATTTGCTACTCAGCGTATAACCAACAGCGGTAAAAAGGTGACCAGGCAGGGCAACAGCGGTAAAAAGGTGACCAGACAGGGGATAGAACCCGGAACCTTTAGTATTACGCACCAATGATCAATCATTTGGAGTTTTCTGACGGCATTCAGTCTAGCATCTTCTCACTCTCCGTATCAATATATAAGAATAAGAAGCTGATAGACTGGATGTTTCCCGGACAGCTCCAAATGGTACAGCATTGATGCGTAATACCAAAGGTTCCGGGTTCGATCCTCAATCTGGACATTATTTCACTCTGTTAGGTTTGCGCTGAGTAGTAAGTGATAATTCATGTCCTTTGTTATATATGTTCTATTTGTTTTTAAAATATGTTTTTCATGATAATTTTGTAGCTTTTTGAAATAAACAAAAAAGGAGATTTTGTGACTCACCGTGCCCCCTTTTTTAGGCAGATATTTATGTTTTTACTTTTTCTTAAGACAACCGTCTTTTTAGGTGCGTTCGTAATTATATAAATACGTAGCACCTATTGTCGTCGCTTGGTCCGTCCGTCTGTCTGTGCGTCCACCCGTCCGTCTGTCTGTCCGTCCGTCCGCATATAACAACGCAAAAACTACCCAACCGAATGGTTTGAAATTTAAGATATATTATCTTTGCAGAATTTTGTCGAGACATTTCAAATTTTATTAAAATCGAATCCAAACTTTAGGAGATATTAATAAAAATATTTATTAAGAAATTTGATTTTTTTTTTTTTAATCGGTGCTTTCTTGTTATAGGAGCTTCCGAAGTTTAATCGTCAAGCGACCGAGATACTTATTCTATTACAGAAATTAATCTGCAGACGATATCATTCATTTCACAGAGTTAAAAATCATCAAGATCTAAATATTTATATAGCTAGCTACAGTACGAACGCACCTGATTTGTCGCGTTTGACGTACAATTTCCAGCTTGTTTCAATATATATTTTTTAATTTTTATTCGTATTCAATTTATTTCAATATAAGTATTTAGTTATCCGGACGCGCAAATTACTTTAGTCGCTTTTCATCAACTGGTCTCTTCCTTACATTGCCGGTTATGTCGCTATCCTTATAATACTGGCTAGGCAGTAGTATATATTTTATTGAACATGGGCTGCTTGAGCACATTACTATTTTTTATTATTAAATAAATATTATCAGCATTTTATTTTGGCACTAAATTACTTATTAATGTTACACTCAATACCAGAACCAGGGAATATTTGCACGCAACTGGAAATGTCCCTAAACTTTCTGCAAAGCAATACCTAACTTTTGAAATGATTTGTCAGAAATCTGTGCTTTTTTTGTTTAAAAATGTTTTTTAATAGGAAAATTATTAATAGATGTACACTCTAAAATTGGGAGGAGTGAGAAGTTGACTCTTTGGAAGAGTGAGAGGCATTTTCACTCTTTTTGGAGTGAATTTTATAAAAATACACTCCTTAAAGAGTGGAATTTTCCACTCCCTAGAAAGGAGTGAAATATGTCACTCCGTTGTCGAGAGTGACTGTCTCACTCCTTTGACAAGAGTGAAATATTTCACTCCGTTGAAGAGTGAAAGCCTGGCATTATCTAATTTTGTCCATATTTATTTATTGAGAAAAACGAAATTATCATTTTTTCTTTTTCTTTTTAGGTAGATTTCGTAAGAAATACTACCTATTACATTTTCCCGTATGAGGGAATTTCTGAAATTTTTTGCAGATCTACGCCGATTATGACCCCTAGAACCTCAAACCACCCCCCAATTCAAAACTTTATCTATCTATCTATCTGTCTATATAGCTATATCATTTTTTATGGACACGATAACTTCAATAATTCTGCACAAATATCTTCCAAACTGATACATATAATCAAGGGACATAAAATCTCGGCCAAGTTCGTTAATGGGGGCGTTCCCCTGATGATATGGTCTTAGATCATTTTTCTGTTAGCGTCTAAGTATTCTATAATCAGTTCGTTTATTTATTTATTTTTAATATACAATGATTTTAAATGATGATATAAATGATGATAAAATTTAATATAGAATGATTTTAAATGATACAATGATTTTAAATGATTATGTTAAAAGAAGGCAGACATACCCCCCTCCGCCTAATACAGCGTACAGTGTATTTCGTGTGCCCGGGATAATTCAGAATATTGCCCGTCTTTCTTAGTAACTATTATATTTGTATGCTATAATTTTTTAAGCAACGATTCTCTGGAGCGACGATTCTCAAAAATTTTCGCCCGGGCAATCGCATCTCTTACCCCCCCCCCTTCCGCCCCCCCCCCCCCAAAAAAAAAAAAAAAAAAAAAAAAAAAAAAGCTACGCCACTGCTTTTAATGAAAATCTTGCGTGCGCACATCTTTACACATTACTATTTTACGATTCGAGAAGACAAAATACGGAATGAAAAGTGCAAAATGTTGTTGGATTATAAATTTATAATCTTTCTTTTATTGAAATATCAGATTTAAATAAGTTGAAATGCTGGGAGGTTTTCGACTTTCCTCCTCTTGAACTGTGAGGCGATGTGCGCGCGCATATTAGTAGCGCGTCGCCGATTGGAGTACGTTAGAGAGGCTTTTTCCTGTCGCTAGACTTTATTTATTCTGTTTTTTTGTTTGGTGACTCTTTCTATCTATCGGCTCCCGCCAATAGTTGATTTGTTGCTTACGTTTGATTATGTCTTCGAAAGTGTTATTCCATTTTTAAAGTGATATTATTTAATAGTGCTGAAATTCTGTTCCTTGTTTTTCATTTGTAAATATATGTGATCAGCCAAAAAATAAAAAAAATTCTCAATCTGATCAAAAATTTCGATCAGAATATTCTGCAAAATGGCCTTGTTTACGTCCATCGGAGGATTCACCTCCACGCATTCTGCACAATTTGCAATAGTCATTTTCATGTCAATCACGGTGGAAAGTTTGATTGCTCACATCATATAAGATCAGGCAGACATCGGAAGTTCAGTGAACGGAAAACGATAGTAAAATAATTGCCCGAAACTTTTTTTGTGGACAGCGATTTATCTTTACAAACAACCAAATCCGAAATGCGTTACGTCGTTTCTTATCGAACATAACGTACCACTGAGTTCGGTTCTAACGTACCACTGAGTTCGACTTGAGATGCTAATGTTGCTTGGAGTAAAATTTCGGAAATTAAAGATCAAAATGGATCAATAAAATATCACTTTTTATCCAAAAAGTCTGCTAACAATTCTCCTAATACCACACAGTAATGCTGCTAGTGAAAAAGTGTTTAGCATTGTTAGACACAACTTAACAGAATTTCGTTCATGCCTTAACATTGAAATAATCAGTTTCTTGAATAATAATGAAAGTTGTTACAAAAAAAAAAAAAAAAAATGAAAAAGAAAAAATTGTAAGTGCTAAAAAAGCTACTGTACAATCCTTAAAAAATTGAAATGTTTACCTGTAAAATAAATTTTTTTCACTTAATTGTTTTTTTTCTTTTGGTTTTTAGCATGTTATTAACAACGTAAGTTTTCCTTTTCCATGATAGAATTATTATGATTTGAAATATTGAAATAGGTATTGTGCTGGGTTTATGTAAGAATATTCATACAAAGTAAAGTATTATTTTGATATTTTAATGAAAAATAGCATCATGTATCTTTGTTGAATTGTGAAAAAATCAATTAGAAACAAAATTTCAATTGGAGACTATTTTTGAGATAAATTTTTATGATGAATACATATTTCAATATGAGGTAAGTTTTATATTTTAATTGTAAAATATCTTTTATTTTAATATGATTGATAGTTAAATCAGTGTTTATCAACAAAGTGTTGTTTTTAAATGTTAGCAAATGATTTTATATTAATGATTTAGGGTGCTAAAAATTTGTTTTTAACTGCACTTGATTCCTCAAAACTATACATTTTCTATGTTTAAACTACACATTTGTACTCGCAGAGGTTGGCAGCCCTGTATGAATTTTCATTTTTAGTGACAACAGTATAATTTAATACAGAGAATATCAAAGAGCATATATGTAAATGTTTATATATTATTAAATTTAAGTCTATGTATGAGAAATGTTCCATTTTTTGCTTCAGATGGGGATATAGAACATGAAAAGAAATCGTGAAAAGTATTAGAGTAAAGTTATCATGACTTTCCGAATATTTTATAAATAAAGGTTGTTTTTCCAATGGAAAATAATCCCTCTTATAGTATTCACCTGCAAGATACTATTTTTTTTTTAATAATCTATATGAGAACTTGTTTGAAAATATAAAAACTACTTTGATAAATATCTTGTATTCTATCTCAATAACATGTTTAAATTTCGAGACACAGAGCCATCATGAAAATACCCTACAAATGAAGAATAAAAAGCTGTGTAAGTAATCCAATATGTGAAAAAAATATTTTAAAAATCAAGTTGAATAATATGCGTAAACAGAACTGAAAATAATGTGAGGGGGAAAAAAAAAGCAGATGAGTATATAAAAAATTCATTTTTAGACCAGATACTTTTTTAAGGGGTTTTATTTTTTAAGTTACAGTTAAATTTAAAAAATATTAATGTGATATTAATTGAAAAAATGTTTTTAATTTTTCCCCCTCAAAGTATATATTTTTTATGTGGGTGTAAAAGAAAAAAAAACCCATGAGTAATAATGATAATAAAATCTGATTTAGAAAAAAAAAAAAATCTGATTTTTATTTTTTGAAAATATTTCACCATTAAGCATGTTTGGGTTTATTCCAGAAGCAGAATCTGATTAAAGCATGAGAAAAGTGGGCTGTGACCTTGCCCTCTCCCATTTATTAAAGGGCCCCAAATTTGGTATGCAATGTTTCTAAAGCTGATATTTTAAATCTATTTCGACATTGTACTGTCGAAGAGGCACGTGGGGGCAGAGTCACGGCCCACCTTGCCCGTGCTTTCCTTTTAATTTTCAGTTACTTTGTATTATTGATATAATTTAACATATGAATTTTCATTTTTACTGACACCGTTGCACTTAATACAGAGTATATTATCAAAGTAAATGTTTATATATAAAACAAGTTCGGAATGCTTACATTCATCTTTGTCGAATTAAAATAAAAGTGTACACAAAAACATGTGATTCACATTACCTAAAAGATGATTAAAACTTTAATTAGATTTTAAATTTTAATACATTAAAATCGAGCACTTTCGGCTGTGAACCCAGCCTTCATCAGGATTTATAAAAACAGATGTTAAAGCACAGACGTCTAGATCACATTTATATAACAGTATGTTTGTGTACTGCGAACCTGCAGAAGAGTTCAAAACATTCACATTCGCCAACGGTCGGTCGATACCATTGCATAGCAAAACAGGTGAGGAAAGAAGGAGGAAGGGGAAAGAAAGCAGATTTTACTGTTCCTTGATTAAATTAAGCCAAATTCACGGAATATTGTAAGACAGTACATCATTGCACACTTTTCCTTGCTTATTTACAATTTCTACAGATTCTCGAATTATTAAATCATAGTAATTTCTCATTAGGACATATTACTTTAGCATTATTAAAATCTATTTTAACGTTTCGGGTTTGGTGAAGTCTCGATAGAGCAGTGGATGACTTGTTAAATTTTAGATCACTTTTATGTTCTTTTATACAGTCTTTCAATTTCCTTGTTGTCATTCCTATATATTCTAGTTGTACATCATCATCGGTGTTAAATGGAATGACATATACTCCGGACATTTCATCTGGTGGGATAGGATCAATCTTCGCGGCCAGTAAATTCTTCATTTTAATTGGGGGTTTAGCTATCAAATTTATCCCATAACCAAAAAGAGCGTGCCGAAGTTTCTCAAAAAATCCTGGTATATAATTTATACTACAATATTTATTTTGCGTTAAGTTATTCTTGGTTGAATGCTTGTTACTTTGAAACGAACAAATTAATCTATTAATAAGGGGAATCCATTTTCAAGAGCAATGTTTCTGATAGCGCTAAGTTCCATTTGTAAACGATTATTGGAACCATAAAGGCTCTCTTCTTACATAAAAATTATACGCTGAGATTTTATAATTAAATGGTGAACTGCTGTCGTATGAGATAGTATTGTTCGACTTATGAATTTTCCTATATATTGTGCGTTCTAAATTCAGGCTTGACAAATTTTTGATTAACTTTACATCCAAAAAATTTAATTCGTTATTTTCTTCAACCTCTAAGGTAAACTTAATATTTGAATCCATATCGTTAATTCTATCAAGAAAATTATGAAGCTCTTGTATTCCATAATCCCATACAATGAAAATATCATCGACATAACGACACCAAAAAGAGGGGATAAAACCAGTTCTTTTCAAAATTTATTCTTCAAAAGGTCGCAGTTTAAATTCTGCAAAAATCTCGGAAATCAGTGAACCCATTGGCGCACCATTTGGTTGGTTATAAACTGTATTGTTAAATAAAAATATATCGTTTCTTGTTATCAAATTTAATGCAGAAATAACTGTAGTTTTCATCTTTTGACTTAACATTTGTTCCTTATCTATATAAGTTCTTGAATTGACCCCATAACTTCAACCATGTCAATAGATAGAAAGAGGGATACAATATCTAAACTTGCCAAAATGCTTACTTTACTGATCTTTAGACTATCAATTCTCTTGACGAAATCATTTGTTGAATTTAAACTGTATTTAGATGGTGGAAGGAGGGAACTTAGGAAACTTACAAACGCTTTTTCTAAAAAGTACGTTGGACTTGAACATTTTGAAACAATAGGTCGAAGCGGAAAATCTTTCTTGTGATCTTTCAGACGTCCAAATAAACGTGGAGTAACAGGATTATTATTGATCTTCAATTTGCTTTTCATTAGGGATGGCCAAGAACCGTGCTTTACTAAAGTATTTGTTTTTCTTTGAATTTGATTATTAATGTCCTTCTTAAGTTGTATACATCCCATTTCTTTTAAACAAGCTTCCATTTTAACTATATACTCTTGGCGGTTCATTACTGCTAACTTATTTGTTTTATCAGTTTCTAAAACAATAATACTAGGATCATTTTTAATCTGTTTAACTATTTTATTAACCTTATACTTCTTGCAATCAGTTTTAACCATGTATTCTCTTAAATTGTTATATATCATGTTCCTAGCTTCATCCCGCTTTTCATGATTGATTGATAATGCTACTCGCCCACAGTCAGTAACGATATTCTTAATGTTGAAACTATTTCTGAACATAAATTTTGGTCCTTTTGACAAAATTTTATTTTCTTCTTTTGAAAAATGTCTGTCTGATATGTTCACATATTCTACAGGTTCAGTCACATGGTCCGCAAACATAAATGATGCACACAAAATATCCAACTTCTTACGTATTTTTAAAACTTTATCTCTACATTGAATCGAACGAAAATGCTCAATAATTCTCATAGAATAATCAAAATCAATAGGTGGAATTAAAGTCACCATTAAATTATACAAGTAAGTAATACACTTTATCTGTAATCAAATCAATTAATTTGTACTTACGTCGAATGGAAATTTTCAAGCAGTCTATTTCAAATTTTCGTTTAAGGCTTCCAAATCGACCATCAAGCGTGTGATTCTTAAACTGCAGAAATTTTGGAACATAATTATATGATTTATTATGATTTATATTTTTTATATGATTGATGATTTTTAAGAAGCGGAGATTCACAAGTTCATGATCTAGACGAAGGCGTTCATGTTTAAAACGTTTTGTTATTTCAGCGGACTCCATAATTATCCGGTATCGATTTCTTTTCACATATAAAAGAACATAAAAGTGATCTAAAATTTAACAAGTCATCCACTGCTAATCGAGACTTCACCAAACCCGAAACGTTAAAATAGATTTTAATAATGCTAAAGTAATATGTCCTATGAGAAATTACTATGATTTAATAATTCGAGAATCTGTAGAAATTGTAAATAAGCAAGGAAAAGTGTGCAATGATGTACTGTCTTACAATATTCTGAGAATTTGGCTTAATTTAATCAAGGAACAGTAAAATCTGCTTTTTTTCCCCTTCCTCCTTCTTTCCTCACCTGTTTTGCTATGCAATGGTATCGACCGACCGTTGGCGAATGTGAATGATTTGAACTCTTCTGCAGGTTCGCAGTACACAAACATACTGTTATATAAATGTGATCTAGACGTTTGTGCTTTAACATCTGTTTTTATAAATCCTGATGAAGGCTGGGTTCACAGCCGAAAGTGCTCGATTTTAATGTATTAAAATTTAAAATCTAATTAAAGTTTTAATCATCTTTTAGGTAATGTGAATCAAATGTTTTTGTGTACACTTTTATTTTAAATGTTTATTATAGATTAACAAATTTAACTTTTTGTATAAGAAATATTATAAACCATTTTTTTTTTTTTTTTGGTTCAAATGGGGGGATACAGAACATCAAAAAGGAAAAAAAAAAAAATCCTGAAAGTATCAGAGTGAAGTTATGATTTTCTGAATATTTTATAAATAAAGTGTTTTTCCAATGGGAAATAATCCCTCCTATAGCTTATAGGTGCATATTCCTAAAATTTGGAAGGAGCCAGTGGCTCCTAAACCCAAAAAATCCAGTGGCCACAATTGTGAAACAAACGCATAAAAACAATAGTGTTTATATGCAGTAAAAAACTCAGGAATTCAAAGTGTAAAGTAATTTATTTAATATACGCACATGTACAACAAAATTTGACTGTTAAGTGTAATATAAATCTTAAATCATGTATAGTCAGTAGATAAAGTTGGGCAAGATACGGTTTAAAAAAAAATTGTTCAAAGCTAAGCAATCATGATTGCAGGGAATATTAGAAAAAAAATATTTCTTATTTTGATTTTGCCATACAAAAGTACATATAAAAGAAAATCTGAATGTGTGAGATTATTTTGCACTATAAAAATCAAAACACACTTGAAGCATTTGTTTATCAATATATATTTTTTTAAATCACAGACTAAGTAAAATTATCCGACTCTGTTACTTACCGTAACTGTTACGAATAGCATTGCTATTAGAGTATATTTAATAGTTTGCTATGTTAAACAGATCATTCTGAAATGTTATTAAAAAGATACTAATAAAGTTTGTTGTGTTTCGGTCTTAATTAAAAAAAAAAAAATCGAAATTTCACGATGGTGACTGGAAATACCAGAAATTGGTCACTTTTAAATCACATGGCAACTTAAACACCGAAAGTTAGTGGCCACAGCAAAAAATTTAGTCGCCACGTGGCGACTGGCGACCATGAATCTGCACCTATACTATAGCTATAGTACTATATTCACCTGCAGGACGATACTATTTTTTTAAGTAATCTGCATAAAATTTGTTTGAAAATACAAAAATTACTTTGATAAATATCCTGTATTCCATCTCAATAACATATTTAAATTTCGAGACACGGGGCCAGCTTGAAAAATTGCTCATATAGCAATATGAACAAAAATCTAATTTTTATATGATATTGCACAATAAAGTTCTTTCCTTTTAATTTTCAGTTACTTTGTATTATTGATATAATTTAACATATGAATTTTCATTTTTACTGACACCGTTGCATTTAATACAGAGTATATTATCAAAGTAAATGTTTATATATTAACAAATTTAACTTTTTGTATAAGAAATGTTATAAACCATTTTTTTTTTTTGGTTCAAATGGGGGATACAGAGCATCAAAAAGGAAAAAAAAAAAAAAATCCTGAAAGTATCAGAGTGAAGTTATGATTTTCTGAATATTTTATAAATAAAGTGTTTTTCCAATGGGAAATAATCCCTCCTATAGCCATAGTACTATATTCACCTGCAGGACGATACTATTTTTTTAAGTAATCTCCATAAAATTTGTTTGAAAATACAAAAATTACTTTGGTAAATATCCGGTATTCCATCCCAATAACATATTTAAATTTCGAGACACGGGGCCAGCTTGAAAAATTGCTTATATAGCAATATGAACAAAAATCTAATTTTTATATGATATTGCACAATAAAGTTCAGAGTATATTATCAAAGTAAATGTTTATATATTAACAAATTTAACTTTTTGTATAAGAAATGTTATAAACCATTTTTTTTTTTGGTTCAAATGGGGGATACAGAGCATCAAAAAGGAAAAAAAAAAAATCCTGAAAATATCAGAGTGAAGTTATGATTTTCTGAATATTTTATAAATAAAGTGTTTTTCCAATGGGAAATAATCCCTCCTATAGCCATAGTACTATATTCATGGCACTGACCTGCATTCACCTGCAGGACGATACTATTTTTTTAAGTAATCTGCATAAAATTTGTTTGAAAATACAAAAATTACTTTGATAAATATCCTGTATTCCATCTCAATAACATATTTAAATTTCGAGACACGGGGCCAGCTTGAAAAATTGCTCATATAGCAATATGAACAAAAATCTAATTTTTATATGATATTGCACAATAAAGTTCTTTCCTTTTAATTTTCAGTTACTTTGTATTATTGATATAATTTAACATATGAATTTTCATTTTTACTGACACCGTTGCATTTAATACAGAGTATATTATCAAAGTAAATGTTTATATATTAACAAATTTAACTTTTTGTATAAGAAATGTTATAAACCATTTTTTTTTTGGTTCAAATGGGGGATACAGAGCATCAAAAAGGAAAAAAAAAATCCTGAAAATATCAGAGTGAAGTTATGATTTTCTGAATATTTTATAAATAAAGTGTTTTTCCAATGGGAAATAATCCCTCCTATAGCCATAGTACTATATTCACCTGCAGGACGATACTATTTTTTAAGTAATCTGCATCAAATTTGTTTGAAAATACAAAAATTACTTTGATAAATATCCGGTATTCCATCTCAATAACATATTTAAATTTCGAGACACGGGGCCAGCTTGAAAAATTGCTTAGATAGCAATATGAACAAAAATCTAATTTTTATATGATATTGCACAATAAAGTTCTTTCCTTTTAATTTTCAGTTACTTTGTATTATTGATATAATTTAACATATGAATTTTCATTTTTACTGGCACCGTTGCATTTAATACAGAGTATATTATCAAAGTAAATGTTTATATATTAACAAATTTAACTTTTTGTATAAGAAATGTTATAAACCATTTTTTTTTTGGTTCAAATGGGGGATACAGAGCATCAAAAAGGAAAAAAAAAAAAAAAAATCCTGAAAGTATCAGAGTGAAGTTATGATTTTCTGAATATTTTATAAATAAAGTGTTTTTCCAATGGGAAATAATCCCTCCTATAGCTATAGTACTATATTCACCTGCAGGACGATACTATTTTTTTAAGTAATCTGCATAAAATTTCTTTGAAAATACAAAAATTACTTTGATAAATATCCTGTATTCCATCTCAATAACATATTTAAATTTCGAGACACTGGGCCAGCTCGAAAATACCCTACAAATGAAGAATAAAATTATACGTGGGTGAAGAATATGTGAAGAATAAAAATTATGTTATTAATCCAATATGTGCTCTAAAAATATTTAAAAAATCATGTTGAATAATATCACGAGTAAAAAGAAATGGAAATAATATGAGAAAAAAAAAGGTTGATGGATATGTATAAAATCTATTGTCAGCATCATGATACAGACAAACACATTTTTAGGGGCTTTAATTTTTATAATAAAATTTGAGATCTAAAGATACAACTTCTTAACCCCTTCAGGGGCAAAGTACTCTTATAGCTAAAATATTGAAATGATGGATTGACACCAGGATTCACGAACAAATTTATTTTAAAATAAGTAAAAGCCTTTTTCTCATGTACCTTAAATTCAAACTTTGATTATAAAATTCTGGTGTCATTGTGGCATTAAAATTAAGTGGTATATATAATATACCGGTGCCCTTCAAGGGGTTCAAACACAGTTGTAATCTAATATTCTAAGACATTTAATGTCAGTTATACCTACTGATTGGTAACATTGGTGATATTTAATACATTAAAAAGGTAAGATATAATTATTCTTGTTATTTTTGCTCTGTGTATTTCATATGAATATTATATTTCTAATTTTATAGTTAAATTTAAAAAAAACAATACTGTGATATTAATAGAAAAAAAAATATTTTTAGAATATTTTCCCCTTAGAGTATTTTTTTTTAAATATATATGTGGGTGAAAAAAAAACCCAGAATAATATGTAATTTGATTAAAAAAAATTAAATCGGATTTTTATTATTTTTTTATATACATGAAAATATTTGACTATAAAGCAGGTCTGGGTTTGTTCCAGAAGCAGAATCTGATCAAAGCATGGTAAAAGTGGGTTGTAACCCTGCCCCCTCCGATTATTTTAGGACCCAAATTTAGTATACGATTTTTGTAAAGCTTATATCAGCTTTACAAAAATTGTATACCAAATTTGGCTCCCTAAAAAAAAATGGAAGGGAGTATGGTCATAGCCCACTTTGCCCATGCTTTAATCAGATTCTGCTTTTGGAACAAACCATGACTTGCTTTATGGTCAAATATTTTCACGCTTAAAAAAAAAAAAAAAAAAAAAAAAAAAAAATACAGAGATCTAAAGTGTTAAAATTTGAGTTACACATGAAAAAAAATAACGTACATCACAGGAATTATTGAAATACTAAATACAACTTAATGGGTATTTGAAAAAGAAAGAAATAATATTAACTGATTAAGATTTTGGTTAATTACTTGTCCTTATGGGCATTTTAAAACTATCATATCTTTATAAGGCATGCAATGAAAGCAAACACAATAGTGATAAGCTTGGAATAAAATATTTTAGTTTATTTCTGTCAGTAATCTAATTTAATTCATTATCTAACTCTAATTGAATTTTTCCTTAAGAGTTCAATTACTGTAACAAACTATGAATTAAATAAATATTGCCAATAAAGTATTTTATTCCAATCTTTACCACGCTTGTGTCTATTTTCATTGCATGCTCTAAAATATATGATTCTTTTAAATGCCCATAAAGGAAACATAAAAAAAAATAATTCACTCCATAAAAAGTGAACATTCACTCCTATGAAAGAGTGGCTATTCACTCCTGTCAGGAGTGAGAAATCCACTCCTTTTGCAAGAGTGAATAGTCACTCCTATGAAAGAGTGGATAGCCACTCCTATGAAAGAGTGACTATTCACTCCTATCAGGGTGAAAAAACCCACTCTTTTTGGAAGAGTGGATAGTCACTCCTCTGAAAGAGTGAGTATCCACTCCTGTTTAGAGTGAATATTCACTTCTCGGGAGTGAGTATTCACTCTTTCAGAGAGTGAACAATTTCACTTTTGCCTAGAGTGAATAGTCACTCTAAAGAGGTTGGGCAAATTTTGACTCTGCGATAGAGTGAATATCCACTCCTCCGGAGTGAATAGTCACTCTTTCTTATTTAGAGTGTACATTAAAATTTCATGAATTATGATACTTAATTAAGTTTTACATAAAATGAATTACATCATCACAAATATATCTGTGCGAATTCACAACGTCTTCCTATCATTAATTTTCTATATATTGAGAAATTTTATTTGTCGATGGCCTCTAAGAGAGGCATTGTTTTTGCATGTTTAAAAAAGAAAATCTTAAAAAATAACTGAAACATGCAATAGGCTACTATTTTGTACATAGTTGGTTTATTTTATATTAAAATTTTATAAAAATGTTCTAGCTTCTAATTGATATACCCTGGTACATTTCCCTGTATGGATTATTATTTTTTTCTTAATTTATGTACAAACTTTAACACACTTTCTTTTATAAATATAGAAAAATTCTAAAAAAAAAATTGCATAAACTGTATACATTTCCGAGCTAGTTTGAATCACGGAAATCAAATAATGTTCCAAAAAGGAGTGTTACCTGTTATTTATATACGATGTACCGTCTACACGATTATTTGTAGCATGGCTAGTAGGAGTTAAGCCCACTTTTATCTTAAGAGAGTGCGTCTTTGTTTCTTTCTGTTTTTTTTTTTTTTTTTTTTTTTTTTTTTAGAAATTTCCAAATATGTAATTATTTATTTATTTAAAAACTATAATTTTATTATATTATTGCAACAATAAATAATAACAAAAAAAAAAAGAAAAAGAAGAAGAAGAAAAGAAAATTAATGCATCGATTTCTTTGATTAAATTTATCTCTATCGATGACTAAGAAAATTTAGAATATAATAATATTCGCAAAATACTTTAGGCAGCACATAAATTGATTAACCGATGACAGCAATAATTCAATCCGATTATCACTTGACAAGCAATCTGCTTCCATTGGTTAGCTGAAATTGAAAGACCAGATTAAACTATTGTAAAAGGACACAGGCTTAAAAGGATAATCGAGATTATAGATTTCCATTAGTATTAGAGGACGACACAAAGGTATTTTGCGCACAATGTACAACGCAATTATAAGATTAATCATTCCTTCCAATTTTGTTTTATATATTTCTTATAATATTAAATAAAAAATATTTGCAAGTTTTGTAAAATAATAACACTGAAAAGTTTTTTTTTACCATTCATTTATTAGAATTTAAAATTAATAAGATTAGATATATGAATTTTTTTGTTTATTTTCTCTGTCTATCTGAAATCAAAAATACAATTACAATCTTGATTAGTGGCCAATAATTTTGTGTTTTAAAGAGAAAATCATATTTTTAACATTACTAACTTGAAATTTAAGGTAATTTTCCATCGCATGTCTTTATTCATGTAATCATGAAAGTAAATGAGCAATGCAGAGATTTTTGGAAAACATGTTTGCAATGCATGAAAAATACTCATTGTTCTATTTTTACTCATGATCTTCTTCGAATTTGAAAATTTCAAATATTGTTTTTTTTTTTGTGTGTGTGTGTGTCTGTTTCTACAACTGGGTGTATTTAAAATCAGAATATAATTTTGTATTTAGTATTAATCTATGATTTGAAACATTTTTATCGTATTTTTTAAATGAAAAATCCAACGCAATGTAATACTTGACGGCAAAAAATGAAATAAAAAAATTATTTCTCTGTGAAACCAATATGTTAACTATATAAATCCCTAAATTTAAATATGGCACCCACATTTCTGCTACACGTACCTTTTCCCTGATAAAAAGTTTTCTAATAATAAGTAATAATCAAGGATTGTGATATTAATATGTAATGCGAGATAAAATTGAAAACATGTAAAAAGTATTTTCACTATATTAATTAATAAATCAATAGAATTTATGATAAAAATAGATTTTATTGCTAATTGTATCGTACATTGTTTTTTGTGTGTGTGTGTGTGTATGTGTCTCCCTCTTTAAGTCCAGCAATATCAAATATATATTTTTAATTTATTTTGCCACTGTATCTTTCTAATGTTCGATAAAACATTTATTTATAAGTTATTTATACATTAAAAATACCTAAGTTTTTTTTATCCAATTTCCACTTACGTTTTTTAAGACATAAAAGACCCCATTTAAAAAGAACAATCCATCTCACCTAAAAAAAACTGTTCATGATACAATAATCCTATTGCCATTTTTTGATTTAGTCAGGTACAATAGGAAAGCATCAACCATCATTTTTACAGGGAGTATTTAGGTGCCAACGAGGGTAACCAATAACTAGCGAGGATCTGTTCCATTTGTATTCCACGACAACTTTATTTTTTTTTAATAAACCCAATTTTTTTGTACATTTAAGAAATATTTAAAAGATTAATTTTATTAAAAATTACATTTCAAGTAAAAAACCACATTTACAAATTAGGTTTGATGAAAATTATAAAAAATATATTTAGCAAATTACAGGTTGTGTTTTATCAAATGTATTTTATTTTTTAGAACTTGGTTTCCAATTTGGGATCTCGTGCAATTAAAGTGACATAATATTTAATATGAATGATTTATCAGAAAACAAAATATATATATATAATTTTAACCCAAAAACACAATCTATACTTAGATCTACATATATCTATACTTACAATCTATATGCTTCAAGTACCACCTTTCAGAAATAATTAGTTGAAAATCTACGTTTCTTAAACTTCTACCTGGCGCCGTGTTGTAAAGCATCGAAGATTGGCATTAACTGAAAACTGGCGAAAGTTAAATTTAATTCTTGTTATTCTGGGCAATAATTATCCAATCGAATAGAAAACGGCATCGTCTCTATTGGTTGAATGCAAACCGTTTACTGTGTAACATTACTGGGTTTTCTCGTTTTATTTCTGCTGATCCGAGAATACCGAGAAATCTGTTGTAACATCTTCCACAATGTTGTGTAACTTTTCGAAATACTTGAGAAATTGGAATTCACTGATCAACTGTGAAACATTCCATATGTTTTGTGTGTAACATTCCTTAGTTTTCTCAGGTATACTTTTGAAGTTTTGTGTTACTTTTGGGAATTATTGTGAAAGAGTGATCGGCGATCTGTGTAAAGTTCCCTATGTTTTGTTTGTAACGGAGTTGTGTAAGTTTCCTGGCATTTCTTTGGGGAGATTCCAGGGAAAACCTGTGACAGAAGGGTGTCACAGGTTTTCTCAGGAACTTTATACCAAATTTTTTACAGTGACGAGAAGAATATCCTGTAATGTTTTCAAAATCATCTGTGTATGCGCTTACGGAGACCTTCCTTGTTAGAATCACGTTGCCATAGTTTACAAACATGTGGTGTCATTAGGCGACTCTAAAGCTATGGCAATATCACATTTAACACACAAAATCATCGTACAATGTACAGACGCACGTTTCGTGAGTAACTTGGACTCACTTCCTCAGTGTCAATAAAATAAAATTAAACGCTATTGTATCCCCCAAAGACATGAAATTGAATCTAAAAACCCAAATGAAAACAACAACACACCCAGAAACTCATCACGCATGAGCCACCAATCAGATTAAGCATGAAGTGATTCACTATGACACAGTAACTCAACCCAGAAAGGTGAGATGTAAGGTACACTTGAAAAATCATTAAATGATTAATTAATGATTAATGAATAATCATTAAATGATCATAATGAAAAATCATTAATGATTTTTCAAGTGTACCTTACATCTCACCTTTCTGGGTTGAGTTACTATGTCATAGGGAATCACTTCCGGCTTAATCTGATTGGTGGCTCATGCGTGATGAGTTTCTCGGTGTGTTGTTGTTTTCATTTGGGTTTTTAGATTCAATTTCATGTCTTTGGGGGGATACAATAACGTTTAATTTTATTTTATTGACACTGAGGAAGTGAGTCCAAGTTACTCACGAACCGTGCGTCTGTCCATTGTACGATGATATTGTGTGTTAAACGTTGGTGTTTTTAGTATATTTATCCACACAAGATTTTATTCATAATATCATATTTGTTTGCTATGGAGAGAAAATAGAAACTTTGAAAAATAATATAAATATTTTAGGAAGCCTTATGAAAAGCTTGATCATATGATATGGTCCATATGGTACCTGATGAAGTAAATTCAAATTCTACCTGCAACAAGGTATATAATCTGCATCATCATTCTGTTATAAAAAGTTATTCCATTTCTACAAAGTTGGGCGTGGTATTTGGTGCTTCATACAAGCCTCCTAATGCTAATTTTTTTAATTCTGTTTTAGGAGTTGGCCTAATTCCACAACCAATTCATTTCACCATTCTTATTTTAGAAGAAATCCTTTTGCTTTTATAGCTGATATTCAGCAAATGTATAGACAAGTTTTAATTGCCCCAGAAGGCCAATATTTATAACGTTTACAGAGAGTCAGCATACTCTGTTATAAAGGAATACTGGCTGAAAATCGTTACATATGGTACGTCTTTAGCTCCATTTTTCACTACTCGTTGCTTATTTCAAATTTGAATGCACATAATAAAAAATAATCCTGTAATAGCCGGAATAATTAAAGTAAGCTTCTATGTTGATGACTGTATGTCGGGTTCAATTTCAAGTGAAGATAGTATTAAAATAATTGAAAAACGTTCAATGATTTTAGAAAATAGAGGTTTTCATTTAAAGAAATTGAGATCTAATTCTTCTGATCTTATGACTCATTAATCTTTCAATTCTCTTGAATAAACAAGTTTTGAAAATCATCCTGATGATTGTTCCAAAGCCTTACGACTTACTTGCGATTCTTTAAATATTTTTTTTTTTTTTAAGTTAACGTATAAAATTAAGATTTGCACTTTGATGATAACATAACTAAAATAACATTTCTTTCACAATCTGCCGAATTATTTGATTCGTTATGATTTTTGGTTCCTTGGTACAATCTCCATAAAGATTTTTCACCAACAATTGTGGTTGATGAAATTAGATTGGGATACTGCTCTTCCAGAAAATTTCCAAACAAATTGGAAAATTTCCAAAAAGAATTTGAACACATTTGCCATATTCGAGTTCCTAGATGAGTCCAAGTTTGCAGTAAGCTCATATTTTATGGATTTAGTGATGCTTCAGAATAAGCACATGCCTCAGTCATACATATGGTACAAAACTGTGGAATTAAGCCAAAGGTAACTTAGTTAAAAAAAATCAAGGTAGCATTATTGACAACAGTCTCCATTCCAAGGCTTGAACTGAATACTGCTCTACTACTTTATATAATTGCTTCCTCTGGTGGGAGGGTCCAAAATGCCTTTCTTTAAGTCAAGAACATTGGCTTGAATTATTTCAAATTAAGGTTAATTTAGACACTGTTAATAAAAATAAAAAGAACGGTATTTTTTTTTTTTAGTAACTATTAATAATTCTTTGATCGTATATACTTTTTGAGAAACATTTTTTTTTTTTACTACAATTGTTGATGTTTTAACTTTTTGTATTAGGTTTATGAAAAATTGTATAGAACGACCTGGCAAAATGAACACCAGTCCTTTGTGTGGAGTAAATTTTATTCGTTGTCAACAAACTAGACAAGACATACAGGTAATTTGTTTAATTCTTATATTCAGCAGCTATATTTCCCATATGAAATTAGCTGTATTAAATCAAACAGACCAGTCAGTAATAAAATATCTCTTTTCTCACTCTGCCCCTTTATCGATAGTGACGGTTTTCTCAGGGTGCAAGGTGGACTGCGAAATAAACCTCTCTAATGTAATACATCCTACCATCTTGCCAACTCAAAATAAATTAAGTGTTTTAATTGTTAATTATTTTTATGATATGCATTTTCATGCTGGGTTAAATTAATTAATTGTTAGGTATTAATATACAAAGTTATTGGATAATACATGGATAATTAAAAATTGTATTCACAAATGTGTTAATGGAGCTGCTTCTTCCAAACAATTACTGGGAGACCTTCTTCTTAACAAAGTGACTCCTAACAGATCATTTCTTGCGTGTGGAATCGATTATCCAGGGCCAACTGATATTTTTAAATATGGAGGAAGGGGCGATAAAACTACCAATTGTTATATTTTGTTATGTGTTTATTTTGCAATTAAAGCTCTACATTAAGATTTGGTGAGGGATTTAACCTCGGATGCATCCATTCCCATTTTTTTCTCAAAGAAGTGCTCTTCAGCATATTTATGGTGATAATGTTACAACATTTGTAGTTGCTAAAAGGCAACTCTCGGATTTATAAAAAAATATTTGTGCAATTCACAAAAATGAAAAAAATCGCTATTTTTTGTTTCAAAGAAATACTGAGTGGCATATTATTCCTCCAGTGAGTTCACATATTGGTGTATTATGAGAAGCCGCTGTTCGCTCTGTAAAATTTCATATCAAACGTGTAATTGGAAATAGTAATTTAACATTTGAAGAACTTTATACATTTTAACTCAAATAGAAGCTATCTTGAAATTTAGACCATTAGCATTAATTAAGTGTGGTAATAATACAGATAGGACAAATATATTGGCTTTATCTTATTTTTCAACCTGTGATGTTATTACTTCCTAAGATGAACCTTTATATGAGGGAAATTTCTCTTTACGGTCTCGTTGCGATATTGTACAAAAATTGAAATTATGTTTTTTGGAGAAGGTGAAGTATAGATTATTTGAGTTCTTTGCAAAATAGAAAAAAATGGAGAGGATGAAAATTTTAAACTTAAAGGACGAAATTATTTTGAAAAATGATAATGCCTCCGTCTGTTTGGTCATTGTTCAAAATTATTGAGATTCATCCAATGCTAAATGTAAGCTAATAATAAAGGCTAGTATAGTCCATTTAGTAACTGTTAAAACTGCTAGTGCTGATTTAAGAGACCAATTGTTAAATGTGTTTACTTCAATTACGTCAAGAATAACTTCTTGATGTGTGGGAGTATGTTCAGTACAATTAAGTTGAATTTACTATCAATTTAGAATTTAATTGCCCCATTAGATAATAGATGTCGTCACTATCTATTTCTTAGAATCTTTTCAATTCAGAATTCTGACATATAGAGTCGGTCAATTGTAGTTGGGGATTGAAATTGCTTACAGAACACAGAAGATGTTCTTGTTTATATATCATGATCCAGTTTAGCTTCGCCCATTGTTGGAAGGGGTTTTAATTTGTTAGTTAATTTAAGCCTTTCATAAAATATTAAAGTATTTTGAAATACATTTATTAATGATTTTTGAATTAATGGATTATTAAATTCGAAATCAGAATTTTCAATTGTATTTGATTGTGAATTTGAATTGTGAGCTATGATTTGTCAAAACTTAATTTTTGTGAATGTGTTAATAAATTAAAAGAAATCAAGAAGGATTCTTTTTCTTTAAATAATCTCTACAACCAGCGAGGTAGGAAATTTACTTTCTGATTCATTCTATTGTTTAATGAATGATAAGTGGATTGAAATGAATTCCGTTTCAGCAGAAACATGGAACAAGAAATAATTTTCCCGTTTCAAATTAAAAATTAATATCAGTATTAATATTAATAAAAATACCTATTAATAAAAATGATGCAGCTGCTAGGAATGGTTAGTACTGAAAACCGACTTTTTCTCGGATTCTTTATAAATTAGTTTTAACAGATTTTATTATGAGGATTTAATCAGATATTGCGAATAAATTTTATGTTATATATATTCTTATAATAACAAATGTTACTTTTATTTCATTATTTTCAGAATTTGTTTTTTATGAGGTAAAAAAAACGAATATCACTGATAAACTGCAGAACATAGAATTATTTAAAGCTTGTAGAAAATAAAGTATTAACCTTTCTTCAAAGTCCATAAATTCTTGTTAAGCACGAGACGTGTGTCGTAAAAACAATTTTTATGGAAGTGGATATGGTGTTTTTGTTTGAATAAAGGCTTGAATTTTATATATATTCTTTTTTAAATTTTATTAATAATGCACCTTATTTTAATTTATGTATGTTTTCATATTAGACTATTAGTAATCCTTTAGTTTTTAACGTTAATGTTTGAATAGTTTTAATTTTGCATATGATAAAATTTTAAATCGCTTGTGTTTATAAAGATACTTAAAAATGATGTTTACTTATAAGATAGAAAGAGTTGCGTTTTTTAAAGACTTTGTCTTGAAAAATATATATATATATATATTTTTTAAAATAGTAAATTCTTAGAAAATTTTATCTACTAAAAAACTGTATTTTAAGAAGCTTTAAGATATTTTTAAAGTAAAAACGTTTAAAAAGAGCTAGATAATTTTGCTGAGAGGGGATTAATTTTATTTCACAATATTCCTTTAAATTATTCTAAATTCTAACATTTTCCTTATTTCTTAATAGTATTTATTCCTATTTAATGTCATTTTAAAAATAATAACACGTATATTAATAATTATCTGTTCACAAATCTTAATCTAAAACTTTAAGTTCATTCGTAACTTTTATCAACTCCCCAATCTATAATATTCTGAGAGACGCTAGTTGTCATTTCGAATGTTTTTTAAAAGCCATTTTTTTATTCCAGGGATCGCTTCGCGCGCCTGTGGTTTTTTACGTCAACATCAATGCGCAGCTGGGATCGGGATTTTTTCTTGTTAAATCTTTTCCATCTCACGTCATTCGCCTTGCTTAATTTTACCTCTCACTGATTGGCTCATGCGCTCGTTACGTCGCTTCTGTAGCTTTACGTTTAGTTAACAAAACTCGATTGCAAGCATTTAGAGAGCAGATTTTTGTCATGTTTGGAAGTGTTGACCAAAGCATTATCTGGTGTTCTGTGACTTAGAATTTCACAATAGCCACTTAATATCTATTAAATGATGTAGTGAGTTATCGTCCAAGTCTGAGGGCTATAAGTTTATACCTGTAGCCTGTGTGAACTGTTCTAGCATTTATCCTGTTCATAAATAAATAATTTATCTGTAAAACTGGTTGAGTATTATTGGAGAAATCCCGATTTGGTTCCTTCATTCGTGGCATGACTTTCGACTTACTGACTGCAATCGTTCACCACTTTTAACCCGTCTCGTGAGTATTTCTGCCAGTTCTCGTGAAAAATTAATCTTCGTAGAAATATGACATATATATATATATATATATATATATAAGAAACCTTTTAAATGTATCTTTATATAAAATTGTAAAGAAAATTTTTATAAAATTGTAATATCCTTTAACATCTATAAAAAGAAAAGTTTTTCTAATAAATTTTTCGCCATCTGATTCCTTCTGATTAAGATTGTCAAATGATGCAATGTATATTTCATCAAATGCTCACTTATGAAGAAAGCAATATCTTGAATATTTAATGTTTTCTATTAATTTTGGAATGCTTTATAATATGTCTTTATATTTTGTGAGTTCATTATTGGAGCAGCAAGGAGATATCTATTTAACTATATAGGTTTATTATACATATTTATAAGTCGGTCAAGCGAACCGATGCTTAGAACATCCAGGCTTACACTGCGTCAGTACATCTCGTATCAATCGCACTCTTGCAAGAGATAATCAAAATGCTGGATTTGAAGCTCCATCTCTGATTACAGATTAATACTAATCATTGACATATGACACCCCTTTCCTCGTAGTTCAAATGAACCACTGGTTTAATCTGTCTGTTGCTTCTTCGAACAGGTTGATTGTCCTTTTTATCAGTCTTTATAGGTGCACTCTTCTGTAAGTGCACATCATTGTTTATCACAGAATTTTCCTTTACATTTTTATCTATAGTATCATCACAATTATTATTCACAACTGTAATTATTACCATTTCATGTGAAAACTGAGATTGGTTAGATTTTTCAGCATTCTCGGCATTAATTTGCTCTTTATTATTTACATAATATCCAGAAAACTTGTTTCTATTAACTATAATCATTAACTTAAAAATAAAAATAAAATATTTTATTTAATTACATGTATGTAAACATAAATATTTTTGATTATTTTTTGTTTCTTTTGTTTCCTAGAAAATTTCCAGCTTAAAGAAAAATTTGGTTCATAAGCGTCTACGAATATTAATAAACTAGTAAATCTGCAGATCAGGAGCCTCAACGTCAGTTTAGAAATCGTTAAATTAAACGTTAAATTAAACACGGTTTATGCAATGATATTCTGGAATTCGTATGAAATAATTTTTCATGTAACTTTTTAGATAAAAAAATAAACTTGTATTAAAATAAATTCTTCATTTATGTCAATAGAACACAAAAACTAGTCGTTGGGGGCCACCGTAATACTTACCCATCATGGTAATGCATAATGTAAAATATTAAATTAAAAATGTGTAAACTACTTATAAAATGCATTGCATAAAAATAGTTCCGGTTATTGAATTAAATAGGCTTCTTCCCATTATTACATACTAAGTACATACCAAATTGCAAGTTTCTATCTCAATTTTTTCGGGAGATAGATCGTTTACAGACACACAGACACACACACAGACGGACGGCATTTTTTTTTTCTTAAAATATGTTTTTCGGAATCTCCAGTGTCTGAAACGTGCAAATCCGTCAAAAAAAATTTCGATTTTCAAAACGATTACAAGACTTACCCTATACTACGTATGATGGGTAAGTAATAATTTATTTTGATAATAAAATATTGAAGCAAAATAGTGCGAGTTACTTGAATTTTATTATTTTGATATTCTTTGAAATAGGGTTGCTAAGCAACTAACAAATTAAAGAGCAAAGTAAAAGGAAACGCATTTTAAAATTTGTAAAAAATAAGAAAATAAAATGTATATTTCCCGAACAGATGCAAACAATTTTCCAATAATTTAAACAATTAATTTCTAAATTCTAATGAATGTATCAGCAAATGTTCAAAGCTATTGGATATACAGTCCCTGGCCAAATTATTAGACGCAGTTGTTTTTATTATAATTTGTTAAATATCTGGAAAGATACATGAGGAATTATCTTGAAACTTTAGGAGTGTAAACAACATGATCAACGTCATATATTTCCGAGAAGATTTTTTATTGAAACCCCATAAGGGGCAGTCAACAAATTGAAGAAAAACGAATACGTTTTTGATAACCTGTAAAAACCAATATCACAAAAGCGTTGAAACGGTATCACACGCTTAGGAGGCTTATTGTAATAATTCATTTTTATGAAGATAGCATGTATACGCAAAGAGAAATTCAGGTTTTTATAAAAACAGTCCCAAATTTTACTAAGTTTTTTGCTTATAATTTGCAGAGTTTTTAATATAAAAACAAGTTATTTTCAGAAAATATGACAAGCAAAATTATACACAATACCCTGCAATCAAAATTAAAAAATAATAAAAATTGCATGAAAAATGAGCAGGTTTACTAAATATTTTTTCACTGCGCATGCGCGAATTCAATCAAAATATACTGTGCATAATATATTAGCTAAATATATAGACCAACTTTTATGAAAGTCTCAAAAACATAGCTTGAAAATTCTGATAGTGATCGTCGATAGAATAAGCTCGAAATTCGCTGTTCCCAAAAGGAAGCAAAAAGATGAGGGGTTGTATTAAATATAGAATGAGAAACACTTCATTCTTATTATGTCAACTTTCATAAGCTAGTATATTTGGATACAACCCCTCATCTTTTTTGCTTCCTTTTGGGAACAGCGAATTTCGAGCTTATTCTATGGACGATCACTATCAGAATTTTCAAGCTATGTTTTTGAGACTTTCATAAAAGTTGGTCTATATATTTAGCTAATATATTATGCACAGTATATTTTGATTGAATTCGCGCTTGCGCAGTGAAAAAATATTTAGTAAACCTGCTCATTTTTCATGCAATTTTTATTATTTTTTAATTCTGATTGCAGGGTATTGTGTATAATTTTGCTTGTCATATTTTCTGAAAATAACTTGTTTTTATATTAAAAACTCTGCAAATTATAAGCAAAAAACTTAGTAAAATTTGGGACTGTTTTTATAAAAACCTGAATTTCTCTTCGAGTATACATGCTATCTTCATAAAAATGAACCCAAATTATTACAATAAGCCTCCTAAGCGTGTGATACCGTTTCAACGATTTTGTGATATTGTTTTTTACAGGGTTATCAAAAACGTATTCTTTTTTCTTCAATTTGTTGACGGCCCCTTATGGGGTTTCAAGAAAAAATCTTCTCGGAAATATATGACGTTTATCATATTGTTTACACTTCTAAAGTTTCAAGATAAAACCTCATGTATCTTTCCAGATATTTAACAAATTATAATAAAAACAACTGCGTCTAATAATTTGGCCAGGGACTGTATTTAAAACCTCCGTATCGAAAATTTAGCATTAGTAATTTTACGTTGAAATCCATTATTCAAATCTGCGATTTTCATTTCAGATAAAAATGAAATTTGAAAATCGTCTGCATTCCCATAGGAAAGTATTATGACCTAAAAATAAATGTTCTATATTTTTCGAATGAATGAACCAAATGTAACGAAAAACTATACAGTTCCGGGTACTTCCGGTTACCTCACCAACATACCCATTAAAAATTAGCCTAATCGGATCATTTTTACGGCAGTTATCGCGGAACAGACAGACAAACACACAGGCAAACAGACTGACAGACAGACAAACAGACGGAAACCAAAAACTTTTCACGTCTCCACAGTGAGCGTCAACTGACGTTTCGGCAAAAACTTCGATTTTATAATAATATGGTAGTATATATGTGTAAAAAATTTTTCCTTTCATATACTTCATAAATGGGAAAATGTTTTCATTTTCATTTTCAAAACTGATATTACATGCATTTGTCGATTGCAGAAATATAGTTGATAATGGTATTTTTTACACTGATAATGGTATGAAATCATGATTCATATATTTAAAAAAAGAGGAGATGAATTAAGACGTCAAAAAATATGTAGGCAGAAAGAATAATAAATTTTACAACTTTCAAAACCTGTAGGTTAATTCCGGTTGATCTAGAACAGCCATACTCAACCTTTTTTCCTCGCGGGCAGCAAACATATGTTTCGGAAGTTAGGCGGGCTACAACATACTGATAAAAACTGGTAAAAAAAGAGAGTAATTAAAATAATAAGATACCATAAATAGTATTACAAAGCCATTTAACAAAATTAATATTATGAGTAAGGTTGAACATTTGACGCGGAAAAAATGCTACAAAAATTTTTAACACCATTATTTCTAAACAATAGTCTTCGTGGTAGATTTCTTTTGCAAATGTTGTAGAAATATGCTGCGAAGTTTTATTGCTTGGAAGTAGTGGTGTAAAAACATTTTGGTGCCAATTTATTTCACGGCAAACATTCAGTCCTAAAAAGCGGTATTAGCAGTCTAATAAGCATAAAATGTAATAATGCAACAATGCATATTTTCCAAGATTTAAAGAAGAAAATCAGGTGTTTTTCTCTAATAAATCACCCTTTTTCTCACTGCAAAAACGTTATTATTATATTTTTTTTAATTGTAGAAATATATAGTGCAAACTTATTTAATTTTGAAGAATGTGCAATTGATGTGGAACATTAAGAAATGTATACAATACTGTAGAACAAATATAGGACTAACTACATGAAAAAAAAAAAAAAAAAAAAAAAAAATTGACTTTGAAAATGGCATTTAATATATTTTAACATAATTTTAAATTAATTGTAAATAAAAGGACAGATTTTGTGTTTCAATGAAAATATATAAAACAACAATGAAGATCTTTAATACTTTTCATGCACATCTAAATTAATTTGGATTTATGATTATGTGTTTCGGGCCGCACATGAAAGTTCGCCGGGCCACAGGTTGAGTATGGCCGATCTAGAATCTTGAAATTGCGAACGAAGGAATGTCTTATAGCACCGATAAAAGAAAAAAAAATGGGAAAATCATTAATTTATAATTCTATGTCGATTTATTATGTGATCTTTCATCATCAGTATTTTTAAAGTGGGACTATATGGGTTTTGTTTTATCCTTTTCAGATACGGAACGCTAAATATGATTGTTAATCAATCTGACCTTTTTTCTGCATATGTATAGACTTGAGGGACAGATATCGAGAATCTGTTTTAACGTTCTCCAACATAGTTTAGAAAATGTTTATTAATTCGGTTTGTCTGTCCGTCGTCCGAGCTTTAACTCGGGCAAACATTTTCGGATTGCCATGTAATTTGTGTATGTTATACCAACATGTATGTGTATGTTATATTGTGTATGTGTGGTTTACCGTGGCATGTTATGTGTTGAAAATGAAGCGTTTATATATCGTTTACAGGCACACTCGAAAAATGTAGTTGCATTATGACCTATGGGGACATTTTTTTTCGCGTATGTTACAACATTTGAAACATAGTGAAATTTATATACATCATAGAGGTGCATTACAAAATGATTACTGTATAATATGGTTTGTAATATAGCCTTAATATTGTCAGTTAATTCTACTATAACAGACATCTATATTTAACTATATAGATTTATTATACATATTTACAATTGCGGTCAAGTAAAACGCTGCTTAGAACATTCATTCTTACACTGCGTATGGTATTTCTGACTCTCTTGCAAGAGGTAACAAATGCGCTTGTTCAGTGGCGTCATCTCAGGTTAAAAATTACTACTAAACTTTCACAATCTTTCATTGAGATATAACAGTATGTAATGTATAGCATTTATCGTTTATTTACAGGAAAATCCAAAATAATTCGGTTACAGTCCTATCTATGAACAGTAATTGCTGGGAGCGCGTTTTCAATTGTGGTATGCGTTTTTAACAATAAGTGATTTTTTACATATTACTTGGTGAATGTAAATTTTATAGATAATTTACCGGCTGCACAAAATAATTCGAATAAATTTACGTTTATTGCCGAAAATAGCAGAACGGGAATTTTAAACCGTATAATGCTTTTCCGAATTCAGCAAAATATTTGTATACTTTATACCACATATGCAAATATATAGATCATATACAGGGTTGCCCCAAATAATTTGTTTATTTTCCCGACTATAGATGGCGATTGCTGAAATTTGGTTTTGAAAAGAGTTATGTGTTTTAAAAAATTGTTTATTTGGCTTCATCTTTTACTTTGTCTCACATATCATTTTTCTTTCTTGTTTTTGTCTAAAATGGTACATTTACATATTGCCTCGAGAAAATATTTATGCATCTTTAAATTTGATATTATAGGAAAATAAATTAGTCTTCGAGATAATAATTTAAATAAAATAGAAATATTGTTTTCAAAATAATTTGTAGGCTTTTATTCGATCATAAATATTTATACCCTACTTATCTCACGCTTTCCGCCTATAGGAATGCATAAATACATAAGAATAACTTGCTATCGGACTTTATCCATTTAAAGAATCCCAATGTTACATCAAAGGAGATTTTGCCAAAATTTCAAAAGATGTACAAAAACTATTAACTTTAAATTAACCTTTTGCACTTCATTTTCTTTCTACCTGCAACTAGGAAGAGTATTTCGATTGCAAAATATTAAATGGAGTAAAAAACAGTCAACAATATGTCTTAAAAAAAACAAAAACTCGTGATTGCGTGGCGAAGACACATCAAGAGTAATGTCATTAGTTAAGAGTAATGTCATACACAAAAAATAATGTCAAAAGAACGAAGATTAATCTCAAAAGAATTGAGGAACGAGAATATTAAATCACAGTGGATTTTGAAAAAATCGACGAAAAAAGACTAATTTTTGTTTCTGTTTTATTACCTTGGTAAAAATACAAATATATTGTTATGAACTTGGCAGAAAATCTATTTTTATACTTCTTAAAGGAGAATAACGATATCGCAACACATTTCAAATGTACTTTTTTAAAAATAAATTTTTTCACAGCCTATATATATATATATATATATATATATATATTACTATATGAAAAAAATAAACTGTAACGTTTAATAATTAAATTTAGTTCCAAGCAACCACTATATATGAATAAAATACTAATCTTATGTAATTACAGACGTTATCTATTAATTAAAGCAAAAACTTCTCTTTAAAATTCTCGTATCAAATACTAAATTCCCAAATATGAACATTAAAAAAAAATGGCAGTGTAGCGTTTAATTGGAGCGTGCATTTAAATTTTTTGTTCAAAATTCTCAACTTGTCTAAGAGAGAATCTTGACATATGTAAAATCTGTACATCCTTTAAAAATAAATAAATAAATAAATAAATAAATAAATAAATAAATAATCCGTTTCTCAAATGAGTATTAGAGCATATTAGCATTTAAATTTGTAATAAAAATTTCGTGACCGTTTTGTTTATTTATTGATTAAAAATCTGTGTGCTACAATAAAAAAATGAACCCAAAGATAGTTTAATAAAGCCCTTGTAATTCCTAAACTGAACAATATTGAGAAAGTATATTAAAAAATGGAAAATACGGAGCTTTCTAATTTACCCTTCTTTGAAGAACTTCTTGTTTGAATTACTTATATAATAAAAAATATTTTTTAATGTCCACCATCCCCTTTTCACAGTCAGGATACAATGGTAAGGAAAAATTCAACTGAGGTTCAAGGAAAGCTCCAGAATTCGCCCCATGAGACATAGGTGGCATCGTCTCCCGACAGAGGACGAACAAATTGGTTATATTGGGGGATGTCCGAAACGACTTTGCCTGTTTTCAAAATTTATTCGTATCCGCTATATATAAGATACACATGTGAAACTTTTCCCAAAATGCTGAAAAATTAACCAAAAATTTTCTTTGCAGAATTCTGTAACATAGCTATAGTATAGCAGTGTCAGTATCCGAGAAATCGGAAACGTTCACAATACTGAAAAAAATTTCTCTCTTCTGGTTTCAAGACATTTTTGACATCTGTAATTCACGTGAAGCCGTACTCCCGGCCGTACTCAGACCGGGTTTCTTTTCTATTCGTACAAAAGACTGTCTCACTTCTACCAGTCTTTAGTAGCTTTACTTTTCACTCTTTTTTAATTTTTTGAAATTTGTTTGAAAGTGTCATCGTAATAGTTAGCAGTTAAACGTAACTAATTAGAATTTCCTGACTAGAGTCCTGCACGGATTCAGTTATCCGACCTCATCCCGAAATGAAAAAAAATATATACATATTGTAATGCAATTGTTGAAAAGTAGTCAACAATTATATGACTAGTATCAATTTTATCTTTCAGGCACAAAAACCAATCTATAACTATTAAATCTGCAGATCAGCGGCCTCAACGTAAGCTCTAGACGTCATTTTTTATAAATCTCACATATATTATGATCTCATTTTAATACTGTACAATGCGCAATTTATTTGTTTTAAGTTCTATACATATATATATATATATATATATAACTGTAAATGAATTATCAAAGCTTACGAAAATTTTAAAAATGTATCATTAAATGGGTTTTTATGCAATGATATTCCCATAAACAGGTTATTCTTGTAATTTTATAAGAATGAAAAGCATATTTCTACAAGTGGCAGAGCCCCCCCCCCCCTCCTGCGGTTGTTAATTTTATTTTCTCAATTTCCAATCATTGTGCTATTTCAGGATTTGATTATACGTAGGAATGTGTTTTACAATTCTAATTTCTTTAGATTAACCATATCTTTGTACGAGAGATTTTATCCCATTTTTAAAAGAATACTAACTTTTCAACCACGAAACATCGACGTCTGTTGCAGAAATTGATTAGAAACGCATTAAGAAATACACTGTATTTCCAATGATGACCGGTCATTTGCGATTTTAGACGTTTAGTTAAATATCTGGAAAGATACATGAGACATCCTGAAACTTCAGGAGTGTAAACGACATGATAGACGTCATATATTTCCGCGAAGATTTTTTCCGGAAACCCCATAAGGGGCCGGCAGAAAATTGAAGAAAAACGAATATATTTTGGATAACCCTGTAAAAACTAATATTGCAAAAACATTCAAACTGTAGATTATGGTTAAGTGGATTATTGTAATAATTTGGGTTCATTTTTATGAAGATAGCATGTATACTCGAAGGGAAATTCCGGTTTTTTTAAAAACAGTCTCAAATTTTATCAAGCGTTTTGCTTATAATTTGCAGACTTTTTAATATAAAAACAAGTTATTTTCAGAAAATATGACAAACAAAATTGTACATAACACCCTGTAATCAGAATTAAAAAATAATAAAAATTGTATGAAAAATGAGCAGGTTCACTAAATATTGTTTCACTGCGCATGCGCGAATTCAATCAAAGTATACTGTGCATAATATATTAGCTTAAATATATAGACCAACTTTTATGAAAGTCTCAAAAACATAGCTTGAAAATTCTGATAGGAATCGTCGATAGAACAAGCTCGAAATTCGCTGTTCCCAAAAGGTAGCAAAAAAATGAGGGGTTGTATCAAATAAAGAATGAGAGACACTTCATTCTTATTATGTCAACTTTCATAAGCTAGTATATTTGGATACAACCCCTCATCTTTTTTGCTTCCTTTTGGGAACAGCGAATTTCGAGCTTATTCTATGGACGATCACTATCAGAATTTTCAAGCTATGTTTTTGAGACTTTCATAAAAGTTGGTCTATATATTTAGCTAATATATTATGCACAGTATATTTTGATTGAATTCGCGCTTGCGCAGTGAAAAAATATTTAGTAAACCTGCTCATTTTTCATGCAATTTTTATTATTTTTTAATTCTGATTGCAGGGTATTGTGTATAATTTTGCTTGTCATATTTTCTGAAAATAACTTGTTTTTATATTAAAAACTCTGCAAATTATAAGCAAAAAACTTAGTAAAATTTGGGACTGTTTTTATAAAAACCTGAATTTCTCTTCGAGTATACATGCTATCTTCATAAAAATGAACCCAAATTATTACAATAAGCCTCCTAAGCGTGTGATACCGTTTCAACGATTTTGTGATATTGTTTTTTACAGGGTTATCAAAAACGTATTCTTTTTTCTTCAATTTGTTGACGGCCCCTTATGGGGTTTCAAGAAAAAATCTTCTCGGAAATATATGACGTTTATCATATTGTTTACACTTCTAAAGTTTCAAGATAAAACCTCATGTATCTTTCCAGATATTTAACAAATTATAATAAAAACAACTGCGTCTAATAATTTGGCCAGGGACTGTATTTAAAACCTCCGTATCGAAAATTTAGCATTAGTAATTTTACGTTGAAATCCATTATTCAAATCTGCGATTTTCATTTCAGATAAAAATGAAATTTGAAAATCGTCTGCATTCCCATAGGAAAGTATTATGACCTAAAAATAAATGTTCTATATTTTTCGAATGAATGAACCAAATGTAACGAAAAACTATACAGTTCCGGGTACTTCCGGTTACCTCACCAACATACCCATTAAAAATTAGCCTAATCGGATCATTTTTACGGCAGTTATCGCGGAACAGACAGACAAACACACAGGCAAACAGACTGACAGACAGACAAACAGACGGAAACCAAAAACTTTTCACGTCTCCACAGTGAGCGTCAACTGACGTTTCGGCAAAAACTTCGATTTTATAATAATATGGTAGTATATATGTGTAAAAAATTTTTCCTTTCATATACTTCATAAATGGGAAAATGTTTTCATTTTCATTTTCAAAACTGATATTACATGCATTTGTCGATTGCAGAAATATAGTTGATAATGGTATTTTTTACACTGATAATGGTATGAAATCATGATTCATATATTTAAAAAAAGAGGAGATGAATTAAGACGTCAAAAAATATGTAGGCAGAAAGAATAATAAATTTTACAACTTTCAAAACCTGTAGGTTAATTCCGGTTGATCTAGAACAGCCATACTCAACCTTTTTTCCTCGCGGGCAGCAAACATATGTTTCGGAAGTTAGGCGGGCTACAACATACTGATAAAAACTGGTAAAAAAAGAGAGTAATTAAAATAATAAGATACCATAAATAGTATTACAAAGCCATTTAACAAAATTAATATTATGAGTAAGGTTGAACATTTGACGCGGAAAAAATGCTACAAAAATTTTTAACACCATTATTTCTAAACAATAGTCTTCGTGGTAGATTTCTTTTGCAAATGTTGTAGAAATATGCTGCGAAGTTTTATTGCTTGGAAGTAGTGGTGTAAAAACATTTTGGTGCCAATTTATTTCACGGCAAACATTCAGTCCTAAAAAGCGGTATTAGCAGTCTAATAAGCATAAAATGTAATAATGCAACAATGCATATTTTCCAAGATTTAAAGAAGAAAATCAGGTGTTTTTCTCTAATAAATCACCCTTTTTCTCACTGCAAAAACGTTATTATTATATTTTTTTTAATTGTAGAAATATATAGTGCAAACTTATTTAATTTTGAAGAATGTGCAATTGATGTGGAACATTAAGAAATGTATACAATACTGTAGAACAAATATAGGACTAACTACATGAAAAAAAAAAAAAAAAAAAAAATTGACTTTGAAAATGGCATTTAATATATTTTAACATAATTTTAAATTAATTGTAAATAAAAGGACAGATTTTGTGTTTCAATGAAAATATATAAAACAACAATGAAGATCTTTAATACTTTTCATGCACATCTAAATTAATTTGGATTTATGATTATGTGTTTCGGGCCGCACATGAAAGTTCGCCGGGCCACAGGTTGAGTATGGCCGATCTAGAATCTTGAAATTGCGAACGAAGGAATGTCTTATAGCACCGATAAAAGAAAAAAAAATGGGAAAATCATTAATTTATAATTCTATGTCGATTTATTATGTGATCTTTCATCATCAGTATTTTTAAAGTGGGACTATATGGGTTTTGTTTTATCCTTTTCAGATACGGAACGCTAAATATGATTGTTAATCAATCTGACCTTTTTTCTGCATATGTATAGACTTGAGGGACAGATATCGAGAATCTGTTTTAACGTTCTCCAACATAGTTTAGAAAATGTTTATTAATTCGGTTTGTCTGTCCGTCGTCCGAGCTTTAACTCGGGCAAACATTTTCGGATTGCCATGTAATTTGTGTATGTTATACCAACATGTATGTGTATGTTATATTGTGTATGTGTGGTTTACCGTGGCATGTTATGTGTTGAAAATGAAGCGTTTATATATCGTTTACAGGCACACTCGAAAAATGTAGTTGCATTATGACCTATGGGGACATTTTTTTTCGCGTATGTTACAACATTTGAAACATAGTGAAATTTATATACATCATAGAGGTGCATTACAAAATGATTACTGTATAATATGGTTTGTAATATAGCCTTAATATTGTCAGTTAATTCTACTATAACAGACATCTATATTTAACTATATAGATTTATTATACATATTTACAATTGCGGTCAAGTAAAACGCTGCTTAGAACATTCATTCTTACACTGCGTATGGTATTTCTGACTCTCTTGCAAGAGGTAACAAATGCGCTTGTTCAGTGGCGTCATCTCAGGTTAAAAATTACTACTAAACTTTCACAATCTTTCATTGAGATATAACAGTATGTAATGTATAGCATTTATCGTTTATTTACAGGAAAATCCAAAATAATTCGGTTACAGTCCTATCTATGAACAGTAATTGCTGGGAGCGCGTTTTCAATTGTGGTATGCGTTTTTAACAATAAGTGATTTTTTACATATTACTTGGTGAATGTAAATTTTATAGATAATTTACCGGCTGCACAAAATAATTCGAATAAATTTACGTTTATTGCCGAAAATAGCAGAACGGGAATTTTAAACCGTATAATGCTTTTCCGAATTCAGCAAAATATTTGTATACTTTATACCACATATGCAAATATATAGATCATATACAGGGTTGCCCCAAATAATTTGTTTATTTTCCCGACTATAGATGGCGATTGCTGAAATTTGGTTTTGAAAAGAGTTATGTGTTTTAAAAAATTGTTTATTTGGCTTCATCTTTTACTTTGTCTCACATATCATTTTTCTTTCTTGTTTTTGTCTAAAATGGTACATTTACATATTGCCTCGAGAAAATATTTATGCATCTTTAAATTTGATATTATAGGAAAATAAATTAGTCTTCGAGATAATAATTTAAATAAAATAGAAATATTGTTTTCAAAATAATTTGTAGGCTTTTATTCGATCATAAATATTTATACCCTACTTATCTCACGCTTTCCGCCTATAGGAATGCATAAATACATAAGAATAACTTGCTATCGGACTTTATCCATTTAAAGAATCCCAATGTTACATCAAAGGAGATTTTGCCAAAATTTCAAAAGATGTACAAAAACTATTAACTTTAAATTAACCTTTTGCACTTCATTTTCTTTCTACCTGCAACTAGGAAGAGTATTTCGATTGCAAAATATTAAATGGAGTAAAAAACAGTCAACAATATGTCTTAAAAAAAACAAAAACTCGTGATTGCGTGGCGAAGACACATCAAGAGTAATGTCATTAGTTAAGAGTAATGTCATACACAAAAAATAATGTCAAAAGAACGAAGATTAATCTCAAAAGAATTGAGGAACGAGAATATTAAATCACAGTGGATTTTGAAAAAATCGACGAAAAAAGACTAATTTTTGTTTCTGTTTTATTACCTTGGTAAAAATACAAATATATTGTTATGAACTTGGCAGAAAATCTATTTTTATACTTCTTAAAGGAGAATAACGATATCGCAACACATTTCAAATGTACTTTTTTAAAAATAAATTTTTTCACAGCCTATATATATATATATATATATATATATATATATATTACTATATGAAAAAAATAAACTGTAACGTTTAATAATTAAATTTAGTTCCAAGCAACCACTATATATGAATAAAATACTAATCTTATGTAATTACAGACGTTATCTATTAATTAAAGCAAAAACTTCTCTTTAAAATTCTCGTATCAAATACTAAATTCCCAAATATGAACATTAAAAAAAAATGGCAGTGTAGCGTTTAATTGGAGCGTGCATTTAAATTTTTTGTTCAAAATTCTCAACTTGTCTAAGAGAGAATCTTGACATATGTAAAATCTGTACATCCTTTAAAAATAAATAAATAAATAAATAAATAAATAAATAAATAAATAATCCGTTTCTCAAATGAGTATTAGAGCATATTAGCATTTAAATTTGTAATAAAAATTTCGTGACCGTTTTGTTTATTTATTGATTAAAAATCTGTGTGCTACAATAAAAAAATGAACCCAAAGATAGTTTAATAAAGCCCTTGTAATTCCTAAACTGAACAATATTGAGAAAGTATATTAAAAAATGGAAAATACGGAGCTTTCTAATTTACCCTTCTTTGAAGAACTTCTTGTTTGAATTACTTATATAATAAAAAATATTTTTTAATGTCCACCATCCCCTTTTCACAGTCAGGATACAATGGTAAGGAAAAATTCAACTGAGGTTCAAGGAAAGCTCCAGAATTCGCCCCATGAGACATAGGTGGCATCGTCTCCCGACAGAGGACGAACAAATTGGTTATATTGGGGGATGTCCGAAACGACTTTGCCTGTTTTCAAAATTTATTCGTATCCGCTATATATAAGATACACATGTGAAACTTTTCCCAAAATGCTGAAAAATTAACCAAAAATTTTCTTTGCAGAATTCTGTAACATAGCTATAGTATAGCAGTGTCAGTATCCGAGAAATCGGAAACGTTCACAATACTGAAAAAAATTTCTCTCTTCTGGTTTCAAGACATTTTTGACATCTGTAATTCACGTGAAGCCGTACTCCCGGCCGTACTCAGACCGGGTTTCTTTTCTATTCGTACAAAAGACTGTCTCACTTCTACCAGTCTTTAGTAGCTTTACTTTTCACTCTTTTTTAATTTTTTGAAATTTGTTTGAAAGTGTCATCGTAATAGTTAGCAGTTAAACGTAACTAATTAGAATTTCCTGACTAGAGTCCTGCACGGATTCAGTTATCCGACCTCATCCCGAAATGAAAAAAAATATATACATATTGTAATGCAATTGTTGAAAAGTAGTCAACAATTATATGACTAGTATCAATTTTATCTTTCAGGCACAAAAACCAATCTATAACTATTAAATCTGCAGATCAGCGGCCTCAACGTAAGCTCTAGACGTCATTTTTTATAAATCTCACATATATTATGATCTCATTTTAATACTGTACAATGCGCAATTTATTTGTTTTAAGTTCTATACATATATATATATATATATATATATAACTGTAAATGAATTATCAAAGCTTACGAAAATTTTAAAAATGTATCATTAAATGGGTTTTTATGCAATGATATTCCCATAAACAGGTTATTCTTGTAATTTTATAAGAATGAAAAGCATATTTCTACAAGTGGCAGAGCCCCCCCCCCCCTCCTGCGGTTGTTAATTTTATTTTCTCAATTTCCAATCATTGTGCTATTTCAGGATTTGATTATACGTAGGAATGTGTTTTACAATTCTAATTTCTTTAGATTAACCATATCTTTGTACGAGAGATTTTATCCCATTTTTAAAAGAATACTAACTTTTCAACCACGAAACATCGACGTCTGTTGCAGAAATTGATTAGAAACGCATTAAGAAATACACTGTATTTCCAATGATGACCGGTCATTTGCGATTTTAGACGTTTAGTTAAATATCTGGAAAGATACATGAGACATCCTGAAACTTCAGGAGTGTAAACGACATGATAGACGTCATATATTTCCGCGAAGATTTTTTCCGGAAACCCCATAAGGGGCCGGCAGAAAATTGAAGAAAAACGAATATATTTTGGATAACCCTGTAAAAACTAATATTGCAAAAACATTCAAACTGTAGATTATGGTTAAGTGGATTATTGTAATAATTTGGGTTCATTTTTATGAAGATAGCATGTATACTCGAAGGGAAATTCCGGTTTTTTTAAAAACAGTCTCAAATTTTATCAAGCGTTTTGCTTATAATTTGCAGACTTTTTAATATAAAAACAAGTTATTTTCAGAAAATATGACAAACAAAATTGTACATAACACCCTGTAATCAGAATTAAAAAATAATAAAAATTGTATGAAAAATGAGCAGGTTCACTAAATATTGTTTCACTGCGCATGCGCGAATTCAATCAAAGTATACTGTGCATAATATATTAGCTTAAATATATAGACCAACTTTTATGAAAGTCTCAAAAACATAGCTTGAAAATTCTGATAGGAATCGTCGATAGAACAAGCTCGAAATTCGCTGTTCCCAAAAGGTAGCAAAAAAATGAGGGGTTGTATCAAATAAAGAATGAGAGACACTTCATTCTTATTATGTCAACTTTCATAAGCTAGTATATTTGGATACAACCCCTCATCTTTTTTGCTTCCTTTTGGGAACAGCGAATTTCGAGCTTATTCTATGGACGATCACTATCAGAATTTTCAAGCTATGTTTTTGAGACTTTCATAAAAGTTGGTCTATATATTTAGCTAATATATTATGCACAGTATATTTTGATTGAATTCGCGCTTGCGCAGTGAAAAAATATTTAGTAAACCTGCTCATTTTTCATGCAATTTTTATTATTTTTTAATTCTGATTGCAGGGTATTGTGTATAATTTTGCTTGTCATATTTTCTGAAAATAACTTGTTTTTATATTAAAAACTCTGCAAATTATAAGCAAAAAACTTAGTAAAATTTGGGACTGTTTTTATAAAAACCTGAATTTCTCTTCGAGTATACATGCTATCTTCATAAAAATGAACCCAAATTATTACAATAAGCCTCCTAAGCGTGTGATACCGTTTCAACGATTTTGTGATATTGTTTTTTACAGGGTTATCAAAAACGTATTCTTTTTTCTTCAATTTGTTGACGGCCCCTTATGGGGTTTCAAGAAAAAATCTTCTCGGAAATATATGACGTTTATCATATTGTTTACACTTCTAAAGTTTCAAGATAAAACCTCATGTATCTTTCCAGATATTTAACAAATTATAATAAAAACAACTGCGTCTAATAATTTGGCCAGGGACTGTATTTAAAACCTCCGTATCGAAAATTTAGCATTAGTAATTTTACGTTGAAATCCATTATTCAAATCTGCGATTTTCATTTCAGATAAAAATGAAATTTGAAAATCGTCTGCATTCCCATAGGAAAGTATTATGACCTAAAAATAAATGTTCTATATTTTTCGAATGAATGAACCAAATGTAACGAAAAACTATACAGTTCCGGGTACTTCCGGTTACCTCACCAACATACCCATTAAAAATTAGCCTAATCGGATCATTTTTACGGCAGTTATCGCGGAACAGACAGACAAACACACAGGCAAACAGACTGACAGACAGACAAACAGACGGAAACCAAAAACTTTTCACGTCTCCACAGTGAGCGTCAACTGACGTTTCGGCAAAAACTTCGATTTTATAATAATATGGTAGTATATATGTGTAAAAAATTTTTCCTTTCATATACTTCATAAATGGGAAAATGTTTTCATTTTCATTTTCAAAACTGATATTACATGCATTTGTCGATTGCAGAAATATAGTTGATAATGGTATTTTTTACACTGATAATGGTATGAAATCATGATTCATATATTTAAAAAAAGAGGAGATGAATTAAGACGTCAAAAAATATGTAGGCAGAAAGAATAATAAATTTTACAACTTTCAAAACCTGTAGGTTAATTCCGGTTGATCTAGAACAGCCATACTCAACCTTTTTTCCTCGCGGGCAGCAAACATATGTTTCGGAAGTTAGGCGGGCTACAACATACTGATAAAAACTGGTAAAAAAAGAGAGTAATTAAAATAATAAGATACCATAAATAGTATTACAAAGCCATTTAACAAAATTAATATTATGAGTAAGGTTGAACATTTGACGCGGAAAAAATGCTACAAAAATTTTTAACACCATTATTTCTAAACAATAGTCTTCGTGGTAGATTTCTTTTGCAAATGTTGTAGAAATATGCTGCGAAGTTTTATTGCTTGGAAGTAGTGGTGTAAAAACATTTTGGTGCCAATTTATTTCACGGCAAACATTCAGTCCTAAAAAGCGGTATTAGCAGTCTAATAAGCATAAAATGTAATAATGCAACAATGCATATTTTCCAAGATTTAAAGAAGAAAATCAGGTGTTTTTCTCTAATAAATCACCCTTTTGCTCACTGCAAAAACGTTATTATTATATTTTTTTTAATTGTAGAAATATATAGTGCAAACTTATTTAATTTTGAAGAATGTGCAATTGATGTGGAACATTAAGAAATGTATACAATACTGTAGAACAAATATAGGACTAACTACATGAAAAAAAAAAAAAAAAAAAAAAAAATTGACTTTGAAAATGGCATTTAATATATTTTAACATAATTTTAAATTAATTGTAAATAAAAGGACAGATTTTGTGTTTCAATGAAAATATATAAAACAACAATGAAGATCTTTAATACTTTTCATGCACATCTAAATTAATTTGGATTTATGATTATGTGTTTCGGGCCGCACATGAAAGTTCGCCGGGCCACAGGTTGAGTATGGCCGATCTAGAATCTTGAAATTGCGAACGAAGGAATGTCTTATAGCACCGATAAAAGAAAAAAAAAATGGGAAAATCATTAATTTATAATTCTATGTCGATTTATTATGTGATCTTTCATCATCAGTATTTTTAAAGTGGGACTATATGGGTTTTGTTTTATCCTTTTCAGATACGGAACGCTAAATATGATTGTTAATCAATCTGACCTTTTTTCTGCATATGTGTAGACTTGAGGGACAGATATCGAGAATCTGTTTTAACGTTCTCCAACATAGTTTAGAAAATGTTTATTAATTCGGTTTGTCTGTCCGTCGTCCGAGCTTTAACTCGGGCAAACATTTTCGGATTGCCATGTAATTTGTGTATGTTATACCAACATGTATGTGTATGTTATATTGTGTATGTGTGGTTTACCGTGGCATGTTATGTGTTGAAAATGAAGCGTTTATATATCGTTTACAGGCACACTCGAAAAATGTAGTTGCATTATGACCTATGGGGACATTTTTTTTCGCGTATGTTACAACATTTGAAACATAGTGAAATTTATATACATCATAGAGGTGCATTACAAAATGATTACTGTATAATATGGTTTGTAATATAGCCTTAATATTGTCAGTTAATTCTACTATAACAGACATCTATATTTAACTATATAGATTTATTATACATATTTACAATTGCGGTCAAGTAAAACGCTGCTTAGAACATTCATTCTTACACTGCGTATGGTATTTCTGACTCTCTTGCAAGAGGTAACAAATGCGCTTGTTCAGTGGCGTCATCTCAGGTTAAAAATTACTACTAAACTTTCACAATCTTTCATTGAGATATAACAGTATGTAATGTATAGCATTTATCGTTTATTTACAGGAAAATCCAAAATAATTCGGTTACAGTCCTATCTATGAACAGTAATTGCTGGGAGCGCGTTTTCAATTGTGGTATGCGTTTTTAACAATAAGTGATTTTTTACATATTACTTGGTGAATGTAAATTTTATAGATAATTTACCGGCTGCACAAAATAATTCGAATAAATTTACGTTTATTGCCGAAAATAGCAGAACGGGAATTTTAAACCGTATAATGCTTTTCCGAATTCAGCAAAATATTTGTATACTTTATACCACATATGCAAATATATAGATCATATACAGGGTTGCCCCAAATAATTTGTTTATTTTCCCGACTATAGATGGCGATTGCTGAAATTTGGTTTTGAAAAGAGTTATGTGTTTTCCAAATTGTTTATTTGGCTTCATCTTTTACTTTGTCTCACATATCATTTTTCTTTCTTGTTTTTGTCTAAAATGGTACATTTACATATTGCCTCGAGAAAATATTTATGCATCTTTAAATTTGATATTATAGGAAAATAAATTAGTCTTCGAGATAATAATTTAAATAAAATAGAAATATTGTTTTCAAAATAATTTGTAGGCTTTTATTCGATCATAAATATTTATACCCTACTTATCTCACGCTTTCCGCCTATAGGAATGCATAAATACATAAGAATAACTTGCTATCGGACTTTATCCATTTAAAGAATCCCAATGTTACATCAAAGGAGATTTTGCCAAAATTTCAAAAGATGTACAAAAACTATTAACTTTAAATTAACCTTTTGCACTTCATTTTCTTTCTACCTGCAACTAGGAAGAGTATTTCGATTGCAAAATATTAAATGGAGTAAAAAACAGTCAACAATATGTCTTAAAAAAAACAAAAACTCGTGATTGCGTGGCGAAGACACATCAAGAGTAATGTCATTAGTTAAGAGTAATGTCATACACAAAAAATAATGTCAAAAGAACGAAGATTAATCTCAAAAGAATTGAGGAACGAGAATATTAAATCACAGTGGATTTTGAAAAAATCGACGAAAAAAGACTAATTTTTGTTTCTGTTTTATTACCTTGGTAAAAATACAAATATATTGTTATGAACTTGGCAGAAAATCTATTTTTATACTTCTTAAAGGAGAATAACGATATCGCAACACATTTCAAATGTACTTTTTTAAAAATAAATTTTTTCACAGCCTATATATATATATATATATATATATATATATATATATATATATATATATATATATATATATATATATATATATATATATATATATATATATATTACTATATGAAAAAAATAAACTGTAACGTTTAATAATTAAATTTAGTTCCAAGCAACCACTATATATGAATAAAATACTAATCTTATGTAATTACAGACGTTATCTATTAATTAAAGCAAAAACTTCTCTTTAAAATTCTCGTATCAAATACTAAATTCCCAAATATGAACATTAAAAAAAAAATGGCAGTGTAGCGTTTAATTGGAGCGTGCATTTAAATTTTTTGTTCAAAATTCTCAACTTGTCTAAGAGAGAATCTTGACATATGTAAAATCTGTACATCCTTTAAAAATAAATAAATAAATAAATAAATAAATAAATAAATAAATAATCCGTTTCTCAAATGAGTATTAGAGCATATTAGCATTTAAATTTGTAATAAAAATTTCGTGACCGTTTTGTTTATTTATTGATTAAAAATCTGTGTGCTACAATAAAAAAATGAACCCAAAGATAGTTTAATAAAGCCCTTGTAATTCCTAAACTGAACAATATTGAGAAAGTATATTAAAAAATGGAAAATACGGAGCTTTCTAATTTACCCTTCTTTGAAGAACTTCTTGTTTGAATTACTTATATAATAAAAAATATTTTTTAATGTCCACCATCCCCTTTTCACAGTCAGGATACAATGGTAAGGAAAAATTCAACTGAGGTTCAAGGAAAGCTCCAGAATTCGCCCCATGAGACATAGGTGGCATCGTCTCCCGACAGAGGACGAACAAATTGGTTATATTGGGGGATGTCCGAAACGACTTTGCCTGTTTTCAAAATTTATTCGTATCCGCTATATATAAGATACACATGTGAAACTTTTCCCAAAATGCTGAAAAATTAACCAAAAATTTTCTTTGCAGAATTCTGTAACATAGCTATAGTATAGCAGTGTCAGTATCCGAGAAATCGGAAACGTTCACAATACTGAAAAAAATTTCTCTCTTCTGGTTTCAAGACATTTTTGACATCTGTAATTCACGTGAAGCCGTACTCCCGGCCGTACTCAGACCGGGTTTCTTTTCTATTCGTACAAAAGACTGTCTCACTTCTACCAGTCTTTAGTAGCTTTACTTTTCACTCTTTTTTAATTTTTTGAAATTTGTTTGAAAGTGTCATCGTAATAGTTAGCAGTTAAACGTAACTAATTAGAATTTCCTGACTAGAGTCCTGCACGGATTCAGTTATCCGACCTCATCCCGAAATGAAAAAAAATATATACATATTGTAATGCAATTGTTGAAAAGTAGTCAACAATTATATGACTAGTATCAATTTTATCTTTCAGGCACAAAAACCAATCTATAACTATTAAATCTGCAGATCAGCAGCCTCAACGTAAGCTCTAGACGTCATTTTTTATAAATCTCACATATATTATGATCTCATTTTAATACTGTACAATGCGCAATTTATTTGTTTTAAGTTCTATACATATATATATATATATATATAACTGTAAATGAATTATCAAAGCTTACGAAAATTTTAAAAATGTATCATTAAATGGGTTTTTATGCAATGATATTCCCATAAACAGGTTATTCTTGTAATTTTATAAGAATGAAAAGCATATTTCTACAAGTGGCAGAGCCCCCCCCCCCCCTCCTGCGGTTGTTAATTTTATTTTCTCAATTTCCAATCATTGTGCTATTTCAGGATTTGATTATACGTAGGAATGTGTTTTACAATTCTAATTTCTTTAGATTAACCATATCTTTGTACGAGAGATTTTATCCCATTTTTAAAAGAATACTAACTTTTCAACCACGAAACATCGACGTCTGTTGCAGAAATTGATTAGAAACGCATTAAGAAATACACTGTATTTCCAATGATGACCGGTCATTTGCGATTTTAGACGTTTAGTTAAATATCTGGAAAGATACATGAGACATCCTGAAACTTCAGGAGTGTAAACGACATGATAGACGTCATATATTTCCGCGAAGATTTTTTCCGGAAACCCCATAAGGGGCCGGCAGAAAATTGAAGAAAAACGAATATATTTTGGATAACCCTGTAAAAACTAATATTGCAAAAACATTCAAACTGTAGATTATGGTTAAGTGGATTATTGTAATAATTTGGGTTCATTTTTATGAAGATAGCATGTATACTCGAAGGGAAATTCCGGTTTTTTTAAAAACAGTCTCAAATTTTATCAAGCGTTTTGCTTATAATTTGCAGACTTTTTAATATAAAAACAAGTTATTTTCAGAAAATATGACAAACAAAATTGTACATAACACCCTGTAATCAGAATTAAAAAATAATAAAAATTGTATGAAAAATGAGCAGGTTCACTAAATATTGTTTCACTGCGCATGCGCGAATTCAATCAAAGTATACTGTGCATAATATATTAGCTTAAATATATAGACCAACTTTTATGAAAGTCTCAAAAACATAGCTTGAAAATTCTGATAGGAATCGTCGATAGAACAAGCTCGAAATTCGCTGTTCCCAAAAGGTAGCAAAAAAATGAGGGGTTGTATCAAATAAAGAATGAGAGACACTTCATTCTTATTATGTCAACTTTCATAAGCTAGTATATTTGGATACAACACCTCATCTTTTTGCTTCCTTTTGGGAACAGCGAAATTCGAGCTTATTCTATCGACGATTACTATCAGAATTTTCAAGCTATGTTTTTTTAAACTTTCATTAAAGTTGGTCTATACATTTAGCTAATATATTATGCACAGTATAATTTGATTGAATTCGCGCATGCGCAGTGAAACAATATTTAGTAAACCTGCTCATTTTCCATACAATTTTTATTATTTTTTAATTCTGATTGCAGGGTATTGTGTATAATTTTATTTGTCATATTTTCTGAAAATAACTTGTTTTTATATTAAAAAACTCTGCAAATTATAAGCAAAAAACTTGGTAAAATTTGGGACTGTCTTTATAAAAACCCGAATTTCTCTTCGTTTTCATGGTTTTCTTTGACCCGTGGATTTATCCATGCTTAAATACGGGTTAGGTTCCCTTAGAAAGACCCCCACGAAGGGCACTCCCCCCGGGCCTATATCCCATGTGTAGATAACTGGCCGTCAATAATCAACCCAACCCAACCCAACCCAACCCGAATTTCTCTTCAAATATACATGCTATCTACATAAAAATGAACCAAAATTATTACAATAAGCCACTTAATCATAATCTACAATTTGAATGCTTTTGCAATATTAGTTTTTACAGTGTTATCCAAAAGATATTCGTTTTTCTTCAATTTGTTGACGGCCCCTTATGGGGTTTCGGGAAAAAATCTTCGCGGAAATATATGACGTTTATCATGTTGTTTACACTCCTGAAGTTTCAGGATAATTCCTCATGTATGATTCCAGATATTTAACAAAACGTCTAAAATCGCAAGTGACCGGACATCATTGGAAATATAGTGTATACTCATACAAATGTAAACTCTTATTACGAGACTTAAATCTAAATTACACTTTTCGTTTACAATTTTGCTTTCTAAAGTTGTTAAAAGAGAAAATTTATTCAAATAAATCCTCATCTATTTTAATAAAATTCTGAAAATCTCCCGAAAATAAGCTATTTTCCTAAAATAAAAAAATGCATATAATAAGTTTAAATAGTGCAATTTATTGGAATTTTATTATTTTGATACGTTTTGAAATACGGTTGCTAAGCAACTAATAAATTAAAGGGGAATGTAAAAAGAAATGCATTTAAAAATTTGTAAAAATATATGAAAATATAATCTTTTATGTTTCCCGAACAGATGCAAAAGTTTTTTCAATAATTTAAACAAGTAATTTCTATTGTCTAATAAATGTACTGGAAAATGTTCAAAGCTATTGGATAAATTTAAGACCTCTATATCAAAAATTTACTATCTTTAAGTTTACGTGTAATTCCATTATTTAAATATGTCATTTTTATTTCAGTTAAAAATGAAATTTGAAAATCGTCTGCATTTCCATAGGAAAGCATTATGACATCAAAATTAATATTCTATATTTTTCGAATGAATGAACCAAATTTAACCAAAAACTATACAACTAAATCTGGAAATCTCACCAACATACCTATAAAGTATCAACCTAATCGAAGGCTTTTTGCAGTAGTTATCGTGAAAGAGACGAACAGACAAACAGACAGACGGAAACCAAAAATTTGGGTTTTCACAGTGAGCCTAAACTGACGTTTCGGCAAATATATTTATTAATAATCAAATAATATGTTTCTCATCTAAAAATACTTTGGAGATTCTTTTCTGAAATAGGGACAACAAAAACCTGATCCGCAAGTGTCCAAACCTAGCCTGAAACTGACCCGAGCACGAGGCAATGGAAGATAAAGCGACTCTAACCCGACTCGCAGAGAAAAAATAGAAATCAAACCGACTCGCAACGAAAATAAATTACTTCCAACACGATAGGATGCGAACCACTGTGGTATCGATTTCAGGTTTCTCGATCCCATACAGACCTCTACTACAACCCGAGATGTACCGAACAAAACATATATCAATATTTCGTCTTTCCGCATATTTGCTCAAACCCAAAATACTTCAATACAACCCACCCGAGACCCACGGTCAGAGAAAATTTATCCCCAACTTAATGTAATTATGGAAAATTAGTCTTTAATCATATCTTCAAAAACAATTGTATCTTTCATGTTGAAAAATAAACATGTAAATAGTCATTCCTATTCAAATATTTAGAATCTCTTCTGAAACGATATTCAGTACATTTTTCGTTTAAAAAAATCCAAACCCGATCCCTAAGAATCATATCTCAACCAGAATCCATCTCGAAACTTAAACAATTAGTTTTAGTCATTCCGATTTGCAAAGGAAAAAAGGAGTGCCAACCCGATCCTATATGCCGATCGGATCGGTTTGGGGCTTATTTTTTAGAAACTAACCCACACACGGATCGACACGATCCGTGCGCCCGTTGGGGTGCGTTACTTGACCTAATGCAGGACTATTCTCCCATGTGAAAATAGTTTCCCTGAATACAATTAAATTTTGGCAGATGCTATAGAAGAGATGAAGTCCTCGGATATAACGCCATAACCAATTATAGACAGCTGAATTAAAAGCTGATATCCTGGTGAAAAGGACCATGTTCCAAATGGTGTGCGACAGCTGAGGGAGTAATGGATATAGAAAATCTATTTTGTGGATAACCGGACAGAACGCATACAGTATAATGCATTTTTGCAAAAGAATTAGTAAATTTTGTCTGAAATTGCTCCGAATTTAACTGCAACAAGCACTGTATTAGTGAAGCGAAGCTGCAAATATGCCCATAGCTAAATTCTAGAAAAGGACCTTTATTAGATACTTTAAGATTCAAGCAGAGTTACGTTGACGAGACAGCATTTTTTTCTGAATCCAAAAGTTCTCTCTTCAATATTGTTCAAAATTGTTTAATTAAGGTTTGTATTTACGGGTAGTTGTCTACGCCTTAATTAATCACAGGAACATAAAGCGAAGAATACTATTCGGAAATAGTGGTAGCCAAAACTTAAGAGACTGTTCGAAAAAGGAGGAGAAACCGCCTATGACTGCCGCCATTTTTAGAGCCTGCGCGTAGGCTTAATATTTAGATGCTATGAATAGGCTAGGTCTGATTAAGGTTACTGCATAATATTGTGATTAATATTTCATCTGCGCATTAAAACATATACTTGAAATAAAATATTGCGATTAAAGATATAAATGTGGCACGCTACAAAATCGCTAAACTTTTTAGAGATTATTTTTTCTTCTTTTGAAACAAACTATTATTTTTTCTCATTGTATTAACATAATAATACAACAACAAATATTTTTTTATTTATATTTCCAAGCGTTCCATCTGTTATCTGACGTTTCATGCAAGAATTTAAGCGTATCGAATACTGAGATATGTGTGATTAAAATTATTCTAAATCAAAATGGTTTTCCTTATTTTTTAGATGCAACCACTCTGATATCAAATCTCTAGTTATAATTGATGTATATTTATATATATACAGGGTGATCTTTTTTAAAGTGACAGTGTTTGGAGCGCCCTGTAGCGCGATCTAACAGCCGAAATGACACCAAACTTGGTATTTAGACTAATCAAGACATGGGAAAAAGGATTATGTGAAAAAAATTAGTTCCAAAAATCGCCGCTAGGGCATTTTGTGGCGTTGCTGTAGCTTACAATAACGAGAATTAGCATAAAACACGGGTATCAAAGAAAAATGCAAATGCTGTGCGATGACAGCGCCAGTAATAGGGGCTATAAAAGCAAGTAGTAGACAGCTCCAACAAATAATCTCAGCTGAAGTGAACGAGCTCCAGTGGACATGCCTCTCACGTTACCGGAACGTGCGTTACTGGTGAAGCTGTATTATATGAATCAATGTAATGCATCCGCAGCTCTTCGGGAATTTCGAACCAGAAAAAAATTACGAAAGAGACCTTTATCGCTGAATGGTTTTAAGAAAATGATTAAGAAGTTCGAGGAAACGGGGTCACTGATCATTCGCGCTGGGAGAGGACGTAAACAAGAAGCAGAAGATGTAATAACTGATGTGGCAACTGCAATCGTCGAAGGATCGCAGGGAACCATTGCTGGTACTAGCAGCGCCCGGGGTGTAGATCGACAATTGGACATGAATTATTCCACGGTATGGAGAGTTTTGCGGTGCGTTATTGGATTTTACCCTTACAAAATCAGCCTCTTGCACGAACTGAAATCAATTGATTATGATAAGCGAGTGACATTCGCTCTATCGTTTCTTGCCAGGGTAGAAATTGATGATGCTTTCCCATGGCACATTCTGTGGGGAGATGAGTGCCATTTTTATCTCAATGGGTCCGTAAACACACAAAATAGCCGAATTTGGGCGTCTGAGCATCCCCACATCGTGCATGAAATCCCATTCAATTCCCCAAAAGTCATTGTTTCGTGTGGTTTCACAGCTGAATTCGTAATTGGGCCATTCTTGTTTGAGACCATCACTCCGACAGGACCCGAAACGTGCACCATAAATGCAGAAAGGTACAACGAAATGCTTCAAACGTTTGTTATTACACAACTTCAGCAAAGAAACCGTCTCCAACAGACAATCTTTATGCAGGATGGTTCTCCGCCACACATTGGTAATAAGGTAAAGCAGCTGTTGTGCCAAACCTTCACTGATGATAGAGTCATAAGTCGGAGTTTTCCAGTTGCATGGCCGCCTCGTTTCCCTGACCTCACGTCATGCGATTTTTGGCTCTGGGGTTATTTGAAATCTCAAGTTTATGTTGGTGGAGTATCAAATTTGTCTATTCTAAAGGACAACATAACAATAACAGTGCGGAATATTCCTCGTGATATGTTACGTACGGCTGTGGAGAACGTTGTGCACAGAATGCACGGTGTTATTTCTGAGAACGGTGCTCACATTGAAGGTGGTCTAATTCCTCACCGGGGAAGTTAATGTAGTAAATAAACATAAATAATTTAACTGTACGATTGTATGTGTTAGTATTTTTCTTTTCTCAGATTTTATACATTGCAAAGTGCCACAAAATGTGCCTTAGCGGCGATTTTTTGAACTAATTTTTTTCACGGAATCCTTTTTCCCATGTCTTGATTAGTCTAAATACCAAGTTTGGTGCCATTTCGGCTGTTAGATCACGCTACAGGGCGCTCCAAACACTGTCACTTTAAAAAAGATCACCCTGTATAAAGAAAGTAACATTTTTGTCCGTTAAAGATTATTAATCAACACCTGCGATTTATTCTGTCACAAGAATTTTATGTAGATTTTAAAATTGAATCAAACTTTTAATTTTCAATGTAAAGACTACACTTTATAAAATACTTAAATTCAAAGTGACAGAAATGGAGAAATATAAATTTGACTACTAACAATGGCACAACAGCAACGTATCAGAAAAAAGTAACTTATTTACTTTAAATATATTTTTTGTTAATTGATGATTTCATTTTAAAGTCGTTAATGGAGAACAAATTATAACACATCTACACAAAACACACGCACACATTAAAAATACTTATATTTTAAAATTGTTCTAAATCAAAATGGTTTTCCTTATTTTATAGATCCAACTACTCTGAGTTTTAATCTACAATTCTAATGGATATATAAAAAATGAAAGCAACATTTTTCTTCATTAAATATTATTTATTAACACATGTGATTTATTTTGGTCAAGGGTTCAACTAGATTTTAAAACTAAATCGAACTTTTAATTTTCGATGTAAATGCCATATTTTGTAAAATATTTAAATTCAAAGCGATAGAGAAAGAGAAATATAAATTTGTCCACTAACAATGACACAACAGCAACTTATCAGAGAAAAGCCACTTACTTACTTTAAATATATTTTTTTGGTCAATTGACGGGTTCATTTTAATATAGTGAGTGGAGAATGAATTACAACACACACACACACAGAAAAAATTTCGAAATAAGCGTACTACTGATTTACAACCATATATATGTGGAACTATGTCCATTTAAAGACCGTTTTTTTCCACGAATCCACGAAAACTCTAATCTAGGGAGATTTTGAAGATCTAAAAATTATTTGATTACCTCAGAATCATATGGGATGAAAGCTTGTAAGTTGTAAAAATCATATTTCTCATTAGCGTCTGCATTGTATACCACGTGTCCATTTAGTATAAGATTTAAAATGAACCAGCAAGAAATGTATGTTTTATCATTACTGTATACATTCGTTTATAAATGTTAAATTCGAAAGGCTAAATGCTTGTACCGATTTCGACTAATCTGGTATTGTTTTATTCGAAGTAAATCAGCAGTTGTCACAGGGCATATATGGCATCGGAAAAAGTCCAATATTGAACATTCTTTGCAAAATAATATTTATTAAATATAATTCTTCATTTGCCATTGAGATATGTATCAAATGAATTATGTTGTCGAAGTCATTAAAAAAAATATATTAGATGTATGTATTCATAAAGTATATGCAAAACACATATGTTGATTCGAAAATTCGCGCATTACAAATGAGCAGTTAGGATGGCAAAAAAAATTATAATTAGGAAATATTAATAAAACAAGTTTTAAATTATGTCGAATAGAATATTTGTATCATCAGGTTATTTTAGTGTAAATTTATAAATTAAAATTCTCCTACATATCTTCTTTTGAAATGAGATATTTGTTTTTCTATTAACTAATCTATATATTTTATTTATAATTTATTAAACTATTTATTCATGATTAATTTTAACTATCTGAGACACATGGTAAAGAAATAATAAACCTTACTCATTCATTTCTAGCTGTGATAATTTACTAGTGTCTGCTTCAGTTTTACGATGAAAGAGCATAATAAACTTACTGGAGCCAGTAATCCAATTACAAATAAATAGTTAACCTCTAAACAAATTTATTACAGCCTATGTTAGATCTCATGTGAATTACACAATCAATTTATATCAGAACCATTTCGTCCAATAAACCCCTAGCATTCATGAAACAAAATATAAACGACTGTGTCACTTGCAAACAACTTTAAGGATAAAAATGAAATCAGTTATATATATTACCACTTCATTTAATGCTTTTTAAAAACTGTTTTCAATTTCCAAATGTTATCCAAACTCATTTAATCCACTGATTGCTACAATTTTAAAATGTCATTTGCAAATTTAATCAGATAGGTTAGGAAATAAATGGAGTGAAAATAAAACGGATTAAATTCAATTCCAAAAGCAATTTTAATAATGAGTTACAGAAGAATTCGTTAAAGAATTTCTGATTTTCTGTAAAATTAATTAAAAAGATAAAATGGTTATAAAGGATTTAAGAAATCCATTGTTATTTAGATTATACAATTTTAGTTATATTTACTAAACTGATTCAAAATATTTATGTAATTACATTTTGAACCTTCTAAAATAAAAGATGTTGCTCATAAATTTTAAACATACGCTAACATGTTTAAGAAACATCGGAGCATATTTCTTTCAATCGCCATAAGAAACGTCATGTCATTTATTTTATAAACACAACGATCCTGAAAAAACCCTGTTGTAGCAATTTCTGTTTTGTGGATTAGTATTATGTAAAAATCATCGTTGGCCAATATTGCCTTCCCTTGTAGGAAAAAAGTTTTAATATATATATATATATATATTGTTTTGCATTTAAGTATGTATATATGTTATAATATGTATGTAAGTACGCAAGGTCTTTGTAAGTAAGGTAAATGAAAGTGTGTAAGACGTATGTATGTAAGCACATAACAAAATTATGACATATAAAAAGATGAACAGAATATATAAACTTATCAATATAACATATATATATATAGGATAAAATAAATTAAAAAATTAAAAAACCTTTGCTTATCTTAACTTCTTGGCGCATGAATAAAATGTGTCAAAAAACAAATTGTTCAAATATTCTTTTTAATTTTTTTGCTAACAGTTTTTCTCTTTTGAATGACATAAACATTTATCATTGATAACCAAAAACATGCCTCTCAACCTTCTCTCTTCCTGAGTTTTTCACTTTCTTACAAACAATTTCCGTGAAATGTATAAGTTCCATTAAAACAGGCAACAATATATGAGGCGGTCGGGGCAAGAGAGTGCTAAGTCAAATTTTTGAACTTCTGAGATATTTTAATTTAAAAATTTGATCAAATACTCAAATCATAATATATATCATAAAGAATTTTGCCAATATCTTAGTAACATTTGAGGTATTCTGAGTAACAATATGGCATTACTTTAATGATGTTACTATTTCGATCTTTGTAAATTAGCTACCTTCATTGGGGGCATAAACGTCAGGGGCAAAACAAAACCTGGGACATATTCTGCCCCCAAGTGACAGTAGAAACAAATTATTTGTGGGATATTATAATTTACAATATTAGCAACAGATTACAGTGGCAGATTTATTTCATCAAAAATGTGGCTTCACATTTTCTTGCCCCGAACCCCTCATATGTCAATTATAGTAACCAGAAATTAATACTCTCGCCACGCGTGGTCAAAATTACACAAATATTACGTTAAATTTACTACAGTAAGAAGTTTGCTCAAAGTGGCCTTGCTGAAAATTTACGATCTTTCTAGCAATTTTGATTTGACTCAAATTTGGTACGCTTGTGCGCGTCATTAGGCACTGACATCTGCGTATGTGTGTGTAAGTATAAATGTACATACATGGAAGTATGGGGATTCCATTGTTCTAACTTTTGTACAGTTGCACCACTTTGTTACCATAACCTTTGTGACGTCAGCGTTATTCAAGGAAAAGGTTTGTGCTTCACAATATAGTAAAAAGAATTCCCCTCCCCTTTTATTGTCACGGAAAAATCATAATATAACACTGAAACCGTTACCAAACGATCTAAATAACATCTACTATTAAATGGTGTACATAAATTAAACTTCCCAACATTTAGAAAAATAAACTAATTTTTATATTTTATGGCAACACTAACTTTTGATAGCTTAACATCATTCCGTTTTTAAATGTATACCGTTCAACGTTAAATTAATTTATAGATTTTTATTTTCTAAAATATGAATCTTATTATAATGATTTGTAATGAATACACTACATAAAAACTCTAACGTTAATATTTTAGTCTATTGAAAAAACAATGGGGATTATTAACTAGAAATATATAATCATAATTCGATTTTAAAAGATTTATGATATGTGCATACAAAGTTTCAACGCATTCTGCTAAGTACTTTTCAATTGATATTCAAACAAGTTATCCATCTAGAGGACAACTTTAGGACCAATTACATTCATTGAATTAATTGTTAACCTCATCGTACTCATGACAACTGTTAATAAATGTAACAGCGATATGAAATATTTGATGGAATATTAAATTGATTTATTTAGCACATTTTCTATTACTAATAATGTTTTTTTTTTTACATTGAAAATAAGGAAAAATGCTTTTATTAAATATAAACACAATAATAAAGAATATCAATTATGAGACCATTCCTAGATTAAGCTCTGTTTTAAGTACTAGATATCTCTGGAATTGATTATGTTAAATTCAAGAAAATTTATGTTTAGATGAATGAAGATTACTCTACTTTGTATCAAAATCAGGGATTACTACGAAAAATTAATTAAAATTTGCATTCATCTTAATATGGAGACATCTTGTAGAATAAAATTAAAATTATCAAAATAAGGATAATTCCGAATTCAATAGTACAAGTTTCATTTTCCTACATATACACGCATAGCATGCACAGTCACAGTGACGTCATTGTGACGTCAATGTGAGTCACGTACGTCACGTCACATCTGTGACCAAAATGCCACCACTTTGTAACGGCACACTGTGACCAAAATGTGAACGTCTTGGAGATCTAAAGAAAACTTAAAATAAACTTTAGAACATCTTATAACGTAAAGAAAATTACTTTTTGACAGCTTTAGAATTTTTTGTGACGTTGCAATGACGTCACTGCAAGTCACATAAGTCACGTAAAACCTATGACCAAAATGCCAACACTCTGTGACTTCACGGTGTGATCGGAGAGTGAATTTGGAAAAAAAAACTCATAAAATATAGATTTGAATTATGTCATGTACCTAAATCATTAATAAAAATATTGTCACACACTATTTAAATATATTGAGTATTTCCAAAATAAAATAATAAATAAATATCTGACTACATATATGAGGCAGATAATTTTTTACAATTTTCATTACCATTTTCATGAAATTTAACAAAATATACTATATAATACACAGGTAAAAATCCTTAAATAGAAATTTAGTTATTTATCGAGTTATAAGCAATTCGTGTCACGTGACAACCAGTTTTTCTCCTGTCTTTCACTGTCACGTCGGATACTCAAATCAAAACGCCGACTTTGACATTCTTTTCTGAAAGATCTTCTGCTTTTAACAAAAAATGGGAAAGGTTTTTCAATAACATAGTTTCTGAACAAAACACGAACCAATTTCGTGTATTTTCGAGCAAAAATGAATTAAAAACATGTTTTTAAGTATATGTCATTCCTATAGCAATTTATCCAAAACTGGCCAGTGCTTAGTAAGATGTCACCTCTATTAAAAATATTGCTATTTTCGACAGAGTGTAAAAAATAAAAAAATTGTACTTAGGAAATTTGATTGCAATTTAAATTTATATTGAAATTACTTTATAAAGCCTATTAAATCAATTATTATTTAAAATTTATCTTTACTTTTGACGTCTAAAGCAAATGCAATGGATTAAAAAATATATAAAAATGTAAATTTTCACAGCTTATTTCTAAGAATACAAAACTCTCTCATATAAAAAAAGAATATTATAGCATCATTAGAAGTTCATTTTTCAGCCATATAAATTATAAATGTTTTGAAATATCATTTGCGGTAAAGTTGGAAACATCTGCTAGATGTTATTTTGTTGTGTTTAAACAATACTGCGCGCGCATATTGAAGGCAGACGATTTTTTCTCATTCGAAGTTAGGATAGGATTAGCGTGTGTTGCGTTCTTTTAAGGTTGTAGATTTATACTGTGTAAGTAAATTAACGTTTTAAAGTGAACAATCTCCATTTTAAAGTAAACCATCCATTTTAACATCTCCCTGTGTCTAGCTGGGTGCGTTCATAAGGCCTGGGTGATATTTGATTTCTCAGATCTATGAACACACCTCTCTGCTGGAATAATTTGAAAATTATTGTAGTGGATGTACAGTCTAATTTTTCAATGAAAGGGAAGCAGATAAGGAGCATTCAATAGTAACACCTTTACCTATAGATCAGCAGGTAACTTTTAATGTCTTCGCAGTTTTGTTAATAGTGCATGTTTAGTACTAGTACATTTAATATTGCATTATTTAAAAGTTAAGATGTTTAAATTTTCTTTTAAAAAATCACTTGCATTAAATTTTATCTTTAATGTTTTAAATTTTTTTAAATAGACTATTTGGAAAAAAGCTTAAAGTATTTACTAACAATATGTATTCTAAATGTAAAGTGTTATGTAAAAGGAGGAATTTATTTAATGTTTTGCGTTTCTTAGTTCAATTTTCATACTTATTCATTATAATTAAAAACATTGCAATTTTTAAAACTATTAATATTTGATTTGCAATTTAATAATTTCGTTGCTAGTGTAGGTCTCCAGAAATAATTTTCCGGTATATTTGAAAAAAAAAAATGTGACATTTTAATGCATTGAATAATTTATTTGTCGAGATATGTCAATGTTAGATGCACAAAAATAATAAATATTGATGAAACAATAAAATAACTGTTTAGTTAAGGTAATTTTTCCAGCTGTGTTATCGAATGTTTTTACTGTAAAAATTGATATTTAAGTTCTGAATTTAGTATTCTATCAAAAACTATAAATAAAATAATTTGTAAAGAAAAAATATATATAATATTTTTTTTGGCATTTATGATCTTAAGTTCTATATTTCATTTACAACGAAAACTGTTTTACTGCTTGATACAATGTTTATTATTTAATAATATCGCACAATAGGTATATCTATTATTTAAATTGATTCCTAATATAAATTTTTCAGAATGCTTATTTGAAAATGTATACTTATATTTTCTTTAAAGTTGTTCTCAAATCCAAAATAGCTAATTTCTGGCATATTTCTGAATTCATTTTTATTCGGAAATACATGAAATTGGCAGGTGTTCTTATTCAGAAAAGGGTGGATGTGCCAGTAATGGACCGCCTTCCAGTAATGGGACACCTTCAATGTTTTTGGTTTATAAAAAAATAACCAATAAAAATTCAGCTTTATTTATTTCATTAATATGCTATCTTTAAATTCTAGTTATAAATGCAATCATAATATCAATTATCTATTACTCTTTGTGAGGTGTCCATTACTGGAGTTTAGGGTGTTTTCATTTATTTCTGTTATTTACAATTAAATTTAGATTCACATTGGGAAATGTGACTATGAGCATGGTTAAATATTATTGGTATAGTAATATAATATTAAAAAATGTTGAATATAACAATTATAACTATTAATTAAAAAATAATTTTTAAAGAAATTCCTTAAGAGTGTCCATTACTGGCACATCTACCCTATATATAATCAAATGGCGTTATCCATTTTTTGGTAACGGCAGATGATGTTTCAGAAAACACTATCAAATTCGGTGTTTTGAACCAAATTTCCGACGCGCAGCGTCAAAAACGGGTAAAACGTGACCGACATTGATCTTAAGTATTACATTTATCTAAAAATGGAAAACGCTATTCATTCCAAATAGCTTTAATAATCAGGCATGCAAGTGCCATGCGTTTAAAAGTTTGTTCATAAATGTGTCAGAAAGTTTCGTGTTAACCGGTTTCTCAATCAGATACAAAGTTTTAATTTGAATACGAGTTGCATCAATAAAAATGATTGCCGATCCAATCCTTATCGTCGATCTTATCCGTATTTGGTGAAATCTTGTTATCCGAATCTATACGAAATCATTTATCAGGTTTGGTCGGGTTGTGGGCTTACAGATTCTTTGTTGTTGTTGTTGCTGGGTTAGGGTAAGAATACGGGTTGAATCAAAATATAGTTTCAGTCAACCATCATTCATGTTCAAGTTGACATTCAATCATGTTCAAGAAGTATATAACCGGATTCGTGTATGACTCTAGATCCGAGCCGACATCAAAAATTGTATCGTAACACAATTTCTAATGAAATCTGGTTACTCGGTCGTATGCAAGATTCTGTTCCAAACAAGACTTACAGTAAAAACATTATACCCGACTCGGGTCAGATCGGGTTCACGAAAATCAGGTCACACGACAACTAACCGAAATCTATTCTGTAGCCAAACAAATCCAAAAAGATCGATCCGAAGTTTCTGGATTGGATTCGGGTAAAATCTGGTAACCCGACCCGGTGCAGTGTCGTCACAAACGTCACAAACTTGAACCATAAAAAAATTTTGATCCGAACAATCCGTATAGGATTCGGGTAAAATCTGGTCACCCTATCCGATGCAGATTCGTCACATTTTTCACATTTAAGTCGCACGGTGACTTCGCAAAGTAGTCACATTGTGAGGTCACAGAAAGCCTTGAAAACGGCCATAACGACCTCGCATTTACGTCACAATGACTTCACATCGACGTCACTTGATGTCACGACGACGGTCACAAAGTCACAGTGTGACTTCACAGTGACGTCGCCGTGACGTCACCATGCCTTACGGGTATCTTTATAACAATTCGGTAAAATGCATTACTATAAGATATAGCTATAGTATAGAAACTAAGCATAAAATAAAAAGTAGCAACTGTTTGAGGTCAGTTTGAGTTAGTTTGGCATCATGCTGAAAGCTTCTTGTTGAAAGTGATGTCTTATTTAATATAAGACTTTTTTTTATTGTTTTTTCTTGAAACAAAAATCTCTATTGTAGCACATTTTTTTTCTGATTTTTTCCCCATTGAAATGGAAATATATTGCTGCAGTTGTTTTAACTTCAAACACATTTAATTGAAGGTAATACTACATTTTAACGCACTTATAATAAAGATTTTAAATTTTATGCAAGGTTCTCCATTAAGACCTCCGAAACTCTGCACAGCCAGATTCCTCACATGGAGTACATAAAAAATGCCCAAAGAACTATACATTTAAGACCAATAGTTTTTCGAGAAAATACGAAAGAAAAATGTGACGTCATATTCGGCTCAAGAAAAAACAACTTAATTAAAAACATAAACACCGACAAATTCAGGAACGGAATATATTATCACCATGAGAAGATTAACGGTAGTTACTAGATGCAGCCTCTTAAAAACGATTCATACGATGATGGTTTTGATGTCATTTCACGGTGCGCCCATGCATGCCTCGATATGCACGGTTGATATTTTGTTCATATTTGCCTGCATATATATGAAAATGCCGATATTCATGTTTTTTTTACTTGTACCTGATATAACTTCATACTTTATTATCGCATTTTTCTAGAAAACTAAGGGCAATAAAAGTACAGCTCATTGAATAGATTTTATGTTCTCCACGCATGGAATCTGGCTATGCAGAGTTTGGGAGGTCTTAACACTCTGTATATGAAAAAATTGCAGTTTATGCTCAGGATGAAGTATATTTCGCATGCGAAATGATGGCGATTGATTCTGAACTTTTATTGACTTATACAATTATTGTCTTTACGCAGTTTCTCTATGTGACAACAAGATATAAATAATTGCATTAGTAAAAAAAATAAATTTGAGTAATGATAAACTGTGGCATGTGGGTGAAAAGAGAGATAAAGAATAATCTGTTAAATTTTTAAATTTGACAATAATTTTACACAATGTTCTAAAGCGAATGTATGTTAAGTTTCATTCAAATCTGTTAAAAACTGTACAATTGTATAAGAAACATACAAACCAACAATGATTTTTACATATATGTAATAATAAAAATTTTTCGTCATTTTTCCTTAGTTAATTTATTCCAAATTCTTACAATTCTAATTTTTTCCCTCTCTTTTTAAAATATCTCTTAAATCTATTTTATATTTTATTCCATAACTTAATCAAAATATTCTTTTAATTATCATTCTAAAATTCTTAATCTGTTAAAAGCTACACGTATTTATATAAACCTTATTCTATTAAATGCAACAATGCTTCTAAAAAGCACCTGCTTAATTTCTTCTTATTTTGAGACATTGAATTTTTATTCTTTTGGAATATTTTGTAATACCATTTTTTATTTCTATTTAATATTATCATTCGGCATCCCATCATCCCTCGCGTTTTTCCTGCTCAAGGCTTTTTACCTTTTTAAATTACCGCGTCTAAGAAAGAGTTTGACAATACGTCAGGTACACACCCTCTTGGCCTCATTTTTTCAACCATTAGCAAGCAATCCCCGCCCTTTCTATCCCTTGTTTCCCTCCGAACATTGCTGTCATTGGGCTAGCATTTTCGCGCTTCTGTAACCTTGAGCAAAATCTTGGAATATTTATACCGTTGCACTGGCTTCGGAGAGAGACTTTTACACGAATTATTATTGTCAACTAGAAGCTGTCGCTGGGATTGTCGAAATTGGTTCGTCGGTAGATGTTCTTCAATAGCTCTAATGTTTTTCAAGTTTTAATGAAGTGAAATTACGTTGTTATTCATATCTGTTGTCGAATAAAAGCCATTACTCGTCTATCATGTCTTCCTTAATGCTTTAGGAGAAATTTTTCTGGAATTCATTGCCTCTACTCAGCTCTATCACGATTGCACTTACACTACATTTTTCAGATGTGGCTCGTACTCAGATACGTGTCTTCACTGTTTTTAAGTAAATCTAAATAATACCATCTACAAATGTCATGAATGGATTTCGTTGACTTCGACTGCGCCAACATCTATCTTATCATCCAGTAAATTTCATGGGATTCGGGGACTGAGATGTCGTCCTGAGTGAATGATAGAACGTACGTTTCTTATATATATAGAGATAGATAGATAGATAGATAGATAAATGAAACATTATTCCAATAAAAAAGACATTAACACATTAAAATAAAGAAAATGTTATTTTTCTTTCGTCATATTTTAAGATATTTTTTGCTGAAGCCGTGAAAATATTCATTTAAAATAAATGAAAATATATTCCAATAAAAAAATTAATTAACATTTTTAAGTTACATAATTAAAATATGATTATTTCTTCTTCAACTTTAAAGCGTTCTTCTTCCTAGACAAATGAAAATATTCATTTAAAATAAATGAAAATGCATTCCAATAAAAAATTAATTAACATATTTAATCTACGTAAAGAAAATCTGGTTTTATTTCGTCATATGTAAGGCGTTTTCTTTGAACAATTAATGAAATTTTAGATGAAACATAAATTATATATATATATATATATATATAACATTTCAAAACAATTTACTGAAAATATGGTTGTTTTTATGAAAACATTAAGACAATTCCTTGGATAAAAATATATATCTACTAAAATTATAGTAAAAAAAAAACTTCTTTTCTAATTATTTACACTTTTGAAACTAATTGTTTTTACACAATAATGTATATATATCGCATTTTGCAACATTGGGGTTATAAAATATTTTCGATAGTTTAAAAAAATATATCACACTCGTTTACTTGTGATTCATGTCTGTCCAAAAAATATTTAACGAACAAGCAAACAATCATTTTAAAGAAAGTTTCTAGCTTTGAAGGAAATAATACATAACATTTCTACTTTACTCTAGACACATCGGCATTTCGAGAGAAGTCTGCAGTTGATAAAATTTATGAGACTAGAAAACTTATGTGAGAAACGACCATATGGCACACATTGCTATAGCCACTTATGTCACCTGTGATTGATTCTCTAACTGTGTAGAAACAAAAAAATCAAATAATGTTTCATACTTTATTCTCATCAGTTTACAATAAGATTTTTAACAGTAAATGTGTTGTGTGTTTTGAAAATATTTTGGATTATTGTCTGAAATCATAGACCACTGAAAATAACTGCATGAAAATAAATGTACACATAAAAAAGACTAATACAAATATTTTAAGAGCGCACGTAGATAGTTGATTATTCTATAAACATTTGTGATTATGTGATATAAATTGAGCTCTATTTTATATATTTTTTTGTTTTACATATTTTTGAAAAAAGTTATGCTTTTTCACAATTATCACATTGAATAAATATTAGTAATAAAATCCTTCATTTTGTTAAAGGAATTTATTTTGCATGAATTTGCAATCTACAGTGCATTCCGTAATAATAAATTCAATTTGAAAAAAATAAACATCATACAATTTTTAACATTATAAATGATTGAATGATTGGGAGCGAGGAATATATAATCACAATATATTTTTCGCGCACATTATAAGCACATTATATGCGCTAAAATTAACTGCTAATATACACTATATTGCCAAAGGTGACCGGTCACTTGCGATTTTAGACGTTTTGTTAACTATCTAGAAACATACGTGAGGAATTAACCTGAAACTGGAGGTGTGTAAACAGTACAGTATAGGTTATACATTTCCGAGAAGATTTTTTCACGAAACTCTATAGGGGACTGTCAACAAATTGAAAAAGAACGAATATCTTTTGGATTACCCTGTAAAAACTAACGTATCAAAAGCGTTCAAACTCGAGATTATTGATAAGTGGCTTATTGTAATATACTGTGTTCATTTTTATGAGGATAGCATGTATACTCGAAGAGAAATTAAGGTTTTTATAAAAACTCTCCCAAATTTCACCAAGTTTTTTGCTTATAATTTGCAGAGTTCTTAATATAAAAAAAAAGTTATTTTGGGAAAATATGTCAAACAACATTGCACATAATAATCTGCAATAAAAAAAATGGATGACAAATGAGCAGGTTTACTAAAAAATGTTTCACTGCGAATGCGCGAATGCAATCAATATATAATATGCATAATGTATTAGTTAAGTATATAGAGCAACTTTTGTGAAAGTCTCAAAATCATAGCTTGAAAATTCTCAAAATTATCGTCGATAGAATAAGCTCGAAATCCGTTGTTCCCAAAAAGAAGCAAAAAGATGAGGGGTTGTATCAAATATATGTTGATTAGTGCCAAGATAGGGTACACAATATTGCACATACTTGGATACAACCCCTTATCTTTTTGCTTCCTTTTGGGAACAACGGATTTCGAACTTATTCTATCGACGATAATTTTCAGAATTTTCAAGCTATGATTTTGAGACTTTCACAAAAATTGTTCTGTATACTTAGCTAATACATTATGCACATTATATTTTGATTGCATTCGCGCATGCGCAGTGAAACATTTTTTAGTAAACCTGCTCATTTTTCATCCAATTTTTATTATTTTTTTAATTCCAGTTGCAGAGTATTATGTGCAATGTTTTGTGACCTTTTTTCTCAAAATAACTTTTTTTTTATATTAAGAACTCTGCAAATTGTAAGCAAAAAACTTGGCGAAATTTGGGACTATTTTTATAAAAACCTTAATTTCTCTTCGATCTATCCACATAAAAATGAACACAGTATATTAAAATAAGCCACTTATTAATAATCTCGAGTTTGAACGCTTTTGCTACATTAGTTTTGACAGGGTAATCCAAAAGATATTCGTTCTTTTTCAATTTGTTGACAGTCCCCTATGGGGTTTCGGGAAAAAATCTTCGCGGAAATATATAACCTATACTACAATGTTTACACACCTGCAGTTTCAGGTTAATTCCTCATGTATTTTTCTAGATAGTTAAGAAAACGTCTAAAATCGCAAGTGACCGGTCACCTTTGGCAATGTAGTGTATATATATATATATATATATATATATATATATAATTGATGCACATATTTTAAGAGCGTACGTATCTAACTGAATATTATTTAAACTTTCTTTAATTACTTGAAATAGGTAGAGCTCAGTTTCATTATTTCTTACATATTTTGAAAAAAAAAATGGTTACACATAATATATTGAGTAAATAAAAGTAATCATTTTGTTAAAGGGGTTCTTTTTCATTTATTTGCAATCTGCAATACATTACGTCATAACAAATTCAATTTAAAAATTGTTTTGTGATAAATTAAACATGACGCAATACTTAACATAATAAATTATCCAATGACTGGACAGCGAGGAACAATATAGTCACATTTTTAATTAATTTATGTGTTAGAATTTTTAGAGAAAATTAGCATTTGCTGAGTATTTTAGTACAACTCAGAGAATGATTTCATTTTTATTTTAATTTTCTGAGATAGTAATCTACATGTGAATTTTTTTTTCAAACTATTTGCTTCTACACTCAGAAAAAAGTTTTGTTGAATCAACAAAAATTTGGATGACCCAACAAAACTTTTTGTTTGAATATGGGTCAATGGAAATTTTGTTTGAATCAACCAAAAAAAAATATTGTTGATTTTTTTTTTCAATTCAAAAAAAAAAAAATTGTATCTTCAGCAAAAAAAAGGTTTTGTTAATTCAAGTAAAATGGTTCAATTTTACTTGAATTAACAAAATTAATTTTGTTACATAGATATATGCTATGTGTTATTTTAACAATCTATTTTCTTTTTTCAACAAAATATATTTTGTTTGTTTTACGAACTTGTTTTGTTTAGACTATAAAAAGTTTTGTTAAATGAACCAATCAAAATATCCATTTTTAACTATTTTTTAATTCATTTTCAGCAGTGAATTACGAGTGTAAACCTTGAATAATAACAAGTGAATTTTACCCTGCCTATTTTCAAGCACAAACCAAGAGAGTGAAAATGGCCCATGCCGGGAGTCGATCGCGGTCATCAGAACAGTGTTCTGAGGCTCTACCACTGAGCTACCATGAACGATGTCAGAGCTGGGCATTTCTCACTCTTATATATGTTGGAACGGCTGCAACCGCAGCACAAAATGGAAATGTCATCAGGAGCACGTTTATGAACGTTTATTATATAAAAAAAGAAGAGATTGTTTTACGTTGCGTCATTTTAATTTAAAAAATATTTAATAGTGTATTTAAAATAAATGCACAAAAGTTTACGAAGCAGTTATTTGTAAACGATGTTATTGTGTTACATATTTTTTAAAAAATACTGCAGGGATAGATTAACTGAATCAAATCAAGTCCTTCGCTGATAGCTTATTTGTAAATAAAGATTTTTATTGCACATTTTAGGAATGAGTGCATTTACGCTCTAAGTTACTTTAAAAAGTGTTAAATTCCTTTTAATTATAGATCTTCTAAATTTTCTCAATGCCTTTAATGGGGAGAGGATGCTAGTGTAAAACATTCAAGAAATCATCTTTTTTAAAACCTTAAAACATTCTATGCTTATTTTCAGCATACGGCAACACATAGTCACAAATATGCAATTTTAACTATTTTTAATTGATTTTCAGCAGTGAATTACGCCTGTAAACCTTCAATAATAACAAGTGAATTTTTGTCCTGCTTTTTTTCAAGCGCAAATCGAGAGAAGGAAAATTGCCCAAGCCGAGTCCTCAGAACAGCGCTCTGAGGCTCTACCACTGAGGTACAAGGAACAATATCTGATCTCGGCTTTCCTCACTCTTATATATGTCGGAACGGCTGAAACCGCAGCACAAGATGGAAATATCATCAGGAGCACGCAAATTTTTGCGGCAAACATGAGACGACAATACAAAGCCCAGCATACGGTAACACATACTTAATTTTTAATTCATATTCATCAGTGAATTATGTATGCAAAAAGCAGGATAAAAATTCACTGGTTATTATTCAAAGATTGCAGGCGTAATTCACTGCTGAAAATGAGATAGAACAATGGCAGAAATCGCGAAAAATGCAACATAGCAGTGCCACCTGTTGCGCGATTTACACCAAAAACTAATCAGCAATAATTTATATCAGGAAGTAACTGAATATAAACTTTTATTAAATTCCGTGCATTCGTTCTTGAGATAGAGCGCCCACAAAATTTTTGTCACATACAGACAGAGTCATTGACAGTCATTTTCTAAAAACAGACAAATCGTTTTCAGGACCTTATAAAATCCGTCGGAAACCGGAAGTCGAAAATTTTCATGATTCCAATACTTTCTTCTTGTAAAGATAGAAGAAAGTAATAAATGGGACAGGGGGATTTTTAACCTTCTTTGCATGAGTTTTTCTTTTACAATTGTGTTTTTTATACATATATTAAATGTTAGACACCAGAAATTTTAAGATAGATTTTTAACTTTGTTCAGGAACATTGTTCACGGGAAATTTACTGGATTAATATTTCTATATAAATATAGTGGTGGCGAAGAAGTTGATTTATTTATTAAAAGTTAAATAAACAGTGATGGAAATTTACATCACTATGCAATTAAGGGTTAAAACTACCTTGGTCCGTCCCAATGAAAAAAAGTTTTTATTATCCAAAAATTATGTTAATCCTTTAATTATATAGCTGTATAAGTCAAATAAATCGAGTTACGTGAGAGAGTTATGGCTACTATACAACAATTTAAATTTTGCAAAAACAACAAAATTTTGCTGGAATTACAAAATTATTGTAAAATTAATAAAAACAGATTTTGTTAATTCAAGTAAAATTGATGAAATTTTGTTAAAATTTTGTAAGAGTGTTAACAATATTTTTTTTGTCCAAGCAAGAAAATCAGTTTTTTTTACTTCAACTACAAAAAAAAAATTGCTAAAACAATCAAAATGTACTCAACAAAACATGTTTTGTTGTTTTTATCAAATCCTTTTTCTGGGTGTATTAAGCATATTTTTATTTTATGTGCGTATATTTGAGATTATATATATATTGACCAATTTTACAGAAATAGCAATTAAAATTTTAGCATTTAGAATTTTTAAAATGTGACATAAATTATGTTTTCATAGGTTAAGATAAATTTATAGATAATCATTGGAGATATTGAAAATTATTTATTGCTTAAAAGGTTCGCTGGCGATTACGCATATATGGCGTCGCTTGGTCACTGATTTGACATTCCATTTTCAATCCAAAATTACGAATTCATACCTGAAATTTTGAAAGAATTTTTTTTTATGCAATCTTGAAATGCTATTAGTATTTTCTAGTATAAATTCGGAATTTCAGAATAAAATAAAATTCCGTTAATTTTAACGCGGTAGTGAACGTGTCAATTTACTATTTAATTAATTAACTTATTCGCCTGAAATCTTTAAACACAAATACTTCTAAATTAAAGTGTAATTACTGCTTAAAGTGATAAAAAAAATAACACAAAAGACTTAAAAATATCTTTTAATATAAATATGACACATGTTTCATGCACTCTAACGGCGACGTCTTTAAGATCAAAATGATAAATAAACTGTTGTCTCAAAGTTTTTGAAATGATAAACACAAATCACAAGATCACATGTATAATGTAAGCGGGTGCTTAAGTTGGTCAAACTGAAAACTTGAAAAATATTATTTCATTGCTTTTATAATTTGTAAATCATGCTGTGTCAAATTTTAGGTAATTCAAAAGAAGCTGATTCGTTGCAAATGTTATTGTTTCGCAAATACACTGCTCAAAACAATTAAAGGATATTACAGTTTTAGGTGGATTTTGTATCTGGGAAACTTTTTAGCTGATTGATACATGGTCGACAGACATAGTAGGTTATATGAGAATAAATTACACATATTTGGCAGAAAAAAATGCATTTTATTGCGCATTTGTGTACAAAAGGAAAAAAACACAATTTGTGCATATGAGAAAAAAAGAATAAGAAAAGGTGTTTTCTTCAAAGAAAATCATTTTCAGTAGGGAGTATGGTTTCCACGGGCGGCCAGCAACGTTGAACACCTTTGAGGCATGGACTCAATGAGGCTATTAATGACGAGTTGGGGTATTCTGCCCCACTCTTCCAAAAGAGCTCTTTCCAGTTCTTGGAGAGTTTGTGGGGGTTGTTGGCGGCCAGAAACTCGTCTTCCTAGAGCGTCCCAAACGTGCTCGATTGGATTCATGTCTGGAGAACACGCTGGCCATTCCATTCGAACGATTCCTTCCTCGAAAAGGAAATCCTCCACCAGGTTTGCACGATGTGGCCTGCAGTTATCGTCCATTAAAATGAAGTTATCTCCAATTGCTGCAGCGTAAGGGACTACAATAGGTCTGAGGATCTCATCCCTATATCGGCGACCAGTCAGAGCTCCATCTCGAATGATGTAGAGGTCAGTGCGCCCGTCAATGGAGATGCCACCATACACCAACACTCCTCCACCGCCAAATCTGACACTTTCGTGCACGAACGCAGGATTATTCCTACTGCCACGGTCCCTCCAGATGAAAATACGCCTATTATCCGGATGCACAGAAAAACGGGACTCGTCAGAAAATAGAATATTGCTCCATTCATTTCTCCTCCAGTTGACATGCTCGGTTGCCCACTCCCTGCGGTTGCGACGATGCCTTGATGTTAATCTAACACATACCATCGGTCGGCGAGCATACAGACCTACAGCATGGAGCCGGTTTCGGACAGTCTGAGTTGAAATCGTGGTGCCTGTAGCCGAGCGAAGGTGTTGTTGGAGAAGAGTAGCGTTCATGTTTCGGTGTCTCCGAGCTGTTAACGCTAAATACCGATCTTCATTGGGCGTTGTTGCCCGTCTACGACCTTGCCCTGGTCTTCGGCCTGCACATCCACTCTCCAAAAAACGGTTCCAGATCCTGGAAATGACACTTTGTGACACTCCAATGGCTTGCGCTACTTCGGCTTGAGTTTGGCCCCCTTCTAACCTACCAACAATTCTCCAAGCTTCTGAATCTGTCAAATGACTTCGCTGAGACATCGTACTCATCGAAACAAAGCAATCACTGAATGCCGATCATCCTTGTCTTCATTCTCTTTTATCCAGTTGAAAGTCAAATTTCATTCGCTGCCGCTGAAGCGACGTTTTTGACGTCGAACTCAAAATTTGCATACTCCACAGTTTGAAAACCAGAAAAATTTGCATTTGTGATTCTCTTCTTCATTTTCGGCAAAAAAAATTTCGTTTATATCTTTATTTTATATAAAACTTCAAATATCCTTTAATTGTTTTGAGCAGTGTATATTTCTATTGATTCAGGGATAATGGATGAGAAATGAACTCTTGATGGAAAAATTATTTTACTATTCTTGAAATCAATCTGCAAAGGCTCTATTCTATGTAGTCTAGACAAAGCTGTAGTTCTTCTGTCATATTTGATATCTGCCAGATGTTCTTCTATTCTCGTTTTAATGTTCATTCCTATATAATATTGTGATGTTCCATCAGCCCTGGTGAATGGGTTTCATAAACACCGGAGAGTTAAACAGGCTATATTGGATCTATTTCTATATATACTATTTTTTTATTTTTGTGATAAGGCCGATACTAAATTTGCTAGGTGTATATTTTAATATTTCAAAGAACCCAGGAAAATATTGTAAAGTTGATTTGTTCCTTGACCTTTTTTCATTGAAAATCATGTCTTATTTTTATTGTTCATGTCTTATTTTTATTATCCATGCTCGTAATTAATTTATTAATAGTGCTGTCTTTGTATCCGTTATTTGTTGCGATGTCATGTATTTTATTTATTTCATTGGTTAATTGATCAGGGGTACAGTCAGAAAAGGCTCTTCTAATAAAATATCTAAAGACAGAAACTTTATAGGAAAAAGGTGCTTGAGCATTATTTGGAATAGTGAAGTGATTAGCTAATAGTTTTCTATAGACAGTACGTTCTATTCCATGGTGAGTTTTGATTAACAGTACATCAAAATAAGGGAGTATGTTATTTTGTTCCAATTCCTGAAAGATTAAAATATAAAAATATCAAATTCAACATCTGTTTTATCGTAAAACCTTCCACAAAATTTAGAAAAAAAAACTTTGTATGTAGAAAAATAGATCTAATAGAGCCTGAACAACTCTCCGGTGTTTATGAAATCCCATTCACCAAGGCAGATGGAACATTACAATATTTTATAGGAATGTAACAGAACAAACAGGAACAAACAGAAAATTTAAAACGAGAATAAAAGAACATATGACAGATATCAAATATGACAGAAGAACAACAGCTTTGGCTAGACTACATAGAATAGAGTCTTTGCCGATCTATTTCAAGAATAGTAAAAGAATATTTCCATCAATAGTTTATTTCCCATCCATTATCCATGAATCAATAGAAATATACTATGCAAATAAATATATTTAATGAAACAGCTTCTTTTGAATTACCTAAAAGTTAGCATGCGATGATTTACAAATTATAAAAGCAATAAAATAATAATTTTCAAGTTTCCAGTTTGACCAATTTAACAACAGCTTACATTATATATTTGATCTCGTGATTTGCGTTTATCATTTCAAAAACGTTGCGAAAATAGTTTATTTATCATTTTGATCGTGAAGAAGTCGGCGTTAGAGCGCAGGAAACATATGTCATCTATATATAAAAATATATTTTTAAGCCTTTTGTGTTATATTTTTATCACTTTAATCAGTAATTACACTTTAATTTAACGTTAACAAGTGATGTATTATAATATTTGTAACAAATACTTCTGCCAATTCGTTAGTTATTACAGTAAGGAAAAGCATATTTTCTTTGATACAATTTTTATTTCATTGGAATTTTATATATTCTTATAAAAAACATAATTTTCCACCATCGTCAGTTTTTATCTTGTATATTTCTATCGCCGGTTTCTTTATTCAATGTACGATGAAATGGGTTACTTTTCCATAATATTTGTCTTTAGTCTGTTTTGTCCTGAACGTAGAAAAGACTAAAAACAACACTAACTAAGCTATTATGGACAACTCCGAGTGACACAATTTACTCAGACAACTTAAGTGAGCTGTGTTGTTTGTTTTAGTTTTGACTCTGTGAGTTGTAGTAAAACGAATTGTGTGAAATGTTGTCTGAGTGATTTGCGTCATAATTGTTTATGATGACATTGGTGGTAGAAGGTTGGTATATTAAACCAAAGGTTCTGTGTTTGACCCCATGCCTGTTTGACAAATTTCACTCAGTATGAAATTTTCAACTTCTTTCATTTCTTTATCAACCAATTTGTTGGGTTTTAAATAATGAAATACTAAAAAATACTGTGTATATAATTTGTAGACATGGCATACGCCTGTTGAAGTACTAATTAAATTTATAATAGGGTCATTCCACAGTATTCATGTGTTACGTACGGGACATTTCACAGCAAATTTTTGAGATATCTGTACTTTTTTTAGTATCAAAATATAAATGAGAAAGTTTTCAATTATTTTTAATGCATTATATATCACTTCAACTAGATTCTTATGAAATTTCTTTTTGTTTGAGCCAATACAGATATATTTTTTTAATTAATAAAGTTGTGTTACGTACGGGACATCACAAAAAATTGTTTTAAAAGTACCTTTAGCAGTTTGGATTTTGCTCTGAATTTATTTAAATTTTCGCAAATAAATTTAATGAGTAGAAGCAGAAATATACATTTTATTAATTAACTTTAAAATTATCTTTTAAAATTACGTCATTAATTAATGAAAGCTAATTATTTCAGTTACGTACAGGACAAAGCTGTTACGTATGGGACCTATGACCAAATTTTTCTATATGGATGCAAAAAAATGCTCTAATTTTTATTTGATTTTAAAAAAATAATAATATTTTGGATAAATTTTAATAGAAGAGATTTAAAGCTTTTTTTAAAATGATGTATTACACTTAACTTTTTATAAAACGTCTTTTTCAAACTTGTGAAGCCAAATACTGTGGAATGACCCAATAGCTGAATTTTTGATAAATCAGGTAGATTTAGCAAACTTCAACGATTATAAATTTAATTAAAAATACTGTTTTAAATACTGTAAACTTTTAAATACTGTACTAAAAAATACTGTATATATAATTTGTAGACATGGCATTCGCCTGTTGAAGTACTAATGAAATTTATAATAGCTGAATTTTTGATAAATCTGGTAGATTTAGCAAATTTCAACGATTATAAATTTTATTAAAAATACTGTTTTGAAAACTGTAAACTTTTAAATACTGTACTAAAAAAATACTCTTTTTAGGTAAATTTGTGCATATCCCTTTAACGCTTCATAAATATGTATATAAGAAGTATTAATGAAGTATTAGTATATGAATTACTATTTATATACCCATAGCTGCCACTTCTGCCGATTTATGAGTATCATCCATTCTTAATAAAAATATTAGCTTTATTTAATCATAGAAATTTGCTATTAGATTAGATAAAGATAACTATTTAAAAAAGGGGGAGTCACAAATTGGAAGAGTTGGAAATGTGAATACCTGACATATTTTTTATCTAATTCAACAGTAAACATCGATTAAATTAAAAAAAAATATATATTACACCAGTCTTTTAAATAGTTAACTGTTTAACGGTAAAAAACCGAGTCAACGCTCATAAGTTAATTTCACAACTTTTTCAGGTAGGAAAGATTCACTTAATTTATATCAACAATTCGAAATGGTATATTTCAAAGCTATTTAGAAGATTTACAAGTAATCTAGTTTATGATTACTATCATCCTAAATACGTGCATTCATTTATGTACTGAATTCTCTGTCTTACTGTGTGAAATGATTTTGTAATTCGGTACTGAAGAGCATACTTCAAAATAATAATTTTTGGACAATTATTTCTCCATTGTTTCGTTTAATTGCTACTATAACATAAAACAAGTCAGGTAATAAATGTTACTTAAATTTTGTTATACGTGGCGATTTCTTACAGCCAATGGTTTATATTACAATAAAGAAACATATAACGCATTATGATATGATTAATTCAAAATAATGTTTAATTATTTTTCAACCACTTCGAATTCCGCATAGTTAATGGGTGTTCACTTAAGAGCCTACACTAGTCACGCGAAAAAACTCTCAAGCTAATGCTAAGTCTATGGAAAGGTTCTTGCGTGATTTCTCGCTCGCATTTTAATATTTTTAAATGATTCTTTTTTCATAGGATGACTGAGGTCGATCTCTAACGTTGTTAGTTTTTACTTTTTTGATTTTTGGTTTCAGTTTTTTTTTTATAAGTGGACATTTTCAGGTTTGGAACCGGTTAGAACCGGTTCTGAAAGTGAAAGTACCCTTATATAAAAAAACTGGAACCAAAATCAACAAAAGTAAAAACTAGCAACGTTAGAGATCGACCTCAGCTATCCTATGCAAAAAAAAAAAAACATTTAAAAATATTAAAATGCGTGCAAGAAATCGCGCAAGAACTTTCCCATAGACTTAACATTAGCGTGTGTGTTTTTTCACATGACTGATGTAGGCTCTTAAATTACAGAAATATGCTTTTTATAGTAAGTATGTCATATTTCGTGTTGTCAGTATAACAGAATAAACCAGGACAAAGGATTTTGTTTTCATTTTTTTCAAGTATTTTACCAAGTGTGAAGAAAAGACATTATACAATCGGACAATGATCCATCAATAACAAAATAAGAAAAATAGATATAACCATATAAACAAATATTGTGAATAATAAAGGTAAAATAATTCATAAAAATAAACAAAACAATTATAATATTTTACGTTGCTTACTTCTAGTTCTGATACAGCAAGTGATTGTTAGCAATCAAACTGAAAACAACATATATTCCTTTGCTATGTTGTTTCATAAAAATAATATTAGTGTTTTAGGACAAGAAATGTTGGATTTATAACCTTGCGTTTAATAGCATACGCTAGTCACTCTACAAAACTCGCAAGATAATGTTAAACCTGTGGAAGTTTTTTTTAAGTTTCTCGTTTGCATCATATTATTTTTAAATGGTTTTTTGTTTAGCATAGTTGAGATTAATCTCTATCTGGACCTCTTTTTTTCGACTTTGGTTGCTGATGATCATTGTCCGATTGCATGATGTCTTTTCTTCACACTTGGTAAAATACTCGAAAAAAATGAAAAGAAAACCCTTTGTCCTGGTTTATTCTGTTATACTGACAACACGAAATATGACATACTTACTATAAAAAGCATTGTAAAGAATTGAGTCTCTTCACCCAGGTGTGAGTGTGTGTCATCTTAGACTTTCCCGTGAGAACGCTTGGAAAGAACTGTTTCCTGCATACCTTCTCACGCTGGTGTAACTTTGAAGTAAAGTAAAACACCGAATGTCGTTTGTTCTGCGAGTGAAGCTCTCGGAAACTGATGTATCGAAAGAGATCCCCCCAGTAGAAGCCTTGTGCTTTGATCTATGCCGGGGTCGTGAGAACAATAGCACCTGTCGGGAGAGACGAACTCTGCACACGATTTTATGTCTGCACACGATTCTATGTTCTTTATTATGGAATGTCCAATAACAGACTTGTTATAAATGGGAATGTCGTATCCCAGAGTTGTTCGGAGGCTGAGTGGTTTCAATATGCTCCGCCTTGACCAAATCCCCGCCCCAATTGTAAAATCCCCTGTGAGAGATTGAGACTGAGAAGTTCAGTTTTGGAAAATATCACAACGAGTGAAGTTACTCTCAGGAGAGAGGAGAAGAAACATCTGTTTCTGACCTGGCGTAGTTAAGACGCTGGAGAAGTCGTACCTCTGATGTATTGATACGTCACGTATGTGATAAAGACCCAATAAAGAGAAGGCACGACAAGTGCCAGTGAAGGAGTTCTTAATTCTGATTTATCATAGAAACCAAGATATTCCGAGTAACGGAACGGATACATGTAGGCCCGAGCGAACTGAACATTGAAACTACGGCAGACTGTGTTTTGCAGAAACTATTGTTTTGAGAGCTAAACTCTAAGTCATTAGACTATTAATTGCAAGCTGATGACCCTCTTAAAAAATTAAATGATGTAACTACCCCTTGTATATTTAATATTAGAATCTATATTGTGTTACAATAAAAATTCTATTAAAATTATATAAGAATTTTCTCTGGAACTGATTCGATACGCTACCACTTACCATCATTATCGAGTCTGCATAGAGGAGGCGTTACAGCATCTTTCTGTAATTTAAGAGCCTACATCAGTCATGCGAAAAAACGCGCACGCTAATGTTAAGACTATGGTAAAGTTCTTGCGCGATTTCTTGCACGCATTTTAATATTTTTAAATGTTTTTTTTTGCATAGGATAGCTGAGGTTTACATTTTATATGGGAATACTTTTACTTTCAGAAAAGGTTTCAACCGGTTCCAAAAGTGAAAGTGTCCTCATATAAAAAGAAGTTCAATCAAAATAAAAAAGTACAAACGTATAACATTAAACATTGAACCCATATATCCTATGCAAAAAGTATCATTTAAAAATGTTATAATGCAAACGAGATATTTGAAAAGAAATCTTCCATGGATTTAACATTACCGTCCGAGTGTCTTCTTTGACTTTATAAAGTAGTAAAAAATATTTTAATTTATATAAACATTTCTGAATGATATCCTTAAAATTTATTTAGAAAATTTAGAAGTATTGGGTTGAAAAATAACACACTGACAAAAATGTTTTATATTATTTGAAAGAGTAATTTTTGCTCTACAAGTGAGTGTATTTTGATTTTTAATTTTATGGATTGCTGTGTTATCTTTTAGATCATTAAAATAGAATGTCAAATGGACAAATAAATTTTTCTTTTTCTATTCTCCATACTTTGCAGACTTGACGCCGTCAGATTTCCATCTGTTTTCTTCTCTTTCGAACATTTTAGGCGGTGCATTTTACAATAATGTCGTGGAATTGAGATCATCTGAGATTTTCTGACGAATTCTGTGAATTAAAATCAGGAGATTTTTATCACCGATGCATCAAAAAACTTATTGAAATATGAGGGTAAGTTATAAACAACAACGGAGAGTATATTATCGATTAATGTGTTGTAATGCTTTTGTTTAAATTAAATATTTAAAAAAAAAGTTCATGAATTACTCCTCAACCCAATAATTTAGTTTATGTTTGGTATATTTTCAGAAACCTATGTCCGTTAGATCTCTGAAGTCTCTAGATAACTGAAAAGATGCATCTCGTAATTAGTTACTCAACAGCTAACCTTAAAGTGCATTTACGTTGGACTTCGATTTCCCCATTGTTTAGTTTAATTGCTCCTTAAGCGTAAAGCAATTATGATAATTTAGAAGATGGAATTTTTCGCGTATGTTTCATTCCAAACAATGTTTTCTTACAGTTAATAATTATACAGAAATATATAGAATACTATGGTATGCATAGTTTACTAAGTAATTTTACTAATTTGTTAACAAGTTATAATTCCACTGTAGGTAATGGGTGTTACACATTTTCTATATTAAATATATTAAAACTGTTGTTGAGCTTGTGACATAATAAACCCTGGGGATGCTTTTTATTCTCGATTTTTTTAACCAACTTTAAATAAAAGGATTAATACAATATTACCATAAACAATCTATCCTAGATATACTTTGAGATAATGTGTAATGAAAAGTAATGTAAATTTTAATTATTTAAATTAAATTTTTAATTTTTTTATTGAAACTTCAATTATTTTTCCATAAATAATGTATAGTTGTTTATTTTATTCTTTTTTGTGATTTATTGCAGTTTCAGTTCTAACGATTATAAGTTATCAAAATATTTCATTTTTGTTCTGATTTTCGATACTTGATAGAAAATACAGGATTTTTGTGAATAATTAAAAATAAGATGAATGAATTATACATATATCATAAATAAGGGATCTGATACTCAAAACTGCTCCTTAAAATCTAACTAAATTAAAAATTAAGATTGCAAAAAATATACAGAACTCATGAGTGGTTACATACCCTCAAAAAATGACATTCAGACAGGCATACTAATAGGCCGGCATACTAATAATAGGTACTTGAATAAGACGGACACATATTTTATTTTAGTAAATACATATGGAAAAAGAAAACTTCAGAATAAATATACAATGCTGGCTTTCACAGACGAAAACGAGTGTTCTGGAATTGCTAGTGGGAGAATGGAAAAACATAATAAATTTATTGTTTGTAATTTGGAGATCGAATGTGGCATTTTAATTCACGGTCGTCTTACACTGCAGACGTAAATCTGAAGTAATGCGCAATACATCTAGAGAAAATTAAATTTTAGAAAGGAAAATTTAAATAAAGCATATTTAAATTCTTCGTTTAAGACTCAAAGTATCGAATAAAATAATCAACACATCACCCTTGTTCTTGATTTGTATGTAGATTTAAGCTTCGAACGTAAAATTCTTCGGCAGAATATAAATTTAATGAATATGTGTTTGTCGGCATCATTTACTAAAAACTAGAATCAGAATATTTTTCCGTTCCGATCTGCAAGGCAAACCTCATTCCGATTTGTCACACATTACAGCTGGATCGTCACATAACTTCTCAGGTGGACAAACCGAATAAACACAAGCGACTATGTTACCGTTACTCCGTTAAACCCCGCATGCGTCACTGCTTGGCGACAATCTCATATCTGTGAAGTCTGCTAGTTCGGCAATTTATCACTTTTTTTGGCAAATATACTTTTATTTTTTAGTAAATAATTTATCAACAATTCCAAAGTAATATAATATATGATACGACTCAATTAGTTAAATTATGAGAAAATAATGAGATCGCTATCACAAGATACATAAGGCTTTTTAATTGTTTTCACAGATGTATACAATAAATGCTTAAGTTCTAGCAGCGTAACTAAAAGTAAGTTTTTGAGGATCTAATATGAAAATAGTTTAAGAAATATTTTTATTGCATTTAAATGAAACATTTTTTTTTAACTATTTAACAATTTTTATTTAATTTAATACAAATTAAACTTAATTTTTTAAAACTTAATTATTTTTTAATGAAAATTAAATTCTATTTAATTTAAAATAAATTAAATTAAAAATTTAAGTGTAATTATAATTATAATTTAATTTAATTATTTAATTGAAAATAAAAAGATCGAGTGATCTTTATTGACTAACTTAATAAAAATGAAATCAAACCTCTAAAAATAGTAAAAGCGTCAGCGAAGACAAAATGCGAAAACTTATGATTACAAGTCTAACTAGCTCTGTCTGAAACCACTACACCAGATCGTCCACAAATACACTATATTGCCAAAGGTGACCGGTCACTTGCGATTTTAGACGTTTTGTTAACTATCTGGACAAATACATGAGGAATTCACCTGAAACTGCAGGTGTGTAAACAATATAGTATAGCTTATATATTTCCGCGAAGATTTTTTCACGAAACCCCATAGGGGACTGTTAACAAATTGAAAAAGAACGAATATCTTTTGGATAACCCTGTAAAAACTAATGTAGCAAAGGCGTTCAAACTCGAGATTATTAATAAGTGGCTTATTGTAATATACTGTGTTCATTTTTATGATGATAGCATGTATACTCGTAGAGAAATGAAGGTTTTTATAAAAAGTCCCAAATTTCGGCTAGTTCTTTACTTATCTTTTGCAGAGTTCTTACTATAAAAAAAAGTTAATTTGAGAAAATATGTCAAACAACATTGTACATAATACTCTGCAATCAGAATTAAAAAATAATAAAAATTGGATGAAAAAGGAGCAGGTTTACTAAAAAATGCTTCACTGCGCATGCACGAAAGCAATCAAAATATAATATGCATAATGTATTAGCTAAGTATATAGAGCAACTTTTGCGAAAGTCTCAATATCATAGCTTCAAAATTCTGAAAATTATCGTTGATAGAATAAGCTCGAAATCCGTTGTTCCCAAAAGGAAGCAAAAAGATGAGGGGTTGTATCCAAATATAGTAGTACGTGCAATATTGTGTACGCTATCTTGGCACTAATCAACAGATATTTGATACAACCCCTCATCTTTTTGCTTCTTTTTGGGAACAACGGATTTTGAGCTTTTTCTATCGATGATAATTTTCAGAATTTTCAAGCTATGATTTTGAGACTTTCATAAAAGTTGCTATGCATATTATATTTTGATTGCATTCGCGCATGAGTAGTGAAACATTTTTTAGTAAACCTACTCATTTTTCATCCAATTTTTATTATTTTTTAATTCTGATTGCAGAGTATTATGTGCAATGTTGTTTGTCATATTTTCTGAAAATAACTTTTTTTATATTAAGAACTCTGCAAAAGATAAGCAAAAAACTAGGCGAAATTTGGGACTGTTTTTATAAAAACCTTAATTTCTGACGGAGAAACCTTTTATATGCAGTTAATTAATCTCCACGTGCAGCGAACGATTGAAAAACATGTTAAAAACCAGACCCCAATTAACTATAAGTACTTTAAGTGACAACCGCAGATGCAAAACAGTGAATAAAACCAGAGACTGTCGAAACTAACTAATTGGAGAAATACTGCAGATCTCCCTCCTTCAAACTACAGCTGTCTATCCCGCGCCTGTGCACAGAACTCAAATAACAATCTCCCTTCAGTTTCCAAAATGTATCCGAGCAGTTAAGACGCTCTTGTATATATATGATGTAAATATATTTTAATATAATGTAAAATTGGAGCACTTATACGCAGCCTCCAAAAAGCGATTTTAAACATGTACATCTAGCCAAGAATTATAATATTATATTCAATGGAAAATGAATCTTCTGCTCATTTCACACAATTGTTATTTTCTACTAATACTATTTCTTATTATTCCAATATAAGTGAATCAATGGATAAGATAAATATCGCTACAACACTTTGGATTACTGTGGATATTACTTGGGGCAAAAAGGAAAATTTCAGGTAAGCTGAACAAACTTCTTTAACATATCAAAAGATGAAAATGTATATTAAATTTGAAGACTGATTTAACTATTTATAAAAATAAGAAAATTTATTACGCTACCGATGGTTCCCCTAACACAGATTATGAAAGACTGAAAAAAGAATATCCCAGTATTAAAAAAAACAAAAAAAAACGATAATTTAACAAATTTCTAAAAATATAATAATAAATAAAAGAACACTAAAAAAGTAATAATGAATGCGATAAAAGAAAATACTCAATTTATTGAGAAACTCAATTCTACGAATTATAGTACATGGAAGTTCAAGATGCAGATGTTCCTGATTAAAGAGGAACTCGACGATATTATAGTACAAGATCCACCGGATCCAGCCGATCCCGCATGGCACAAAAAAGATCGCAAGACTAGAGCTCTAATAAACCTAAGCATCGATGATTCTCAAATCGTAAATGTAAAAAACTTAAATACTGCCAAATTAACATGGGAAGTTCTGAAAAATATACATGAGAGAAACAATTTATCTAGTAAGCTTTACCTGTTACGGAAACTATATAGTACTAAATTAGCTGAGGGTGCAAACATGATCACGCATATCACTAATATCTTGCAAATTATAGATAAACTTAATGCCATTGGAGAAAATATTAGCTATCACATATTTCCGCGCTATTTCTGTGTTCTCTTCCCCCCAGTTACAATACTTTGATAACTGCGTTGGAGGCGAGACCAGAAAATGAGCTCACCCCTGATTTTATCAAAAACAAATTAACGGATGAATATAATCGTAGACATGAAATGTCAGAACAATCACATAGCGGATATAACAACAACGAGAGAGCATTTAAAACAAATAGGAGATATACACACACTGAAAATAGAAGAGAACAAAAATATTGTAACAACTGTAAAATGAAAAATCATTCCACTTACGAATGCTGGCGCTACAAGAGCAGAAACACGGTACAATCCGGAAATCCTCGTAACAATCAATTCAAAAATAAAAAGAATTTCTCATCTTCATTATGTTATGAAAAGACCGAAACTCGTAGAGAAAATAAAATTCCAAACGAAAGAAAATACGCAAATGATCAAACGCAAAATAAAGCATTAATCACCGAAAAAGTAGGCAAAAATAACTGGATTCTCGATTCAGGATCCACTTCGCACATTTGTAATGATAAAAGCCTATTTAGTAAATTTATTGATTATAATAAAACTTCAGTAACGATCGCGAATGGTAATAAACTGACAGCGTTAGGTTCAGGAGAAGTTTTTATAAAAACATTAACCCCCGAAGGAAAAGAAAAACTAACGAAATTACGCGAAGTGCTTTATGTCCCAGACTTAGAGTCAAACCTAATTTCGGTTAGTAAAGCCGCTAAAAACGGGTGTAAACTAATCTTCGACGATAATAAATGCGATTTGATCTTTGATGAAAAAATATATATTAGGGCGAAAAATGAGAAAAATTTATACATTATTGAGGAAATGGACGATGTGGAAGAACCACAAAATTATGTAAACATAACGTATAACTGTGACAGCAAACAATGCATAGATCTCTGGCATCGCAGACTCGGTCACAGAGATTATGACGCGATTAAATCTATAATAACAAATCAACTTGCGGACGGAATAAAGATAGGAAAATGTAAACATCAAAATAAAACATGCGTAACTTGTATCGAAACTAAATTAACTAAAATGCCGTATCCTAAATCAGCAACAAACCGAGCTACTAATATCGTGGATTTGATCCATAGTGACGTATGTGGTCCTTTAGATACACCGACTTTAGGCGGAAAAAATTATTTTATGACTCTTATTGATGACTATTCCCGATATACTACGATATATTTATTATCTAAAAAGAGCGAAGTTGCTGAAAAGATAAAAGAGTATATAACGATGATATACAATCAGTTCGGTAAAAAAACCTAAGGAAATTAGATCGGATAACGGTCGTGAATATGTAAATCAAGAGATAGATGAATACTTAAAACAGAACGGAATTTTACACCAATTGACTGTCCCGCATAATCCGAGCCTGAATGGAGTTGCGGAGAGAAAAAATAAATGTTTATTAGATATGACTAGAAGCATGCTATCACAAGCAAAATTAAGCAAACATTTTTGGGGTGAAGCCGTAAACACTGCAACATATTTACAAAACCGACTCCCAACTAAAGCAAACAACAACAGAACACCTTACGAATTATGGAAAGGAGTTAAACCGAATTTAAAACACTTAAGAACATTCGGTTGTAAAGCGCTATTTTACGTCGATAAAGTAAATAGAGGAAAACTCGATAACAGGGCTCAAACCGGAACGTTCGTAGGTTATGATACACGATCGACTGGTTATAGAATTCACACACAAGGAAAACAAATTATAATAGCGAGAACGGTAAAATTTCTTGAAAATGAAAATGTACACTCAGATAACATTGAGGAGATACAAAACACCACAAAAACATCAGATGACAATACACAATTACCGGATAGACATGAAAATCACTTAGAAATAAAACTTGACAGTGAGGAGACACCATCCGTGCCCAAACAGCAACCAATTGAACCAAGAAGGTCTAATAGGACAAATAGAGGCGTTCCTCCTGACAGATATGTTTGTCTCACAAATAGTTCATCTGAAAACATTCCCGAAAATTGGGAAGATATCGAAAAAATGAAAAATACTAATGATAAACAAAATTGGATAAAAGCAACACAAAATGAAATACAATGCCTAAGAAAAAAATAACACTTGGACATTAACAGATCCACCACCCGGAACAAAAATTATCGGCTCAAAATGGACTTTTAAACTAAAAAAGGACAATTTAGGAAATGTTCAAAGCTATAAAGCGCGTTTAGTAGCACAAGGATATAGTCAAAGATTCGGGATTGACTATGATCAAACTTTCGCACCTGTAGTTTCGCACGCTACAATACGTGCATTTCTCATCTCTGCATTGCACAAAAATTTGAACGTGAAACATGTTGACATAACCACAGCATTCTTGCATGGTGAATTAACTGAAACTGTTTATATGAGTCAACCAGACGGGTATATTAAACCCGGCGATGAAAGAAAAGTTTGTAAACTTCAAAAAGCCATCGACGGTCTTAAGCAAGCAGCAAAGGCCTGGTACACCAAAATATCGGAAACACTCACAAACAATAATTTCTTACAGAGCAAAAATGATCCATGTCTGTACTTTAAATCAAATCAAGAAAATCCGATATACATCATCATTTATGTAGATGATATCCTGATAGCAGGAAAGGACAGTGATATCGAAGAAACAATAAACCAACTTAAGAAAGAATATGAACTAAAAAACTTAGGAGAAGTGAATAATTACCTAGGCATAAACATTAATAAAATCAACGATACATATTACCTAAATCAAAACAATAAAATACAGGAAGTAGTGAAAAAACTGAATTTAAACGACATGAAACCTCATTACACACCCATGATTGCTGGATTCAACAGACTTGCAGACGACGATAATCTTTTACCTAATAACACGAAATATCGACAAGCGACAGGCACATTACTTTACATATCAACAATCACGCGTCCTGACATATCTGCAGCAGTAAACATATTATGTCGTAGAAACGAAACACCACGCCAAAAGGACTAGTCAGCAGTAAAAAGAATCATTTCATACCTCAAAACTACAGAAAATTTGAATTTAACTCTTAGCGCAAACAGCAAGCCCATCCTAACAGCATACGCCGATGCAGACTGGGCTGGTGACTTGAAAACACGTAAATCAACGTCAGGAAATCTATTCATGCTAGGAAAATCGCCGATTTACTGGATTACAAAAAGGCAAAATTACATTGCACTTTCGTCAGCCGAAGCTGAATACGTTTCAGCTAGCAACGCAGCACAAGAATTAAGTTGGATAACAAACTTGCTAAGCGACCTCAACAATCCACAAAAACTACCCATCACGATATTTGAGGATAATATGTCCTGTATAAAAATGACTGAAAACGATAAAGATACTAAGCTATCCAAGCATATCGACATACGTTTCCACAACATCAAACTTATGAAAGAAGAAGGAAAAATTGATCTACAATACTGCCCCAGTGAAGAAATGATAGCCGACACTCTCACGAAGCCCACTCCCAAGCCTGTGTATGAAAAACACCGTAAGAAACTGAATCTTCAACCATTCCCCACACAGGAGATTACGGGGGAGTGACGGAGAAACCTTTTATATGCAGTTAATTAATCTCCACGTGCAGCGAACGATTGAAAAACATGTTAAAAACCAGACCCCAATTAACTATAAGTACTTTAAGTGACAACCGCAGATGCAAAACAGTGAATAAAACCAGAGACTGTCGAAACTAACTAATTGGAGAAATACTGCAGATCTCCCTCCTTCAAACTACAGCTGTCTATACCGCGCCTGTGCACAGAACTCAAATAACAATCTCCCTTCAGTTTCCAAAATGTATCCGAGCAGTTAAGACGCTCTTGTATATATATGATGTAAATATATTTTAATATAATGTAAAATTGGAGCACTTATACGCAGCCTCCAAAAAGCGATTTTAAACATGTACATCTAGCCAAGAATTATAATATTATATTCAATGGAAAATGAATCTTCTGCTCATTTCACACAATTGTTATTTTCTACTAATACTATTTCTTATTATTCCAATATAAGTGAATCAATGGATAAGATAAATATCGCTACAACACTTTGGATTACTGTGGATATTACTTGGGGCAAAAAGGAAAATTTCAGGTAAGCTGAACAAACTTCTTTAACATATCAAAAGATGAAAATGTATATTAAATTTGAAGACTGATTTAACTATTTATAAAAATAAGAAAATTTATTACGCTACCGACGGATCCCCTAACAATTTCTCTACGAGTATACATGCTATGCTCATACAAATGAACGCAGTATATTACAATAAGCCACTTATTAATAATCTCGAGTTTGAACGCATTTGCTACATTAGTTTTTACAGGGTTATCCAAAAGATATTCGTCATTAGGTGCGTTCGTAATTATATAAATAAGTAGCACCTATAGTCGTCGCTTGGTCCGTCCGTCTGTCCGTACGTCTGTCTGTCTGTCTGTCTGTCCGTCCGTCTGTCTGTCTGTCCGCATATAACAACGCAAAAACTACCCAACCAAATGGTTTGCAATTTAAAATATATTATCTTTGCAGAATTTTGTCGAGACATTTCAAATTTTATTAAAATCGAATCAAAACTTTAGGAGATATTAATAAAAATATTTATTAAGAAATTTGATTTTTTTTTTAAATCGGTGCTTTTTTGTTATAGGAGCTTCCGATGGATGTTAAATCGTCAAGCGACCGAGATACTTATTTTATGACAGAAATGAATCTGCAGACGATATAATTCATTTCACAGAATTAAAAATCATCAAGATCTGAATATTTATATAACTAGCTGATACATATATATCTGAATATTTATATAACTAGTTAAGATATTTGTATGAACAGTGTCATAAAATATATACTTAACTAGCTGTTTAACCCGTTCTACGCACGGGATATCATGAATTTAATTCTAAAACGTGCGTACGAACGCACCTCGTTTGTAACGTTTGACGTACAATTTCCAACTTGTTTTTCAATTTGTTGACCGTCCCCTACGGGGTTTCGTGAAAAAATCTTCGCGGAAATATATAATCTATACTATACTGTTTACACACCTGCAGTGTCGGGTTAATTCCTCATGTATTTTTCTGGATAGTTAACAAAACGTCTAAAATCGCAAGTGACCGGTTACCTTTGGCAATATAGTGTATCTTTTATTAAATAAGCATATGCCTGCTATACACAACACTTTCCCAAAATGCTTGACATTTCATCGCCAACTCAACGGAAGGAAGCAACCCAAGAATCAGAAGACGCATGCACTGTTTAATGGAGGAATCGTTTTATCTAGTCGCTGGTGAATGAACCAGAGAGTGAAATTGTCCGCCGGACATCTTAAAAATAATTGGTATTTGTTGTATTTCCATTTCTGTTCCATAAGAAATAAAGGATTTTTTCTGTTTCCGGTTCGGTTTCGTATCAAATCTCTGATTTTCGTTAAAAAGTGTAACTTTAAGCTAATACAAAATTTCGCCAAACAAATAGCATATACATTTCTTTCGATCAAGAATTCTATTTTGTTGGGGTTTTTTTCCTTCATTTCTTTTAGGTAGCTTTCAATACAAAAAAGTATAAAGCTACCTATTGCAGCCGTTCGGAGGAAAACAGTTGCGTAAAATTTCGATATATTTTCATCGATCATGACCCCCAGACACCAAAATCACCCTCCGTTCAAATGTTAATTTATATATATATATATATATATATATATCCATATATATATATATATATATATATATCCATATATATATATATATATATATATATACAGTGGTGGCCAAAAGTTTGGACATTTTTTGAAAGTTTCATGTTTTTCAACTTTGCGTGCTTGTAGAATATATTAATTTTCACTTAAATACAAACGTTTACATATCAAATTAAAGGTAATTTTATGTAGAATTTAATAATAACAACGGTATTACAATATCTGTATTACAAAAAAAAGTTATGCTCATTTTAGTAGAACAAACAAACACAGATAGGTTTGAATAAGGATGTGTTTTGTAATAAAAGCGTACTAGCCAATCACAAACACTGTTCTGAGGACCAATCAAATATCTGTAACTATAGTTTAGGTTATTTGGATGGTAAAAGAGTTATTGTTGTGGAAATATTTTGCGGAATGATGCATACTAGTACAATTAAATTGAGTAATGCTGTTTTTGAATATTTATTCCTTTTTTTTAATTAAACTAATTTTAAACAATGTCATCAACAAGAAGAACTAATTGGACATCTACAAAAAGAAGCCGAATTGTCATATTGAGAGAAAATGGCCTCTCTTATGCTGAAATTGCAAGACAAGTTGGTGGTTCAGTGACTTGTTCTGATGTACGAAAGTTCTGTTTACGTTATGAAAAAACGAAATCAGTGGAAAATAAGGCCAAATCAGGCCGAAAAAAACGCACAAGCGCTACTGCCGATAGAAAAATTAAACGGCTATGCCTTCAAGATAGAAAAATTTCATCAGATGCCATTAGATGTGAAATGAATGCAGCGGGTATTGCAGTAAGTTCAAGAACAATAAGAAAAAGGTTATCAGGATTTGGACTACAAGCTAGAATTCCAAGGAAAAAAACATATTTAAATTAAAAGCAACGCGAGAAACGAGTTAAGTGGGCAAAAGAACTCATTAAATGGTCAGAAAATCATTGGAAGCAAGTAATCTGGAGCGATGAGAGTAAGATATCGCTCTTTGGTAGTGATGGTAGAAAATACGTGAGACGTAGAGTAGGAGACGCACTTCATCCTGATTCCATTGAAGTAACTACAAAAAACCCAACAAATGTCATAATTTGGGCATGTATGTCTCCAGATGTTGTGGGCCGAATTCAAGTAATTGATGGCATCCTGAATGCCAAAAAATACATCGAAACTGTCCTGGAACCAAAATTGATACCTTCCATCAGGGATCTCTTCCCCAACAACGCACCATTTATTTTTCAGCAGGATAAATAATTAATTTTAAAACGAAGATATAGGAAAGCTACCTTTTCCTCCCGGTACAGGCCGGAAGGATATTTTGAACTATGTATGTTCTGTAAGTTTTGAAATCGTTTAAATTTTATTTAGATAGTTTTTAATACTTACATTGAATTATTTATTTGTAAAAAATAAAAACATGTTGGTCTGATTATGCGTTTTTCTTGATTTATTGCAGGATTTTGAACCAGAATATTTTTTGTTCTCGTTATCGTTCTGATTCATGTGCAATAAAGTATTTTATTTCTGTTTAAAGTTTTGTTACTTTAAAACTACTTATTTTCGGTTGAGTTTCAATTTCTATTCCATCAGAAATTACGGTTTTTTTCCGGATCGGTCCTGATTCAACTATTTGCCTTTAACAAATCGTCAAATTTTGTACCCTTCTCATAATACAAAGTAGCATCATGCAAAAAACATATCAATTTCTTTTTTTTTTTTTTTTGTTTTTTGTTTTTTGTTTTTTTCTGCATATTTTGCATATTTTTTACAAAATTCTTGTTTTAATATAGAATTTTATATATTCATATTAAATTAACCGTTTTCTTAATCTTAATTACAGCTTTCCTTCCTATCTAAAGACATCTCTGTTCTTGAAAATGGGAATACAAGTGTTTGTCGGTACGGGATTCGTGTTTGGTTTGGTACTTTATGCACATTCATTAACATGACATCGTTCATTCTAATATCTTAGTTACTCTTAGGTAAAATTCTTCCTTTTTTTCTTTTTTTTATCAGCTTTAATGTAGTTAATTTCTTATTTAACATTTGGCAAGCCTTATAAAACAAGTGGGTAAGTGTGATCGAAGATCGCTCAAAGGGTTTCGTTTAATCTTCCTTTCAAAACACTTTATCTTTTCTTTAATAAATCTAAATAAATTTCATTTAGCAACAACAACAAAAAAGTCATGTTTTTTATAAAGTAAAAAATTACCGGTCTGTTTTTTTCTTTTTTTCGAATAACTAAACCAGCCGGATAGCGGACAAAGCCCGCTATTATATTCTGTCATAATAATATCTGCCATGAGGATTAAATGCGATGTTTAAAAAATTAATTTCAAAATTAAACATGTTGTACGTCTTGAAAATGTTAAAATATGCAAATATTTCCATAATCGGATTTTTATCATGATCCAATATGTTTCTCAAACACATATATTTACTATTCTCTATTACTCATATTGATACTCGCTTTGTATTATTCTCAAACATTTGAAAAATTCGTTAAACTTCCAATATGACGCCAGATTTTCTTTTTAATTCTCTAATGACGTGATATTAATCTGCATTATGTTCATACACATACTTATACTCCTTGTATTATTGAGAAATCTTTGAAAATTCCGTTTTATTACCACTATGACGTCAATCATTTTTATTTCATATTAATATTTTTTTTCAAATGGTGAAACTTTTTATTTCATTTTCATTTTTCACGAGGAAATCGTTCAATAGAAAATTAATTATTGTAGAAAGATGTGGATTTTTAATTTGGCAACTGTTTTAACGAAAAATGTTTCAATTTAATAGGAAAAGGCTGTTAGAATTTTGGTTTTTCATCTCTATATATTAAAATAATACGATTTTTTCACATTTTAATATTTTGAGCTTTATAGCTGCTATTCAGCTAGATATATGCAAAGTTTCAACTCTGTAAGTTACATAGTTTTTGAGAATGGCTCTGTTGCGGACAGACAACGGAACGGGAGTAATAGGGTTTCGTGAGATGAACGAAACCCTAAAAATACCCACTAATAAAAATTATAATACAATAACCCACTCATCCATGATAGCCTCATATAAGATAGCTGAATTCAAAATCAACACTCAAAAACAACTGTGCACAATTAATTTTTACTTCCGTAATATACATACCATAATACATATTCCATACTACATAAGTTGAACCCCCCGGCGGTGCCCGGACTCGTGATATTTATCTTAAATAAACCTAAAATTTGTATGACTTTATATGTTTAACTCGATTTTGTATTAATTAAAATTGTTAAATGAAAAATTCGCGAAATATTGGAATTTGTGGTAAAAATGCTCGTAAGAAGACTTTTTTGTGTTTTCACATAGTGTCGTTTCATATTTAAAAAAATAATAAATATTGTTGTCCAAACTCTTTAAAATGTTTATCGATTATAAATGTAACGGTTTTGAAGCCCGTGTAAGAATTCCGCAAAAAATATTGATATTTATTTGTAATAAAATATGTTTTCTTCTCGCATTTTTTTTTCGCATCTGGTTTTTTTAACATAAGAAAAGAAAATGCAGTTCTTATCATAAGAATTCTCTGAAAATTTAATCGGTTATAAATATAACTGTGCTTTCTTTAAAATTTCGTGAAAAAAATGCATATTTTGTAGTGAATACATCAGCCGAAGCCGAGCTAATACGAGCCAGAACAGTCCGCAATTTACCGTTTTCATCGAAAATGTCTCAAAAATTATTATTTTTTAAATATTTCTTTAATGAATCGGTTTATCATCAGAACCGTTCAAAATTTTTATATGTTCTTGACGCTCTTGGATCTAAACAAGAATATGACAATATTTTTCTTCTACCTAGTCTGTGTTTATATAACCATATATTAAATTGGCACAAAAACTATAAAATTACTAATGATGATAATTTTTATTGCTATTAAAATCTCATATATGGTTCGTTTTGTAATTATTTGTATCAATATATAGACTTTAAAAATCATCATTAATAACATTTGAATCATTAAATAATCATTAATGGTTCTTAATAATCCATTTTGAATCGATTTTAAATGCAAAATATATTTATCTTCTATTTAAAAGACATTCATGCATTATAGGGTTAAAGATCAGAAGTAAATAATGTCAATGTCTTATATTTTGATTTTTAGTAATTATAAATTTAGAAATTGATTTTCTTTTAATGTTGTTCTGTTAAGAAGCAGATAATTAATTTCACTTCAATCCCAGAACTGTAAAAACAATTTAGGTCCAGTTCCAATTTTTCTATTTCAAAGCCCTTTGTTCTCCACCCTTAAATTTACATTGCACTCAATTTCAATTACTTTATAAGTATGCGTATTATTTTTAAACTTTCATTATTAGAATATGTATTCATAAATTTGTTTTCAGAAACTTAAACAAAAAATACGTTTCATCGATAGAACAAGGAAAAAGTAGCACTTAAAATAAAATAAATATACTAGAAATAAATGTGGTAGAAACAGCTATAAAAGTGCAATAAACCACAAAAGATAAAACATCAGAGTGTGGTTAAACTTAATTACGTAGGCAGTAATAGCGGCTGAACGGGGAAGAAATACTTAATGTGATATCTACGATAAGCTAAAAAATGTGAGATTAATTTGACTTTTATAGGTCCCACATTTTATTAAAATTGATTACCGATGGTTACTATCGTGGTTAGTCTTCATTTCCTAAAACTAAGTGACAAGTATTTTCAGCAATTCATTTTAGCGGCTTTTATCATCGGAAAATTCATTGGAAATCATTTTACCGATATAAGACTTCAAACAGTCTAATTAATAATACACTAACTGAAAATTATAGGGATATAAGAAATGATAATTAAAAATTAATTAATATGAACTTAAGGAAGAAATGCACCGTATGAGAATTTTTCAAGCATTATAAAACAAAACTAGTAATAAAGTAAATTATATCGTTTGTTAAAGATTTCCTTTATAATTTAAGCAACGAAATTCCTAAATAGAAATAATGTTTATATTAAAAAGTGATCATCACAATTAGGGAGTTAATGTATTTTAAAGAATTATTTTAACTTAATTTCATGAAGTAATGACATTTTTCTCATTCTACGAAATGGTATGAAATTTAAAGTTTAGTCGCATTTGCCATGAAAATGTGTTTCTATAAAACGCACTCGCTCTGAGACCGTAAAGTTAAAAGCAAATGGCAACTACTAACACTACATATGCTCAAAATAATAATAGTAATAATAATAAAAGTTTTAAAGCATTTATTTTCATATATGATAAAAGTTGTAGCTACTGACATATATCTTATAAATACTTCTGTATTTTTTTATTAATGATGGTTTATAGATAAAAATATCAGTCATGTAAGAGTTCTTTTTTTTTTCAAATGGATATTTTAGAAAGCATGAACTAAAGATAAATCGTTAAAATATCAGATTAGGAATGTTTGTTTTCAAAATCATATTATTGCATTTATGTCGTAAATTTATCGTCGTAAAAATAATTTAATAGTGTTGGAGAGATTTAAAATTTAAATTATAAAACTTGCCGGGTGTTACTCGAACCCATAATAATTAGCTCCTCCTGTCAGAAACACACCAATTATTTTAGCGGCAATTTGAAGGCAAATTGTGATCGTGCAACCTAGGATAAATTTTGTATTAAATTAAGAAGTCGTGCCGCGTTGTGTCATTTCGAAGAATCTTATCCCTATGGTTGACCCTCAAGCCCGCTGTAAAATCTTATTTAAAGTAGTAATTTAAACCAACATATATATTAATTTAAATAAACATCACACTGGAAACCATAATAAATATTAGAGTCTTAATTAAGAGGAAATAAAAGGGTTTTATTTACAAAATACACAGATTGATAAAACATAAAATAGAGAGTAAAATAATTGTAAAAAGTATATGCCTTGTACATTATATTTCCTGGTTTTGGTTAAGATATTACGTTATTATTTTAATTATTTATGTTTAAGCATGATACCGTATTTGATAATATTCTAATTTAATAAATTATGATAACAATTAAATTTTTAAGCATCCATGATCCTGGGATGGCAGGAGAAATATTATCTCCTCAATATTCATTAATTAATTTAAAAAGTTTTTTACAGTAGCTGGGTAAATAATATGTACCTGGATTTCTCAAGAGAATAGCAGTCATTGGTAGAGTTCACAAGTGGGTTCTTGCTTCCTGGGCACATATTTAAAAAAAAAGTGTGATTAATTTAGTTATAACTATAGGCTGTTGACATAATGCAAATGCAGCCTATGGAGAAAAAGTCAACGTTCATTTTTAGCAGCAAGTTGCTGAAAGAGGATGTCTTCCTCTTAAGGTTGTTGATACAAGAAGTGATTTTTTTCAGTTCTAACGAAATTTTCGTTCTTTTCCCCCCAGAGGGGTGTAAAAAACTTTACCTCCTCCTTTTTGGCTCTATATCCAATGCTGATGTTAGTGGCCTACTTCCATGCCCTCTCGAAGTACTTTCACTGGTCGCCGTGTCCATCTGATTACAGCAACGCTTCTCATTTGCTCCTGCCATATTTCGTATGTCCAACACTCATACGTGACTGCCCCTCTCCCTGTTAACAGGGATCGTCAGTTCGATGTTTATCGTTGTAAATTTTATGACCCTCGAGATTGCCGGTCATAAATCCCTGTTTGTCCACAGCATTGCTGAACTGTCAAGTTCGGCGCCTGTCTGCGTTCTGCCATCGTAAACACGGCCACCCATATAGTTGCCGTTGTTTTGATTACTATGTTATGCGGGATATACCACTAATTTAGGTTCTATCCAGCAAATAGTAAAACGGGTTTTCTTAAATTTTGCTACCAGTTGTATTCAAAATAAAGTACGCAGTAAAAAACACACCAAATTTTGTATATTTAAGGCTATATATTAAATTTTTGTAAATCAGTTTAAAACTAGCGCAAATTTGTACCGACCAAAATTTCAAATGTCGGCGTTTTTTTAAAAACATGCTTTCATTAATTTGCATTTTTCATTAACAAAATGTCATTTTCGGTAGATTTCATAAGAAATACTACGTATTACATTCTCCCCTAAGTTGGAATTTTTGAAAAAATTTTGCAGATCTACACCTATCATGACTCTCAGAACCCAAAACCACCCCCAGTTCAAAACTTTATCTATCTATCTATCTATATCTATGTCACTTTTTTATGGACACGATAACTGCAATAATTCTGCACAAATCTCTTCAAACTGATACATAAAATCAAGGGGCATAAAATCTCGGTCAAGTTCGTTAATGGGCAAAATCGAACCAAGGCGGGGGGGGGGATGGGGGGCTTTTTGTGAAAACAGAAAAAAACCCATAAGTTCTTAATTATGATACGTATCGAATCTGTTTAAAGTCATTATTACTTCTAGGAAAAGGGCCGAAAATTTATGTATGACAGATTTTTGATATAATTAAAAATGTCCCCAAGGGAGGGGGAAGGGGAGTTTTCGAAGAAAAAAAAATTCATAACTACGGCGATTCACAAGATGTCCAATCCAATTAAATTTATTATAAATCCTCTTAGTATTATCTGCAACATTTGTATTGACAAGTTTTTTATAAGACCAACCCTTATAGCAAAACAAATCCCTGCCGGCTCTGCCTGCAAACAAGTTACGCTTCGAAGTGGGCCGTTCCAACTGCCCGATAATGGGGAAAAAGATCATTTCTTCCGCAATTCACAACAAACAGGCACCCCACGGTCTGCATCTTCGAAATCTACCTGTGCTTGTAGGCCGAGCCGTCAGGGATTTTTTGACTTTAAAAAATATCACAGTTCGATTCCGCATTCAATTTTGTATAGAAATAGTCTGTTTTATTTCATTATGCCTATATTTCCGCAAAAGATACACGCAGTTGAATTTACGGAATCCCAAACCATAGGTTGTGTTGTGCAAGTGCTGAACTGAATTTGGTTAAGGTACATACTTTTCGATATTTAAGATGACCATTGATTTACAAACTATTTCCTTTTTCACAATCTTTTTCCTTATTTCTAACTTACGTATAAACAACATTTTTTGAGATAATTATAATAACATTGACAACATGACGTAACATAACAATAACATGACGTCTTAGGTATCGTCTGAAAGTGATTCGAAATAGTGATTCTCAACCTTTTGCTTGCAAGAAAAAATTGTTTCAAATGCAATTTATTTCAAAACTATCCCAATTTACTGCTTTTTTATGATTTTAAAAATAATTTTAAGCATGAATATTTTTGTTCTATATGGCGTGCAACCCGAATGCAAGATATTAAACAATTTACATTTAAAACAATATAAATAATTCAGCATTTATTTTTGGCTATTATTCCATAACAAAATTAAACCTTCATCAAAAAACAAACAAAATATTAAAATAGCATTAATAAAACACAGATTTAACAGACATGTAATCGAACTACTCACTTAAACCACCAAAATTATCAGAATCAAAAAGGCTGCTGTAAGTAGCAGAATCTTTGGCGAATTCTTCGCCTATTAACTCCTGGCACGCGAATAGTACAAAAGTGTCTTTTCTCATAAATTTCAAAACTTTATTTGAATAGAAATTTGACATTTAACATATAAAAATGCCTTTTGTTGTTGTTAGTGATCAATCTAAATATATATATATATTAAATGTAAAATATCTATTAGAGTTTTTAATAAAATTAATGGTTTACACTTATATTCTGTATCTCAGGAATTTCGGGATGAATGCCCGATTATTATATAAATTCATTATTTCTGTTATATATTTAAAAATATTTCAAAACGAAATAGACGTTATCAGTAATTCCATTTCTAATAATGCATTTTTTGAAATATAATTATTCAAATGCTAATTATTATGCTTAATATTTTTTTCCATTTTGATGAATTTTGAAAATGTTTCTGTGACAATAATAATAAGAAGGGAAGTTGCAGAAGAAAGTTTATTAAAGTAACTTCCAACTAATTTATATGCTCAGAGTATTTTGTATCATCAAGTATGTTAGATTGAAGAAAATAATTAAATAAAGTTCTGTATGTATCACACAAATAGTAAAGAAATCCATTTGTATCTATGCATGAATGGATCACATACTTCAATGTTATTCTTGGCATTGTAATCTTTTCCTTATACAGGACATTTCGTCTAGGATAATACGTATATAATTGTTGTTAGACATATATAATTGTCGTTGACGATGCAGATATCAACTTGCAAATATCTATTGAAGAACGTATTGTTCGCTAATTTACTTGCATTTGGTATACTAGAAAATCTTACAATATAATGCAATTTAAAGAATATAATAATGAAGAAACATTGATGATATAAACAAATTATGTTTTCCTGAAACTTTTAAGCAAACGATTGTCAGTTTAATATAATCAAGCACAAACACTAACACAATATTACTTGTTAATCATAATAAAACAATAAAAATAATGAATTCAATATTTTCATTTAGAAATTTTATGTCAATCTATATATTCAATTTTAAATAGACAACCACAATATCTTTAACTAATGCTTCTATCATGTTGAAAAATAATGACCCACACAACTATCGGATGTTTTTATTTAATGGGTACAAAATGCAAATAGAAGGATGCTCATTAGTTATATAAGCAGCTCTTGAAAATATAATTGATTGTTAAAACAATATTACTGGTATTCATCTTTCTTTTGTTCACACACGAAGTAGAAAACAGTCATGGGAAGATAGTTTTGTACGGAAAATAATGAACAATTTTGGTGATAAAAGCAAAATTGTTTTGACAAAACTTTATGTAAAATTATTATTGTTCTAATAAGGTTCAAATATTATAATGAATGATGTCGTACTAGTGCACTTGATTATATTTCACTGAGTATCTTACACTTGATTATTCTTCACCGAGTATTTTATTTAAAGAAACCAAATATTGAACTACAGATAGCATCGACAAAGCTGTAATATGCTCTTAATAAGTCTTCATGATTGACTGTTAATTTTGGAAATGAAGTATCGAGCTTCTTTTGACCGTATATCTCTTGTCAGAATCTGCTAAAAAATAACTAAATATTTTTTTTTTCTAAATTTTCAACAATCTGCACTGTTAAAAATGTTGTGCTAGGTTAAACCAAAGTTTGGTCCTGCAGTTGTTACAACCATAAGATACGGAAATCTTGTACATATATTTTATAGTTGTATCTACTGCAACACCAAAAGTTCTTTCAATAAACGGCAAAAATTTTTAGCAGTATAATAACCAACTTGGGAAATACTATTTTTGTTTTATTTTAATCTATGGAAATCCCAGTCAATATTTTTTACGTATAATTATTAGAACTTTCGATTGTTATTCAAACAAATTAAGGGCATAAAGAAGAGATATATAGTGTATGCAGAAACCATAATACTGTCTCATGCAGCCGTAGGTTTTAACTTGATTACAGGATTGGAACAGGATTAGACTTTTGCTCATTTAATAAAATTTTGAATTTTTTATAGTTTGAAAATTACTTAAAATTTTAAGATGATAGAAAAAAGTGACTTTCACAATATGAAAATTAATGTAAGCAAAACAATCATTTCTTGCATTTCCTTGCATTTCGTCTTGAAAATACATTGACTTTAAATATTATTCTTTTATAATAAACTTCACATTTATGGGAACATTGGTTTCATTTCTCTGGTCTAATTCTTCAATATATTTTCTGAAAAATTGTGTAAAAAATTTAGTGCAGTGGCGAAAATTCTTAAACAATATTCGCTTACAATACTGAAGAATTTCTAAGCAAAATATTGACTACAGTTTTCATGTCTGGTATCATATTTATAAAATTAACAGCATAAAGTTCATGTTGAATATAAATCATCTTCAGTTCATTAGAAAAATTCAAATTCCGAAAATGTTACGTAAGAATTCTTACAAATTTCATGTTTTAAAAAAATTATTCTTTATGGAAACTCAATTAAATCTGAAACTATACATGATGCGTTCAGTTTGAAAAAGCATTAAATCCATAAATCATTATTTAGAGGTATTTGGAAATAATGTTTGTGGGTTCTACTATATATAATTGGGAATCAAAGGAAAATAACTCCATATGTTCCTCACACCCTCTATATATGACTTAGCTTGTAAAGTAATTGAACAATTTATATTCCATTAAGCTAGAATTCTTCTTAAACTTGGTTCAACAAAAAATCGAATTCATCCTCTTAGGTTCAGGGCGCCTCAAATTTATGTCTTTGTCAATAAATGAATCAGAAATAACTATCTGTGTCTGACATACTTGGATATAAATACATGTTAGCAATAAACTTCTATATTTGTATACCAGAGAAAATACTGTTACTTCTTGTATCACATTTTATGTTTTCTTTTAGTAATGTTCTGCTTTAATACAACAAAAACATTTGCGATTTCAGTATTAGTACTTTATAAAATAAGACAGATGTTTTTAAATTTGTAGAAATATAAAAACCACAAATATAATGTAACCACAAACGAAAATATACAATAACCACTTCTGAGTAACCAAGATTCCTTTATCTTCAAAAAACTGAGACAGCAATATAACTTCGAGATGTACAGGAGCGTTTATAAAAACAAAGTTTATTCTGCTGCCCGCGATTTCAAACGTTTCCGTTTGTTTTTAGGTGCGTTCGTAATTATATATATATTCGTAGCACCTATAATCGTCGTCTGGTCTGTCCGTCTGTCCGCATCTAATAGCGCAAAAACTACCCAACCGAATGTTTTGAAATTTAATATACATAATCGTTGCAGACTTTTGTCGAGTCATTTCAAATTTTATGAAAATCGAATCAAAACTTAAAAAGATATTAATAAAAGTTTTCTTTATTCTATTAAATCCTATCATACGTAATCTGTATAATAAAAGCACTCTTTACTATTATTTTATCTTTTTTACTCTTTACTAATATTTCATCTTTAATATTATTTTGTTACTCTTACATTATAAATTTAATTACGCAGCTGAAAACGTGTAATTGAGAAATGATAACATCCTAAAAACCAATGTTCTTGGCCAATAAAACTGATCAATACCCTATAAAACTACTCAGAAACATTTTCGGAAAAAAGTGGCAACAAACGAAACTTTTTTTTTTTTAATGCTTGCTTAAATCTGTAATATAAATTGATTTATGAGGTTTTTAAAGATAAAACAATTCTTTTCGGAGTCAAGGATAATTCGGAAGAGGTTATTGCATACTGTCGTTCATGGTTATATTATATTACCTTAAATTTAAAAAAAACTATTTAAATTAAAACAATATCTAAATTACACATTTTTAATTATTATATGTTATTTTAGTTAAAAATGCATTTCATATTGCATTACTCCTGAAAAAGTTAACATACAAAAATTTTACTAAAAGTTTTATGAAAAGATAATTTAGTGAATTTTCGCTCACATGAACAGAAAATGAATAATATATACGAGCAGGGCAGACCAAGCTATGCTCGGACAAAATTAAATTTGAGTTCAAATATCATGATCCATGACCAAAATGACCCACTAATTGAATTTTCTCGAACATGTGACTTAGCTCAACAGTCTTCTCGTGCCCGAAAACCATAGGATGCAAAATTTAGTGTAAATAGTCTGAGCCGTTTTTAAGATAAAATAGCTTGACCCATAATGACCCATGACCAAAATGACCCACTAATCGAAATTTCTCGAACATGTGACCTAGCCCAATAGTCTTCTTGTTACCTAAACCTGTAGCGTGCTAAATTTATTTCAAATCCTCTGAACCTTTTTTAAGATAAAATAGCTTGACCCATAATGACCCATGACCAAAATGACCCACTAATTGAATTTTCTCGAACATGTGACCTAGCCCAACAGTCTTCACGCACTCGAAAACCATTGGATGCAAAATTTAGTGTAAATTGAGCCGCTTTTTAGATCTTGACCCACAATGACACAGAAATTATCCACTAATCGAATTTTCTCGAACATGTGACCTAGCCCAATGATTTTCGCGTGCCCGAAACTCGCAGGATACAAAATTTAATCAAAATCGTTAGAGCCATTTTTTAGATAAAATTAATTTGACCCGCTTTGACCCAAAAATGACCCATTAATCGAAAGTTCTCGAACATGTGACCCAGCCCAATCGTCTTCTCGTGCCCGAAAATGGTCGGATACAAAATTTCGTCAAAATCGTTTGAACCGTTTTTTAGATACAATCAGCTTGGTCATGACCCAAAATGACCCAAAATGACCCACTAATCGAATTTTCTCGAACATGTGACTTAGTCCGATGGTTTTTTGGTGCCAAAAACGGTAGAACACAAAATTTGGTCAAAATCGTTAAAGCCGTTTTTAAGATAAAATTTGCATATATATATATAACCGCACACAAGATTTGCTCGTATTAGAATATATGATTTTTAAGAGGGATTTTGTGAGAAAAATATGAATATGACACAAAGAAAATATGTCACAATGAATTACAATTTCTTGTTTTGTGAATTAAAAAACAAAGTACACAAGATTTTATCAGAGAATTCACTGTGAAAGATGAACATTTTGTTATATTCCGATGCACAATAACTGACGGAAGATATTGAATGATTTTTTTAAAGTTGTTAAGTACTAATTTGCGCTGCAAATATGGTTATCGTATCGGATATTGTTTTTTTTTTTTTTTTTTTTTTGCATTAAGACACGTCGAAAATTTCTCCAAAATCTTTGCGGCGCGATACTTATGAGAGATTATCTCTAAATTTCGTTTAAAGTGATCATAGATGACAATACAGAGAGTTATCCAAAACTGGATATCCTCTCGCTAAAATACGACAATGGTAAACTTAAAGTCTGCTTTAATTTGCATTTAAAAATTGCTGGTGAAAAAAACAGGCCGTCTGAATTTTTTTTTCGCAGGACAATAGAGGAAATGGAATAAAATAATTTTGAATTCGTTTGAAATGTAGCGTAAGACAACACTATCACTTACAGTAAAATAATACAATGAATCAATTACAATACAATCAATTACAATATAATCAATTACAATCAATTACAATTAAAAATTACAACTATCATCCATATGTTCTACTTTCCAAACAATCTCCTTATTGATTTTAGGAGGAAGACCCATTTTACATAAAGTTTTATTTCTCGGAACTTGTGACTTTAATGAATTTTTTATGGAAGATGTTTTTAATAAACTTTCCAAATATGGCAAAGCATAGGTATGGATTATCATAATATAAAAGCGTTAATTAAATTATGCTGATTATTTCATAGAATAGATCACTGTAACTGAAAAATTGTTTTATAAAGTAAGATATATGACGCAAAAATTAAATTATTTTCTCGCAGTAATGTTATAGTGATGTCACTTCCACCATGTTTTCTATACGGCAAGGACTAGTACGTAACGCTTCAATTTTATTTTATTCCACTTATTGAACATACATTCATAAAAGTGCGTTTCACAAGAATATCATAATACATTTTAGTTATCGATACAGACTCCTCTAATATTTTCCATCTTCTTATGAATATGCATATTACTTTAAAAAAAACGGGGAAATTGATGCTAAAAATCCACAAAAAAAAATTTGAATGTGTCTGTCTTGAAGGAAAGAAACGCAAAGCGGAACATGATTTGTAGTAAAAATATGCACACGCATACGTTTGACAAGCAATCGCCCACACCCTAACATGAACGTAGGCTTTTCTAAAGAAGGTTAAACGCGTGTGTTTGACGAATAGTGTTGGGTTTCACTGATTTTGTGATGTTCATCCAATGTTTACGGAAATGTTTGTATTTTAAAAGTGACATTTATCAGATGGTGAGACATTACGTACTAGTTATGTAAGAGAATAATTTTTTCGTTTTACAAATATTAATAATTAATTTCGTTATAATGTCTATTTTTAACAGCATCATATATGATAAGTATAAAACAAGGTTGTTACTAGTCCGTTTTTTGAATACCACTATTTTTGAAGAGAAATCGTGGTAGATTTTTACAACATTTGTAACAAAATTTAATTTTGGGATAGGTTTATACAAAATTTACTGGGGAAATATAAAAATTAGATTTTCTTTAAAAAAGGGGGAATCACAAAACGGAGGAAGTGGCCGTCCTGCATAAAGACTAAATATAAAAAAATATAAAATATATGTATGTGTATTAAATATCTAAATGCAACTTGTATTAAAAGATTTAAAAATTCCTTTTTAGATTAAATAAACTTATTATCATTTCAGTAAATTCATTCGGCAGTTTCTCTTTTATTCCAGAATTCTGAAATAATACGCAATAGCATGCGTAATTTCGAATACCAGTATTTCCTGAAAAAAAAGGTTCGTGGTAGATTTTTACAACATTTGTAACAAAATTTACTTTTGGGGTACGTTTATACAAAATTTACTGGGGAAATATTAAAATAGTATTTTCTTTAAAAAAACTGGTAGTCAAAAAATGGACCGAGTGGGAGTTCTGCATAAAGACTAAAAAAATTATAAAAAGTAATATATGTATGTGTATACAACATCTAAATGCAACTTGTAATAGAAGTTTGAAATACTCTAGAAGATTTAAAAAAATCCTTTTTAGATTAAAGAAACTTATAATGATTTCAGTAAATTCATCCGCCAGTTTCTCGTTTATTGTAGAATTCTGAAATGTACTTCAATGAATAGCATGTACTTCAACTTACTAAACGTCTCATAACTTGATTATCACTCATATGAGTAAGTTCCAGAGCAATCTGCCATGTTTATATATTTTAATTAACGTTACAAAGGTTTACCATAGTTCCAAATTCTTAAAAGAATCTCCTAATTAGTTTTACAAAGGGAAACACATTTTCCATAAATTTGCGTAGTTGTACTAAATAGTTGTACTAAATTAATTTTATCAAGAAAATATGACAAAGAACAAATAACTTTGAATATCTCTCGAAGCATATTTAATTGTTTATACTTTTAAAGATTTCAGTTCGAGATATCTAAAAATTTCACAAAATAGATCGGTAAGGTAAAAGAGAGAAGACCTATGTATACAAATATACACATACATCATACAATTCAATTTTCTCCTTATTTTATGTAAATATTATTCGGTGTTTTTATGTTACCCGGAGGCCAGTGATATACATACATTTACACACACACACACACACACACACACATATATATATATATATATATATATATATATATGCAATAATAAAAAAATTTCGCCATTTTTCCTTAGTTAAATTATTCAAAATTCTTACAATTCTAATTTTTTTCCCCTGTTTTATTCCAATTTACTACTCTATATTCATTAAATCCTTATTCTTAATTTAGCTCTATCGTTAACTCTGTTAAATTCCCTTTTATTTAATTCTAAATTGTCCAAATTTACTTAAATATAAAGCTTTTAGTTATTCTTAATTTCTATCATGATCCCCGATCATTTCTGGGTTTTAGAATGTTTTTTGAGAGCCATTTTCATTTTTATTCCGAATATTAATTTCCTGCTCTAAAGTCACTTTACTACAAAATTAATCCACTACCTCTCTGTCCGAACTCTTTTACTAATTATCTTTCATTGGTCGTGACGTAGCATGACGCGTCTTCTTTAATTCCTCATTGGTTCAGTGCGCGTTCTACGTCATAATTTGTGTTATTGCGCTAGGTAACAAAAAGCAGCTACCTGCGGCGCTCCCTCAGAATTAAGTCGTATTTTCACTTGTAAACAACTCCCTGGCTGCTCGTTTTGAGAATCATTGATATGTTCTGATACTTACCCTCAATACCTTGATAACGTAGTGATGCACGGCTATTTTGGTTATGGTGGAAACTGCCCAAGAGAAATATTTAATAAAGGATTGAAATTGAAAGCCTTGTTCGTTTGAATTCATGGAGAAACGCCTCTGGGTTTTAAATTCTACTGCCGCTATGGCCGCGTCGAAACTGCAACTAAAATGTTACGACTGCTTCTAAATATTTATATCATCAATAACAACCAACGTTCTTAACTTCGTTGTGCGACCATGTGTGCTCTTGCTTCTATAATCAACGTTATTGCAACTACAACATATGACGGTAAATCATCGTAATATAATATAAGTCGACAGGATTTCAAAGGACTTATGCCACAGCTATCCTTCCAAACGATGTGGAAAGAGTATTTGAGAATCAAGTTGCTGCTTACTTTTACTGAGGTGTCGTAACAAAAAAGAACGGAAGCAAGGCATCTACGAAATATGTTTCATTATAAAGTCAACCCCCTTATCGATGTCAGCCAGAAGAAGTATTGGAACATAGCGTCAATGAAAACAACAAAAAATTGTTGTATCTATTTTTCATAACAAGATTTGATTGCGTAAGTTAGATTTTATATTAAGTAATATGTATTATTTATGTGTTGCTAAATATTATAACAACCGTTTTTATTTTGTTAAAATATCTATTCTTACGTAACAGGAAACCAAGTGACAGAGTTTTTTTTTAACAGTCTGAGATTTTTATTTATGTTCTCGTATTATTAATTATTCTGAAAGATATTATGAAATTTATTTACTGTTTATGTTATTTTTCTGTTAAAATTAATCTATTAAGGAAGAATTAAAATTATGTTATTATGCTTTAAGGATTAAACTAAGTTGATATTTTGGATTGATGCAATGAGATGCACTTATGAGAATTGCTACTACAATATGAATTGAATAATTTATGTTATCAGTTATTACTTGGTACATGACTTGGAGTATGATTATGAAATTTACATGATGATATTTTACGATAACTAAAAAGAAATCTTAAAGGAAGTTGCGCTGAAAACTTGCGTAACATTGGTAAAGTAAAAATTTTGTGCAGTTTAATTTTTTTTTTCATTACTTCTATGTTCCGAAGTTCAAAGCCAGAGACAAAAAATTTGTTCTTACGAAATAATGCTGCTTGTTTTAAAAAAGTGTTTTATTTATTTATTTCATTCTATTTTTCTTTTGGGATATTTTTATTCATATACAGCAAATCTATTTATAGAACGATAAATTAGCAGTTTGCATTTACTATTTAAGTGGAATGAATTTAAATAGGAATTTGATGTTTTTTCTGTTGAATATTATTTGTTTTTGTTATTTGAAATATTAAGAGATAGATATTTTTACAGTTGTTGTTAAGTTAAAGATTAATATAGTGAATTGATATTAAATATTATTAAGAATAAATTACAAAAAAAAAAAAAAAAAAAAAAAAAAAAAAAAAAAAAAAAAAAAAAAAGTTCTTATTAGTAAATTAAACTGAAATTACTCTAAATATTATAAATGAATATTATGTTTTGCTGACTCATTTACTATGTGAGAATTATTTCTGTTGCAAATCTCTATAATTAATTGAATTCAGTAGGGAAGCTTTTCAGAGATGTCTATCAGTATTCTGAGAAAGTAATATGGTGTTTACTAATAAACTAATGGTAAATGGGTAAAGTTGTTAAAAATTTCAATAATTCTGATAAAACTTAAACCAGTATATTCAATCTGAAGTTTATAACACTAAATTAATTTGGAAGTCTACATTTTATTGAATGAAATTTCTGGTGTAAATCTATTTTTGTTCCAAATCCTTATAATCATAGAATTCATTAGGGATAGTGACTAAAGGATGGATTTTACTATGAATTTACAGAAACTGGAGTATGGAATAATAAGCTTTACAATAAATATAACAGAAATTTAATTACAAATTCTAGTTTTATATGCGTTACAGTAACCATCTAAGTTACTTTTAATAAATTTTAATTACTTATTTTCACAAATTTAAATATTATGTTGTTACTTTTGCACAATATTAGTGGTTTTTCTACTGGCCAGGGATTAATTGCTAATTTTCAGGAACTGACAGTATATTTCTGTATGTTGTTTGTTGGTTTAAAGGAATGGTTTTGGAATGACATGCAGGGATGTCTGTTGATTTCATGATTTATTGTGTTTAAGGGTGCATCATTAATAACTTTATTATTTATTCTTATGAATATCTGTTCCTTTTTGGTCTTAGCCATCATGGTATGATCAATTACCTATAACAACTTACTGTAATTTCTTCTTTTAGCAATTTACTATTTACCACTTTCTTAGGCAGTTAAGTTAAATTAAATTAATTTACTATTTAGTATTGTTATTTAACTATATAAATGAAATTAATTCAATTATTAAACTAAATTTTAATTAACTTAAATTACCACTAAAAAACCTTGAGTATAAATTGTAAATATGTAAATATAACTTAAAATATTTTAATATATTATTTATGTTGTTTATTTTGAATTAAATGTTAGGAAAAATGATGCATTTACCAATTTATTTTAATACTTAATATAAAGATTTAGAGATTTGCTGATGGTGGTAATTATTTAACAAAATGCTAGATCAGGTAGAAGTTAATTTACTGAGACATGATGGAGAAATTAGCATTATGTTACTGTAGTAAATTGTTCTATTAGGTAACTTTGAGTTTTAATAAATCTTAGGCTGACCAATGGGGATTACACCTCATTTTGTCTATAGCTTTTGTAAAAATAAACTCATTAAGTGCCAAGATCCTTAGAATAATAAATTTACTAGAATTGAGTACTCAAACTAAATATGATGTAGTGATTAAATATGTGATGATGATGAGGAATTGAAGGGAAGAGAAAGATGATAATAAAATAAAAAGTATTAAAGGTGAAGTTGAAATTTTTACTTAAAAGTGCATTCAAAAAGTTTATGATATTATGTAAATAAATTTTGATGTTGTTGTTGTTGTTATTTATTCTTTCTATTGATGATACTATTATTATTGTTGTTGTATTTGTTACTATGATGAAAAAGTTATAAGATAATCAGTGCAAAATACTAATTTTTAAGATAGTAAATACAATTTAATAGATTCTTATGTATTTTATTAGATAAGATTTTTGGTTGAGGTAAAAACTTTGGTTCTTATCAACATTTCTTATAACATTTTGATTCAGTAAGGAAAGATAAAGAATTATGAATTGCTTTGCCAGATATTATTGATAAAATATAATTTAAAAGTTGTTCCTAGGGTTTTAGTTATATAATTTAAACTTATTCTTTAGACTCTTTCTCTTATAGAATTTTCTCAATAATCATGTAATAGGTATCAATTTAATAGCTTAATTAAAAATTTATAATAGTCATAAAACTAATTAAATTTAATAAATTAAACTATGTTTAACTAATCAATTCTCTTCTGTATAACCGTGGTATTCTGAATTGAGCTCACAAGAGCATCACTTGAGTTTTCACTTGGGTTAACTGTTTGTGCGGGCATAAACTGGTTGATTTAAATTAGTAAATTCTGATACTGAATTGAATTAGATTAGAATAATAAATTAAACAGTATTAACGAAATTAATAAAATAAACTGGATTAAATTCTATATTAAACTAATCAGTATGATATCTTAATAATAATTGAGAATTGTCTAACCTTTCTTAATATGCTACAAGGTCCCATTTTTTCATTTCACAACTTATGTTTTCTTGTTTGACTGAAAGCAAGATAATTACATAATCATCATCTACACCAATTGTTTTTCACAAATATTACTTATTATTTCCTTATTTATATTATGTATTTTATTTGAGTATATTATCATGCCTCATTCACTACTATATGGATGAGATACTAATGATATACTTAAGAAAGAATTAAAGAAAGTGTGTGATATTTTGAATTATACTGCTTGTTATTGCTGAACTTATTGTTGAGAATTATTATTATTAGTTACACTATTTATAAGTTGATTTTGAAAGAGAATATGAAGATTATAATAGATAAAAAGTATTTAAAGAGTGGAATTGAAAGTTTTAGGTAAGCTGCATTCAAAAAAGTTTCTGATGTTATGTAAATAAAATTTTGATGTTATTGTTGTTGTTTATTCTTTCTATTGATGATACAATTATTATTGTTATTATTAAGTATTATTATATTAAAATTTTATTGTTGATATTGTTCTTGCTATTATTATTATTATTGTATTATTTTATTTATTTCAACTTCATACTGCCATTGCAACACTAAGGACTCTTATAATATTCAACAATTGGACTCTATAATTCAGTAGGACTCAAAAATCACTTAAGGACTATAAATAAGTGCATAATGCTGATTATTGTTAAATTATTGATAAAAAGAGATATGATTTATATATTGTTATTATATTATTACTTAAATTTATTTATTGCAACTTCATACTGCCATTGCAACATTAAGGACTCTTATAATATTCAATAATTGGATTCTACAATTCAGTAGGACTTAAAAAATCACTTAAGGACTAAAAATAAGTGAATAATGCTGATTATTGTTAAATTATTGGTACAAAGAGAGATGATTTATATGTTGTTGTTATATTTTCATGATACAAACTATACTATACTGTTATACTAATTATTATTGAAAAATGTAATTATTTACAGCAGTTTCCACTTAACCATGTTTCTTTAAATTTAATTATTAAAAATTTACTTAACAGAATTCAGAAATTTGAACATCGCGATACGGCGACCAGGTAACTGTATTGCAACGAGGGAACTGTTTTGTAACCCAAGTATCTGCTTTCTCCCAATGAACATAGTCAATTGGACTTACCGGTTCATACATTTTTTGGGTGGGGGGATATGTAATAATAAAAAATTTTCGCCATTTTTCCTTAGTTAAATTATTCCAAATTCTTACAATTCTAATTTTTCCCCCTGTTTCATTCCAATTTACTACTCTATATTCATTAAATCCTTATTCTTAATTTAGCTCTATCGTTAACTGTGTTATATTCCCTTTTATTTAATTCTAAATTGTCCAAATTTACTTAAATATAAAGCTTTCAGTTATTCTTAATTTCTATCATGATCCCCGATCATTTCTGGGTTTTAGAATGTCTTTTGAGAGCCATTTTCATTTTTATTCCGAATATTAATTTCCCGCTCTAAAGTCACTTTACTACAAAATTAATCCACTACCTCTCTGTCCGAACTCTTTTACTAATTATCTTTCATTGGTCGTGACGTAGCATGACGCGTCTTCTTTAATTCCTCATTGGTTCAGTGCGCGTTCTATGTCATAATTTGTGTTATTGCGCTGGGTAACAAAAAGCAGCTACCTGCGGCGCTCCCTCAGAATTAAGTCGTATTTTCACTTGTAAACAACTCCCTGGCTGCTCGTTTTGAGAATCATTGATATGTTCTGATACTTACCCTCTATACCTTGATGACGTAGTAATGCACGGCTATTATGGTTATGGTGGAAACTGCCCAAGAGATATATTTAATAAAAGATTGAAATTGAAAGCCTTGTTCGTTTGAATTCATGGAGAAACGCCTCTGGGTTTTAAATTCTACTGCCGCTATGGCCGCGTCGAAACTGCAACTAAAATGTTACGACTGCTTCTAAATATTTATATCATCAAAAGCAACCAACGTTCTTAACTTCGTTGTGCGACCATGTGTGCTCCTTCTTCTATAATCAACGTTATTGCAACTACAACATATGACGGTAAATCATCGTAATATAATATATATATATATATATATATATATTTATTTATATACACATGTATGTACGTATATATACACATATATATTTATATACATATATATATGTATAAATATGTGTGTATATCTCTATATATGAATATATATGCATATTTATATATGTATATATGTCATTGGCGCTTGGCTATAAAATGTGCTTATTATTCTCTCGAAAGTAACTTTCTGTTTCACTTATGAAAATTATTTTCTAATTTTACAAATTTTAGTGAACACTTTTGTTGCAGTAGATCGAAAAATACTCATATACACAATAGGAATAATCGCAAAAATATTTAGAAGATTTGAAACAATTCTATGGTCATTATAATTAACATGAATAATTATTTAATAAATGCATATAAAAATATTTAAATAAAAAATATATAATAAGTAACAAAATATATGCGTTTCACCAAAGCGTATCAATCATTACTGTTTTCATTAATTCACTCTATACTTGTCATAAACAGAGTTACAATACCAAAAAAACATTCATTTTTTAAAACTTTTATACATCTTTTAGTCTCTTTGTAATCATAAAACTACATTACACAAAGGAACAGCCAATCGAATAAATTTTAATTAACGTTACAGATTATTTCCATATTAAAAATATTTTTAATGTTTTTATAATGGAAAATTAAATTTCCAGTAAGTTATATTTCTGTGCACTTGTGACTAAAGCTGAATTTATCGGAAAAGTAACTCTTACAATAAATAACCGCTGCACGTATGCCGAGGCATGTTTATACAGTGAACTTCCATTAGTGCGGACGAAAGGAGGAGGTTGTTTGTCCACACTAACCGAAATGCCCATTAAAGGGTCTTGTACTATTTAAACATGACGGAAATCAACAAAAACATTCGAAGTTTGAATTAGTGTATCTGCAAAACATTTTTATGTATAAACATAAAATTTTGACAGTTGATTAAACATATTGGGCTTTCAATATACTACCATTAGAAACTGACTAGCCTTTTACAGAATTTTTGCCTTATTGAAATTAAAATAACTCCTGTTTTTCACTGCGTAAATCATTCGCGCATGCTATGTTGAGGACTTATGAAGGGGTTAGAATGACAGTGGCGTAAGGCAAAATTTAGTGATTTGAGAAATGGAAGTTTTTGTGGAACTACTTGTATTCCCGTTGCATTGAGTGGTCCAAATTGTTTTGCCCTCTAGCGACTCCCTAAGTGAACTATGACTTATTTGACTGTCATACATACTGAACAGAAATTAATATACGTTCAGTGAAAATATGGTTACCTAGATTGTCAAAATGTTTGACTTATTCCACTGTTATTCTAAGCCCCTCATAAGTTTGAATTTATATGAAATTTGATATGGATAATAATCACATATGTGTGTTTAAAATCATCTACTTTTAAATATTTACAGTGATAAGATGTTTAATTATGACTATTTTTATTCATTAAACCTTCTGAGCGTTTTGAAAAAGGGTAAAATTGTAATGTTGTTTTCTCTGCATTTTGTTTTAAATGCTAAAAAAATATGATTCTTTCATCATTATAAATAAAGCTTAATTACAAATATGAATGTAACCCTTGAGAGTATTAATCATTCTTCAATGTTTTGAAAATTCATTAAATCTATAGAATTATATTATCTTAAACATTGCATATATTGCAGTGAAACCTGGAGCTTAGTGAACGGAATATTACGTTCCACACGCTTAGAGGGTTTAAAAAGTTTAAAAAATTGACTTTTTTTACAATATATATATATATATATATATATAGTTTTTTACATGGTTAATTAAATAATTTTGACTTAAGAATTGATCATTATAAAAATATATATGTGCTTATTATATCGATATCAAATTTTAAAAAATGGCGAATTTTTTTTATTATTACATATATAACAAAGCAGTTTCAAACGGTGTCAAGAAAAACTGATGGGGAAAACAGAATTGTCCGCATTATCTAGAGTAACTTCTAAAGTGGAGACGCATTAACGAGAGTCCCCCCTATCCTATATTATAAATTTTATAAATATTCAGTTTATCCTACATTTGTTTATTTGCTAAGAAAACACAATTTTAATGCCCCAAAACGGGCATTCGAGTTTTGATTTTCTCCATGTTTTCGATATTTTTAAATCATAAAATCATATTATACAATGACCTGCAATCCAAATAAATTTTAATTAACATTACGGATCAATTCAATATTTAATACTTCCTGAGAATATTCTGCTAATTAGTTTTACAATAGAAAATCCATTTTTAATTAAATTGAGTTCCTATGAACTTGCAACCTTAAGGGTACAGTGGACTTTGAAAACTAACTTTTTAAATTACCAATATATATTTTTTTAAATTTTCAGGATTTAGTTCTAAAATTAAAAAAAATAGTATGCGCAAAATTTGTTAAAAATATCTTAAAATTTTTTTGAGATATTTAAATTTTAAAATTTTAAAATTGCCAGATTTCAAAATGCTCCATGCGCAATCAGATTTTAGACACATTTACAATAATCTCATATAATCATTCTTGAATACACAAAAACAAAACATACTACCAAATTTTAGCAAGTTATATTAAAAAACTTAAAAAATTAATTTAAATTGATTTTTTAAATTTTTTCATTAAAATTTAATCAAATTTTTTATATTACTCTTAAATTTTCAAATTTAAATACGTGTAATAAAGTTTATTTTTAGTAACAAATATTTACACAGGTATAAAGAACATTTCTGAGACGTTTCAATAAAACTGAAAGTAATGTGTTGCGCATGGGACATTTTAAAGTCATGAAAACCGTAAAAATATTTATTCTGCGAAAAACAGGTTTTAATGATTTAATTGTTCGTAAATTTTTTAAAAGTTTATATTGAAACAAATTCCGATACAAGTAAAATATATAATATTATTAATAACTTATATAGTAGTTTTGTTAGTTCTGAGTAGCATGATAATGGGGGTTTCGCGCCACCTGCCCGTCGGCACTGTGGTGAAGGTGTGGAGATGACCGTGCCGGTGCTGAATGGTGGAAGTGGAATTTCTACTGTAAGATGAGAGGGATTTTTGATTTTTTTTTTAAATTTAAATTTTTTGTATTTTAATTTGAGGACTTGTAAAATTTTAAAGATTTTTTTTTTGGTAATTGTGTGTATTCTAACATGAAGTTAGTTGAAATAGTTTTATTTTGCTGAAGTAGATTTTTTTATTTCAATTTTTTAATTTTAATTCGGGGACTTAGAAAATTTCCGAGTAATTTTTTTTTCTTTCACGGAGAATTATGTGCTAGACTACGATGTGAGTTGGAATAGTTTTATATGTGGAGAATTAGAAATTTGATTAATTTTATTTTTTAATTTTTAATTTGGGACATAGAAAATTTCGGAGTATTTTTTTAAAAATTATTTCGTGGGAAATTGCGTGAACTCTAACACGATGTTGGTTGAAATGTATATATTTTAGAGGCTTAGAAAATTTTCGAGTATTTTTTTTCTTTTCTCGGCTTTTAGGATTTCGATATTCTGAATTGATTCAATGCATGTTTACAAATGCATATAGAAACAAAATAAATTAAAAAGATAATTTAGTAAATTACCCTAAGAAAAAAATTCTAAAAAATTCCGAAAAATATTCTAAAAAACAATTTTGTTAACAACACGTAGTTCTAGTTCTTAAGAGAACCTTTTTTTAAACTAAAATTACAACTAGAAAGAACTGTTACGAAATTCAAAATACAAAATCAAACGAGGTAAACATAAGCGTAAACAACACACAGTTCACAGTTAAACACATAGGTCAGAGTTAAAATACTCTGTTGCCAAATATCAATAAATATATATACTTTATGAAAATTATATGGAGTAAGCACGAGAAAATCATGTAAGCATTATTTCCCAGCTTTTAAATTACGTATACTTACGACGAGAAACAAGAAAAAGGGCGGAGAGGTAAACAAAGTGGTGGGGCGCATTAGCTGTTAAAATTAAAATGGCTATAACTCCCACAAAAGTCAACATATTTGAAAAAATATTTTTGCATCTGGTAGGTACGATTATATATATAATTTTTACATAAAAAATGAAAAATCGACTTTTTGATGAATTTTCGCGAATTTCAAAGTCCACTGTACCCTTAAATGGATTTTATCTGAAAAATGTTTCCAAGTACAAGTATTTTTTGCACATATGGTAAAGAATATTATGACAGTTATCAGATTTATGTTAGTTTAGTTTGCTTTTACAGATACCAAACAAATAAAAAATAAAACCATAATACTTAATTTAACAAAAATATATTCATACATAAAAAATATAATATATAATTTTAAATTTATGCATGATCTCAAGACATGAAATTCTCTTTTTTAAGACATGATATACAGAAAATTTAACACAAATTATTAATGGTAATGAACATGTGTGTTTGTTTATTAGCATTAACAGCACTTTATAAGACCAAAATGATTAAACAGTAAAAGTAATGGTGTGATATAGATATCTCATTAATCATATTTTGAAATAATTACTATATGAATAATGAGGAATGAAAAAATTTTGCTTGACTTAAAAGTGTTGAGTGTAATCCGCGTTTCATTAAATCAGTTCTACATTTTTCGTTTATTTAAAAACACAATTATACATGCATTTAAATTTTGACCTTTGCAATTTTTTGGGTTTTTGATAAACATAAAAGAACATTCAACAAGAAAATGCAAACCTAATAAGTTTTATATCACACTAGTTGACACGCCCGGCATTGCCCGGGCCCATGATAAGAACATTAAATAAAGCTGAAATATGTATGATTTTGTGATTTTGTACCTTTAATCCGATTTTGTATGAATTTATATTTTCCAGTGGTAACTTAGCAAAACATTATTGATATCAAGAGGTAAAAGCGTTCGTAAGAAGACATTTTCTTGTTTTTGCACGTAGGGTCGTTTCATAGTTTAAAGAAAATTGTCTTTGTTGTCCAAACTCTTCGAAATTTTTATCAGATATAAATATAACGGTTTTGAAGCCCGTATAAAAATTTCGTGAAAAATATTGATATCTATTTGTAAAAGAAAAATGTTTTCTCTTCTCTCTAACTCTCTCTCTCTCTTTTTTTCTTTAAATAGAAAAAAAAAGTTATTATCATCCGAATTCTCTGAAATTGTCATCGTTATAAATAAAACTGTATTCATCACCTGTTTAAAATAATAAGAGAAAACATGAGCCAAAGTCGAACGAAAACGCGACGAATCAGCCCACTATTTAGCGTTTTCTTCGAAAATTTCTCCCATTTAATTTATTTTTAAATACTTCTAATCGTCCAAAAGTTTCGAGATATTTGTAGATGATGTAAAATTGGTCTTCTCTAAAATGTTTGAGTCGAAATACCGACGCGACGCGACGTTTAGTTACTTTTAGCGTGAAAAAAAATTGCGCAAATCGGCCTACATTCACGAATTTTTTAGAAAAGGTTAAAATTCGTATTTTTCAAAAGCAACTGCACCGTTGAAGAGAAGACGGTTTCAGCTTTAAATACGTATTTTTGAGAATTGGTACTTCTTAAATCGAACCGTAGGGGAGCGTCGCCATAAGGGATAAAGAGTCAACCACGAAAACGACCCTTTTGAAAAAAATCTTTAAAGGGTAAACAACAATATTTTTTTGAACTGTATGCAACGTTTAAGACACATAAGTTTATTTTTTTAACGTATCTCGAACGGTTAGGTCGATGGGTGCTAATGTATTCGACTAAACAAAAACAATATTTGGCTATTCCATTCTACGGACTGAGCATGCGCGGGCGCGCTTTCCAATTTTAAGAAAAAATAAATGCGTTTTCAAAAAAATTTTAATTAAAATCTTGGTTAAATGTCAAAAATTAAAAATCTGAGTATCTGGTGCACCAGGACCTGCCTTGGACTATCATCACCAAAATTTTCTGACAGCTTTTGCCGTAGATATCGCTAGCCATGGCCAACACACAGACAAAGAGAAACTTTCTGTTATTAGTATAGATTACTGATTATTTCTATACTTGACACTTCATTAAAAGAATGTGGCAATTATTTGAACAATCCATTTTTCATTAAGTTTTGTCTTTGTGAACGCGTTACGTTAAATTAAACTGATCGGAAAAGTGCTTTTAAGAACAAAACGCTTTTGCACATATGTTAAAACTCAAGAATTTATCGATCGGGAATCGTTTTATATCATATGGTCCAATGGTACTCCCTTCCACTCCCTTCCATTCCTCATGACACCATGTAAATTCCAGCCTCATCGACAGCCTCCTACCAGGCCGGAACAGCTAAAATATGGGAAACACAAGATGGTCCTCAGTATTGACTTCGAGATCGAAGCACCTATTGAGACTGGTAATATACCGCCCATTAAATATTTTGACGAAATCGAGATTCAATTAGACGTCTGCACTCGTGTGGACCAGGTTGCTAGTGTTTCGCCTTGGTGGGATGCGAAAACCCCCTTCCCCCTCCCCAAGTACCAAGGAACTAGTATATCAACTGTACTCTGCTTCAAGACCTGGATTCGCTAACGCAAGTAGAAGCTTGTCACGTCCTCTGAAGGCTTATACTACGTTCAGATCGGATAGTTAAGATAACGTAGACCGCCGAACTCACTGAGGGAGTTCCAGAAACTCACTTAGTGAGTTCGAACTTTCTATTGCTAGATACAGCCAGTACCACTCACTCTAACTGGCTCTGGAGGCCGATTGGCTATTGAGGTTGCCTTTAACATATGCGCATGCGCACATTCTATGTTTGTTCAGATCTCGGACACTGTGATGTTTAGTGAGTTATGATAGATGATTTTTGCGTTGTGGACAGGTATTCAATTCCGGGAGGGTACCACCTCAAAAATGGCGGTCTAAGTTATCTTAAGTGTCCGATGTGAACAGGGTATTACGCCTTCAGGGGACGCGACAAGCTTCTAGGGTATCAAAGGCACCCCGCATAAATGTCTACATGATTGAACAAGGCAGTTCGAAAGGTTTGTTCCTCAAGAGGAACAGAGAGAAGTCAGAGGAAGAAGAGTCGCCAACTGCACAACAGCCGCACAAAGTCGCTCAATGGAAGATTTCAAATAGAGTATTGTCTGCTTTTACAGTGACTAAATAGATAGACATAAAATATATAAAAGTAGTTACACAAAATTGTGGCCACAGTTAAAAAATTTAGTTTGTATTTTCCAATTTATTATTAATTTTATTACGAGCAGGGAAGACTGAGCTATGCTCGGTCAAAATTAAATTTGAGTTCAAATATCATTACCCATGACCAAAATGACCCACTAACTGAATTTTCTCGAACATGTGACTTAGCCCAACAGTCTTCTCGTGCCCGAAAACCATAGGATGCAAAATTTAGTGTAAATAGTCTGAGCCGTTTTTAAGATAAAGTAGCTTGACCCATAATGACCCATGACCAAAATGACCCACTAATCGAAATTTCTCGAACATGTGACCTAGCCTAATAGTCTTCTTGTTCTCTAAACCTGTAGGGTGCTAAATTTATTTTAAATCCTCTGAACCGTTTTTAAGATAAAATAGCTTGACCCATAATGACCCATGACCAAAATGTCATTCAAATGTTATTCAATGTTTATCCCAAATTCAACCCACTAATTGAATTTTCTCGAACATGTCACCTAGCCCAACAGTCTTCTCGTGGTCGAAAAACATTGGATGCAAAATTTAGTGTAAATCGAGCCGCTTTTTAGATCTTGACCCACAATGACCCAGCAGTGACCCACTAATCGAATTTTCTCGAACATGTGACCTAGCCCAATGATTTTCGCGTGCCCGAAACTCGTACGTTACAAAATTTAATCAAAATTCTTGCAGCCGTTTTTTAGATAAAATTAATTTGACCCGCTTTGAACCAAAAACGACCCACTAATCGAAAGTTCTCGAACATGTGAACCAGCCCAATAGTCTTCTCGTGCCCGAAAATAGTCGGATACAAAATTTCGTCAAAATAATTTGAACCGTTTTTTAGATACAATTAGCTTAACCATGACCCAAAATAACCCACTAATTGAATTTTCTCGAACATGTGACCTAGAACAACAGTCCTCTCATGCCCGAAAACCATTGGATGCAAAATTTAGTGTAAATCGAGCCTCTTTTTAGATCTTGACCCACAATGACCCAGAAATGATCCACTAATCGAATTTTCTCGGACATGTGACCTAGCCCAATGATTTTATCGTGCTCGAAAATAGTCGGATACAAAATTTTGTCAAAATCGTTTGAACAGTTTTTAGATACAATTAGCTTGACTATGACCCAAAATGACCCACTAATTGAATTTTCTCGAACATGTGACCTAGCCCAATGATTTTATCGTGCTCGAAACTCGTAGGACACAACATTTAATCAAAATCGTTAGAGCCGTTTTTTAGATAAAATCAATTTGACCCGCGTTGACCCAAAAATGACCCACTAATCGAAAGTTCTCGAACATGTGACACAGCCCAATAGTCTTCACGTGCCCGAAAATGGTTGGATACTAAATTTCGTCAAAATCGTTTGATCCGTTTTTTAGATATAATTAGCTAGACCATGACCCAAAATGACTTAAAATGACCCACTAATCGGGTTTTCTCGAGCAGGTGACCTAGTCCAATGATTTTCTCGTGCCCAAAAACCGTAGGATACAAGATTTAGTGCAAATTGTCTGAACCGTTTTTAAGATAAAAATAGCTTGACCCATAATGACCCCTGACCAAAATGACCCACATCGAATTTTCTCGAACACGTGACCTAGCCCAATGGTTTTCTGGTGCCCCAAAACGGTAGGATACGAAATTTTGTCAAAATCGTTAGAGCCGTTTTTAAGAAAAATTTGCATATATATATATATATATATATATATATATATATATATATATATATATATATTCTAATACGAGCAAATCTTGTGTGTGGTTATATATATATATATATGTATATATATGCAAATTTTATCTTAAAAACGGCTCTAACGAGTTTGACGGAAATTCGGATCCTGCCGTTTTGGGGCACCAGAAAACCATTGGGCTAGGTCACATGCTCGAGAAAATTCGATTAGTGGGTCATTTTGGGTCATTTTTGGGTCATGTCTAGCTAATTGTATCTAAAAAACGGTTCAAACGATTTTGACGAAATTTTGTATCCGACTATTTTCGGGCACGAGAAGACTATTGGGCTGGGTCACATGTTCGAGAACTTTCGATTAGTGGGACATTTTTGGGTCAAGGCTGGTCAAATTAATTTTATCTAAAAAACGGCTCTAACGATTTTGATTAAATTTTGTGTCCTACGAGATTCGAGCACGATAAAATCATTGGGCTAGGTCACATGTCCGAGAAAATTCGATTAGTGGGTCATTTCTGGGTCATTGTGGGTCAAGATCTAAAAAGTGGCTCAATTTACAATAAATTTTGCAGCCAATGGTTTTCGGGCACGAGAAGACTGTTGGGCTAGGTCACATGTTCGAGAAAATACAATTAGTGGGTCATTTTGGGTCAGGGTCAAGCTAATTGTATTAAAAAACGGTTCAAATAATTTTGATTAAATTTTGTATCCTACGAGTTTCGGGCATGCGAATATCATTGGGCTAGGTCACATGTTCGAGAAAATTCGATTAGTTGGTTATTTCTGGGTCATTGTGGGTCAAGATCTAAAAAGCGGCTCAATTTACACTAAATTTTGCATCCAATGGTTTTCGGGCACGAGAAGAGTATTGGGCTGGGTCACATGTTCGAGAACTTTCGATTAGTGGGTCATTTTGGGGTCAACGCGGGTCAAATTAATTTTATCTAAAAAACGGCAATAAGGACTTTGATTAAATTTTGTGTACTACGAGTTTCGAGCACGATAAAATCATTGGGCTAGGTCACATGTCCAAGAAAATTCGATTAGTGGGTCATTTCTGGGTCATTGTGGGTCAAGATCTAAAAAAAGCTCAATTTACACCAAATTTTGCATCCAATGGTTTTCGGGCACGAGAAGACTGTTGGGCTAGGTCACATGTTCGAGAAAATTCAATTAGTGGGTCATTTTGGGTCATGGTCAAGCTAATTGTATCTAAAAAACGGTTAAACGATTTTGACGAAATTTTGTATCCGACTATTTTTGGGCATGAGTGGGTCACATGTTCGAGGACTTTCGATTAGTGGGTCATTTTTTGGGTCAAAGCGGGTCAAATTAATTTTATCTAAAAAACGGCTTTAACGATTTCGATTAAATTTTGTATCCTACGAGTTTCGGGAACGCGAAAATCATTGGGCTAGGTCACATGTTCGAGAAAATTCGATTAGTGCGTCATTTCTGGGTCATTGCGGGTCAAGATCTAAAAAGCGGCTCAATTTACGCTAAATTCTGCATCTAATGGTTTTCGGGCACGAGAAGACTTTTGGGCTAAGTCACATGTTCGAGAAAATTCAATTAGTGGGTCATTTTGGACATGGGTCATGATATTTGAACTCGAATTTAATTTTGACCGAGCATAGCTCGGTCTTCCCTGCTCGTATATATATATAATTATAATATCTATGAATTTCAAAAAACAATTCAAGTTCTTGTATCATTCTACTTAAATCTCCAAAGAGATAATTAATGATAAGGTGTAACCACACACAAGATTTGCTCGTATTAGAATATATGATATGATATTAAATATGCATGTTAAATATTTTAAAGAAAATTGTTTTAGAGTTTTAAGAAGAGATGAAAATAAAGATAAAATACATTTCTTCAATGCGTAGAGAAGAATCAATCTTTCCGTTTATTCATCGTACATTTCTTCTTTCATTTCCAGATACGAAAATACCATATTATAACATATATATCGGTTTTGATAGTCTCTGTCTTTTTTTTTAATATGACATTCATAAAAGTACGTTTCACAAGAATTTTTGAGCTTAATAAATTTTAATTAACGGTACAGGCTCCTCTCATACGTTGCATTTTCATAAGGAATATGATCAATACTTTTACAAAGGCCAAAAGATTTTCTATGATGTTGCTGCTAAACTTTAATTAACGATACAGGCGTCTCTCATACACTCCATTTTCATAAGAAATATGTTAAATATTTTTACAAAAAAATACACATTTTGTATAATGTTTCTGATAAACTTCCTCTGAACGTGTGATGTTCAATATATTTTAAGTTTTATCTGAGTTATAAAGTTTACTTAAGAATAAATAGCATTCTCAAATATGTTCCGAGTCGGTGCCTATGAGATATATAATTATTAAACTTTACGGATTTTGATACGAATTTTTGTAGTAATCAACATTTTTAACAACAAATTAAATAAAAAAAATAGAGATATTTAAATATAGTGCATATATGGGTAAAATGTTAAAAGGAAGGTACATTACATATTTTAAAATATGATGAAAAATTTTTAAAAAAATTCCAAGTGAAAAGAATGTTTGTAATAAACACTGAAAAAATTCCTAATTGCATGCACATTAATTTTAATAGTTTCCTATCGTTTTATGTTAACTCATATAAGCAAGCTTCATAGTAATTTGCCATCCTATCATATTTAAAGTACCGTTTCTGAGTTCTCCTGTGCTTTACCTTTCTTAAAAGAATATACCAACTGTTTTTACATAGGGAAACTCATATTCTACAATCGTCAACATCAATTAGCTTTTGATATTAAATTACTCTTATTGATAAACATTTGAATCCATAACATATGATCATATGCTGAGGCATATCTAAATGCTTATATAATATTAAAAAAAATCCTTATTCGTAATACTATATATTTCCCAGAATAGATCGATATGAATAAATGTGAAAATAAGTACCTAAATTTTCTAAGTTTCAAATGTTAACTATTTTATTAAAACCAGACGATACAACACGGAATTCCCGATACCAGAATATGCTGCTATGTGTACAGAACACAAGTAAAATAAATTTTAATTCAAAACTGTAATAAACGTTTTTTTATATAATATATACTATATTTTACATTGTCGACTAACTACATCAAAAGCATTTTTATATATAAAACATCAACTATGTATTCCAATAAGCTTTTAAAATTTATTAAAAACGATACTTTTGTATTTTAGCCACATTCAAGAAATTTTTAGCATAAGAAATCACCAAAGATTTCAATATTTACAGCACATGTTTTTAATTCTGATTATTTCAATATCGGTTCAGTTTGGTTCTGTTAAAATTGTGTTTTATTAATATTTATTTATTTATTCATTGATAAAGTGTTAATTTCATTATGGACTATTAACAGTTAACAAAAACTGAACTATTTATGTTGTTTTACGTGCAAACGAGTTTATGTTCCATACTTGAACTCCACGCGATAGACATATACTTTAAAAAAATCATGGTTGAGAACAGTTTAAAAAAATAAATAAATAAAAAGTAAGTAAATTAAGAAACAGTTTTGACACAAATTGTATTTGAAAGTAAATTGTTTTCTCTAATCTACGGTGTAAAAATTTAAATTCAAATGCGAGCTTTAAAAGTAATTAAATATGCGGAAAAAGGGAAACATATTGCATCCATCGTTGCCACCATCGATTATGACGTCAGCGTTACTCACGGACCTGTTTTTGCTTTATAATTTAGATATTAATTACTTAAAATAACATTCTCTATCAGTTATGAAAACAAAATATTTAATGTAAAAAATTTTAATGAAAAAAATCGGCAGAGTTTGCCTTAAAAATACTTTACGCAAACAATAGGAATAATTCAAAAAATATTTCTATGATATGAACTAATTACGATATTATTATTTAAATTAATATGAATGTGTATTTTATAAAATATCTTATGTGAAAATATTTGAATTATATTAAATTATGTGTTTCCCCTAATCTTTTCAATACATTAATCCCACATTTGTTCCTTTATTGAAAAGAACGGTGATGACGCCTAATAGCGTGAATTTCAGTTTTGAATTTCTACACATTTTAAACCCAGTAATCATAAAAGCACATTCAACAAGGACCAGCAAACATAATAAATTTTAATTATCGTTTCAGATCATATCTGTTCTTAACACATTCTTAAAAGAATCTGCTAATTAGTTTTACAATGGAAAATCCATTTTCCATTAAGTTTCGTTTCTGTGAACCTTCGTTTTTAAATGAATTTTATCGGAAATGTGTCTCTGAGTACATATTGCCTTTGCTTATGTGGTGAGACATATTAAAATACTATGATATTAAAAGATTTATGTGCTTATTGTTTTGCTAGATTTTAGACAGACCAAATCAATAATGATATAAAAGGAAATAATTTGATGCACAAAACTGTGGTCATATAGCAATATATATATATATTTTTTTTACTTTTTTCGTTTTATATATGATATGAAGGGACAGGAGGTAAAACGATGACAGTTCACCTTTTATGAAATTTGAGATGACAGTGTCTTCTGATAGCTTGGGAGGGGTGTAATCGTGTGGCAACCTTGAATCGAGGCAAAAATGTGAGCAATTCTTTCAGAAACACTGTTAAATATTGGTATAAACGAGGGAGAATGTTAAAAGTTGAAGCTGTTAAAGAAACAACGATAAATAACTATCATATAACTAACTGTTACTATTATCAGTTTCTCTGCGATCCTTCATATGATCTCAAGTTTAAAATTCCTCTTTAACGGAGTTGTGAGTTAGGGGAATTAATATTTCAAAATTAGTTTTAATAAACGTGTTTGTTATTTTAGCTTTAACATCACTTTTTAAAAACTATAGGAATTACCCGAAGAAATGTATGATATATAAATATATCATTACAATTATTTTTTTATAAGAAAGTTTATTTAAGAATAATTATGAAATAAAGAAACAGAGTTACGCGTCTCCTATGTGCGCAAACTAATCAACCCCTTTACTAAATTCATTCAACATTTCTATATTTCGTTATTCTACAATACACCATTCACAAAATTATCACCTAAAATTGTCCATCCTTGTTTTAATACTTCTCTATATTTTTACGAACATTCAGAAAAGCATGTTCCAGAAGGATCTGCCATCCTAATAAGTGTTAATTAAGACTACCACCAAGTAGCTTGATCTCTACACAAATCTACAAGAAATCCCATTTTTAAGAAAGCTCATTTTACATAAATCCCGTTTTATATAAATTTGCGTAAAAATATATATAAATACATAAATAGATATCTAAATTTTCAATTACTATCCCTATATAATGTAATTCATTAATGATTTGGAATCGCTTTTCTATGATTTGTATGAAAGATTATTTAAATTATGAAGATTCTAATAAATATTTTTATTTATTCGATTTAAATTCCTTGCATTAAGCATTGCTAGGCGTCTTAAGTATATTTTTGTAATAATTATGAAATAAAGAAACAGAGTTACGTGTCTTCATTGTGCGCAAACTAAACAACCACTTCCCTAAATTCATTCAACATTTCTATATTTCTTTGTCCCACAATACACCATTCACAAAAATATCACCTAAAATTGTCCATCCTTGTATTTATATTTCTCTATATTTTTACGAACATTCAGAAAAGCATATTCCAGAAGTATCTGCTATCCTAATAAGTGTTAAGATTACCACCAAGTAGCTTGATCTCTACGTCCTAAACAAATCGACAAGAAATCTCAATTTTTAGAAAGCCCATTTTACAGAAATCCCATTTTATATAAATTTGCGTAAAAATATATATGAATACATAAATACATATCTAAATTTGCAATTACTATCCTTATTTAATGTAATTCTTTAATAATTTGAAATCACTTTTCTATGATTTAAATGAAAGATTATTTAAATTATGAAGATTCTAATATTTTTTTTATTTGATTTAAAATCCTTGCAAAAAGCATTGCTAAGCGTCTTAAGTATATTTGTGTTATTATATAAATGTGTGAAAATATACAAATAAGTATTAGTTAAAGTTATAGAAAGTGATGAAGAATATACAAATGTGTCTCTTCAACGTGCACAAAAAATTCTCTACTGGGTGCGTGGCAAAATAATGTGGGGCATTTCCATTTTGTTAAATTTTTCGAGTTCTTGGTGGAGAAAGAAATTCAATAGTAATGTACATTTAAGAAAAACCTTATAACATTAATTTTATTAAATACGGAAATTTAAGTGCGAAATGATATTTACAATGTACTATAAATAGAAATTGCGGAAATTACATTTTGCAGATAACGTGATTTTTGATATAAAACTGTATGTTGTTCTTTTAGGATTTGGTTTGTAATTTTGAAGCTAAATGACGTCTCTTTTAGAAACTGATAAAAAAATATATATATTAGCATTTTAAATTAAATCCTCAAGAATTAAATTAAGCTTTACAAGAAAAAATTATGCAATTTTTACGAGATAAACCACTTTAATTTTAATGCTTTTTAAAAATATTTTAGCCGCTATTTTTTAAAAAAGTAATTATTTGTTACAAGTATATTCTTTGTCTTTAAATACTTGACTAGTTTTATTAGCGCTGAGGTACCTTATTGTACCTCGAATGGCTGGCGTAACTTTATAGAAAGTCCGTGGGTCTACTTAGACTGCAAGTAATGCACCAAAAACAGCATCCTCACAATTTGGTGGCCTTATGATCTGTTCATGAATCGAGAGGCGTCAACAAGATGCGGCATACATGCAGATTGTTTCTTGACTCCCTTTCTTGCTGAATGCAGCTGGTTATCAAGGAGAGATGTGGTATTATATAATGCTAGAGAAATATCTCCAGGGGGTGACAATTATTCTCCCCGGTGAACTTAAATCATAAGGTCAAATAGTATAAATATGACTAAAACCATTTATATACGTTGGAGGTTTAGGAATTAACTAAAAAAAAATGCGTCTTTTCAAATAAATTTTTCATTAAACTATTTTCATATTTGTTTATTTATTTAAAAGCAAAGAAATAATGAATAAAAGCACTTTCTTTAATTTCGATACTTTCTGATATTTTAGATGTATCATTATAATAACATATTCTCCAAATGTTTGACACTCTTATAGATTTTTATTAGCGAAATGGATGATTTCCATTCTTTCGACTTACTTAAAACAATCTGGTAATTGGTTTTACAATGGAAAACAGAATTTTCCTATATTTCAGTTTATCTGAAATTGTGACGTTAAGTGAACTTTATCGAGAAAGCGTATCTTACAAGGAGAGTGCCAAGCTTGGTAATCACAGATTTTGATTATTTTTATATATGTTGTAGGGTAGAAGCCCCTTAGTTTCAGGTTCAATGGATTTTTTTACAACGCTCCTTAGTTTTCGAGAAATGGGGGGGGGTCTAATATTATAACACAACTTAAATACTCACTTTGTAAAGAAGTAACTGCATCGGTCGTAGCTCAGTTGGTATGGCGTCTGCTCGTTGTTTAGGGGGCTCGGGTTCGATGCCGGAACGTGCTACGCTTGTTTTACAAATATGCTCGTAATTATAATTTAATAATCTCAATAAAAAATTTTGTTAACATAATTAAATTTTAATTTAGAATTTCTGAATTTTAAACCCTTATTAAATAGTTATCATCATTTAAAGAATTAAAAAAATGGATCTATTATTGACTAGTAAAAATTCAAAAATCGTTACAAAATCAGCATATTTGGTATCGAATTCTTCTCCCATCGCAATAGAAAACGAAGATATTTCAGATGGTGGATTATTTGTTAAAAATCTATTGTTTTACAATAACATTTTACAGTACTTGTACTTAAACGCATTCGTGACATCACTTTTTTGATTTTCATCGAATCCCGACACTTCAGATTGATCTTCTTGTGAACTACAGCTTGCTTCTTCCATTTTTTATACGATTATAAGCTGTTATAGAATGATACGCACCTGTGCGATAAAGATTGAAAACGAAAAACACTTAACTGCACCAAACGAAAAAAAAAGAAATAACCAAATTCTGTTGTGACGCCCTCTAGTTACAGTAAAATAAAACATAAATATGTTGTAATTTAATTTTTATGCTAAATTGTAATATAATCATGCTTCTTACTTTAAAAACAGAGTAGTATTATCATCGCATTGACTTCCCTTGTTAAGGCAATTTACAAATTATGTTTCTTTACAATCACGAATTGACACAATTGTTCAATATCGTTGTATTGATAAAGCATATATGGAATACATTTTAAAAGTGATTTTTAAAGAATCAAAAATGCTAAATTAAAATTTAATTATGTTGACAATTTTTTTATTGAGATTATTAAATTATAATTACAAGCATATTAGTAAAAAAATGAGAAAACGAACGTAGCGCGTTCCGGCATCGAACCCGGGTCCTCTAAACAACAAGCAGACGCCATACCAACTGAGCTACGACCAACGCAGTTACTTCCTTACAAAGTGAGTATTTAACTTGGGTTATAATATTAGACCCCCCCCCCCCCATTTCTCGAGAACTAAGGATCGTTGTATAAAATCCATTGAACCTGAGACTAAGGGGCTTCTACCCTACAACATATATAAAAGTAATCAAAATCTGTGATTACCTAGATTAAACAACTTTCGCGTATATAACATGTTTAAGTTTTATAATATTGAAAAAGCTTTCTATCAGATATTCATATGTTATACTAAAACCAACTCGATAAAGACGAATAAAATAAAAAGAAAATAGTTGTAAATAAAAGTAACGATGTTTTTTTTTTTTATTCTTTTCCATTTTTAACATTTTATAAAGTATTTGAAAAGCTTTAATGAATTCAGTTTGTCTGTCCGTTTGTTTGGCCATCTGTCTGTCCGTCTGGTTCCCTGGTCAAGCTCTAACTCGCTTAAATATAGTTGGATTGCAATGTAATTGATATACGTTATTGAAGATTATTAGGGCACGACACTAAATAAAGTGTTTATCATTTCTGGTACATTCCACAGGGGATAGTTACAGGAACAATCAAAAGTACTCCTTTAAATTACGGCCCATGGGAGAGATCGTTTTCAGTGCATTTTTAACTATGTTACACTATTTCAAACATAATGAAATTGATTTTCATCACTGAAGTGGACAACAAACTGTTTTCTATACAGTATAGACTATGTATCAATTATAGTTCGTTTTAGACACTTAAAAATTATTCTGTTACTTTACGGTCAATGTGAGAAAAATCTTTTTCAGTGCATTTAAATTATATTAAACTATTTCAAGCATAATGAAATTGATATGCATAACTGTATTGGATGGAAACTTGCTTTCGATAGAGTATAGTGTAAGTAGTAATTATGGTTCGTTTATAAGGACGCACAAAAAATTCCCTTACATTATAATCTATGGGAAATATTGTTTGCAGTGAATTTTTAACATTTTATGATACTTGAAACATAATGAAATTTAAAAGGATCACGAAGGGAATCTACTTTAATGAATTGATACTTTAATAAAATTACTATTTCAATGATATACATTACTGAGGTTCACTATAGCATGTTTTCTGTACATAGAATTTATGGTTTGTTAACAGAAACGCTCAACATAATACTGTTACAGGACTGACTATAAGCCATAACTGATAGACGTACGCTTCAACTGTCAATATTTATTTTAAAACATAGCTATTTATTTGCGTATTACGAAGTTTGTAGATCACAAACAAGACAATGAATTTGCGCATATTACCAGCTATGGACAACAATTACTGAAAATGCTTTTTTACTGCTTTGCGTTTTTTATATATTTATTTAGATGTCTCATTTCATTTTATGAACGAAAATTAAACTTCATAAGAATATTTCGATAGTGTTGGAAATTGCTTCATAATCCATGCCAGCAGGCATGAATTTTCATTATTGTTATGTACAGTTCTGAAGACATTGAATTAATTTTTACATAAGTTATGATGAAGGAATATATTATTTTTAAATTTAGTAATGTCAATGAGCATTATTATTTTTATAAGCACAATACCGCAATATATAAGCATCATAAATTTTAATAGAAATAAACAAATAAAATAAAAAGTGTAGAAATATATCAATGAAAGTTATTCAAGAGTTTTAAGATATAAAGATGAAGAAAAGTATGCGTTTGTACAAAGGGCAGAATTAGCTATTCTTTCTTTCATTTATTTGAACATTTTTCCGTTTCTTCACTAACACAAAATTTTATCTCATTTTTTTTCATCTTAATTTTGATAAACATTTTTGTATTATTTTTATTAGTTTATAGAATTTTACTGCATTACATAAACAATGTGAAAAATTCAACCGTAAAAGAAAGTATATTTTTTAAAAAATATTTAAATAAAAATTAGTTTAGTGATTTAAAACTAATTTTAAAGAAATATTTAATATTTGGTTCTTCTAATACAATCATATAAACACTAAATTCAGCACATAGTTTCTCCTGTATTCTTATGCGACTATAAAGTGCTTAACAACATGCAATTTTTGAAAACTTTCTCATCCTTCTCATCAGCAAATCTTATATATCAAAAATAGCATTTTTGACACTTTTTACTTTTTCCACTTTCTTCATTTATCTTTTTGTCGTTAAAGAAAAATACAGCACATTTTCACACCTTCCATTAAGTTGGGTCCAACTCAGTTATTCTTTGTAAGGAATTTTATCACGTAAATAAGTTGAGTAATTCAGTTTTAAAGTTTAAGTAATCATTTCTCATTCGACGTGACCTGTTAAGTGTTTCTTTATTTTTCCCAAACTGTGTCCAAAAATAGGCATATTTTTCATAAGCAATTTCACATTCAAATCGATCATATAAATTCTAACTGGAAATTAAAATTGAAATTATTATTTGCATGTAATTATCATTGTATTGAAATTATTATAATTAATAACTATTAATTAATTTACATTTCTTTTTCATTTACAGATACATATAAAGAAGATATGTCATTTTTACGTAAAAAGGCATTTTTTGCCAAATAATGGATTATTGTAGGAAGATGTCTTTATGAGACAGTATCTAATTTATGACATTCATCTCACTCATTCGTCATTTATTTTGAATTAAATTTCTCAAGATTGTCGAGTCAAAGTTGAAAGTGTATTGCACTTGCATTGAAATTGTAGAGTTAAACGATCTTACGCAAATCCGACCCGGGTCGAGTTGACGTTATTTTTTTCAGTGCGGATCGTGTTCATATTTCGGGTTCAGGTTGGTTTCTGTTTCAGTTTCGATACTTCCGGGTCGGGATCGGATTGACCCGACTTTTCTAAAGAGAAGCATGGATATTTTTAATGAAAAACGCTATATATTTGAATATTAATGAGTGCATATGTGTTCATTGTTATACAAAAATGATAAAATTGATAAAATTAATGATAAAGGTACCTATACTTGTAGTAATATATGAATTAATTTTCTTTTACTTCGGGTTCGGGATTGGATATTTCAGATACATTTTAGGTTGACGCGTGTCTGGTTTCCGGTTAATGAATTTGTTTTGTCGGTGTTGTCTGGTTTCGGGTTAAGCAGAATATTTTGGTTCCGTGCAGGACTGTAAAGTGAAGACACCACTCTAATATAAACCTCATTGCTTTCTTCATCCTCGCATTAACAGTTTCTGAAAGTAATGACATTGAAAAGTTCTTGTAGACACCTATTTCAAATCATTTATATATAAATATATCATTTAAGGCCTTTCTGAATTTTTTGTAAAACCAGGCGATCTGAATTTGGCGAACGTTCTGACTCAATCATAATAAGTTTGATACATGAGATTTCCCTAATGCGACGATTTGGCCGAATAGTATTAAACTTTTGTTAATTTTTATCTTTCACCCCTATGAGACGTTCACTTTCAAAGAACAGGCGTTGTAATCAACACTCTAGCAAAAAATCAACAGTTGTGGGTGTTGCCGTATGGGGCATGGAGCATCCTGGATTACAGAATGTTTCAGTGCAGCTAAACAATATCCTCCGTAGGTAGTGATGGATGGCAAGACTATGTACTCCTGAGTATATAAAATTCATGCGATGAACATATTATTATTTACATACTTTTCTTTGTTTAGACAATGGTTTCAGTAATTTCACTATGTATGTTTTTAAACATTTTGAAATCAATACTTAAAACATTTGTCAACAAATGTAAAACTTTTAATATTGACGCATTTATGTTATTAATTGTTCAAAATCAGATCGTAGTCCTATGTTTAACAAGCAAAAATTGAACAATCTGAAGGCGGGAAGTAACGCGTTGGTACACATAGTAATGAGGTAGGATAAATTTAGCATAAGGATCTTAAGATAAGATTTTTTTTTGTACCTAAGAAGCTATTACTATGCAATTATGAATAAGTAATATAACAAATAATAACAATTATTGAGTAATAATAGCTCAATAAAAATAATTAGCAATTCCTTCTTAAATGTTTAAAAAAAAATAATGATTAAAATTCATTATTTATTGACCAGTAAGTTCCTTATCATTCATCACATGGTCACAGCCTTTATTACTAAATAATGTTTCTGAACAGTGTAAATAGCATACAAAAGTTTGTTTCCCAACTTCTCAAACTGCTTAGAACAATTGAAGTTATTTACATTTTTTCCAAAGTAAAATATCTCTGAGATGCCTTGTTCTGTCACTTAGATATATATTTTTTTACTAAATCAAGAGATCAAGCAATACATAGTTTTGTTTGTGTAAAAAATTAGTAAATAATAAAATTTACAAAATTCATTAATTTAAAAGTGTCCCAAGATTACCTAACCGCTTCCATTGATGCATGTTTTTAAAAGATAGAAGAGTAAGCGAGAATTTCTCTACAGAATTTTGATAATAATATTTTTCTCAGATAATTGTTTATAAGCTTACAAAGAGTACGATAGGTTAGAAATCTTTAATATATATATATATATATATATATATATATATATGTGTGTGTAAGATAACGCTCTCTATAACGAGCGCACCTCGGATCCCTCTGTAACGAACGGTCGATAGCCGCTATAACGTATCCCAGTATTAGGTATCAAGATGTTTGAAGAACCATATTTAGCGCCGTTAATGTAGTTTCTTGGCACTCGTTCGTCGAATCACCGTGTAATTCATAGGCTAGAAGATAAAAGTATGTAGTCGGGCGAATGTAGAAGAAATAAGCAGGCATTTTCCTGGGAACTAGCTTTTATTCCTTGGTATTACAAGTCTCTCCTTAAGCTAAACCCAGGGGACAGTTTGAAGAGTCTTTTACCGGGAAAACATCGTCTTATCGGCCGTAATTCGGCGAATTGCCGGACTTACAACGGCAAGGATGCCGCCTCACTTCGAAGACTAACGAGCCGTAGTTTTTGGGGAGAGTGATCAGCGCAAAAGGCCACGCAAAAAACGTGCGGAGCACGTTATATACGACCGGACCACCGCTAGAGACCACTCTGCATATTACGAAATAATGTAATTTAATTGGCTAATTAGCTTTTGACTCATATCTGGGTAAGCAGCCCAGACAATTATTCATGAAAAAACTAACCACCGGGAGAAGAGAGATGCGCTAACGTCAGCACTTTTAATCTTAACTATGATTCAAAATTGATATATGTTCGTAATAAATGTATTGTAAGGAAAGTTAAGTTACAGGGGCAACTAGAAAAGAAGGCCGGAATTTAAAATTTTGACACACGATTTAGGGATTTTAAACTTTGAATTTTTATATTTTAGTTTCTGATTTGGAATGGGTTTAACTAACTATGCTTTCATATCAATCCACATTCGTTCACATTCAATATTCTTTCATACTTTTTCACATTCATTTCATATATATATATATATATATATATATATGTGTGTCTGTGTGTTGAACTGGTTACATGCATTTATTTAAAATCAAACATAATTAGTTTTTTAAAAGGTGATTCATGTAAAAGATAAATAAAGATTTTACACAAACACGATTATATTACTACGATGCAAACTGTATGCAGAATTACACTCCTAACAAATGCACAATACCAGATTAATTCGTCTAGAAATCCTTAGACAATTTACGTCTGGAGGCCATCTTTCAGATGTATGAATTTCAAAACAAGATTTTATATTGCAATGATTTTAATTTTAATTTCAAGTATTAAAATATCAATAAATGAAAACATTTTTATGAAAAAATAGAACATTAATTATTAAATTCATAATAATAAAACTGCTTTTTAATTTATTTGCAAGTCATTTTGAAGAAGGTAAAGTGTATAAAAAATGTACAAAGAAAAATTCGTTATCCTATAAAATGCTATAAAAAATTCTCAATATTACTTTTTTTAAACAATACGCCCATATGCCTACATAACGTTGAAATTTATGAAACAAATACCTAATAATAATAATAATAAAAGTTCACTATAAGCATATTTTTCTTATAAAACATAGAATCATCAGACTTTATAAGAAACATAACTTAGGATTGAAATTTTTTCAGGACACTGGGTACCTGAAATTTACATTCTCCATAAGCAATTACCTAATCTAATATCTGTACACTGCTAATGCGTAAAACGTTTTGACTGAGAAAAAAATCTTTATTTTACCCAGCAGACTTATTTTTCCTAAATCATTACGCAGTACGAAAATATTGGCAATAAAAAAACTTTTATTCTTAATGCAAAAACGGAAATATTCCTTGATAAAATGAAGCTGATAAAAAATTCCCATAAACATAAATATGAATAAAAGAACAAACAGTTTGGTATTTCCGAAACACTATTTCATGAATATTAAATGGGCAAATCTTGAAATAATTTTCGGCTTCATTTATTACGGTGATATAAATACGTTCGATGGTCTGAACACACTTTTGTTTAACAGGAAATAAACCTAATATTAATTTCCTTAATAAATAAAAGGTGTATTTTTTTTTTTTTTTACAAATAAATATATTTATAATGATAATGCATTCTAAAAACATATGTTGTCTCTTTTATGCAATAAATTTTTCAATAAATGCTATTAAACAGGCGGTAAATCTCAGCGAATTTCTTTTCTCAGGGTAGAAATACAATTTGATTATTTTAATGGGGTGTACAAACATATAAAGTACATTAAAATTAAGGAATATGTTTTCACGACAATTTTATATATTTTTTTAAATAGAGATGTAGAATGTAGTTACATTAGTGAATAACATTATTTAATTACCGTAATGCACATAATAATACAACAAAAAATAAAATTTCCTTCTAAAATAAACATTCCAACATAATGTTAATGTGACTAAAATCTATATTCGGTTGAGAATTACTTTGCTCAAAATAGTATTTAAACAATTTGAGAATATTTAGATTACTTTGCGCCTTTAAATTAATTTAACATAAAGGAGTATACAGGGTGTCCCATAAGTCAGTTTATACTTCAAATATTCTAAACAAATGTGATTTGCTTCACAGGACTTGTCAAAGTGTCGACGTTTTGTGGGAAAATGAAGAAATAGTTTAAAGTTTCATTAATATATTATTTTTACACAAACATTCCGACTATTTGACAAATCTTATGGTACTCCGATTCGAAAATGTGTTACCTTTTTATGGATTTTGCTTTCTTTTGTCACAAAAATTCAGAGTAATGCACAATTGTGTTGTGCAATATGAAATTAAGTAAAAGTCCCTTTAAAATTTCTTTCTTTTGCCACAAAAGGTCGACAAAGTCCTACACTGAGAAAAAAGACACTTTCAAATCTGAGTAAATCGATGTTTTCATTTTGTTATGAAACTTTTTGTTTCAAATATGATGACTCAATGCTTTCAATTCTGAAATACCTGAAAAACTCAGAATATTGAAACATGGACATACTCAAAACTGAGCACATAGAGGTCAGTTCATACTGATTTTTGAAACATGGACGTACTCAAAAATGATTAGAATCAGTTCAAACTCATTTTTAGGGTTTCGTTCATCTCACGAAACCCTATTGCTCCCGCTCCGTTGTCTGTCTGTCACAGAGCCATTCTCGAAAACTGTGTAACTTACAGAGTTGAAACTTTGTGTATAAATCAGAATATCAGCTGTAAAGAGCTGAAAATATTAAAATTTGAAAAATTCGTATTATTTTAATAAATAGAAATAAAAAACCAAAATTCTAACAGACTTTTCTTATTAAATTTGAACATTTTTCCTTATAGCAGATGCCAAAAATTAAAAATCCATGGTGAAATTCTATCGACAATAATTAATTTTCCATCAGACGATTTTCACGTGAAAAACAAAAATAAAATAAAAAGTTTCACCAATTGAAAAAAAAAGATTAATGTGAAATAAAAATGATTGACGTCATAGTGGTAATAAAACAGAAAGATTTCTCAATAATACAAGGAGTATGAGTATGTGTGCATGTACACAAAGCAGATTAATTACATGTCATTAGAGAATTAAAAAGAAAATCTGACGTCATATCGCAAGTTTAACGGATTTTTCAAATGTTTCAGTATAATACAAAGCGAGTATGAATATGAGTAATAGAGAATAGTAAATATATGAGTTTTAGGAACGTATTGAATCATGATAAAAACCCGATTATGGAAATATTAGCATATTTTAACATTTTGAAGGTGTACAACATGTTTAATTTTGAAATTATTATTATTTTTTTAAATATCGCATTTAGTCCACATGACAGATATTATTATGACAGAATATAATAGTGGGCTTCACCCGCTATCGGGCCGGTTCAGATATTCGAAAAACCGAGAAAAATAGACAGTTTTTTTTTTTTTTTTTTTTTAGAAAATGAAATTTATTTCGATTTTTTTAAAGAAAGGATAAAGTGTTTTGAAAGGAATATTAAACGAAACCCTTTGTGCGAACTTGGATCACACTTACCCACTTGTTAAAACATGGAAATACTCAAAATTGAGCACATAGAAGTGAGTTCATACTCATTTTTGAAACATGGACATACTCAAATATGAGCACATGATGTTTTATTCTGAGTGTGTGCATGTTTTCAGAAATGAGTATATACATGTTTCAAACTTGAGCAATTTTGATTCGGAGGCATTTTGATTATGCGACATACTCAGATTTGAGTATTTTTTGCTCAGTTTTGAAAATTTGTTTTTAGAGTGTATGATGTAATCAACTTCCGATACGATAAAGTGTTATATTTTTTTCGGATTTTGGAAATGTGAACGCTTTTATTGGATTCCTTGCAATATATGTTTCCTTTTGTCACAAAAATTTGGAGTTTTTGACAGATCTTGGGGAATATCTTATATCCTGAACTTAGGTAAAGGTCTCTTTAAACTTTTTTTTCCCTTTCCACTGAAAAGCCGACGATTGGACAAGTTCTGTGGTATGAATTACACTCCTAAACGGCCATTTGTTATTTTTTTGTTATTAATTTTTGAAATAGGAATACATTTATTGGATTCTTGGAACTATTTACTTTTTTTTTTGTCACAAAAAGTTTGAGCTTTCGACAGTTTATTTGAAGAAGTCAAAGTTTGTGTAAAGGTATCTATTAACTAATTTTGTCTTGTTCCACAAAATAGCCAACTTTCCGACAAGTCCTGTGATGTAAACCACACTCCAATACGATAATCAGTTATTCTTTTATGAATTTTGGAAATTTGAATGAAATTATGGGACATCCTGTATTTTCAAACCTCTGTCTCAAAATATGGAAGTACTGTTTAGTTATATAAGTTCAGTATATTATTCGATTGAATTATTTACCATGATAATATGTCCTAAAACTCCATCCACTTACTTGTGCCAGTATAATGAATGATTGAATGTTTTATTGAAAAACTGTAGAAGTTTCCGGATTTTGTATTTTACATTGTTTTAACAATTTATTTTTATTGAAATAAATGACGCCAATACGCCAGTTTTCTTGGTGATTCTTTTGTTAAACTATGTAAATAAATATTCAAATTTTAATTGCTTAATAGGCGTATAGCCAACATAGTGAAAAAGTACCCAAGCCGGGACTCGAATCCGGGTCATCAGATTAGCGCACTGACGTTCTACCAACTGAACCACTTGGGAACGATACTCAGCCTGGAACTTTTTCACTATAACGTGTTGGCAAGGCTACAAACGCAGCACAAGATGGAATATTTTCCGTGAGCCGCCAACCCTGTGGCAAACACGAAATCAAAGAAAATCCAGCATCGACAATTGAATAAATTCATATTTAATACTTGGAAATTTTTCCAGAGAAAATTTTACACGCCTTGCATTCATAATATTTAAATTTTAATTGCTTTATAGGCGTATAGCCAACATAGTGAAAATGTACCCAAGCCGGGACTCGAACCCGGGTCATCAGATTAGCGCACTGACGTTCTACCAACTGAACCACTTGACAACGATACTCAGCTTGGAACTTTTTCACTATAACGTGTTGGCAAGTCTACAAACGCAGCACAAGATGGAATATTTTCCGTGAGCCGTCAACCCTGGGGCAAACACGAAATCAAAGAAAATCCAGCATCGACAATTCAATAAATTCATATGTAAATAAAGTTATATAATATTTCATCATTTTAAATATTACAATATTAATACAAAGTATAATGCAGAAATGTTGATACGAAATACGATTGAAGCATTAGAAGTAGCATACAGTACAAGAAATTAAATTAAGGAGCATTATTTTATCGTCTATGTGATTGTGCAGAGTGAGTGCTAAAACAAACATTTAGTATGTCTCAAAACACTATTTCTTATTTTAAATTATTAAAAAAACCTGAACAGGAGAAAAATATTATAAAAAAAATAATAGAAAACTGAGATGTTAAGATCTTTATACAGAAGAACACCAAACTGAAATTCTTAATTTTTTTTCTTACCTTTCATTATTTTCATTATTATTTATTTCATTCTTTGTAAAATAAAACGAGTGTAATTCCCTAGGGCATTTCTAAAGAAGTTGAAATAAAGAAGTTTTTTATTATATAAACGAGTATATATTTTTTGTCGTTATTCCTCCAATTTCTGTTTCACTTCACGTTGAAGCTTTAGCTTTTAGCAACCTAAAACTTGTAAAAGATAAAATAAAGTTGTAAAAATTCAAGAACACTGTAAGGAATTGTACATTTCAATTGTTTAAAGAAAGATTTTTTTTTTATTCCAATTGTAGGACAAAAGAACCTTGTTGGAAATGAAAAATAAGAGAAAAATTTTGAAGTAGATTTTTATTTAATTGTGAAGTGATGTTAACGATTTTTCCCTTTTTTTACAATAAAACTACGTCTGAAACGTTCCTGCGGTTAACAGATGTGTTTAAGTAAGTAGTATGATCCTTCTTTAGAAATAATAATTTAATGTCTAGTGTAGCTCAAAAATCCGTGTAAATTTTAAAATTCATTTTAAAGGGAATAATATAAAAACATAAGGGCATTCTGCTCTAAAAGCATTGTCAAAATAATTTTGTAACTGCAGAAATAGCTTTAGTTTAAAAATATTCACAAAAATGAGCGCTAGGACGATTGCTGCTTCCACACATGAGGGTGGTTATAAGGGTGACATGATAAGGGTATCCCTTTCAGTGCGGAATTTTTTTTGGGAGGTTAATGCCCTGTGCGGAATATTTTGACCAAAAAGGCGATTTATTCAAAAACAACAGGAAACTCCGTGAACCCCTAGGCCACTTTTGTCGACGCTGATACGGCTGATGTAGTCCACACATAGACCTTACTATAAATCTTACAATAGACCTTACAATAGAACTTACAAAATAGATTCTTTCTCTGAGAGTCCACAGCACCCAACTCCTAGATGTCGACAATAGTCGACTCCCGCACTCGGACCCTTATGTCGACTTTTGTCGACTCCCGCACTAAAAGGGGTATACATGTTATAAGGGTAATACATGAGGGTGGTTATTCCACACATGAGGGTGGTTCCACAAAGACCACACATGAGGGTGGTTATAAAAGAATATATCAGTGGTTGGATTTTTTTTTGCAAATGTAATATTAATTTAGAATGTGTAACAAATTTACGCGCATCGGAGAACATTTTCTTCTTTTGATATAACTGTGAGCAGAATTTTTAAAAGCATTGATTGTCTGTTCTCGCTTACAAAATTCATAGATAACATTTGCTGAGTAATTTGTTCTAAATGTTAAATTATTGTTCAAATCTAATAAAGGATGCACTCTGAAGTCAAATATTTTATGATTATCTTAATATACTTAACTCTGGAAAATATTCGCGATATAACCTTCTGTTACTTTTTTATCTATAATTTTATTTATTTATGTTAAAAACAATCCCCCATCCTGAAAATGTTTCACTGAAAGAAATGAAGTACTCAAAAATGAGTAATAATGAGTAAATATGAGTAATCGATATACTCATATCAAATTCAGTATGTTTGGTTCAAAAGTGAACCAATTCTTTCTCAATTTTGAAACATCACATATTAACAAACTCAAACTAAACGATAATGTTGTACTTTGTAATGATTTATTTCATTTATGACGGCATAAAAGATGTTCATTAATAGAAGAACAGTGCAATATAACCTAGAAATACGAGGGTAGTTTGACAAGTTCTCGTCTTCACACAGAGATTGAACAATTATGACCAAATGACAATGACGTTTGTAAAGTATAATCCTTTAGATGACCTGCTGCCGAGTTTCAGCCGCGTGAGTTTATTGATTATTGCTTGGTGATAAAGTAAATTAAACAAGTTTTGACATTTTTTTAAAAAATGGAAATAATTGAAATCCGAGCTGTCATAAAATACTTCGTTAAAAATAGTTTAACTCCCACGGACATACAAAAAGTGTTACTTTTCACCTTAATTTATTCTTGTCCTTCGTATTCGACGATAAAAAAGTGATCACCTGAATTTAAACATGGCAGGATATCCTTTCACGATGATGAACGCTTAAGACGCGCAAAAACCGCTACGACCGACGAAATCGTCTCAAAAATTCACAATGCCGTATTGAATGACCACTGATTGAAAATACGACAACTTTTTGACATTGAAAACATCTCCATACATCGTGTCATTACATTTTATACGATGTTTTGGGCATGAAAAAGTGTTTGTTGAATATCGACCAGAAACGCCAAAGAATAAACATTTCTCAAGAATGTTCTGAAATGTATTGTGTTACAAGTTGAAAAATAAAATGAAATATTGTTAAAAATTTTGTATTTTCTTTGTCGGGCTGAGAAATTTTCGAACCACCTTCGAACAGAGCTGCACTAAAGAATTCGCACACAAGAGCGCGTCTTAAATGTATTAACCCACTAGCTGCCAAAACTATATGGGCGGAGTCTTCAATGTTTTTACTGAAATTCGTTTGCCACCAAAAATTCTGAAAGATAATATTCGGTATCTTTAATAGCGAAGTTTTTGTCATTACATAAACTATATTTTAACACATTAAAATAGTGGTAGCTTTAGCTTGGCAGGTTTTTCTTTTCACACACTTTTATTTTGAATGTTGCGAAAACGCACCAATAGCAGGGAATGGGTTAAGTTGCAAGGGAACTACATTGAAAAATAATATGAAATTATGTCAAAAATCTTGGCTTTCAATGTCAGGCCGAGAACTTATCACCCACCCTCATAAGGCAATAATATTATTTTTTTATTCCTCGGAAGGAACTATATCTTGGTTCTCCACATTATAATGCGTGAGGTTACATTGCGTTGTTGATATCAGCACTTCGTATACTCATAGGCAGTAATTCCGGTCTGTGCACTGACAAGGAAGCTCTCCTTAAATCGCATACTCAGAATTTTTTGAAAAAAAAATGCTAATGGAACTACTCTTGTACGTTATAAAGGATTAGTCAAATTTAACTGCGGAATCCCAGTAGAAAATCTGTAAAAAAATAAAATCTTTCGAGTATTTGGCGCAAAAAAAAAGAGATTTAGCAACACTTTTTCTTCGCTAAATGAGAGCGATTGTAATGTATTTGAAAATTCCTGGTAAAATGAGTGTTTAAATGCGAAGTACTTTATGAATTTAAACTTCAACGATTAAATAGTTTATTATTGTTTCTATAAACTTATATTATATATATACAAGTTAAGTACTGCTGAAGTTGTTTAATTTTACATTGTTTATACGGCTGGATAAGATTTAAGTGTATTTTAACAGTATCCGATTAAAAACATTCTCATTATACATTTCGATTTTGAATAAGTCATTGTTCCCCTAGCAACAAGACTTTTCTCTTGTTGTCTCCGGCACTAACAATATCGAGGTCAAATTGATAGTGCTCAGAATCGGACAATTAATTTTTAGTTTGAAACATTTTTAATGAATTTAAATTTTGTTCTAAACCGTAGAATACGATTGTTAATTTTCTTTAGATGTACATATATCAAAACCGTAGTTATAAAAGTGAATTTATTTAAGTTAAACAAACTTAAACTATTTCAGTATAAAGAGTGGAAAGCGTTTTCCCTGAAAGAGTATTTATCGTAAATGTGTATACATATATTTTTTAATTTCATTGTGTCGCCAACCTAGCGATAAATCGCCAAAACACGAAATTTTCATATTTTTTTACGGACGTTATATCGAGGTTCCGCAGCAATTTTTTTATAAATGTGTATATCCTCATGAGAAAAATATTCTGTAATTTTTTCTGAGTATGCGCTTATAGAGACCTTCCTTGTGAGTGACATTGTTAATTGTGAAAAGAAAATTATATTCAAGATTCATCCGAAAACTTTGAAAGTAAGTGTTCTCTGTTAAATATTCAACACATTATTTTTCTTATTTTATGCTTTCAACTATATCTTCTGTAAATATTAAATTAATGTCAATATTAAATTATGCACAGTATTTTAAAATAATCTAAAAGTGCTTGAAAACATTGCTCTTGTTATAAAATTATTTGATTTGGGTATGTTGATAATTTTTTGCTATTTTTCCTAAATAAATAATCAATTAAATGTTTCTAGTTAACACGTTTGAGTGAAAATTAATGTCAGTACATTTTTACTTTAATTTGTAATAAACGGAGAGGTGGATCAGGGAATAACAAGCCCCCTAAGAGGGTCCCCTTGAGAAGAAAAAAAAATTTCATTTAACTTATTTTAGTTTTGAAAGTGTTTTATTAAATATCTTTTAGCCCATGTTTTTACCTAAATTTCGGTGTTCCATGTGGTACTAATCGGCCGTCTTGGACGCCCTCTTGCTGTACTTCATATTTTTATGACCAGAGCATTGTTTTAAGCATTTTAAAATTATTTTAAAATACTGTGCACAACTTAATAATAACATAAATTTAATATTTACAGAACGTACTACTGATTACACAAAAGAAAAAATGTATTGAATATTTAACAAAGACCACACATGAGTTCATATTTGAATACATCCATTGGTTCAAAAAAGAGTACATCATAGTTCATAATTCAACACATCCATGAGATCAGAAATAAGTACACGTGTTTAACAATTTTGAAAACATTTGTATCGGAGCTATTTGTTGAGTATGTGACGTATTTAAAATTGAGTACTTTTTACTCAATTTTGAGAACCCATTTTTTTTTCAGTGTTTCAGTTCAAACTGCATTTCCAAAGCGTTCTTATATATATATATATATATATATATATATATATGTATATATATATATATATACTGCACTTTTATAAAGACTGCTTAGAGCAATGAATGCAATGAAAGTTTTTGCGTAAACTCCATACAAGTACTTATTTATGTCTAATTAGAAACGGGATTATTTGTCGTAGAATTTATTTTACGCTGTCACAACATAGACTTTATTATTTATTTAATGGAAACCAATTTTACTTGACTCTTTTCTGGTTGAAAAATATAATTAATATCATACTTTTTCAATGTATTCGAGCCACAATCATATATTCTAATACGAGCAAATCTTGTGTGTGCGTGTGTGTGTGTGATTATATATGCAAATTTTATCTTAAAAACGGCTCTAACGATTTTGACGAAATTTTGTATCCTACCATTTTGCGGCACCAGAAAACTATAGGGCTAGGTCACATGTTCGAGAAAATTCAATTAGTAGGTCATTTTGGGTCACTATGGGTCAGGGTCAAGCTAATTGTATCTACAGAACGGTTCAAACGATTTTGACTAAATTTTGTATCCTACCATTTTCGGGCCCGAGAAGACTATTGGGTTGGGTCACATGTTCGAGAACTTTCAATTAGTGGGTCATTTTTGGGTCAACACGGGTCAAGTTAATTTATCTAAAAAACGGCTCTAACAATTTTGATTAAATTTTGTATCTAACGTCTTTCGGGCACCAGACAATCATTGGGCTAAGTCACATGTCCGGGAAAATTCTATTAGTGGGTCATTTTTGGGTCACTGTGGGTCAAGCTAATTTTATCTAAAAATCGGTTCAGACTATTTAGACTAAATTTTGCATGCTATGGTTTTCGGGCAAGAGAAGACTATTAAACTACCTCACATGTTCGAGAAAATTCGATGTGGGTCATTTTGGTCATGGGTCATTATGGGTCAAGCTAATTGTATCTAAAAAACGGCTCAGGCTATTTTGGCTAAATTTTATAACCTTCAGGTTTCGGGCACGAGAAGACAATTGGGCTTGGTCACATGTTCGATAAAATTTTATTAGTCGGTCATTTTGGTCATGGGTCATGATATTTGAACTCAAAACTCATTTTGACCGAGCATAGCTAGATTTTAATTACGGTCTTCCCTGCTCGTAATTAAAATTGATCATTTTCATATACTTTCTTTTAACTTACATTTTTTGTATATATGTGGCAGTCAATTATTGTGACTCATTTTTCACCCACTTCCTGTTGACATAGAGCTTTGAAATTTGGAATATACAGGGTGTCCACTCTCCACGGTGGCCAATGCCTAATTCCTATACCGTTAATCATAGACATATAGTTCCAATTGCAAAAATGTTTTAAATGAGGTAAAGAAGTATTTTAAAAGTTATTTAGGTCAATAAAAACATTTCTTAAAAAGTTACGATTTTTAATTTTTATATAGTCCCCCAGTTCTATAAGTGATATTTAGTGAAAAATCCCTATTACACTAACAATTAAGACAAAAAAAACTCTCATTCATCTAACACTAAAATTGATCGAGTTATGAATGTTCGAATTACTTGATTTATACCAGTTTTCTGCATCTGAACACAGAGGGGTTGAGCCATGCTTCGATTGATCGTACACAAAGTGCTTAAAGTATTTGAAGAATTTATTTCTCGAGTATCTATTGACTGTGCCTTTTCAAAGTTTTATTCTGTAATTCCTCATTTAAAAATTTATGGTATTTTTCAGAAAGCATAACTTTGTAAATTTGTAAATAAAACTAAAGATAGGAGTCATATTTTATTTCCTTATGATACATTTCTGTGTCACATCCTCTGCACTGTAGCTGTAAACAAGTATACATTTCAACTTATGATTAACCGCTCACCAACTTTGTTTAAACATATCTATGCGACTTTTTATGCTAAAATGCTGAAAGTTTGTATACGACCTAATTAGTGTATGTGGTACATTTTACTCATTGGATTTTTTTTACGGGGGTCGTGTAAAAGTTTTAATTTTATATTTCTTCGAATTTAATCCCTAAAAAATTTTAAGTGATTTCTTAAAATTCTGTACCTTTTTTGCGTAACTTTGTAATTTATAATATATGCCTACGATCAATATTTAACCTTCTCACCGCCTCGACCTGATATATCCGTTCACTATGCTGTAGGTTTCACAGCAATACAAGGTTTGTTTAATTTAATATAATTCTACAAATATAATGTATTTTTAAAACATCAAGTAATGATTGATACTCTCAAAGATTATACTTCTATACGTAATTAAGTTTTTTATCTCAAGTTTGAAAATTCAGATTTTTTAAGCATTTAAAAAAAATTACAGAGAAAACAACATTACAAGTTTGCCCTTTTGCTCGGCGGTCAGGGGGTTAAGGAATAAATGCCGAGATCAATGTTTGTAGGACGCACTGTCTAGTAAAGATGTTTAGAAAACAAATCATCATACATTTCATCGCCTATTTATTTAGATCTTCTTTTAAATGGGCTTTAATTTGCTATTTTTAAAGAACAACATGTACAGCACCATCGATGAATGGAAAATTTAAAATTATGTTCTTTGTGTTAAAAATATTCCTACTCTTTGGCGTATCTTGTAGTGAAATTCTTACTTCGATACGCTATTTTTTTTATCATTTCCCTGACGCATGGGACTCCCAGTGTTTTAGGATTTTCAAAAACAAAATTACGTTGCAATATTTACTACTAATAATTAATAATCATTGCGTCTCGTATGTAAGGTATTCTATATTGTAAACAAAAGAACATGAGAGAAAAGATAGAATATCTTTCCTTATATTTACATGACAACCGGAATTTTCATTTAAGTGTCTATGTATTCTAAAAACAAAATAATTAACTTTGATGTCTCCGCTGTTGCCGTAATTGAATTAATTTAGTGTGACCTTTTGATTTTCTGGAATTATATTAAATAAACTATGGCATTCAAAAACATGAAGACTGTATTTTTATACACAATATATGATAAACACGCTGAATCAAACAGTTTTTTAATCGAAGAATTATTTTAAACGCTATTTAATGTTGACATTCGTCAAAGTAGTTCAGTTAAACAAGCGTTATAGTATCAAAAATTATGTACAGCAATTTAACCATTTTTAGCAAGCATATACGGGACTAGGTTGTGGTGTGCAGTCTAATCAATCCTTATATATTATTTCTCCTGTCAACATCCCTTTTTCTCAGAATATACGAAACGCAGAACGACGGTTGAGATACCACATGAAAGGATTTTGAACAAGCTTTTGACATAGCACACTTAAAATTTCGTTAAAACATGTTTTTGATTAAAAATTGTAGTTAATTAAAAATTAATTCGACATATTTTTCATAAAAGAAATGAAAGGTTTTTCTGAAATTTGTATTGCCACAAATATAAAATGCCACATTATAACATGTTCAACAGTAATTATAAAAAAAAATAAACAGTACTTAAAAGTTAAAGTATGATTTCTCCGCACGAGTTAATTTAAATATTTATTGTTAAAAAGAAAATTGAAATTAAAATAAAATATATGCTTTCTTAGGTACTTCTCTATTATACCGTCGACCACTTTTCATAACAAAAAACTATCGCCAAACTGTAAGTTTAAACGCCAAAAATGCAGTCCCATTTACTTGATGTCAGAAGCATTATACGTGTTTGTTATGTCATCAAATACTTTTTAATTCGACATTTGCGTGTATTTTTCATTATTTTTTACTGATTTATGAGTTATTTCATCAATTAAAATAACAATTGTGTCCTTAAATTCTTATATTTTATTTATTTATTTATTTTGATATTCCAATGGCAACATTATCCCGTTTATTTGGCGTTACACTTTGGCGATAGTTTTTGTTATGATAAGTGGTCGACGGGATAATAGAGAAGTACCCTTTCTTATATTAGAAATGCATTCAATTTATTTTTCTTTGTTTCATGTTTTTCAAGAAGCGGATGACGTTATCTTCTAATGCAGTAAAAATACGATTGTTAATTTTTTTCTCGCGCGTGCTTTAAAAAAATAATATTGAGTCTTTAATCCGGTTTTTATTTAATTTTTATTCGTCATCTATTGTTTGACTAGCCGCCACTGGCGACCAGTTTGGTCTCCCTTAAATGTATGTTAAACATTGCAACACGTTACATTTATTCATAATTTAATTTTCCCTTAATCCTTCGCCAAATCGGAAGATTCTAATAGACAAATCATGAACTTTTGCGATCATGGTAGCATTTCGCATATTTTTTGGGCACAAATGTCACATACGCACGTTGGCGCGATTCCCCCCCCCCTCACCCGCCAATTTGGCGAAAACTTTGTTATGGAAATTGTTGTTTATTTACTTTTATTTTTTATTTTAATTCTATAAATTATTTTTGATATGTATATCAATATTTATTTACATCAAACTATCATTTATTTATTTTTATTCTTTTTTTTAATTATGAGTATTTTTGTTAGCCGGGAGCAGATGATAATTCGCCAAATATCGTTCCCATCACCGTCATTCATACTACAATTAATTTAATTTTAAATTATAAACCTGTCACTCATTTCATTTAAAATACTTAACTTTAATCTAAAATGCTTATATTACATAAATTTAAAATACTTCACACTTTTCATTTAAAAGAGAAAATAAATAAATAAATAAGAAATAATATCATAAATCAAAACATTTGATTTCAAAATCAAAGTATCATTTCTAATTTGTACACGCGATAAATAAAAGCTGTATTAGCGATTTTAAAAATGCTAAAAATCTGATTCATTAAATATTATTACATGAGTTCAATTTACGTCAAGAAAAGGTCCGAAAGTTGAGTTGTATAGCACATAATTATGGTAAACTTTGATTATCTCACTGGTGCGAATTATTTTTTTGACGCGAGGCAGCGGTCCAAAAATTCATTCGCGGAGAACTTGCTTTGCGAATGATTACCTCCATGATTTAATATTTTAAATGTTCACGACGAATCAATCTTTTTTTTGTTTACTTTTATGAATAGAGAATTTGAACTGCGAATCTTTCGACTGAAGTTATTGCAGAATATATACATAATTGAACGCAAGTCATCTCTCAAATATTAATTTATTTTGAACGATCTTTCTGAAAATGTAACTTTTATGCAGTTTATTCGAAAAAATAATTTTGAATAAAAATGGCCGCTTGGCATATGAAAAAGTGAAACGGACATCCCGGAACTGTTGAGGACAGTCACATGACTTACGGTTTTATTTTAGAAGATTTATAATGTTTGTGTTTAGGTGTACTGTAACGGAGTAATAGTATATTAACTTATTTAAGGACTATCTTCTAATCGGATATACATTTCTTTATTATTTACAAAAGTTGTATGTATTTTATTATTATTTTATTATGCTGAGTTATTATGCTATTTATTAAAGCTTCATTATTTCCATAAGCTTGCAAAAAAAATCATGTACCAATATTGATTTATGTGCTTAAGATATTTCTGGAACAGTTGTGAAAAGTCTGAGGAAAATGCTTTCACATGAATTCACGTAATCTCTGATTCAATGATTCATTTTGTTCAGTATTGGGGCCTTGGCAAGGTAAAGAAAATGACATTGGTGAGAGAAGAAAATTTGCCAACATATTTTTTGGCAACCTATTTACACAAATTATTTTATCATAAAACGCACACAATGATCCATTTATAATAAAACGTACAATGTTTAATTTAATATAAAACACACGCAATCTTCTCTACCGGGTTGCCATACGAAACAAAATCTCGCCAAAATCGTCGTGGTACAGATATCGCAGACGCACCGGTTTAAATTTTTGGCGTCAAAAGGACGATTTAATGCCTAGGCATCACGAAGATTTTGGCGAGATTTCGCTTAGTATGGCAACCAGGTAGAGCAGATAGCGCGTGCTTTATATTAAATTAAACATTGCATATTTAAGGGTACTTCTCTATTATCCCGTCGACCACTTTTCATAACAAAAAACTATCGCCAAACTGTAACGCCAAATAAACGGGAGAACGTTGCCATTGCAATATCTAAATAAATAAATAAATAAAATACAAGAATTTAAGGACACAATTGTTATTTTAATTAATGAAATAACTAATAAATCAATAAAACATAATGAAAAATACACTCAAATGGCGAATTAAAGACCACTTGATGACATAACAAACACGTATAATGCTTCTGACATCAAGAAAATGGGACTGCATTTTTGGCGTTTAATCTTACAGTTTGGCGATAGTTTTTTATTATGAAAAGTGGTCGACGGGATAATAGAGAAGTACTATAATAAATTATTCATTATGTGTGTTTTATGATAAAATGATTTTGGTGTGTTTTATAATAAAAAAAGGGGGGTACTTACGTATTATACGGGCCAGGTCAAATACAATTGCGCTAAGCATGGCGCCAATTTACTAATTATAGTAACCCTTATTTTTCGATAAGTATGTAGTTTTTTTATTTATGATAGTTTATAGTTTATTTTTTATTTTAATTTACAGTTTATTTATTTTTTAATTATACCTTATAGTTTTTTTCCTAACAATAAAATACCAACAAAGATAGAAAAAGGCATGCGCGAGGGAAAATCAAAATAACAATTGTATTTTAACTGCATTAGAGGATGACGTCATCTTCTTCGTGAAAAAATACGGGACGAAGAAAAATAAATTGAAATACACTTAAATTACCATTCAATCTAATATAACAAATCATACCTTTTATTCTACACGTGTAAAATACCACTGCTTCGATCAATCAATAATATTTAATTTCTTCAAAACGTTTCAATTTTATTTTACTTCTTTTGAACTATTTATTAATTTTTATAATCATTGTTGAGCATCATATAATGCAGTATTTTATTTTTGTGGCAACATTGATTTGAAAAACGCTTTAATTTCATTTATGAAAATACAATGCATATCATGTATATTATTTCTGTTGTCAACATCCCTTTTTCTATGCACATACAGAACATGCAACAATGAATGAGATATCATTCGAAAAGTTTTTGAACAGGCTTCTGACATAGTACACTCACATTTCGTTAAAACGCGTTGTTGGATTAAAAGAAAAATTAGTTAATTAAAAATGCTTGCTAAAACTTACCAGGAAATAAGCACAAAGATCGCAGTGCACGGGACCTTCTGGTCATATTTTTATTTTGTTTAAATGTTTAAGGTTCTTTTCAATTTTTTATTCATATTATAATTATTTTAATAGAGATTTAATTCATATGTTGAAAATTCCCATTTTTACCTATTGTTGTCAATTTTAAGAAACCCAAATATTAATGTTTAAAAGCACTTTCAATTGAAAAATATAATTACAAGTCAATACTAAAAAAAAGAAAAATGTAAAACAATTAAATTATTACATGCGAAAAACATTTAATGTTAAAAATTACCCCATAAATTAAAACGATCTACTTATGTACAATATTCGTGTGACGTCACAGTAGAAATCACGTGGTTTAAAAAGTAGCGTCTAATGCATATGTTTATATATTTCAACATTTGATGCAGTATAAATACAGTTAAATGCATACCTAAAATATTTTAGATTTATTTTGCACGAATTACTATTAGATAAATACATATTAAAAAATTCCTGTATACATATTCATTTAAATGTACTATTTTAATTTTATAAATAACATTACAAATATGTATGGAGTTGCATTAAATTAAAGAAAATAATTCACCTATATGTTGTGCCTGTTCCTGAAAATATCTAAAACTCGATATAAACATAAAACTAGTCGTTGGGGGCTACCGTAATAATTACCCATCATGGATATGCATAATATAAAATATGAAAATAAGAAATGTGTAATCTATTTATAAAATGCATTGCAATTCGAATAAAATCGCGGCTTGATGACGTCATAAACTTTAAATGCTCTATTACTGAAATACGTAAAAGAAACATCCTTATAACCCCAAAATTGATAATCATTAACTAACGATCTACTGTGTCTTATTTCCAATTAAAATATATCTTTGAATTGAAATTTGAATGAAATACAGGATTATGAAAAATCGAAGAGTGTGGTATATAGGATTACAAATATCTCGGCAACTAATTATCCAATGGATTTCATTCTTTATGCAAAATTTATGTTTTTTTATTGTCTTTTATATTCCTTCCTTAAAATAAACAATTTCGAAAAATTTTATATACCTTTTATCAGAACGAATATTTCGAGAGTCCGAAAAAAATAGTTCCGGATAATCGAGGTTACTGAAATTCAATAAGCTTCTTCCCATTATTATATACTAAGTACATACCAAATTTCAAGTCTCTATCTCAATTTGTTCGGGAGATAGAGCGTTTACAGACACAGACACACAGACACACAGACACGCACACGGACAGACGGAGGGCAATTTTTTTTTTTAAATATGTTTTTCGGAATCTCCAGTGTCTGAAACGTGTAAATCCGTCATTTTTTTTTTTTCAATTTTCGAAATGATTACAAGACTTACGCTATACTACGTATGATGGGTAAGTAATAAAGGCGTGAATTTTATAATCACAGTGCTTTTGAATGGTACGTTTTTGAATGTTATTCCCAAGCAAACGAATGTTTGTAGCCTCGAATCAAAAGGAAGAATATTGTCCATAACATCGTTATTAATGTCCGTGAGGCAGTGTCATTTTTATATAAACATTTTATACAAGCTGATTTTCAAATGAGTAATTTAATTTTCTTATCAATCACGAAAACAGCTGTTAGTTGTCGCGACAGCGATGGATGCGGCCGCGGCGATGGGAACCGTAGAATACCTCCGCCAAATGGTCCGTCCGTCCTACATTTGATCGTCCTTAACCAGGCAATATTTAAACATAGCAAATTAATATGTTTTTAGAGGCTACGAGGTCTTGACGGTGGTTGGTGGGAGTAGGTCTTACGGGGTAACGCTGCTAGTTTTTAAAACGAAAATATATTTTACTTAAGTACAAAGTTTAACTTTTTAAACTTTTCCAAAATATTTTTTTTAAATAAAAAGTTCCTCAAACAGTGATAAGTTGTTATATATATATATATATATATATATTTTTTTTTTTTTTTTTTTTTTTTTTTTGAGAGGATGAAAATGAAATTTTTAAAAATACGTTTGGAAATGATTAATAGTGTGACGCGTTTTGCGTTAACTATACTGATTATATCATAAAGAAAGATGCTTCAATTTTTCATGCTTTACAAGAACTAGAAATAAAAGTTATTACACAGCAGCAACATTTACACAGTTTGAACAAATTTATTTCTTTACTGCCTTTAAAAGTTCTTCTACATTTTACGATCTGGGGCCAAAACTGGAAAAGGGAGTTGACGTATTTAAATTTTGTGAATACGTTCTACCAGAAAAAGGTGCAAAGCATTTTTTGGATATATACATTTGAATATTTGAAAAACAAATATTCTTTTATATACAATATTGTATGAATTTTTGTTATATCCTTCTTTAATACAAGTAAAAATTTCAAATTAGACACCCAAAACAACAACAAAAATAAATAAATAAATTGTTAATTCATACACGATTGAAATCAAAACAATCTCAGTTACATATTTCTGCTTATTTATATGGTCTTTTATCTAAGATGGATTATTGCATTATTTATGAAAACGTTATGATAAAAGATTATTATAGCTTTTATGAAGACAATTTTATTAATTTTTCGGGAGAGTGAACATAAAACAAGCAATATATATGTATCATTTAAGTGGATTATAGGAAAATAAGGAATGAATATGACTCAAGGAATAAACATCGGAATGAAGATGAATTGCCGCTTTATGACTTAATGTACGGAGTGCACAAGAATTTATCAAAATAATCATTATAAAAGAAGTGCAGTTGTGTTCCGTTAAAAAATAATTGATGGATGATCATCGACATAAGATAAACGTGAGCAATAAAAATAATTTAATTGAATGATTGAGATTATGCGTATTAGCAGTTATCGTGAAAGAATTGTTGAAAAATGGTAGGAACATGGATTAGATACCACACCCTTCAGCCAAATTGTTTTTCAAAAATGTATACAGTTGTTGCGATAGTGCTTTTTAATATATTCACTAAACTCGAGCTCTATCGAAAGCATAGTTTTGACAGTATCGTGTGTAATCACATACATACATACATAATTATAAAAATACAAAAACAGGCTCTGGGGGCCTTTAAAACATAAACAAATACCAACATACATGCATACGTACATGTATGTTTGAAATTAACAAAAGCATATTCAGGGAACCTCAAAATGTAAAAATATACCGAAATTTCCATAATCGGGTTTTTGTTATGTTTACAGCACATTCCTTATACTATATTATATGTTCGGAAGTAATAATATTTATCTATCACTAAAAGCTATTTGATTTTCTTAAATTAAAATTTATTAACTATAAAATAAAAGCTTTGCTACCAAGCCATCATACGAAATAGAATATCACTAAATGCTATGCTATTTGGTTGTGTTTTTTGCATTTTTATACCGTTTTGTCAGGGAAATCGTATAGTTTTCTGTTACATGTACCAGAGAATATTTGCATTTTTATTTATAAAGCTGGGCGATTTAGAATGATTGCGTCAAAACAATTTCAGTTTTGTCTGTTTGTCATGTTAACGTTTTATGGACGCAAAAGCGTTATTATGAATGCGATTGCCGTATTTTTAGGATAGTGAATTTTTATTTATGTTACCTGGTATGTCTTCAAGGATAATGCGGGCGAAGCCAGGTGGTTTTGCTAGCAGACTAATAAAAAAAAAAGTTGTGATGATGTCAGATTTTTTCGTCTTTACTTGGGGCGGATAAAAAAATTACGGGTGCAGCGTACCCGAGTAGAAAAGTGGTGGGTGTAGGCTGTAGGGTATGCAGCTGTTCCAACCCGATTGTTATACCCGTTTGTACTCGCCAAGAGCAGCTAAATTCACACCACCATATATCCGTGACCTGTACGGGTAAAACACTTTTAGCGGGTACGAATGGAGGCAGAATAAAAAAAATCTCGACTTAATAGCGGGTATGACCGTGTACCGGTATATCGAAAAAAAACCCGTTAATAAAATTGTTAATATAATCCGGGTTGAATTGACCAGGGTTAGTGACAGCACACGTGCGTAAAATAATTAAGTTATGTAGTTTTTATTTTAATCCTTAATTGCTGTGACAAAAATTATCGTATAACTACTGTGAGCCATTTGTGAGACCGCTTGATTGAAAGATTTAATAAAAGTCTCTATCTATGCTTATAAAGGAGTAGCTTGATTTTCTCATAATAAACGCTGAGCCTCAACCGTTTGTCCTAGAACAATGAAATTTGGAAGTCATGTTCTTTACACAATCTAGACGCGCACTAAGAAAGGATTTTTGAAAATTCACAGTCTAAAGGGGTCAAATGGGGGGTCGAAAGTTTTAGATAATTTCGTCTTTTCGACATATCGCGGCAGGAGTTTTAAGTAGGAGCGTGAAATTCGGGATAATAATTCTACTAAAGAATAGTTAAACATGTAAATCAGGCGATTTTAGAAATTCAACCATTAAGTGGGTTAAATGGGGGTTCGAAAATTTTCGGTGATTTCACATTATCAGCAGTTTTAGGTAAGATCGTGAAATTCAAGATAACAAATCTACTAAAAAATTAATTAAACACGTATTTAAGCGATTTTAGAAATTCAACAACTAAGGGGGATAAATGGGGGTCTGAAGTTTTGGGTCATTTTGCCTTTTCGCCATATCTCAACAACAGTTTTAGTTAAAAGCGGGAAATTCAGGATAACAAATGTATTAAAAGTTACTTAAACACATATTTCAGCGATTTTAAAAATTCAACTGCTAAAAGGGTTAAATGGGGGGTCGAAAATTTTTAGTCATTTCACGTTTTCGCCATATCTCAGCAGCAGTTTTAGGTAGGAACGTGAAATTTAGGATAACAAATCTACTAAAAAAATAATTAAACACATATTTAAGCGATTTTAGAAATTCAACCATTATGGGGGTTAACCCTTTGAGAGGCTGTGGTATATATTATATACCACCTAATTTTAATCCGATTCAAACCAGAAAGTTTTAATAAAATTTTACTTTTTTAACTTTGACGGGGAAAAGTTGAAAAATTGCTTTTCCTTATTTTGAACTAAATTCTTTCGTAAATACCAGTGTGAATTCGACGTTACAGGAACACAATTGCTTGCGCCTGAAAAGGTAAATGGGAGGGGGGGGTTCAAAAGTTTTAGGTAATTTTACCTTTTCGCCATATCTCAGCAGCATTTTTAGTTAGGTGTTCAAAATTCGGGATAACAAATCTACAAAAAATATAGACAAACATGTATTTCAGCAATTTTAGAAATTCAGCAACTAAGGTGGGTTAAATAGGAAGTCAAATATTTTAGGTCATTTTACCATATCTCAGTAGAAATTATAGGCAGAATCATGAAACTCAGGATAAGAAATCTACTAAAAAAATAGTTATACACGTATTTCAGAGATTTTAGAAATTCAGACCCAAAAGGGGGTTTAAATGGGGGTCGAATGTTTTACGCTATTTTGCCATATCTCAGTAGAAGTTATTGTCAGGAGCGTGAAATTTGGGATAACAAATCTACTAAAGGATAGTTAAACATGCATTTCAGGCGATTTTAAAAATTCAACTACAAAAGGGGTTAAATGAATGGTCGAAAATTTTCGGTGATTTCAACTTATCACCATACTGGATCTGTGTCCGTCGTTAGCTCAGTTGGCAGAACGGTGGACTGGAGAAATCAGAAATCCGTAGATCGCTGGTTCGAATCAGGCTCGACGGGATTTCGTTTTTGGTCAAAGATTTATAATACAAAAATATTACTTATGTGTCTCATTTAATTTCTCATATATATAATTACATTAACAGAAATTGTAAGAAAACGCTTAAAACTAAAAGAGTTTCATTTGGAATTTTAAGTAATGTGTTAAACCAATCGAAGGTTGTGTCCGTCGATAGCTCAGTTGACAGAGTGGTGAACTGTAGATAACGGAGTGATCAGAAATCCATAGGTCGCTGGTTCGAATCAGTCTCGACAGAATTTCTTTTTTGGTCGATGGTATATAATAAAAAAATATTACTTATGTGTCTCATTTTATTTCTCATCTATATAATTACATTGAGAGAAATTGTAAGAAAGCGCTTAAAACTAAAATAAATCCATTTGGAATTTTATGTAATGTGTTAAACGACTCAAAGCCTGTGTCCGTCGATAGCTCAGTTGGCAAAGCAATGGGCTGTAGAAGTCGGCGTAATCAGAAATCCATCGGTCGCTGGTTAGAATCCGGCTCGACGGAATTCCCTTTTTTTAGTCGATGATATATAGTAAAAATATTACATATGTGTCTAATTTTATTTCTCATGCATATAATTACACTGAGAGAAGTTGTAAGAATGCGTTTAAAAAAAGGAGTTTCATTTGGTTGTTTATTTAATGTGTTAATCGAAACAAACGGTAAGTACGTCGATAGTCTGTTGGCCGAGCGGTGGACTGTAGATGACGGAGTAATCAGAAATCCATAGGTCGCTCGTTCGAATTCGGCTCGACGGAATTTTTCTTTTTAGACAATGATATATAATTAAAATATTACATATGTGTCTAGCTGTTCTTCTCATACATATAATTACATTGAGAAAAATTGTAAGAAAGCGCTTGTAACTAAACGTGTTTCATTTGGAATTTTCTGAAAGTGTTAACCCTTTCCGGCGCGGAATAAGTCTGTTTGCAAAATGATGAAATAATGGACTGACACCGGAATTTACAAACGAATTTATTTGAAAGTAAAAACTTGCTTATTTTCCGGTACTGAATAAAAGAAAAATTTTAATTAAATATTTTTGGTGCCGTTTGTCAGTTTTGGAATTAAAATTAGGTGTCCTTTTTTGTGGACACCGCCCGTTAAAGGGTTAAACGAATCAAAGGTTGTATCCGTCGATAGCTCAATTCGCAGAGCGGTGGGCTGTAGAAGATAGCGTAATCAGAAATCCATAGGTCGCAGGTTCGAATCAGTCTTGATGGAATTTCTTTTTGGTCGATGGTATATAATAAAAAAAATATTACTTATGTGTCTCATTTTATTTGTCATCTATATTTACATTGCGATAAATTGTAAGAAAGCGCTTAAAACTAACAGAATTCCATTTGAAATTTTATGTAATGTGTTAATCGATGCAATCGGTGAGTTCGTCGATAGCTCAATTGGCAAAGCGGTGGACTGTAGAAGACGGAGTAATCAGAAACCCATAGGTCGCTAGTTCGAATCCGGCTCGACGGGATTCCTTTTTTAGTCGATGATATATAATAAAAAAATATATTACTTATGTGTCTCATTTTATTTCTCATGTATATAACTCTGCCGGTTTTTGCCCGTCTAGCCGGTCGCTTCCGAGTGGGGCCCAGACACAAAGTACTACTTGGGCCCCATCCCTAGATAATCACTGGTAGGGCCCAGTATTACTTTGTCAGGGTGTTCATGAAAAAAAAATATTTATGTGTCGAAATCTTTATTTAAATGCTTTTTTATATTCTTATTAGTCATTTTCGTATACTTTTAATGTAAAGTATTTTATTTATATTTTTCTAGTTGCATGTAAAATACACTTTATGAGCCCCAAGCGAAGTCAGTGCGGTGCACTGCACTATCTGGGGCCCCACTCGGAAACGACCGGCTAGTTAACTCATAAAATATTGTTTCAATACTAAACTTTTTGTATAGGAGTACCATAATTAAAATTTACCTATTCAACGCTTCTAGAGATAGTTGTAGGGCTTCAAAGGAAACAAAATGTCCCTACAGGATCTATAGTTAAACTTTAAATTACAAGTTAAACTGTGAAAACTGAAAAAAACCCAGCGGTTTCTGAGACCGCTCACACTAGTTAAGGGTTATTTTACAAAATGTGTAATCTGGGCTGAATCGACCCGCATTACTGATACGATAGCGCACATGCGCGAAATAAATTTAATATTGTAGGGTAGTCCCACCAGTAAGTGAACAGCCCCAGTGAATGAACAATTCATAAATATTTTAATAGACTAATGGTTGAAAAACTCCCCATTAATTAATTATCATGCTGGGTTTAAAAAAACCCGTAATTCAGTAAAAATGTGTTATAAGTTATTTGTACAGGTTGTAAAATAAATAACATAGAATGAAACTTAAGTGTTTTTAAATTGCTGCCTGTTCATTCACTGGAAGTTTTTGCGGTCATTCTCTGGTTAGAACTGTTCATTTACTTGCTTTTTTAATATATTTTTATTAAGATACCTCTAACATCCTAAACAAATGAAATATGAACATTCTTGTATTATTTTTGAATCATTTGTATACCAACACATGTATTCGCACTGTCAGGCACCAAACAGTTCTGTTTATTAAACTATTATCAATCTTAAAAAAAAATGTGCTTAAGTGTTCATTTACTGGTCGGACCATCCTATTAAAAATGTTTAAACATATGTAAAATTAAATTTTTTTTAAATTATTTTTTTGAAATTGTTTTGGATTTTAGCGTTGGCGCGTTACATTTTTCATATTGTGAAGCGCCGTGCCAACTTTGAACAGTAAGCCACACATTTATTTTTAGTTTTGCATGTGCTGTACCCTTTTTGGTGAGAAAAAGTTCATTTGAAGCAAAAAACGGTGTTTTTTTAAATCAAATCCTACTTTTAAATTATGTCTTACAATATAGCACTGTTATACGCTTTTTGTGGAAAAAGTTCGTTTTTAAGGCAAAAATGGCGTCTTTTTTAAATCAAAAGTTTTTGGTCAATTGCCTTTGAGCAATTTTGTACAAAACAACATCCTTATAACCTTTTTTGAGCAAAAAAGTTAATTATTAAGCCAGACATGTCATTTTTAAAGTCAAAGTTTTTTTGCAATTGGAATACACAGGGTTACAGTACTGTATTTACAATGACTATGCTTTAATCTAATAGTTTTACTACTTGAAAAATAAAGTAAACACTTGGTTTACCTTTATATCTTCATTGTTTATGTTTGATAAAAAAATTGCCAAGCAAAGATGTTCCATATAAAAAATGTAACACGGCGTTGCGTATAATAGTAGTCTGTTTAGTTTATCTTGTAATTTTGTATTATATTCGTCTGTATAGCTTATGTTGTATATATTGTGCAATATTCGTCTGTATAGTTTGTGGTGTATTTTGTATAAAATTCTTCTGTAGGTATAGTTTATGTTGTATATTTTTGTAATATCTGTCTGTATAGTTTATCTTGTATTTTTTATGTACAGTTTATATTTAGTATCATGTATGAAATTCCCCTACTTTCAAGTATTTTTTTTTTAATTAATATTCCGGAATTTAAATTCTTAATATTTTTTTCATTTTGTTTGTTATATTTTTCCCTTTTCCTTCTGCATACATGACCCTGATTAGGCTACCGTATCGGCTAAGGGTTGGGGCAAATTTTTCTTTATCAGTATACTAAATTTAGCATGATAGTATAATTATACCCCTGCCCCATGCCATTCGGTAATAAAGCCTAAGTACTGAACAGTACTTCTGCATATGAAAAACAGTTTCATATTTATATTTCGATTGTGAAATTTTATAATATTTTTACTGTTGTATTGTTTAATATTTCAATCACTTTCGATAATTTTTCTGCATTGAGTCGTTTTTAAATTTTAACTTCGTTTTAATTCTTTCTTTATGACTGTTTTTGACCACAGTTTTTTGTGGGTGTTTGAGAGGTTGTTCTTAGATGCTGCAAGACCTTTAAGTCAGAGGAGCATAGGTAAGTAGAAGAAAAGGTCAAGAGATCACACTATGTATAAAGCGTAGACTAAGGACTACTCTGGGCCTTGGGTAAAGTATATGTCAAGGTCCCAATCTGAAAGTTAGCAATAAGTATTAGGTCACCAGAGCTTTTGACATACACTGGCGAACCAATGGTTCTGTTTTTGATTGGGGCGCAATTGGTCGAGCCGGTAGATTGAGGCCATTGGTTGGTTCGTTGAGGTGGTTAATTGGTTAGTTAAAGTTGGTTGATCAAGTTCCTGAAAGGATCTGAAAAAGTTGTGAAATCATATGCAAAAAACTGGTGAAACCAGTGAGAAAAATAAAGCTCGATATAAAAAAGTTACAGTAAAACAGTGGCAAATCGTTTCAGTCTAAAGAAGTGAAAAAGTGAGTAGAAAAATAATGGAACCAGATTGATTGTAAAACTCATAATACCATGTTTAAAGGTTCTGGACGAAAAGTAATGAAACCGGATATTCTGTAAAGCTCATAAAATTACCCAAGTTTGTGTTGATAGCAGAAAATGTGGACTGAGCTTTACTGGTGCCTTATATTTAGAATTATATTATCCACTCAAATTGACTACTGGGCATAGTAAACATAATATGTTGTTAAGTGCTAAAAAAAGTCTGTCAGACCCAGCACTTTGGACATGCTTGCATCATGTCAAGCTAAGCTCAACAACGCTAAAAGAATTTAAAACATGAAGTAATATTTTAAGTATAACATTAATATAGTCAAGTTGTTGAGGAATTGTTGTGGATTAACATTTCTGAACACATCTAACGTAATAATGTTTATTTCATGTAATTACTGAATAAAAGTAACCTTATGTCAATGGATTTAATCGAAACAAGTAGTTAGTATATGGTTGAATCGAACATGTATAGGGTTTTGAGTTTACTTGGGACTTTGACCTTCCAGATTATCAATGACCCCTGTAATCGAACTTGGCTAATTATTTGTACTAAACTGACCACTCAGGTTCTGTCTCATTACCAAATCAGACTCTAACCTATATTTATGAACCGAAATTTTTAAATTGGATATGGATGATTTGAAAAAGGAATGTGTTAAAAATGCCTTTACTTCCCTGATTGATTTTAAGGCACCAATAAAGATTTGTCCACATTTTCAGTTCTCAACTTAAAACTGGGTAATTTCAAGAGATTTACAGATAATCCGGTTTCATTACTTTTCGACTAGAACCTTTAAACATGGTCTTATGATCTTTACAATCAATCTCGTACCTTTACTTTTTACTCACATTTTCAATTTTTTACTATAACTTTTTTAGACCGAACTTTATTTTCCTATCTGGTTGTACCAGTTTTTTCATATGATTAATAACTGAACTTTACCCAGTAACTGAAATTTTGCACATGACCTTATTAGTGTATGGAGCACCTTCTAATCACTGGTAATTTTTTGTACAGTGGCCGTTATTTTATTCGATTTCATAAAATTCTGTACCTTTTTTGCGTAACTTTGTAACTTATAATGTATGTCTATGATCAAAATTTATGGAATAAAAGACGAAGTCAACATTTTTGGGACACACTGTATCATTTTAATTGCTAAATCGATGTAGTGAATTTAGTAGTGTCTAGAAACGTACAAACGCGTGTGTGTGTGTCCGGTGTTTTTCACGAAATAGTGCTGTTACAGCTTATTTTTTAAACACGAAATCATTCAAAGTATGGGGTAAGTGTTACGATGTACTATGCTACGCTCAACTGAAACAACAATAGTGCATAATAGTACCTAATATTGTAGCGATTTTGTAATGAACGTACAGTAATCCGAAAGAAAGACAGCTGACAAAAACCCATCGTTACATTAAGGAAAGAGTTAAAAAGTTTTCATTATTAATTGCAGCTTAGATCTTAATATACAGGTTTTTTAAATTCGTGTATAATTTTATACAAAATTCACAAACTGTTCTTTTTGTGTGTGTGCGTGTGGGAGGGGATGTACGGGCTGTGCTATTCTGTGTTGACCCCTAATCATTTGGACTCGGGTAATCTGGTTTCATTTCATATACTTTTATGTAATAATATTAAATTACATTTTATTATATATTTTTAACCTCATCAGAACCGAAGAAATAAAATCATAAAATACTAATGTATTATTTTCACACACATATAATGGCACCATAAAGTGCATAGTTTATCTGAAATAAATATTTTAAGAGACTAGTACTTGTAGGTTCGTATGTAAAGACTAAAAATTATCAGCCCATTAAATTTGAAATTTAATTATCAGTAGCATAGATTCCTACAAAAATAAATTAAATGATTTTAAGAGACTAGTAATTTTAGATGCGCATGCAAGAACCTAAAATTATTAGTCCCTTAAAATGTAAATTTATTTATAAATAACATAAAATCATATTATAAGACATTAATTGGATTAAAGAAGGTTAATATTCTTTATCCCATTCACTCCTGAGGTTCACATATGTGGACCTTCTTTCTTTCCCATTTTCTTATTGATACTCGAACATAATTGCAGTTTCGTTCTCAGAACAATATGCTTAGCTGTCTAACTTTGGAAATAATGCTTAATAAGATTTTAACTTTAATTAGATTTTAACTTTAATTAGATTTTAACTTTAATTAGATTTTAACTTTAATAAGATTTAAACTTTTGTAATAGGTAGTATTTCGTACTAAATCTCCCAAAAATGATCACAGGTGTACTATAATATAGTTTCTACAGATTATGGAGTGCGTAGCATTTATCGCTCATTTACACAGACGAACAAAAGAATTAGGTTAAAGGACCGACTATGATCGGTATTTGCTGAAAGTGCGTTTTCTGCTGTGGTATGCATTTTTAAACTTATGTAATTTTTAGTTTTTTTGCGTGATGTGTATAATCTATCTAAATCATATACAGGAATGTACAAAATAATTCGAACTCATTACAAGATATGCACAGCATTTGTTAAAAATTATTTTTATTGAGTCATGCGGTTATTTTAATTGCTTATTTAAATATCTTATTTTATTGTATAAAAAATAAAAATTTCTTAATAAGAATTTGTTAGTGCTGGAAAGTGTTTCATAATATATACCTGATGCATAATTTTTCGTACATATTAATTTTTAGTTCTTACCGAATGATCAATTTATAGTTTAGCTACTGCCAAAATTATTTGAAAAGTATTGAAATCACTTTAGTAGTTCCCGAGTAAAAGGTACTTTAATATCAGCTGGTGATTACGTCAATGTATTTTTCCCATTTAATGTAAATCCGTATAGTGCTGTCATTTATTGGTGTCCTTTTAAAAGAAGACAGTTTAGCTACATAAAAAGAGGGCAAAATTTTAAAAAATCAAAAAATTTTGTTTTTTATTATGTCCAAATATGTGCACCTTTGACATTTTTCTTCACTTACATTTGTCTCTATGGATGTCCTTTTAAAAGAAGACCATTTGGCTACATGAAAAGAGGTAAATTATTTTTTTTTTAAATCAAAATATTTAGTATGTTATGAGGTCTTAATATGTGCACCTTTGTCATTTTTCTTCACTTACATTTGTCTCTATCGATGGTATAGTAAATTTAGAATGGGAGAATATCCGCAAAATATGGTGTCGTTTTAAAAGAATAACGTTCAGCTAAATGAAATGAGGGCAGAATAAAAAAAAAAAAGATTTAGTTTTTAAGATACCTTAAAATGTGCACCTTTGGCATTTTTCTTCACTTACATTTGTCTGTATCGATGGTATAGTAAATTCAGAATAGAGAATATGCCCAAAATATGGTGTCGTTTTAGAAGAATAACGTTTAGCTAAATGAAATGAGGGCAAAATTAAAAAAAATATATATTTAGTTTTTATGGTGTCTTAAAATGTGCACCTTTGGCATTTTTCTTCACTTACATTTATCTCTATTGATGGTATAGGGTCATTCCATGTCAAATCAACACAAAAAAGTGACATTTTTTACCTGACCACCTCAGAATTTTATGATATTAAGCTCAATTGTTAGGATCATAGAGAAATTATTAAATATTCCGTGATAAGTCTCTATCTCTTTTGGTTTAGGAGATAATTAGCTTCAAAAATGGACAAAAATCGTAAATTTTTGCATTTCTTGCATTACAAATTTAATCATATATCATTCCCTAATTGACACAGGAACTTACCTTTGATGTCGTTAGAAAGTACATGAATTGGGCTTTCATATGATATATCATATGCACATATTTTTTAAAATTTTAACTCCAAGGTCAAACATTTTGACCTTTGACCTTTCATATTTTAAAAAATGGTATTTTAATTTTTTTCAAAAAAATGTATGTTACTGTTATACTTATTTTCTATAATATCTGAAAGTATTAGTTTGGGACAATCATGGGATGCTGAGTTATAAATTAAAATGCAAACATCAGTACTAATTCAAGTTACAGATTTAGGCCGCTTAATTTTATGTTGTATGACTTATTGTATAACTTATGTGTGTAACTTAAGTATTAATGAAAACAATTTTTTTTTCATTGTAAAGTTCACAAAATAAAATTTTCTCTTACTTTTTTTTTTATTTGTGACGGTAGGGGGGGGGGAGACTGGGCTGTAGTAACAAACTACTGAATCATTCCGCATCAAATCAACGCAGACAACCTAACCTCTTATTTCTTTTTTTAATGAAAACACATGTGAAAAACAAAGGATTATATATTATAAAAAATAATGGAAAGGATACAGCAGGAATTAAACTTAATACATCGAAAAATAAAAAATGGAAAACTATGAATATCTTACGGAATCGTCAGAAGAACTTCATAAAAATATTCATAGTAAATAGATGTTATTTCATCAAATATTGTCAGCGTTATGCCTAAAATAAGCAATATTAAGCTCCTAATAACATATAAGAAACAAATAAAAATAAAAACCTACTGGAGTTCAAATAACAAAATAGATAAATTATTAATCAACATAAATAGGAATTTGATCATAAAGTAATGTACAAAACTCCCCAAGATATATTAAGATCTGTCTCATAATTTGTGATTATCAATAATTAAAGATTTATTTAATAATATTACAGTATAAAGAGACATTATTACTATTATTTTTAAATCTTAAATAAAACTTCTTTTTTTTAATTTTAAGGCAAATTTCCTTCTAGAAGCAGTAGAAGATTCAGTTGAATTTCATTCAACATGGTTTATATATTACTAAATAAATTATAAAATAAATAGCTACATTTAATGTACAATATTCTCGAGTCACAATATGGTTGAGTCATGTATATTCTAGTGAGTGCAAGCTGGACCTAGAATAAAACAGAACTCTCTTGCTGCTGAGCTTGTGACTTAGTCTGTAACAAGAGTTTCTGATGACAACTTACTCATTTGCTTTACAATGATAAATAATGAAATTGGATTTTTGTATATAAAATTATAAGAATATATGGTCGGAACCCATAATGAAAATGTTTATAAAAAACTGTTTATTTTTGTAACTGTTTTAGAAATTCAATCTATTACATTGGCTGGCCTAACTAAAGAAACAAATATTATTTTAACTCAAGCTACCAAACTGCTTTTTCCATTAACTTCAACTTAAAAACTTGAAAAATTAAAATTTATTCCTATAAATAATCAGTAACATGTAATTATCAATTGGGGCTTTGATCTTTTGTGTTACGGAATGAAAAATCAGAAAAAATTGCACCACTTTGACACAATTTTTGTTTCATTTAAATCTTAACATAACGTCCTTTTCACCGTCACAAAATTTACATGTGTACCACTTTAATTTTCATACCCATATCTACTATTTAAAAAATATTTTAACGTGCAATAGATCCTTAATGAATATAATTTCCAAACTTGATGTCACATTTGCCAGCTACAACAGCAAATATAATAGTAATTCACATTATTTTCTTTTCCCTTGTAAGTCTGGAAGAAACCCAATTGCCACCAATGTAAAGAAATTTCAAATATAAATATAGGAATATTTATTGCAGCACACCTACAAATGAATAGCTTCCATTTAAAAAAATAAGTATTAAAACTGGTTCACAAGGAAGATGACTAAAAAAGCAGCCTTGTGTTTTAAGTATAGTAATAAAATACTACACAAAATCATAGTAATGCTTTGACATATTGTGGAAATCCACAGCCTTTCTTCTTTAGCGGGTTTAAAAACTTCATTGCCTTGGGAGGAGGTGCGGATGTCTGAATTCAACAATGGGTACTAACATAAAAGGAAAATTGTATTAAGAAATAGTTCATACTGTCAGTACTGCTTTTTGCTTTAATTGTGCATAAAATTACTTTTTCTACTTAAAATACAGCAAACATGATACCCCCAGCCTCATCTGAATCCCCTCCCCTCCCTGAAGAAAAAAAATATGTTTGTGAACTTTGCAGTAAAATATATTGTCAGTAATATATATATATACAGAGAGAGAGAAAGAGAAAGAGGGGGGGGGGAAGATATAGTTATGTAGATAAGTCACCTAAATAAGCAATTTTGGTGTTGAAATTAGGAATAGCAGTTTGCATTTTAATTTATAACTCAGCATCCCATGTTTGTCCCAAAATAATACTTTCAGATATTATATAAAATAAGCATAATAATAACATACATTTTTTGGAAAAAAATTAAAATGCTATTTTTTAAGATATTAAAGGTCAAAGGTCAAAATGTTTGACCTTGAAATTAATTTTTTTTTAAATATGTGCATGTAATATATCATATGAAAGCCCAATTCATACACTTTCTAACGACACCAAAAGTAAGTCCCTGTGACAGTTAAGGAACCAAATATGACTAAATTTGTAATGCAAGAAATGCAAAAATTTACGATTTTTGTCCATCTTTGAAGCTATTTATCTCCAAAACCAAGTGAGATAGAGACTTATCACGGAGTATTTATTCATTTCTCTATGATCCTAACAACTGAGCTTAATATCATGAAATTCTGAAGTGGTCAGGTTTTTAGCTGTGTTGATTTGACATGGAATGACCCTATAGTAAATTTAGAAGGGGAGAATATGCGCAAAATATGGTGTCGTTTTAAAAGAATAACGTTTAGCTAAATGAAATGAGGGCAAAAATTAAAAAAAAATATTTAGTTTTTATGGTGCCTTAAAATGTGCACCTTTGGCATTTTTCTTTACTTACATTTATCTCTATCGATGGTATAGTAAATTTAGAATGGGAGAATATCCGCAAAATATGGTGTCGTTTTAAAGGAATAACGTTTAACTAAATGAAATAAGGGCAAAATTAATATATATATATATATATATATATATTTAGTTTTTATAATGTCTTAATATGTGCACCTTTGGCATTTTTCTTCACTTTTATCTCTATCGATGGTATAGTAAATTTAGAATCGGAGAATCTCCGCAAAATACTTTCGGCAAAGCCTAAATTAATCCAACAAATGCAAAAATGATTGAATCCGATTGCACTTGACAGGTAATCTTCTCTCATTGGTTAGCTGAAAATGAAATGCCAGATTAAGCTATTGTAACGGGACAGAGCCTTAGAAGAATTATCGAGTATATAGATTTCCATTAGTATTAGAGGAAGATGAAAAGATGTCTTGTGGAAAAATATATAGTGCAATCTTAAAATTAATGTAGTCTTCCCGAATAATCTTATTTATCTCATGATATTAACCAAAAACATTTGTAAGTCTTGTACAAATAATAGTAGCAAAATATTTTTTTATCTTTCAATAATTAAAAAGTATAACTATTAATTTTAAAATACTTAATCATTATTCACTGTAAGAATTGATATCATGAAGCGAAGATTACTAGAAAATATTTTAATTTTAATTTTACTGTTTATTTTGAAAATTATGAAAAATTAAAAAAAAATCAGTAAGTCATCCTGGCGATGACTGAATATATTATTTTATTTACTTGATACTTATTGAATTAAATAACTTCAGATGAAATATTGCTGAGGCTAAACTTACAAAAACATATTCATCATTTCTATTTGTTTTCATTTATCAGACCGCTTAAGAATGATACATATATTTTCATTTTACAGTCCCTGGCCAAATTATTAGACGCAGTTGTTTTTATTATAATTTGTTAAATATCTGGAAAGATACATGAGGAATTATATTGAAACTTTAGGAGTGTAAACAACATGATCAACGTCATATATTTCCGAGAAGAATTTTTCTTGAAACCCCATAATGGGCCGTCAACAAATTGAAGATAAACCAATATCTTTTGGATAACCCTGTAAAAACTAATATCACAAAAGCGTTGAAAAGGTATCACACGCTTAGGAGGCTTATTGTAATAATTTGGGTTCATTTTTATGAAGAGAGCATGTATACTCGAAGAGAAATTCAGGTTTTTATAAAAACAGTCCCAAATTTTACGAAGTTTTTTGCTTATAATTTGCAGAGTTTTTAATATAAAAACAAGTTAATTTCAGAAAATATGACAAACAAAATTATACACAATACCCTGTAATCAGAATTAAAAAATAATAATAATTGCATGAAAAATGAGCAGGTTTACTAAATATTTTTTCACTGCGCAGGCGCGAATTCAATCAAAATATACTGTGCATAATATATTAGCTAAATATATAGACCAACATTTATGAAAGTCTCAAAAACATAGCTTGAAAATTCTGATAGTGATCGTCGATAGAATAAGTTCGAAATTCGCTGTTTCCAAAAAGAAGCAAAAAGATGAGGGGTTGTATCAAATATAGAATGAGAGACGCTTCATTCTTATTATGTCAACTTTCAAAAGCTAGTATATTTGGATACAACCCCTCATCTTTTTGCTTTCTTTTGGAAACAGCGAATTTCGAGCTTATTCTATCGACGATCACTATCAAAATTTTCAAGCTATGTTTTTGAGACTTTCATAAAAGTTGGTCTATATATTTAGCTAATATATTATGCACAGTATATTTTGATTGAATTCGCGCATGCGCAGTGAAAAAATATTTAGTAAACCTGCTCATTTTTCATGCAATTTTTATTATTTTTTAATTCCGATTCCAGGGTATTGTGTACAATTTTGTTTGTCATATTTTCTGAAAATAACTTGTTTTTATATTAAAAACTCTGCAAATTATAAGCAAAAAACTTGGTAAAATTTGGGACTGTTTTTATAAAAACCTGAATTTCTCTTCGAGTGTACATGCTATCCTCATAAAAATGAACCCAAATTATTACAATAAGCCTCCTAAGCGTGTGATACCGTTTCAACGCTTTTGTGTTATTGGTTTTTACAGGGTTATCAAAAACGTATTCGTTTTTCTTCAATTTGTTGACGGCCCCTTATGGGGTTTCAAGAAAAAATCTTCTCGGAAATATATGACGTTGATCATGTTGTTTACACTCCTAAAGTTTCAAGATAATTCCTCATGTTTTTTCCAGATATTTAACAAATTATAATAAAAACAACTGCGTCTAATAATTTGGCTAGGGACTGTAAATTATCTTTATTAAAAGTATTATATTCTTAATACATTATCTGTATTGTTACATACATGTTTCCTTAGCTACATACACACGTCTTAAATAATTACACATATCTTACACACTTATATATATAATATATATATACATTTTACAATATTGCATATATATTACACAGTTACAGTTGCCTTACACACTTATATACATATATTCTACATACTTATATGCATCTTACACACTAATGTACATGTTATAACATACATACATTTTTACCTACAACAATTTTCAAAAGTCCTTCCGGCCTGTACCGGGAGGAAAAGGTAGATTTCCTATATCTTCGTTTTAAAATTTTAGCTAATGTTACACGAAAGCAGCAAGTTAAAATGCAAAGAAACGTTTACAAAAGATTCGTTAATACTGAATTTGAATAAGAATTTCGCCAAAATTTTGAGCAATAGCCAAATTGGCTTCATTTATAAAGACTTATTTTGGTCGCCAATTTTGCAAATTTTGTCGCCAATGTCACCAATTTTGGCGCTAACGGATATGAATATATAGTTTTATGCGTATGATTGGGAAAATTATTACAACAATGAAAGAAAATAATTTGCGAGTAATCACGTTAATGTGCTGTTTTGTTTCAAAATGTCAGCTAACCTAGAATTTCAAACTGCTCTATCTCTGCCATTTTTTAAGATAGAGGTAAACCAAAAATGCTCTAGAATCCTTGTATCAAGGCCTAACACGTAATTAAAAAATAAATTTGAATTTTTATTTTTTTTGTATATTTATTTTAGTTTTAAATATTTACATGGCCGCCATCTTGAAACAAAATGGCGGACCAAGCTGGCCAACGAACTCGGTCGAGATATTGGTGACCTTAATACACACAATTAGTTTCATCAAAATCTATTTATACATACGAGCGTTATCGTATGACATAAGTCATATATATATATATATATATATATATATATATACACTGCTCAAAACAATTAAAGGATATTTGAAGTTTTATATAAAATAAAGATATAAACGAAATTTTTTTTGCCGAAAATAGAAGAAGAGAATCACAAATGCAAATTTTTCTGGTTTTCAAACTGTGGAGTATGCAAATTTTGAGTTCGACGTCAAAAACGTCGCTTCAGCGGCAGCGAATGAAATTTGACTTTCAACTGGATAAAAGAGAATGAAGACAAGGATGATCGGCATTCAGTGATTGCTTTGTTTCGATGAGTACGATGTCTCAGCGAAGTCATTTGATAGATTCAGAAGCTTGGAGAATTGGTGATAGGTTAGAAGGGGGCCAAACTCAAGCCGAAGTAGCGCAAGCCATTGGAGTGTCACAAAGTGTCATTTCCAGGATCTGGAACCGTTTTTTGGAGAGTGGATGAGCAGGCCGAAGACCAGGGCAAGGTCGTAGACGGGCAACAACGCCCAATGAAGATCGGTATTTAGCGTTAACAGCTCGGAGACACCGAAACATGAACGCTACTCTTCTCCAACAACACCTTCGCTCGGCTACAGGCACCACGATTTCAACTCAGACTGTCCGAAACCGGCTCCATGCTGTAGGTCTGTATGCTCGCCGACCGATGGTATGTGTTAGATTAACATCAAGGCATCGTCGCAACCGCAGGGAGTGGGCAACCGAGCATGTCAACTGGAGGAGAAATGAATGGAGCAATATTCTGTTTTCTGACGAGTCCCGTTTTTCTGTGCATCCGGATAATAGGCGTATTTTCATCTGGAGGGACCGTGGCAGTAGGAATAATCTTGCGTTCGTGCACGAAAGTGTCAGATTTGGCGGTGGAGGAGTGTTGGTGTATGGTGGCAACACCATTGACGGACGCACTGACCTCTACATCATTCGAGATGGAGCTCTGACTGGTCGCCGATATAGGGATGAGATCCTCAGACCTATTGTAGTCCCTTACGCTGCAGCAATCGGAGATAACTTCATTTTAATGGACGATAACTGCAGGCCACATCGTGCAAACCTGGTGGAGGATTTCCTTTTCGAGGAAGGAATCGTTCGAATGGAATGGCCAGCGTGTTCTCCAGACATGAATCCAATCGAGCACGTTTGGGACGCTCTAGGAAGACGAGTTTCTGGCCGCCAACAACCCCCACAAACTCTCCAAGAACTGGAAAGAGCTCTTCTGGAAGAGTGGGGCAGAATACCCCAACTCGTCATTAATAGCCTCATTGAGTCCATGCCTCAAAGTTGTTCAACGTTGCTGGCCGCCCGTGGAAACCATACCCCTTACTGAAAATGATTTTCTTTGAAGAAAACACCTTTTCTTATTCTTTTTTTCTCATATACACAAATTGTGTTTTTTTCCTTTTGTACACAAATGCGCAATAAAATGCATTTTTTTCTGCCAAACATGTGTAATTTATTCTCATATAACCTACTATGTCTGTCGACCATGTATCAATCAGCTAAAAAGTTTCCCAGATACAAAATCGACCTAAAACTGCAATATCCTTTAATTGTTTTGAGCAGTGTATATATATATATATAGATATAGATATATCTATATATATAAATCAACATTTGAACGGAGTGTGGTTTTGGGGTCTGGGGGTCATGATCGGTTAAAATATATCGAAATTTTCTGGAACTGCTGTCCTCCGAACGGCTGCAATAGGTAGCTTTATACTTTTTTGTATTGAAAGCTACCTAATACATACAATTGATATAACAATCACATTTTCAACATATGAATGTCATAGTAGCTAATAAGGAATCATCTATTATCATTGCAAGAATTGCTATAACAAGGAGTTTCTTTTTCATGATTACCATAGTTTGTCATAAATGGAACGACTTTTTTCTGGCGATTGAAAGCAATAAGCAGTTTAAAGAAAATAGAAAAAACATTTCCACTCTTTTTTTTTTACCAAAAATTATGCTAGCTTCTCAGAATATATCTTCTCTATGTCATAGTAGCTAATAAGGAATCATCTGTTATCTTTGCAAGAATTGCTATAACAATAAGTTTCTTTTTAATGATTACCACAGTTTTGTCATAAATGGAGCGACATTGTTCTAGCGATTGAAAGCAATAAGCAGTTTAAAGAAAATTAAAAACATTTCCTCTCATTTTTGTTTTACCAAAATACTACTAGCTTCTCAGAATATATATTCTCTATGTCATAGTAGCTAATAAGGAATCATCTGTTATCTTTGCAAGAATTGCTATAACAATAAGTTTCTTTTTAATGATTACCACAGTTTTGTCATAAATGGAACGACATTGTTCTAGCGATTGAAAGCAATAAGCAGTTTAAAGAAAATTAAAAAAATATATCTCCTCTCATTTTTTTTTCTTAACCAAAAATTTTACTAGCTTCTCAGAATATATCTTCTCTAATTAAAAATTATATTTATATCTAACTTTAAAATAATCTAAATGATAGAAGAAAAATTTTTTATTTAAAAACAACATTATCAATCATATCTGGTTGCAGCAGATTGTTGTATTTTATCTAATACAATTAGATAAAATACATACATATGAAAAATAAAATACATCAGATGTAACAGGAAGAACACCCCCTCTTCCAATATATATATATTTCTAAAATATAATTAAAGTCTAACTGAAGCAGAGACTGAAAGTAATATAACTTAAACTAGTGGTATGTGCTAACACCAAAATTTCTTCTATGTCATATATGTTAATATTTCAAAAAGCGTATTTTTTTAATTATGAAGTTTAGAATTCAAAAATGCAGCGCCACCTGTTATATTATTTACCCGAAAATCTAATCAGCACCAAGTTATATCAAGGTCTTAACGGAATATGAAGTTTGATGAAATCCGTGCATGGTTCTTGAAATGGCTATTGCCAAAATCGTGCAAATGCAGGATACAAGTGCCCCTGTTGAACGATTTATACCAAAACGGAATCAGCACCAGTTTATATCAACGTGTAACTGAATCTGAAGTTTTATGAAAATCTGTGCATTAGTTCTTAAGATTTAACTATCATGATAATTCTGAAAAACATAGCATGTCAGACCCATATGTTGGGATATTTACAATTTATTAAATTTCGTTTTATTAAATTTCGCCCATTAATTCTACAGATATGACTATCTCTAAAATCATGTAAATCCAGAAAAATTCGGCTTAACAGTGGAAGAGACATGTTGGGAGATTTACACAAAAACCTAATAAACAACAACATATGTCAACGTCTAACTGAATGAATCTGAAGTGGGATGAAAGTCCATGCATTAGTCCTTGAGATAGAGCTACTGCGGAATTGCAGCATAGAAGTGCCACCTGCTGTGCGATTTACACTAAAAACTAACCAGCACCAATTTACATCAAAGTCTAACTGAATCTAAAGTTTTATTGAATTCCGTTTATTAGTTCTTGAGATAGAGCACCCACAAAATTTTTGTCACATATAGACACCCAGACACCCAGACATAGAGAGAGACAGACAGACTCACAGACAGATATTTTCTAAAAACAGTGAAATCGTGCTCATGACCTTCTAAAACACATAAATCCGTCGAAAACTAGAAGTCGAAATTATTTATGAATCCAGTACTTTGTTCTTGTAAAGAATATAGTAAAAATGTTTGATATTAGAGTATTCATTGGCATAAACATGTATTTACTTTAAATATGTTTCATTAAAATAAAAATCTTCTTAATTTCTTAACCATAAAAATATTCTTTAATCTGCTGTCTTCAGAATAAATTTTAATCTGCAGTTATATCCAAAAGTTATTTCGAGGTTATGAAAAGACCGCATAATTAAAGTACGCATTTTTTGCGTAAGATATACTATCAACATACAAAAGTTAAGAAAGAAAAACATTCATTTAATTAGAAGAAGGCGATATGTGACAAAATAATTTAGTTTTACAATAGAGACGTAATGAGAAAGTTTTCTTCTTTGGCTTTCCACAAATTTGAAAAGAGTTACATATGGCAATAAAGTTTTTCATGGAGTGCCTATGAGAAAATGACCAAAATATTTTGCATGTTTCAAGATAAATCTTTTATGTTAAACTTCTTTTTTAGTGCTTGTAACTTAATTTTAGTTTTCTAGATGCGTGAATGATTTTCTTATTAAATTATGATATATTTCTTTGTATTAACATAAATAAAAGAATGAAGATATAGAGAAGTTCGAACAGCTAAACCAATATATTTTATTTCAGTAAATATCTTATTTATTATACACAAAGCAAAGAAACAATAATAGTTAATTTGATTTTTACTTTATTCTATCTTTACAAGAAAAAAGTATTGGATTCCTGAAAGAATTTGAACTTCCGATTTTCAGAGAATTTAGATGTTTTAGAGGGTCTTGAACACGATTTGATAGTTTTTAGAAAATGTCTGTCTGTGAGACTGTGAGTCAGTCTGTGTGTGGCAAAAATTTTGTGGGCACTCTATCTCAAGAACTAATGCACAGGATTTAATAAAAGTTTAGATTCAGTTAGTTCCTGATATAGATTGGTTCCGATTAGCTTTTGGTGTAAATCGCTTTAGAGGGGCTCTGCTATGCTACATTTTTCACGATTTTCACGATAGCTATATCTCAAAAACTATTGCAGAGAATTTCACAAACTCCAGGTTCTGCAAGACTTTGATATAAATAAACGCTGATTACGCTTTGGTGTGAATATCCCAACAGGGATCTGCCATGCTATGTTTTTCAGGATTTTCATGAGAGCTACAGCACAAGAACTAATGCACAGATTCTCATCAAACTGCATATTCATTTAGACATTCACATAAGTTGTTGTTGATTAGGTTAGTCGTAAATCTCCCAACAGGTGGTGCTACTATGCTGCATTTTTCAGTTTTTACATGATTTTAGCGATAGTCATATCTCAAGAACTAATTCACGGAATTTAATAAAACTTCAGATCCAGTTAGACCTTGATATAAATTGGTGCTGATTATTTTTGGTGTACATGAAACCTGTATGATTTTACAAGTGATACATCGTTTGAAATAAATTCTTTATCAACGAAAACATGCACAACAAATTAATTTTTTAACTGTTAACCTGTCAGCACACGCGCCCCTTTCCATTACGTTACTACATGCGCGGGATAAATTTTACCCAATGGGTTTTCTTGTGTCAATTTCCTCCCGGTTTGATTATAAACAAAAAATTATGTTTTGAAATAAACTGTAAATCAATAAAGAACATAATTTAACTTAAAATAAGAAGCTCTTTTATATTTGCAGCAAAAGAAACATAAAGTCTAGCACTAAGATTTTTTCTGCATATCATTACATACAAATCTTTTACAATCCAAATTCAGCCATGACAATACAAAAAAAAAAAATAAAACTGATATATAGAAACTGTATGTGCAAGAGTTGTTAACGTTTAAAAGAACAATTATATTATTATTTGCATTGCATAAACATTTGCATTAACATTTTCCTATCATTATGGGTTACGTTATAACACGCGTGGGTTAAATTTCCTCCCACGTGACATTTTTATAACAAAAGAATGGAAAATCCACAACCGAAGGTAAATTCTTTTTGGACACATCTTGATATTATTCAGCTTGAAAGGTACTATAAAGCTCAGAATGATCCCGAACGATTTTCGCACATTTTCAAGTAATAGTTGTGAGCTGGGGTAGATTTTATCCCAGTGCGTGTGCTGACGGGTTAAAAAAATATCAGTATTAATAATAATTTAAAATGATTAAATTCATAATACTGGAAAGTACTTTCACCAGTTATAGAGAAATTTCTTTTAACGTCTAGATAAATTTGTCTAGATAAATTTGTTTATTATAATACTGCGAAATAGTGTATTCAAATATTCCGAATAAATTTTTACTTTATAATGTTTTTTATAATAATTCACCTCACCTTCATTTTAATATTTGCTAAATAATTACCTAATTAGGTATAAAAATTGAATATCGCTGATAAACTGCAGAACATGGAAATATGTAAAGCTTCTAGAAAAGAAAGAAAAATTGTTACCTCTGAATCTATAAATTCTTGTTAAGCGTGAGAAATGTGTCGCAAAAACAATGATTATGAAAGCGGGTATGGTGCTTTTTCCCGAGTAAAAAATACTTTACATATGCATCTTTTTTTTCACTTTATTCATAGTAAACCGTATAATTTATACAATGTTTGTGCATTAGAAAATTCCCTTAATTGGGTTTTAATATTTATGCGTTTTTCTTTGTTAAAAGTTAAAATATTATGAGTTTTGAAAGGCAGTAAGGAACAACGCTTAGCAGTAAGATTAAAAAAGGTCATACTTTTTAAGACATTCTTTCGAAATTATTTATTGTATTTATTTTTAAGTATTCAATACTTTTTTAAGCTAGATTGTTTTTTTAGATATATATTAAGAAAATTTACGATATATTTTATCAAAAATCTTTTAAATCCGTTTAGATAAATTTGCAGGTAGCGTAGACATTAAAAGAATAAAATATATTATATCACGACGATTCTTGTCTGGATACGTATAACCTAAAAACGAGAGGTTTCCTTTAAAGCATAAAAATATATTTTATACAAAGAAGCCTCATAAAAATGTGCTTGTTTAAATAAAATTTAATTGATATTGCTATATAAGTGTTATATACGATATATCTATAATAAACCCTTGTACTAAAGTTTTTACTTTTAACGTATCTGGTGCTACTTAATAAATATTATGAAATCTGAATCAAAAAACAGAAGAAACATCTTTTAGCAAAATGAAAAATAAACTAGTATGCTTTGTCTACAACAAATCATTATACAAACTATAATGCAAATATCTTAATTTACGTATCGTAGCCATACTACACGAACATTTTTCTGAAATTATTCAGTACGTCTGTTCTCATATTTAATATTGATACCATCTTATTTCATTTAGTAATTCCATCTCTTATAATATATTAATCAGGAAATTCATAAATGTTCGATCAGTTACTTGAATCTAATTCATCTTGAGAATTCTCAAATCAACTGTTTCTTAATCTTCAAATGTTTATTCTTCATCAGCTCTCAAATAATATTACAAGGGCTACAATGGGTTCATAAAAATAATTTTCCCATCTGAGGGAAAATAGTTTCAGGCTGAGTTTTGAACACAGGACCTTGGCTTAATGTGCGAGCGCTCTTCCAAATAAGCTATCCTGGACAAATCCCACAGAAACGTTTCACTCAGACAACAGCTTAAAAATTACGTTTGGTCTGTTATTTGAAATAGTTCAACAAATTAAACCAAATTAAACCTTGTAAATAACTCCAATGAGCATTGCATACGTAATAACACTTCATTATTTTAACACAATCATACCGATTGGTATGATTGGTACAGTAAAGAAATCGATATAATCACTGTTAACATCATCATAATCAAGTTGTAATTTTTCTAACTGATTGATCCCAGTTCCGAAAGGATTTCTGTGTCAAATGTGTCTGCCAGTGACTCTTAGTATTAACCATTTTTCTCAACCGGGAACATAGGAATATAGGATACTATGAATTTTCAAATAAAAATTTTCACGTTCAACAAATATGTTTAACAGAAAAATCTGTTAAATGAATAGTATTAGTATTAACATTAAAATTAATATAATACTGTTACTCTTGCATATATAAACGCAGTTACGCGTAATTGAAAATATTTATTTGATATATGATAGCTTCCAACAAAACGATACTCTGCGTTCAGACAATTGAGTAAAACACTGCAAAAGCAATTCCGAAATGTTTACAGAAATTAAGATCAGCTAAAAAAAAAGTCCTTCCGGCCTGTACCGGAAGGAAAAGGTAGCTTTCATAGTTCATGTTTTTAAAAATTCAACTCATGTTACTCAAACACCCGAAGCTAAAATGCTTGGAACCCAATTATAGAAGATTAAATCCCGGTTTTCGTTAACACTGAATTTGAATGCAAATTTCAGCTTGAAAGTTACAGCATAACAAAAATCAGACTGTTTCAAAATGTCAGCCACCCTAGAATTTCAAACTGCCATATCTCAGCCATTTTTTAAGATATAGCCAAAACAAAAAATGTTCTGCAATCCTTGTATTACGATCTAACATTTAACGGAAACAACTTTTTCAATTTATAATTTTTCATACATCTTTTTGAATTTTTTAAAAGAATAAGAAAATTTAACTTGCCGCCATTTTGAAACAAGGTGGCGCATGAAGCTGTCCAACGAACTCGGTCAAGACTTTGGTATGTTCTGTACACATGATCAGTCACATTCATAGCGGATCATAAATACGAGAGTAACAGAATAACAAATATCAGATTGTTTCAAAATCTCAGCCACCTTAGAATTTCAAACTGCTATATCTCATCCATTTTTAAAGATATATACAAAACAAAAATGTTCCAGAATCCTTGTAACACGTTCTAACACTTAATAGAAACAACCTTTTTAATTTCAATTTTTATACATCTTTTTGAATTTAAAAAAAAATGAAAAATATTTAACTAGCTGCCATTTTGAAACAAGATGGCGCAGAGCTTTTTCTGAGGTTTTTTTCTGAGCATTCAAATTTATATATTTTTTTAATTCATTTTGAATTAAAAAAAATTTAATTTTTTAACTGGCCATCATTTTGAAACAAGATGGCGGATGAAGCTGGCCAACGAACTCGGTCGAGACCTTGGTATGTTCTATACACATACTCATTCACGTCCGAATCGGTTAATAAATAAGAGAGTTACAGCATGACATACGTCAGATATATATATATGGATATGAATAAATAAACATTTGAACGGAGGGTGGTTTGGGGGTCTGGGGGTAATGATCGATGAAAATATACCAAAATGTTTTGGAACTGCTTTCCTCCGAACGGCTGCAATAGCTTTTTGTAATGAAAGCTACCTAAAAAAACTCTGCTTTTATAAATGCTTCTTTAAATCTAGAAAATTCATTAGTTTCTGAGGTATCTAAAGATACAATATAATTTTTTGGAATCGTGGGTAACTCGGAAGTGATTGTATTATATTTTCGTTGGTAGTTATGTTATAATTTCTTAGATCAAGAAGCATATTTCTTTTTTGACGCATAAAACAATGGCTGTAAATATCTAGAATGTGACAATTTTCTTATTTTAAATTCCTATTTAATCAAACAAAATATTTAAATGGCATGCATATAGAGTTGCTGCAAAATTGCCTTTTGAATTATGGTCTTTTGAATCTTTCAGTATTTTCATTGAAAAATCTTAGAAACGAAACTTTACTGGCGCTGTAGTCGTCTGGTTAATTAACGCTGTTGTATTTAAGGATGAACTACATTTGTATTGGAAAGAAATAATTTACACAACGTCTGATTATAGTCACATATATTAAATTCACTTAAAACTTAAAGAAACGATAACTCGATTATTAGTATTAATGAGTGAATACGTGAACGCACACAAATTGTATTTTAAAAACACACTTGATTACACACTTGACTACGCATTTACTAATTTTTAGCACTTTCCAACCTAGTTGAAAAGTGCTTATGACTTCGGTTTGTCTGGCCGTCTGGCCGTCTGTCCGTGCTCTAACTCCCATAAATATGCTCGGACTGCTCTGCAATTTTTATATGTTATTGTCGTTATCTATGGCACGTTCCCTATTTCAACTGAAGTGTGTAGCACTTATAGTGTTCTTACAGGGACACTCAAAAGAATTCCGTTACATTGCGGTCTATGGGGAAAAATCATTTGCGGTTTATTTTAAAAAATGTTTCACTATTGTAAACGCATTGAAATTTATATAGAACACTAAGATGCATTAGAAGAAGCTTAATATGGAATAGTAGGTGTATAGCACTTAGAGTTACTTTACAGGGACAGTCAAAATAATTCCGTTACATTACGTCTATGGAGAAAAATCGTCTGCGGCTTATTTAAATAATGTTCCACTATTTTAAACGCATTGAAGTTTATATATATTACTAAGGTGCATTACAAGAGGCTTACTACAGAATAGTGTGTGTATAGCAGTCATCGTTCATTTACAGGGACGCACAAAAGAATTCTCTACTGTCTGTTAACAATAATTCCTGGAAGTGCGTTTTAAGTTACTAAACGCGATTTTAATCTTAACTAGCTTTTTGTCTATTACGTGGTGTGTATAAATTCTGTAGATCCTATACAGGGCAGCACAAAAGTTCGCGAACACATTTCCGTTTATTGACAGAAACTCCAGAAGGGACGCACATAAAAGTATTCGGATATTTTTCCGAATATTGTATATATTGAAAATTCCTGAAATTACGTTTTTAAATATGTTATGCGTTTTCCAAATTATTTACTTAGATGTCATCTTTCAGCTTATTAAACGGTAATGATTTGTAAAATTATTTTAGAAGCGTTGGAAAGTGCTACATAATCTATGCTTGACGCATGATTTTTCGTTCTTGTTGAGTTTTCTTTTGGTTCCCGACCTTAGCACATTTGTGTTCAAAACTTTCGCAAAAGGATCTTGAGCTTCAAAATTCCGAATTTATTAAATCATTGGAAGCCTATGTTTTCTCTTTTCGAGTTACAAATTGTTATTGCATCAAATTCTATATTCTCAGTACACTGCAGGGGTTTTTTATAGCAATATTTTGCCTGGCGTATCAACCTAGCGATTTTGGTGAGATTTTGTTAATAAAATAATTTGTTTGTGTTTATAATAAAAATTGTGTGCTTTAAAATAAAATTGCGTGTGTTTTATAATAAAGAAACTGTTTCATAACAAAATAAAAGTAACATGGTGTTTTTTCACGCTAGACCTAACAGATATTCGACGGGGTTTCTCGCCGAAATGGTGAAAATAAAATCGCGCCAACCCCGGTACTTCTCAGACATCTATTCCCAATATTTGTTCTAACTATACTATTTTTTTCTTTGTAAGCTTTTACTGTAACATATTTTTTTCTGTAGTATACTCTCCATCGAATATGGACGGGTGCATCTAGAGATGCTATATGATGCTATATCATATCTTGACGGTTGTTTCACATTTGAAATAGCTAACATGTCCTAATATGCTACAACACCTGTCCAATAATATAAATGCTATTTATTTTAACTTTATTTTAATTAAATTAATTTTAATTTTTAATAAACGCATCGGCGCGTACCGCAAACAAATACGATCAGTGCATTAAGTCTCCTACGGTAGGGAGAAAAATTGTATCTTCTGCCGCTTTTGATCTCGAATTTTTATCAGTTATGAGACTACTTCATGGAAACCCCCCTGATCGCAAAATCCCACGTTAATGCATGGGCAAACTTAAAAGCGCGATTATTCACTACCTAATATAATTATTAAAATGCGGTTTTCAAAATCACAAAATAGACGTCAGATGATAAAAAATTGTCTCCGTAAATAAGTATTTTTAAGAAAATGATAAAATTTAATCAAGTGGAAATTTCAAATTTCATAGGGATTTTTTAGTTGCTTAAAATTTAAGGAGGTAATTTTTAAAAACGCACATAATTGGCATTTCATGCGCACTTTCTGGTGGTGAAAACCGTATTTTAATAATTATATTAGGTAATGAGTAATCGTGCTTGTAAGTTTTTCACAGGTTAACTTAGAAGTTCATGATAAAGACGTTTCAGTGAAGTGGCACCTTAACACAGGCCAGGGCTGGCAACTATTTTTATATTCATTCATACCACAATTTAGAAAACAAATTGCGGCAGATTTCTCTAGAAAATATCCTGTTATAAGTGTATGGCAGCGATTACTTTTCAAAAAGCGATACGAATAGAATAAGAAAACAGTTGTTGTGACGTATCCTAACCCAGTGTTACCAGTAGGCTACATTTTAAAAATTCAGATTGTTGATTGCCATCGCTTTTTTGGAGTAGAAATATTCGCCTTATTTAATTACAGATTAAATAATGCGAGTATAAGGCGAGTAGTTACATAATTTTTAAAAAAGTGGAATCAAACACTGATTTTTCTTAAAAATAGCTTACTAGCAACACTGTCCCAACCCCTTAATCGAAGGGATAAGTGATGACCATAACAGACATTGGGCAGTGACGTACAGCGGTCAACAGCTTGGTATTACCCGCTGACCGTGTCCAAGTGTCCATAATATCTGATAGCTGTTTAAAAAGCGGAAGGACATTTAAAAGCTTGGTGTTTTCCACAATTTGATGGAATCGTATTCTTTGATATTATTTAAAGATTTCGGCTGACCGCTATCTATTTACAGGGCTGCCACTGGCGACTATTTTTTAATTCTATTTCGCACCACTTTCTCAAAACAAATTTTTTTCACATACACTTTGACAGCATGTGCAAGAGAAATAACGCAAAATTAACTTTTTTACAATAGTGGTGCAAATATAATATAAAAATTGTCTCCAGTGGCAGCCCTGTATTTATCGCCGAAGTAAAAATATATATTTTTGACTAGTAACTGGCAAGTCAAACTGACTAGCGAGTATTAATCTGTCGCCTAGGCATTTAACGTTGCCGCAAGTGGTTGCAACATCCCCGAAGAAGAAAACCCCCATAGAGAATGAGATTTAGCAAAAAGAAAAGAAGAGCAATAAGGATTTTTTTAAGCCTACGAAGAAGAAGGCAATATGATAACTTAAATATATCCTTTCATAATGTATCTTATTATAATACTATTATATAACCCCGTCAAAAATGACAGATTGCTGATCTGCGTTTCTTTTTCATAAGACTTCATACAAACAAAAAGCATGAAGATTTTATTATTGAAAAGTTTGTACTGTATAAAAGTACATTTTAAAAATGATTTCTACAAATAAAAATGATGAGGAATATATATATATATATATTACTCAGTATTAAATTTGGGAAGTAGTTCAACGATTGGAAAAAAACATTCAAATTAAATATTAACAAATAATCCATGTGCGAAAGTTTTTGTAAAAAAGTGTTATCAATGAGTTTCTAAGCAGATTGACTCACCACATAACTCATTGTTTGATTACATAAGCAAAATCAAATGCAAATAACGCTGTACTATGTATTCCTTATATTTTAATTACGTTTGATCAGAAAAAATCACTTTACAGTATATGACCCCTTATCCGGAATTCCAAAATCCGGAAAAACCCGAAATCAGCAAAAAAAATTCGAAAATTTTCTAAATTTGTAAATTTTTACTAAAATTTTAGAATTTTAGAATTTTTTCGAAAATTTTACCGATTTCTAATTTTTTTCAGTCCATTGTGTTTCAGTGTGTAATCACTAAAATATTGTTACTTCGGTAGCGGGTGAACATGCCCCCCCCCCCTCCCCCCTTCTTCCCGAAATTAGAAACAAATCATTTTTCTCTCAAATTTTAGTTTACAATTAATTTATATTACGATTCGTTTGAAACAAAAACTAGTTATATATTTGTTTCATCAAGGGTGATTCTGTTCCGAATTTTCCTAAAAAGTTAAGGCATTCGGTTTCGAAAATTTTAGTCTTCAGTCCAAAGATTCGAACATAACAAAATCTCGAATTTTGAACGATCGTCGCCGAAAAAACAATTATGTCTATCGTTCGAAGAAAAAGTAGACAATTTCTTGAAAGGATTGCTGAAACAGCTTGAATTTTGTCAAAAGATTGAAAAAAACGCAAATTTCGTCGCAGAATTACGAAAAAACGATAATTTTTTTAACAAATCGCAGAAAATACGCGATTTCCGACAAAGGCTTGCGAAGAAAACGCAAATTTCTTCCAAGGACTCCGAAAAAATGTAAAATTTCTTCAAGAGATCACAAAAAAACACAAATTTGGTTAAAGGATCGGGGAAAAAAATCGCGAATTTCGTCAAATAATCGCGGAAAAACATGAATTTCTCCAAAAGATCGCGAAAAAAAACGCAAATTTCTTCAAAGCACTGCAAAAAATTTCTAATTTCGTTAAGGGATCGCGAAAAAAGTGGAATTTCGTCAAAGAATCGAAGGGAAAAAACACAAATTTTGTCAAAAGATTACAGAAAAATGCGAATTCCGTCAAAGGATCGCGAAAAAAAGAACCCCGCTAATTTCGTCAAAGAATCTCAGAAAAAAACTCGAATTTTGTCAAAGGATTGTAAATAAAAGGTAAATTTCGTCAAAGAATAACAAAAAACGCAAATTTCCTCAAAGAGTCGCAGAAAAATGCAAATTTCTTCAAAGGATCGCAAAAAGAAAACGCAAATTTCTTCAAAGAACCACGAAAAAATTATATTCCGTCAAAGGATCGTAGAAAAAAAACGCAAATTTTGTCAAAGTATAGCAGACAAATATGCAAATTTTCTCAAAGAATCACGAAAAAAACAACAAAAAAAAAACATGAATTTTGTCAGATAATCGTGAACTTCGGGAGGACCCAAAATCCAGAAATTTTCAAAAGTCGGAAAGCCTTTGGTCCTGTACTGTATTTAAGATGGAAGCAAAGTTTCAAAATACGCCAGTAGATGGCGCCAACGTACTGGATTGATCATTCAAATCCACCGTACGAAAGAATTCACCGCTATTTCAGAAAAGAAACTTGCTTACAGAAAAAAATGTATACAGAAATGTTGATATACGTGTTTTATATGAAATAGTTTTTGAAGGTTTTAAACAAAATTAAAATATTTAAAAGCTCTAATATGCATTTACAAATATTTTAACAGCAGAATCGGATGTAGTATAGCTTAGCTTTTTCATTAAGCCTAACATGGCGTTTAACTATGGTCGATTCGCAGATCAGAGTGGTCGAGCCCGGAGCCGTTACAGACATTTTCTTGCTTTCGGATTTTATTATAAGTAAGATAGATGTATACAGTACTGACCAGACTGTAGGTTCTGGAAATGCACGTTTTTTGAACAGGTGTTCGGGCACATCCATTAAAAAATATCAGCGTACAAACTTGTACGGTAAATAATAAATAAGTTAATACTGATGGGTGATTTTAAGAAATTTCGAAGCTTTCCGGCAATAAAATTGGATAGATTTTTTTTTTTTTGTTCGGGAAAGTTCTGAAATTTTATAAAATTGAACTCGGTGTGTTTAGTCATTGAAGAATGAAGTTTTTGCTGTTTTACTTGTCAGAACATCGAAAGAATTTAAAAAATAGCTTATAAGATCCAGAAATCGTAGAAAAATATGAAAAATTGTAACTGTTTGAAAATTAATAGTTGAGTTCTATGATGGCGCTAGGCCATTAAATATGCTCATTCCGTTTAATGGCGGTAACCCTGATCGAAAATTTTTTTTGGTGGAAAGATAATCATCGTTTAGTAGAAGAATAAATCCCATCTAATTCTTGACTAAGATTTATTTTAAAAATTCAATGTAGAAATGAAAAAACACACATGGGCCGGAGCATAAGTAGCACAAATGCGAAAAACAGGCAAATAATTTTCATTCATTTGACGGGAGCGCGTGTGATCTTGCGACCGCAACAACTACATTAATCAATATAATTTTTATGAGATAATATTTCCAAGACAAATGTATTGACATGAAAATAGATTCCCAACCCGACGTTATTAGTAATGTACGGGTAAAGCAATCGTTAGATAAGAAGTAAACTTTCCGAAAATTTAAATTAAGTGCCGTCAAACCCAATTCAAATATCGGTTTTGGTTAAATGTGCATGGCATTATTACAAACCTATGGGAGAGGCCGAAAAACATTGCATAGCAGTTCTTTTTCAAAGGAAATGAGACGATTGAAATAAATATAACGGTTATGAAAAGGACAAAAATAAAATATAAGTGCTTCTAACATTTTAGTCAACTGTAAAGTGATAAAGAAATGTTATTATTTTAAAGCTAGTATATAATATTTGGTGTTACTTATTTGAAATTTGGAAACCCGCACTCAATCATAATAGGAACTATAAAAATAAAAATGTTTTTTTTTTCTTAAATTAAATTCAAAGGGGGACAATATTAACTTTTGAAACATTTTAGAGTGAAATTATAAATAAAATACATGACAGCATCACAGACTCTTTAATCAACATAATCTCCTTATCTTAATTTGATCACTTTTGAAATTTATATTCTGTACGTATCTCCAGCATGTAAACCATTAAAGCGCGTTTCAAACTTCTTGGAACGCCTTGTATATAAAAATCAGCTTTTCTGAAATTGGTTGAAAAAAATATTTCGTTTCCACTCCAACTATTACTGAAATCTGTTAGGTTTCATAATCATAAAATACCGATAATTGTCTAAAAATAAGAAATATTTCATTTTGAAATTTACCACTAAATATCTAAATGTCAACATAAAGCTCAATATTACCTAGTAATATTACATTTTAATTAACGAAAGATTTTAATTTCACAATATTTACAGAGCTGTATAATAAGATTAATTTTTTGTACTTACCTAACAAGATATAAATAAACATTTTATTTACCTGTTATGAAATCATATATTGTATCCTCCATATCAAATGTAAAAATTATTATCAGCCGCATAAAAAATGAAAGAATTATTATCCATATTAATTAACTTTAATACTTGGAATAAACCCTGGATACTAGCTGCATACTATATTTAGAAAATAAAGGAGATTATATCCAGGGTGTCATTAGAGACAAAATTGTAACAAAGTTTTGCACCTGATTGCGAAATTAACTTTTAAGTAAGCTAATTATTGATTTTTTCTAACAGAATTATTGAAAAGCTAATAAATAGTTGGAAACGAGGAATAAAAATGTGAATAATTAAAAATATACACATAATCAAAATTTTACCATAACAAGTAGAAAACGTATTACTTTTGGTAGTAAATAAATAAAACAATCTATGCACATCTATACATAGTCGAATATAAATAAATTGTATTTTTAAATGAATTGTTAGAAAACTGAAACTGAATTTATTGTTTTTTTATGATATGTTGAGTAATTTTCGAGCATGATTTTAACAAAAAAAACCCTTCAATAATGAACATTTGTCCATTAATCGCAGCAAATATCCATCGCAAAATGACCTATTTGTAATCCAGGTAGGACTCTGATTACGGGAAATTGCTCCGATAAACAAGGAGGTAGTAAGTTTGAAAATACTTGCATCTGTGAAAAAAATTCCTTCGTAACATACGTTTCTTTTACATATCATCATAATCGCTTAAAAACTGATGAAACAACTTGTCGATTTATATGATTTTTATTGTTGTAACGCAACATTTGCAGTAATATAAATCATTTCGCAACACTACAGAGAAAGCGGCAGCGTTACTAGTACAAGTTACAATTGGTTACCTGTGCTTGGCGAGTTTTGTCACATTTTGCGGTAGTTACTTATTTATTATTTATGCCAGAAACATAGATTGCCAAAAATGGTTGCCAATAGTCAATCATATTTACGAGTTGACTTCTATTTCTAATTCAAAATCACTTTAGCACTGCTCGAGAATTATTAAGCCCGTAGAAATATATAACTGAATTTATATGAAAGATTACTGCATTATATAAATCTTGCGAAAAATAATCAAACATGTTTGAATGTAGTGTTTTCTTATGTTGAATTTCAGTAAGTATTTATATTGATGACTAACAAATTTTATTAAACAAATTTTAAACTATTAAACAAATTTTACACAAGAAGCATTCTTAAATGTGGTATAACTAAAATGTGATTTAAAAAAGTATCTAAACAATTAATACAAGAACAGCCGACAATTTGGCCATTCTAGAATAGCCGCCGGTGCTATTTCGACCCCACTAATTTAATTATGCAAAATAGATGTCATAAAATCTATTTTAACACTATATTGCGTCATTAAACAGTATTTAAACTTACATTGTGATATTTTTACAAAAAAAAAAAACAATGACGGTTTTTACAAAAAAAAAAAAAAAAAAAAAAAAAACTTTAAATCAAGTTAAATTTCACATTTTAAGAAAAGAAAACGAAAAAAGTATTTTTTTTTAATTTACAGAGAAAGAAATGTGCTGATTTTCTTCACATTATAATATTCAAGCTTTCTGCCAGATGTATAGGATAATGCATAAAATTTGTCCAACAAACGTAAGAAGAAAAATATGGTTCATTATATCCATAAATTTCTAATAACACTGGTCGAATATAGTGGAGTTTGATTGTGAGAAATGTAAAGGAAAAATCCGTTGATTGCCAGTACGATTTCCGGATTTATACGGAATTTTATTCTCAAATAAAAATATGTCGTTAATGTGTCACAAATTAACGAATATGGATTTAAGAATAATCCTTGACAAATAACGGTGCTAATAAATGTGATAGAGCTATATTCGGTTTGGTGTAGAAATGACACCAACGGACGCTTTCTAGTGTTAAAAAACAAACATCTCCTTTTTACTGCCTTTTACTGTCCGAGAACGACTGACTGCTCAGACTAGAAATCAAGTCATTAGAGCTAGAAATCAAGTTTGTCCCTTCCGGTCCCTTTTATTCAGGTGAAAAAATTACAAAATACTGCCGGTAAACGCGAATATAACGAAAACAATACTTGTGAAAAGTTAAAAATACAAAATAAAATGCAAAATAATATCACTGCTGGATAATACGTAAATATTGGTTGTTCAACTAAGATCTATAGCAAAGTACACGAAATTTGACAAGTGGATCCGGATAGTAATGACTCCACACCCTGAGTATGCGTCGCACTCGGTTCAGATCCAGCGCCATTCAGAGTGACTTGCCAGATTCTAGACCATAATGACTTTTACATCTTGGAGCTGTGATCGACTGCATCACATATCCCGTATTTTTGATGAACACAAATTAATGATAATTTTGAAAAATTAAAAAAATACGTGCATAAATAATTTACGTACATTTATCAAATGTTTTATTCAATTTCTAAAAATGCAAAATAGCAAATAGTGTGCTTTTAATAATGTCAGAATTTTTTCTACCTGGGTAGTGTAAATTTGTAAATAAGTACTTTTTTTAATCATGTACCAAACTAACGCATGTATGAGCGCTTTGCGTCCATGAAAAAATAAAAATAAATGGATGCAGCAAACTCGCTGTGCCGCAATCTCTAAAATGCACGAAACTAGTTGAAGCCACGGTAACTAACACATGTATGAGCGCTGCGTGCCATGAAAACAAAAACAAAATCAATGGATGCAGTAAACTCGCTGTTCAGCAATCTGTAAAATGCACGAAACTCGTTAAAACCTCTGTCACTAACGCATGTATGAGCGCTGCACGCCCATGAAAGCAGAAACAAAATCACTGTATACAGTAAACTCGCTGTTTAGCAATCTGTAAAATGCATGAAAGTCGATAAAGCTTTGGTCAATAATGCATGTATGAGCGCTGCGCGCCCATAGAAACAAAAACAAGTAAATAACTGGGTGCAGCAAACTCTCTGTGCAGCAATCTCTAAAATACACGATACTCACTAAAGCCGCGATCACTAACGCATGTATGAGCGCTGTGTGCCTATGAAACAAAAAAATCATTGGATGCAACAAACTCGCTGTTCAGCAATCTCCAAAATGAACGAAACTCGTTAAAGCCAAGGCCACTAAGGCATGTGTGAGCACTTTGCTTCCATGAAAACTGGAAAATCACTGGATGCAGCAAACTTACTGTGCAAAAATCACTAAAATGTTCGAAACTCGTTAAATCCTCGGTCACTAACGCATGTATGAGCGCTACGCGCCCATAAAAACAACTCCGAAAAAACGTTGCTGAATGCACGAACCTGGATGTGTAGCAATCTCGAAAATTTTCTGAAATTCGTTATAGACGATATCACTGTAACGCGTGTATGAGCGATTCGCGCTCATTAAAAAAAAAGAACTTAAGTGAATTTCGTGTATCGTTGCATTGGAATCTCTAAACATAGGAAATGTGTTAAAACCACGATAAATATGTCGGATAATAAAAAAGTTCGCATTATATAAATAGTTAATTGTGTTTCAAATTATTTTTATACTTAATTATTTATTAAAAATTACAAACTTTACATATTTTCATTCAAATTATTTTACTCATATACCTCTTCCTGGGATTGAACTGAAGACCTCACCTGTCGAGGAAAACGACTTAGCACTATGCTACAACGCATTCACTCCAAAATGGCTTAGAACAAAATTTTACTTAATAAATTTCGCCGCTTAGAAGACATTGAAAATCAGTATGGTCTGGATATATGCACAAGCCAATCAGAACGGCGCAAGATCTGAAGCAAGTAGTTAAGGCATGTGCAGTGCAGTGTGTGGAATCGTTACCTTCCTGATCCGTTCCCAAAGATTGTGGTTGCTGAGGCCGCTATCTTAGATGTAATGGTTGAAATCCAAACATGTTGGAAGTCAGTTCTTTTCTCCAGTAATATACACTGCTCAAAACAATTAAAGGATATTTGAAGTTTTATATAAAATAAAGATATAAACGAAATTTTTTTTGCCGAAAATAGAAGAAGAGAATCACAAATGCAATTTTTTCTGGTTTTCAAACTGTGGAGTATGCAAATTTTGAGTTCGACGTCAAAAACGTCGCTTCAGCGGCAGCGAATGAAATTTGACTTTCAACTGGATAAAAGAAAATGAAGACAAGGATGATCGGCATTCAGTGATTGCTTTGTTTCGATGAGTATGATGTCTCAGCGAAGTCATTTGACAGATTCAGAAGCTTGGAGAATTGTTGATAGGTTAGAAGGGGGCCAAACTCAAGCCGAAGTAGCGCAAGCCATTGGAGTGTCACAAAGTGTCATTTCCAGGATCTGGAACCGTTTTTTGGAGAGTGGATGTGCAGGCCGAAGACCAGGGCAAGGTCGTAGACGGGCAACAACACCCAATGAAGATCGGTATTTAGCGTTAACAGCTCGGAGACACCGAAACATGAACGCTACTCTTCTCCAACAACACCTTCGCTCGGCTACAGGCACCACGATTTCAACTCAGACTGTCCGAAACCGGCTCCATTCTGTAGGTCTGTATGCTCGCCGACCGATGGTATGTGTTAGATTAACATCAAGGCATCGTCGCGACCGCAGGGAGTGGGCAACCGAGCAAGTCAACTGGAGGAGAAATGAATGGAGCAATATTCTGTTTTCTGACGAGTCCCGTTTTTCTGTGCATCCGGATAATAGGCGTATTTTCATCTGGAGGGACCGTGGCAGTAGGAATAATCCTGCGTTCGTGCACGAAAGTGTCAGATTTGGCGGTGGAGGAGTGTTGGTGTATGGTGGCATCTCCATTGACGGGCGCACTGACCTCTACATCATTCGAGATGGAGCTCTGACTGGTCGCCGATATAGGGATGAGATCCTCAGACCTATTGTAGTCCCTTACGCTGCAGCAATCGGAGATAACTTCATTTTAATGGACGATAACTGCAGGCCACATCGTGCAAACCTGGTGGAGGATTTCCTTTTCGAGGAAGGAATCGTTCGAATGGAATGGCCAGCGTGTTCTCCAGACATGAATCCAATCGAGCACGTTTGGGACGCTCTAGGAAGACGAGTTTCTGGCCGCCAACAACCCCCACAAACTCTCCAAGAACTGAAAAGAGCTCTTCTGGAAGAGTGGGGCAGAATACCCCAACTCGTCATTAATAGCCTCATTGAGTCCATGCCTCAAAGGTGTTCAACGTTGCTGGCTGCCCGTGGAAACCATACCCCCTACTGAAAATGATTTTCTTTGAAGAAAACACCTTTTCTTATTCTTTTTTTCTCATATGCACAAATTGTGTTTTTTTCCTTTTGTACACGAATGCGCAATAAAATGCATTTTTTTCTGCCAAACATGTGTAATTTATTCTCATATAACCTACTATGTCTGTCGACCATGTATTAATCAGCTAAAAAGTTTCCCAGATACAAAATCCACCTAAAACTGCAATATCCTTCAATTGTTTTGAGCAGTGTACAAGCTGTAATGCGTTGGTGAATAGGATTCTATTTTTGTCATGCGAACTGCCATTTCTTATTTAAGTAGGTTATCTGCATTTATCTATAATGCATATCCTTATAACCTATTTTAAAAACAAACCGGTTTTCTTTTAGTCATATGCCCAGGCTTTTGTATTGAAGCAGCTTTCATGAAATAAAATTATTATTAAAAATTATTTTCTTAATTGAAAGCTGTTTAATTGTAGATAAGAATGCGGTAGCCTTTTCTAAATATTTCCATTTTTATACTTTATTTAAAAAATATTTTAATGAAATTTCTTCTCAGTGATGGCAATCGACTATTACTATTGTTACAAAGCAAAGGGAAACAATGGGGATTATTATATCTTTATTAATGTCAATTTCACATTACAATTAATAACAAGAAATAAACATAATGAATCAAGCATATATTATGAAACAATTTCCAACACTTTCTTAATACTTCAACAAACCTTCTTTGTATAATCAGATAAATAAGATAATTAAATATTGAAGAAAACGCAAAACACATTTGACATCCAGATTTGAACATTACAGGCTATAGCCAGAAAAGTACTCCAATTCCTTTGTGCAGCCTTGTATATAATCTATAGATTTGTATATTCTCTGTATAGTATGCTACAATTTAGTTTAGTAAGAAAACACATAAAACAATTGAAAATTCACCTTCCGCAATTTTTACCAATAGACGGAAGAGTATGTGACTTATTTTGTACAACACTGTATATTATCTTAAGATTTTTATACACTCCACATATTAAACTACAGTTTAATTCAGGCAAAAAACATGCTGAAATCTATTTAAATCACACTTCTGGAAATTATCATACATAGGCGGCCATATATCCAGTTCTTTGCCTTTACCTATATATGATTTTAGTTATATTAAAAAAAATCAAAATATAAAATAAAAAATGTATTTCACGTTGAAAATGCATAACTTGATTAAAATCTCCTTTTAAGCAATTTAAGCTGATACACAGTAATTTTGAATTCCTTTGCGTAGACCTGTGTATGATCTATAGCAATTATACATGCAACATAGTATGAAAAAAGTTACTTGAAAGCGCAATTATAGCAGTTATTACTTATAGACAATATAAAGTACTTCGAATACAGTTATGTATCCAAAATCTCTTGTGTGTTCCTGTAAATGAACTATATATGCTATGCACATCATATTATAATTATACAAGAATATCTGGTAGTAAACCTCAGTAATGTATATCAATTTCATTATATTTGAAATTGTGTAACATACTTAAAATACGCTTCAAACTTTTGTTCACTTAGACCATTATGTAACCGAATACTTTTGTGTGTCCGTGTAAAGGAATGATAAATGCTTTAAATACCATATTCTACAGATATCATGTTTTATTGTACATCAGAAATAGATATTGACTTCATTATGCTTGTAATAGAGTAACATGATTAAATTCACCGCATACGATTCATTCCGGACATATGTCCGGTTACACCATAACATTATGGAATTTTTTCGAGATTCCCTGTAAACTAATTTTAAGTGCTACACGTACCATATTCTATAATAACTATCTAGTAGTGCACCTGAGTGATGTATATCAATTTCTATGTATATGAAAAGGTGTAACGTCATTAAAATACACTGCAAATGCAAATGATTTTTCCCCATAGATCATAATATAACGTCATGTTTTTGAGTGCCTCTGTAAAAGTGCGACATACTTCATTTTCAATACCAATCCTGTAATTGCAAACCTCAATAACGGATATCAATTGCATGGCATTCCATGATTTTTTACGCGAGTTAGAGTGGGGACAGACAGACTGACGGACAGACAAACCGAAATCATAAACACATTTCAACTATGTTATAAGGTTTTAAAAAGTATATTTTAAAAAATAGAAAAGCAAATGACGCCACGTTTTAAAAACACGAAATTTTAACACCTTTCCAACATAGTTGAAAAACTGTTTATGAATTCGATTTGTGTGTCAATCCTCTAACTTGTGTAAAAATACACTTGGATTGTCATACAATTGATATATGCTATTGAAGTTTATCATGGCATGTTTGGCATTCAAAACTAAGTGTGTAACATTTATAGTTCGTTTACAGGGGCATTCAAAAATTTTCCGTTACGTTATTTTCTATGGGGAAAAATCATTCGTGGTGTATTTTAATGGTGTTACACTATTTCAAACATAATGAAACTTATATAGATTATTGAAGTGCACTACAAGATGGTTACTGTAATATACTATGTCCTGTACTTACAATTCGTTTACAAGGGCATTAAAAATTTTTTGATTATATTATGATCTGTGGGAAAAAATCGTGTGCGGAGTATTTTAATGAAGTTACAATTTTATTAACATAATGACAGTGGTATAAAATTATGAGGTGCACTAAAACATGCTTTTTGAAGAATATGAAGTGCAAAGCACTTATCATTCATTTACAGGGTCACACAAAATAATTCGGTTATATAATGGTATACGGGGATAATTGTTTGCAGAATATTTTAATTATGTTGCATTCTTTCAAACATGATGAAATTGATATGCATTTTTGAGGTATACTACAAGATGCTGGTTGTAGAATATGATATGCTGAGCATTTATCATGCATTTAGATATACACATAAACGATTTCAGATACGGTTAATGTATCGGAAATATTATCTATTAGAGATGATTGCTGGAAGCGCGTTTTCAATTATGGTATGCATTTTTAAGTTTAACTAATTTTTTGCATAGTACGTGGCGTGTATAAATTCTATAGATCATATACAGGACTAGATAAAAAAATTCGTAAGCATTTCTGAAGGTGAGCGTGAATTGATTAAATGTGTTTTTTTTTTTTTATTTAAGTTATACATTTTCAAGCTGAACTATATTTAGCGTACTAGTAAAAGATGTTTGTAGAATATGTATAAAACCATATTCAAGGACATATACAACCATATAAAAAACTGGATACATGACCTCCTATAAATAGTCATTTTTACTTCAGTAGTTTTAAGCGTGTTTTTGTTTGATTTAAATTTTAGCTTAATATGTGACGTGTATAAAAATCTCTAGGTAATATACACAGCTGCACAGAAGAATTGAAGTACGTTTGCGTTTATTGGTAAAAATTGTTGAAGGCGAATTTTCGAAGGTGTTATGCGTTTTCCTACTAAACTAAATTTTAGCACACTATGTAGAATACATACAAATCTTTATATTATATACATTGCTAAACAAAATAATTTAGCACCTTTCCGGCTATGAGAGGTAATTGCTAATATCTGTTTTTTAAATGTATTATGCGTCTTCTAAAATGTTTACTTAAATATCTTCTTTAGCTTTTTAAACGGCAAAGTTTTGTTAAAGTTTTCTGGATTTGTTGGAATTAAGTGGAATTTGTTAAACAAGCACTAACAAGAAAATCCGGCACACTTTTAGCCCTAACTAACGTAGGTTTTTAGTCTGATGACAGAAATTGAATGTTGCCTGTTGAATAAAATAATCACTTGTTATTACATTAAAAACCATTAAGTAAAGTGTTTAAGTATATCGTAACTGTATTATAGCATTGTTTAAATTGTTTAAAAATAAAAATTATTGATAGCATATTGATAATAAATCAAGAACTTGGCAAGTTTTTGATAAATATTATGCCAGCATTTTCATGTCTTGATAAAATGATGATAATATTAATAAAAATGTCTTTAGTATAGTTTTTAATATTGTTATTATTATAAACAAATGACTCGTGTTAAAGATTTGATAAACAAATAAACACACAGATACACTTCCGCTCTTCTTTGATTATCATTCAAGCGACCTCCACTCACGGAAACCTCAAAACAGACAATGCCTGACAAAGAGACAGATACACTTACGCTTGTCTTTGGCCATCACTCTGGAGACTCCACACCATCCAGGAGCCTCAATGCACTCAAATTAAGGCCTCCAAACATGAAATAGCAAGTTTTGATATAATAATGTCATTAATAAAGATAAATAACTCTTAGGTAAAAACTTGCCAAGTTCTATATTTATCATTAATATGCTATTAATAATTTTTATTTTTAAACAATTTAAACATTGCTATAATACACCAATAGGTAAGTTTGAGTGAATTTTATTTGAACTTGGCACCCACTTACATATACTTCTTTTCTTGTTTTTCTTTTTTTTTTTCTTTTACAGAATTTGGTTCCTTTTTTTCACAGTTATGTTTTGTTAGATATCATCGATTATACGTACAAAGTTTAATGTTTAGTTAATTACAAAAATTGTAGTAAATGAAAATAGTATTTTAGTAACTTTGATTAAAAACCGAATTTGTTTTAAGAGTTGGAATAGCAAGTGTAACATTGATTTATTTTTGTAAATATTTTTGTAGCTTTTATTATATATTCAGTCTAAAAGTCCCTTTTCAAACATTAATTTCATCGAATTTCGACGTGTTCCAGCTCGTGTTAAAAAAATGATTTTATTTTCAAAATATTAGAATAATCGATAATATAACATTCTGCTGGGATAAAGCACAACTACTTTTAAATAAACAAAATCTTCTTTAAGTATATGCGTATGTAAATCATCTACTTCATTTATTATACCATGCAAATGTTTAGAAATTTTGTTATTTTAACAAAAGAAAAAAATCCCTCAGATAATCTATACCTCCGAGAAATGTAAATTATGCTATTCAAACAATGAATGCAAAAGTTTATTAGGACTTTTCCCGTTTGTCATTTTGTTTGTTTTGGAAGAAAGAAAAAAAATATTCGTCACAATGAATGTATATTTTTTTTATCATTTTTTTTTTGTTGTTGTTGCTTTCGTAGAAAGAAAAAATTTTCGTCACAATGAATGTAGCCTTTTTTTTTTGCTTGTTTTCGTAGAAAGAAAAAATATTCGTCGCAATAAATGTATCTTTTTTTGTTCATTTTTTTTGTTGTTTCTGCAATAATGTAACAATTTTAAAATGCAATGTCCAAAGAATTAAAATATTTATCTTAAGAGCTTGAGAGCATTAAGTTTAATTTGAATTATAAATTGAATAAAGTAGTATGTGCCAACAAATAGAATTAAAAAAAATACTTTTTCTTATTCGAAATATAAAAGTATTCAGAAGAGAATCTGAAGTGTTCATTAAGGGAAAATTGTTACTTTTAGTTGGAGTATAAATAAAATATGTACATTGATAATATTCATCAATATGCATTTAATAAAATATGCTACTGCATGTATGCAGCCGCTGTAAGCTTTGGCAAAAATCACAGCTTTCTAAAATTTAATTCATGTAATTTAATGTATTGTAACAGAAACTTATCTTACTCTGTTCTTTTATGTTTTATATTTACGTATTATGTACTGTTTTTTCTTCTCTCTGTTTTACTACAATTGTTACAATTTATTGAATATGATATTTTCATAGTATATATAATTTTTAAAATATGGATTAATAGCGTCTAAAAAGGATATGATGGACCGCCAACATAACTAAAAGATTTACACCCAGATAAAGGAATTGATTAAAACTACAAAACATGTTTTGTTGAGTACATTTTGATTTTTTTTAGCAAAATTCAAGTAAATTTGAACCCTTTTACTTGAATTAACAAAACATTTTTTGCTGACGATACAAAAAAATTTTTTGGAATTGCAAAAAAAAGAAAAATTGTTGATTCAAACAAAATTTCCATTGACCTATATTTAAACAAAAAGTTTTGTTGGGTCACCCAAATTTTTGTTGATTCAACAAAACTTTTTTCTGGGTGTAAGTTAAACGAGATGAGGGAAAATTAATGTAAATTTTCGGAGGAGCTTTCGATCATGCATTTTTGCTAGATGATGACTGCTTCGTTATTTTATCGAATATCAGCGAATAATTTTTTATAAGATTCAAAATATGCCCATGATTTATAACCTCATATTAGTTTGTATCTCATCAAAAATAACTCGTTGTAAATGATCCCGCCAAGCCACAAACCTAAAACGTCAATCAAAAAAAGAAGTGACATCACATAAAAAGAAGGGATATAGAAGTGCATACTCCGAGTCCCGTGTAAAAATCTATCACCACTCATGTCTCCAAAGAACTCGGAGTGAGGTACAGTATGTGAAAACTGCTTGGCGACCTGCAGGCTTTTATAATGTTTGCGTTTCCTGCGATTACATATGACTATATTATTTTTATTTTTATTTTATTTTATTCATTTATTTATCTATTTATTTTGCTCCCATTAAATTGTAAAAAGTTGAAGCTTCTGAGTTTGCACGTCCTTTCTTATTTATGAGCTTGAAAAATCAATTTGTTGATTTTATTTACCATTATTTAAACTAAAAACATCACTCTTACGAAGAGGATTTTTACAGTAAACGTGTAAATATTTTGAGTTTGTAATATATATATATATATATATATATACCTTATAATAAACGTTAACTTCACTGATATATATTGCAGAGATATAGATTGAGATATATTGCAGTAATTCTAGTGTAAGGGAATCGCATAGATCTGGGAAAAAATCCGTTCTGTCAGTTCTTTCACAAACAAAAATATTTATAAAAGTGATATAACAAAAATTAAAAATTTATTTTTCAATTTTCAAAATCGATATACTGCATATATTATAAAAGTCTGCAGGTCGCCAAGCAGTTTTCACATACTGTACCTCACTCCGAGTCCTTTGGAAACATTATGAGTAGTGATAGATTTTTACACGGGACTCGGAGTATGCACTTCTATATCGCTTCTTTTTATGTGATATCACTTCTTTTTGTGACTGACGTTTTAGGTTTGTGGCTTGGCGGGATCATTTACAACGAGTTGTTTTTGATGAGATATCACTCCTTTTTGTAAGGTTTTTCAATTATACAGATTCCATTTTTATTCAGAAAAGAAAAGATAGAAGAAAGATGAAAGGGGCAAAAAAAATAATAGTGATGCTATAAACAGAATTATACATCAGAATTATACAATTTATTGAGTGACATATTCCAATGTACATGTCGCTACCATAGCAACGGGGAAACATTTATATTAATATCCTTACATTGTATTCATGAGATTATTTATGACATTTTATTTTCTTTTGTTTATATCACTCTTCCGTTTACATACATTCAAAAACCAAAAAAATAGAAACTTTTACAGTAGTTTACGAACTAATTAAAATACTGCAGTTTTAGAAAAATGTGGAAAAATAAGAAGCACTTTTTTTCGGTCAATTATAACAATAAGTTTATGGAGCATAATTTACTGAGAATAATCATTTTTTTGTCTACGAACCATTATAATTCACAGGGATTTTTATACTAATATATTAAGTATTATTTTTGAAAATTACTGAGCAACTTAAAAGTTTGCTAAGTTTTTTAACTCAACGTTTCGAGAATCGGAAAAATATAAGATTCGCAACGTTTGCAAAAGAATAAAAGCTATTAAAGTGATTTCAAAATAGAAACTGTTCGTAGGATGACATGTATTCCAAAATTTTTTTGTGACTTTTTAAATATACCGCAAAGACTAAAGCATTTACATAATGAACCCTTTACAAAGATGTAAAATTTTGCTACAATTTTTTATCTGATAATTCATAAAGCTTTAAATTAGATTTTAAAAAGGAGCGTGATTAAACCAAAAAGGACTATATTTACTACATGCACAAAATACATAAAGACACAAAATACATAATTAATGTTTCTAGTCTGTCCATTCCAATTCGGGGATCCTAAAATATAGGTCCCCAATCCCCGGCAGTCCATGAATTAATTAGTACATATGTATGCAACTGTTAAAATGTTCTCTTAGTCGACAATAGACGCAATAAGTATAGTTCGGCAAATATGAAACACGGCATTGCTTCATCATGGCTTTGTTTCGTGAGGTGTTCGTTCTACGAACATAAAAATCTCTCGAAAGTGTTCGTTAACCGAACATGTGTTCGTTATCCGAACATAAAAATCTCACGCGAAAGTGATCGTTAACCGATTTGTTCGTAAGCCGAACAGTTCGTTACCGATCACCTATTGTATACGAAATTTAGCATTTTTAATTTTTATGGAGAATTTAAAAGAAAGTTATTTCCTTTTCATCGTGCTCTAGGCCTGTTTTTAGAGCATTTTAAGTTCATCATAGTGGAGATTCGATGAACGGCAAATATTTAAACGCAAAACTTCTAATCTTGGGTTAGCAACATTTTTACATTCTATTACTCAGTGCATGAATGTAAAGTTGGAATTTTGTAATTGCTATTTCAGTCAATTCCTGATACGCTAGAATTAAGTATTTTTATATAAACACAGTTTTTTTTAATCGCTAAAAATACTATATTTTAATAGATTTAGAGCTTAAGATCGACGAGCTTTCAGGCGGACAAAATGAACTCGTATTAAATTTTAAAGCAAGATAATAAAACCTTACAGATATTAGAACAGTATCAAATCATTAAAATAGCTCTCACTAAGTAAATATACATCGGTTGTAATGTAATCAAGATCTTCTAAGAGACTTTGTAAACGAATTGTATATGGTTCAATGCCGCTTTACAATACAGAGTTGAATCGGATGATACAATGAATCGGATGTAATAACATATTTGAATATCTTGTGTATATAGCCACTTTGACAAAAGGTATGCTATTTATTATTGTTTTTCCTCTGTGTTAAGTACAGGAATCAAGTACTTCAACGTAAAAATTCGCTAATTACACAACTTTTTAGTCTTATTAAAAATCTTTTGAGTTACTTTGTAAATGAACAGTAAATTCTACAATTCTGTTTTAAAATAGGAAGCTAACTTAGGTCGTTCGTAGTAACATATTTTAACATCATGCACATATGTTCTTTTTGAAAAGAGTTAGACCATTTAATATTTCTTTGCTTCATCTTAAGTATAGGAATAAATCACTTTAAAGTGGTATACATAAAACACTAATTAATATTTTTACACGAAATATTAAACATTTGAACTACTCATAGAAACAATTCAAATGCTGCAAACAGCGTAAAAATTGGATAATTACACAACTCTTTAGCCCTATATTAAAAGATCTTTTGTGAGACCCTCTAAACGAACCTTAAATGTTACTATATTTTTTTATAATAGGAAGCTTACTTGGGTCGACTGTAATAACATATCTTAATATCATGTGTATACGACGATTCCTAAAAAAGTTGGTCATTTATTATTTTTTTGCTCTATGTTAAGTATAGGAATCAATAACTTTAAACTGATATAAATCAAAAACTAATTAATATTTTTACATGAAACTTACAAAGGTTTGAACTATTTATAAAAACAATTCAAATGACGTAACCCACGTAAAAATCCGATAATTACAAATTGCTGTAGCCCTGTCAACAATTTTTTGCTCTATGTTAAGTATAGGAATCAATAACTTTAAACTGATATAAATCGAAAACTAATTAATATTTTTACATGTAACTTACAAAGGTTTGAACTATTTATAAAAACAATTCAAATGATGTAAACCACGTAAAAATCCGATAATTACAAATTGCTGTAGCCCTGTCAACAATTTTTTGCTCTATGTTAAGTATAGGAATCAATAACTTTAAACTGATATAAATCAAAAACTAATTAATATTTTTATATGAAACTTACAACGGTTTGAACTACTCATAAAAACAATTCAAATGACGTAAAGCGCGTAAAAATGCGATAATTACACATTGCTGTAGCCCTGTCAACAGTGTTTTGTTCTATGTTAATTATAGGAATCAATAATTTTAAACTACTATAAATCACAAACTAATTAATATTTTTACATGAAACTTACAAAGGTTTGAACTACTCATAAACACAATTCAAATGACGCAAAGCGCGTAAAAATCCGATAATTACACATTGCTGTAGCCCTGTCAACAGTTTTTGGTTTGAACAAGATTTTAAAAGTGCAAAAACAGCACTTTTAAAATCGCATTTACTGAAAACCTATTCGTCGGATTTTGCTTTACTTTTGATTTCTTAGTCATATGGCACGCCCCATTCCATAGAATCAAGAATTTTGTTTCTATCATAAATAGAACACGAGATATATATGTGTCAAAAACCCGTTTTGTTCCGTCCGCAAAATATAAACTATACAGAGTGCAAAAGTTTTTTTTTTGTAAAATCGATTGGCATCCATTGGCGAAAATTCCTTTCATTTACGGTTCAATGCATTGCTGTTTCTTTTTCTTGGCGAGAAACTCTGTCGAGTTTCTATGATACGGTCAAGTTTACGAAAACGAAAAAAAAATATATCTATTATTTTTTGTTATAGAAAGAAAATATGTTAATGAAGCTAATCTTTAGTAAAAGTAAATAGCATGAAATTGTTTTCTATTTAAATTTTTAACATGGAAATTAAGATTTTTTTTTTTGTAAATTCTATTACTATCGTTATATTGTATCTCTAAAAATAAAAACAAAAATATTTTTTTTATATTTAGTATTTCTGCTAAGTTAAATTTTATAAATGCCCATTTTAAATTATCATTTTTTATCAAAATCCTTTATTTGAAGTTATGTCATTAACATTTAGAAAATGCTTTCAATGTAGCTTAACCATATACTTTTTACACTAAATATTAAAAATTATATTCGACATAATTTCTTTATAAAAAAATAAAAATAGTGTTACTTTAAAAACCACAACCTTTATAGTAAATTTATCCATTAAGCATGTTTTTGCGAAATATGAAAAATAAAATATGTAATATATAAATATGAACTTTTATCGATTTAAGAATAAGTTATGTAAAACGTTTGTTGTTGGTCATGCTGATAATGCGACATAAATTTAGTTATATTCGTTTTTGTAAATAAATTAACGTTATATACAGAACTGCATGACAGCAAAGTTACGTTGGTTTTTGTCGGCTTTTCTATTAAACATACATTTTTACTCACTAGACAGCTTAAGCTATAGGATTCACTAAATGTAGCATTTAATAAATTTATTAATGTTTTTGTTAAAAACCAATAGTGAATTTTATGAATATATCTTTATTTTAATTTCATTCCTATTCTATTTTGTCGTAGCTATTATATAAATTCTTTTTAATTATCGATATTAATTAATGTAATACCAAATATTTTTCCATGATGAAATCAATATTATATGAAGTAACTTTTATTTAACATTACTAAAAGTCTTCCAAATTAATCTACAACAATTTTTTCTTTTGTCTTACAGATATATCTTACATTGATTAAATATGTGTATTATTACACCATTATTTTGAATAATAAGGCGGAATGTATACAATTTGTGTTATATTTTTGTGGTATAACATTTTTTTAAAGTAAATTCTTGATATAATGAGATTTAATTAGATCAAAAGTGTTAAATATTATACGACGAGAGGAGCAGTAATGAGACGTTACTTTGAAATATCTTTTTACGAAGTCTTTGTCCTTCACTTTCTGCATATAACAAGAATTTATGAGTGTTGGAGGGCACATTTTTCTTTGTGTCCAAAAGTTCTTAGTGAAGTGTGCAAGGAATCTGAAATATTTTCTTCTTTAAACATTATATGGTCTTTTAGGGGATCATTTTACTATGTTATTCTCCACAATCTAATATATATATATATATATATATATATATATATATATATATATATATATATATATATATATATATATATAAAGTATACATTAGTATAATAAATACATCCACATCAACATATAGTCATATAGCAGTTTTGTTCATTAAAAGTCCAAAAGCTGCAAAATCTTTAGTAATCTTCAGTTTGATATTTAAAAATTAACAAGATGAATTTACATTGTGTTGAAAGTTTGATGTAAACAAAAGTTGTTGTTCAAACTCCTTGTAAGTGATTAGCTTTCAATTGGCATTTTAGATTGGTTTTCAAATTTGTAAAAATATAAATATACTTGGCTTTTTCTTTTTTACCTTTTAAAAACAAATTTACAATTTTGATTAGAAATATTTTCAGACTTATGTTTTCTAAATCAATGTAATGTAACATGTTATGTTATAATGTAATGTTACAATGTTAAAAAAAAAAAAAATCCTTTTTCTTTCTGTGAGATGAATTATATCGTTTAGTAATCTTCAGTAAGATATTTAAAAACAATCTGCAACTCTGCATAAGATATGAAGAAAAATAGTAACATTATGGTGAACAGTATATATTAGACGCTTTAGAAAATGAAAGAATAGGTTTAGAAATTTATATTAATTTTCTTAATAAAACTTTTTTTCAAATTATAATTAAAAAATATATATTATGCTTATAATATACTTTAGATATACAGCATAATTTCAGACTCTATTGCACTCATTAATGGATTACAAATGAAAAACAACCCCATTAAAAAAAAAAAAACTTTTTTATTGAAATAAAATATAGAAAACATTTTATAATTAAGAGTCTCGAGGACAAAAATTTTATGGCGTAGAACATATTATGGTAAACATTTTAAACCACAATTAATATTATTAAACAAATGAAATCCCAAACTTAAATATTATAAATGTGAATAATAATTTAATGACTTAACGACTGTGTATACTATTAGTCGGAAAAGCATACTGGAACGTAAGTTAACTTTATCTGTCAACATCGATTGCAACAGAAGTTATTCAGATAAATACTTTACCAATTTCTTCCTTTAATATTGTTTTTAAATTTCGTATCTACCTACAATTTTCTTCACATTTTTCTTTAAGATAAAAAATGTTATTTACTATATTGTATGTTCTCTAACTTGTGTTATTTCTTTATTTTTATTTTTATTATCAATATTTTAAGAAAAGGTAATTAGAAAAAGATGTCATTTTCAATTTCGAACTGCAGAAGAATTAAAAACAAGTTGGAAATTGTACGTTAAACGTGACAAATGAGGTGCGTTCGTATTATAACTAGTTTTACAATGTAAAAATAAAAAACATCCTTATGAATTATATCGTAGAGCGAAATGAGCATGCCTCTTTTTTTTCTTATTACGTAAACCACATTTACAGATGCGAATTTGTTTTTCGACACCAGACAGCACTGCAAAATTTACCGTGAAGATTTTGCTTTGCAAATGATTACCTACATGGTTTAATATTTTTATGACTCATAATAACGAATCTCTTGTGTTTATTTTCTTTAATGAATGGATATATTCCGCTTTCAAACTAGTCTCAACTGCCGTTATCCCAAAATCTGTACATATTTTAATGTAACCGATCTCTCAAACAAACAATTTTTTTGAATGATCTTTCTAAAAATACAAATTTTATGCAATTTTATTCAAAAAATAATTTTGAATAAAAATGGCTTCCTAGTTTGAAAAAAGAAATGCTTTAATCGGTCACATGATTTGCGTTTTTACGATGAGATTTAATAGACTGAAGAAAACTTTTATTAACATCTTTTTAAGTTTTGATGCGATATTAATAAAATTTAAAATGACTCGACAAAAAATTCTGCAACGATTACATATATATTATTTTTCAAACCATTAGGTTGGGTAGTTTTCGCGCTGTTATATGCGAACAGACGGACGGACCAAATGACGGATATAGGTGCTGCGTATTTATATAAATACGAACGCACCTAAAAAAATGTCAAAACTCAATTTCACTTTTCAGTTTACTCAACAAATACGGTAGAATGCTGATTATCCGAAATCGATGGGACCAGGTCCAGTTCAGATACACAAATTTTTGAATAACCGCACACATTGTATAAGACATAGTGAAAGAAAAAAAAGGAAAAGTGAAGGCATGACTTTTCTGAAATGTTCAGAACAGGGTTGGCAGTTTGGTCTCCTCCGAGTGAGGAGTTTATTCTTTATGCAATCACGAAATGTTTGAGATTAAATAAAGCAAAAATTACTTTTCCTAAATTTTTGTATCAATTCAGATTTTATGAATAAAAATGGAGGCCTGATCGACAACCTTGTTACAAACTGCAACAGGGGTTTCAACTATTCGCATTGTTGGTATTCCCTAAGTCATAAAAATGTCATAAGTTAAGGAATGTTTATTTATTTTTTTATTTTTTTTGCCATAAAAAAGTGTTCTTTTTATTTTGTTGTTCATTGCTAATGAAATGATATATTTAATGTCATTTTAATGATTTTTTTTAGAAAAAAACAGTTACAAAAAGGGTAGTTTTAAATGGATTCTTCCTATTGATCCTCTCTGTGAACTGTTTTTGTTTATCGTCCTATACTCCAGAAGAATAAGGGATGCAGAGCGTATTTGGGGAGCATTTGTTCTATTCATAGACAATTCAGGCGAATAGCTTTGTTTACCAAATACAGTTGTTACGTTTTCGAGGAGTGAGATTACAGTGAAGATTGAACCATTTTTATAGCACTGTCAGGAATTTGCATTCTCCTAACCACTGCTATTTATTAAAACTTTTTTGTTTTAAGAGTTTAATGCATTGACTTCGCCGTAAGCATGAGAATGTATATTTTTCGTATAATTTTAGTTTTGTTATTATTTTTTACAAAAAAATGCTGATAGATGTTTGAATAAATGGACGTTCGTTTAATTACAGTTTGGGAAATCGGCATTCTACTGCATAATGAATTATAAAAATTGAAGACAGTGAAGTGCGCCTAATTGAAAAAAAAAAAGTGAAATGTATTGTGTTCATTCTATATTTATTACAAATCGAAACAAAATGTTGTAGTTTCTTTCTTCTTTAGAGATCCGTCTGGTTTTCTGCTTTATTTAAAATATAAAATGAAGGTCTAGGTTTCATCTTTTAGACAAAAATTTCCAACAACAAAAATCAGATAATATTCTTTACTAAAATCGAGAAACGATTCTATAGCGCAGCCAGTCGATTTGACTTCACAAATGGTCACTGACTTCCCAAAGAAAAATTGCTACAAAGGTGATCGATCTGAGACGCCTCGAACCCTTAGCAACGAGTATTTTGTGCCATTCCAAACATGACATCCTGTGATTCCCAAACAATTACCGAAATTAAAGAAATACAGCGTAACAAATCATAAATATGTAATTTGACGTGCACTCTGAAAATTATTGGATGCTCAATATGAGGCATTCAAAAGTTAACTCCTAATGTAGCATCAAAAATCAATTTTTGAAATTTCGAAAGAAATACACAAATCGTTCATTTTATATTAGGCCTTTGTTCTCAAGGTTGTTTATATATTCATCTAGGTAGAGTATTTCTAGTTCAAAAATATCATTTGAAATAATAAAACACAATAAGGGATCTGGAATGGAAAGAAAGGAAATCGTGAATGCAAATAGTTGCATTCACGATGACGTTTTTTTCATGATCTTTTTCATGGGATGCACGGCGTCCCATGAAAAAGTCCCAAGAATAAAAGGTTGATAATGATGATATTACAGATAACTGTAGTCTACGATTAATACTACGATTAATATATTTTCAGACGCACATTTCTCAGCCGAGAGTGAAACAAGGCTAAGTTTACAAAGTAAAGAAATGATATGAAATAACACATGGGCTGATAAGTTCCCGGTCTGGCACACAGATGGCGTTGCAATCGCCGAACCGGTGTTTTTTTTTAGTACATACTGACCTTTAAAAGGTAGTAGAAAAAATGCCATGATGATTCGCCGTGTGGATAAAACGTTAGAGTGGTTTTAGTTCAACGACTTTGTTGATAAACAAAAAAATGGATAACAAGAATTTCAAGAATTGTTATTTGATGGGGAAAAAATACCGTTCAAACAAAAGCTTGGTCAGATAAGCGTTATCCGGACACTGCACCAGGTAAATCAACCATTATTGACTGGTTTGCTGAATTTAAACGTGGTCGTACGGACACCAGTGATGCACCACGCAAAAGAGGTGGTTAACCGGAAAACATAAAAAAAGTCCACAAAATCGTTTTGGGGAACCGTAAAGTGAAGTTGCAGGAGATAGCTCAGACTCTGAAGATATCCAAGGAACGTGTAGGTTTTATTTTGAATGAACATTTGTCTATGAAAAAGCTGTTGTCAAAGTGGCTGCCGCGCGTGTTGCCTTTTGACCAAAAAGCTTTTCGTTTGAAGCTTTTTCGTTATAAAATTATGTTATTTATTATTAAATTATTATTATTAATCATTTATTAAATTATTATTATAAAATTATTATTATAAAATTATTATTATAAAATTATTTTTAAAATTATTTTTATTAAATTATTATTATAAAATTATTATTTTTAAATTATTATTATTATTAAATTATTATTATAAAATTATTATTTTTAAATTATTATTATTAAATTATTATTATAAAATTATTATTTTTAAATTATTATTATTATTAAATTATTATTATAAAATTATTATTTTTAAATTATTATTATTATTAAATTATTATTATTTATTATTAAAGTTATCTTATTTATTAAAGTCATAAAGTCATAAAGTTATAAAGCTTTGTTAAAAAGTTGTGTTTTCTTTATTAGACCGGGAACTTATCAGCCCATGTGTTATATTTAACTACACTGAATGACTAATCATTCATGTGCAGAATTTTAACACACGTTTTAAGCACCAACATTTGTTAAGCAACCTCGTCTACTAACGGTATTTCAGTTGTCAAATGCGGGTTCATGATAACCCTGGACTAGCTCAGTAACTACTCAATTTTTAAGGTAAAATAACATATATTTTATTAAAAATCAAAATGGTGAGGACGATGGATGAGTCTCAATTCCGAAATTTAGCCTGTACTGATAAATACTTTTAGAATTAGCCCACTAAAAAAATATAATTCACTATACACCAATACAGTCACTTGAGTCAGATGATAAAATAAAACTTTCCACTTACGGTATGACGCTCGATGAGACACTTCAATAACTACTTCACTGCGCTAGACATATCCACGGATGTGATGCACAATCCTTATAGAACCTCCTAACAACTACCCTAAAACACCTAGAATTATGACAGCCCGTGGCCGCCAAAAACACTTTATTTGTAATAACAAACGAAATTGATCTTACTACGCCGGCTTTTACTCCAAGCAAGTTGTACGTCAGCAAAATAAGCTCTTTAACTGGCAAGCTCCGGTTTCATGCACCAATGGGGGCGAGATGCAACCCAATCCACTGCGACACACACCTGCACACTTGTTTCTCCTTAAATACGACTGCCGATCGACCAAGAAAGCCAAAATTTGCATAAAACAGCTGCGAAGCGCAGAAAACTCGCAAATTCTGAAGTACACACGCATTCGTCGAATATTGGAGTAAAATAGCCTACAGACTGCGCGCATGAAAAATGTTAGATTGACAATACATTCACACTCAAAACAACAAATGCCTTTATGAGGGAGTCGCTAGTCCACTGCACAGTATCTGAAAATATCTACACAAACACACACATAAATATACACATGTCGTCAAAAATCAAAATCATAAGACCTATATCGGCTGAGCCTGTCTAAATTTCTTTTTTTTTCTTGATTCTATTACAAAAGAAACAAATATCATTGTTTTTCTCTTAATATCAAAAAGCTATTGAAATTTATCAGAAACGTTCAGTTACAGTTGATATCATTCCAAAAGTTTCAGCGCATTAATTTTCTGAATTCTCCGAATATTTCAGTGAATACAATTTTAATTATTTACACTGCCGCTGAGTACGTTCTTCGGACAAAAACTTTAACACACATTTAACTGCCACTTAAGCGTAAGGTAATTAAGATATTGAAGAAGAGAAGAACTTTCTGCAATGTAAGCGTTGATTCCTTTCACCGAGCAATTTAGTGTTTTTAATATCTATATTATTATAAGAAATAAATTTATACCTTCACGTTATATACAATACCTTGCATGTGGATAAGTGCTTTTCTAAAAGTAAAACATTTTGTTCCTATTTTGAAACAAATTTATTTCATAAAACATAGTGCACTCATATGCATAGTGAGAAGAAAGCACACAATGAAGAGATAAAACCACTGAAAAAGCCGTATTCAAATACTTCGATTAAAATAATCGAGAAGACAAGATTTTCTGCCAACTTGCATTCTAATTGTGTATTATTACACAATATACGGATGATTTAAGATTACCAAAGCAAATAAACATTAAATATTCCCTTTAATACAAAGGATATTGCGATGTGAATTTCACAGAAAATCACAGAAAAAAATAAAATAAATTTTATTTAATAATAATTATATTTAACATAAAGAAGCGACGTTTCATTTCTGTCAGCAATTTGTACATCGGCCGAACACAGTTCGCAACGCAACTAGACTTACAAATGTTCTTTCAGACGTATGCCATTTCTAAGAATAGCTGTTTTTGAAGGCAGGATACTGCAAAAATCATTGAAACCTCTTGTGTTGCAATTCCTGTCACATGATGACTTAAAATTAGAGGAATGCAGAAGTTTTGGGACCACTAAAGTACCGTCAGTGAGAAATGTAACTATACTGTTAACACTTTTTTGCCATCGAAAAATTCCATATATTTCAAGGTAATTGTCTGAAAATCGCATCATGTTGCTGTCTATCTTGATTTTGTACATTTTAGCAGTGGTTCGCATGTGATGCGGAACGGAACAGTGATTCACCTGAGAGGGCGTGATATGCGCCGAGTAAACGTTTATGGACGTTTTATCAAGAATTTATGAATGGACAGAGATACGAATATTTAACATCCAACATTTCGTATTATGGGTTTTAATTTGAAATAGGATCTAGTGTCATAAAGTTGTATTATTTGGAAGTTTCTTCTCTGTTTATACAGTATGCCCAATAAAGTTCCTTGCCACCCTCTTAACTTCGGCACGGCTGCTGCTATATTCATAAAAGTGGTGCCTGGGTATAGTAAAGTAGCCATGCGCTACTGAATGAAACCGCCTACGGCGCCACCTGGTGGAAAACTGCAGAGTTAGCATTCCTATCTCGAAAACGGAAAGAGATAGGGGAAACAAGTGACTTACAAAGTTGTACAGCATCATCGATTTAATACAAAAAACACATTGTGCACATTAATGCGAAGAATAGAATGGTTAAAACACGCATTTGTATTTTCATGATTTCCTACACTGTGACGTGACAAAACGATCTTGGAAAGAAAGAAACAACCAGTTATAAAACAGGAGGTGTATGCGACCCTTCCACAAACATTGCAGGATCTTAAACGACTCATTACGGACGCTTGTGCCAACGTATCACCATCTATGCTCCAACGTGTGCAACGTGAAATTCAAACAAGGATCCAAATATACATTTCAGCTGACGATGAGAAGTTTGAACATCTAAAATAAAGGTAAATTGTTATAACTAGTTGTTTTTTTCTTTCTAATATCGTTTTGTTACGTCACAGTGTAGGAAATCACGAAAATACAAATGCGCGTTTTAGGAGTCCTATTCTTCGCATTAATGTCCACAAACTGTCTTTTAGTACTAAATCGATGATGCTCTACAACTTTGTAAATCACTTTTTTTTCTCTATCTCTTTCCGTTTTCGAGATAGGAATGCTAACTCCCCAGCAATCCACCAGGTGACGCCATAGGCGGTTTCATTGAGTAGCGCATGGCTACTTTACTATACCTAGACACTACTTTTATGAATATAGCAGCAGTCGTTCCGAAGTTAAGAGGTGGCAAGGGACTTTAGTGGGCATACAGTATATTCTTTATAAAATCATGCGAGAAATCATGAAAATTATCTGAAATCTCCAAATAAATTTAGTATTTTCAGATTAAAACTACCCCTTAAAAAGAAAATGTTTACATTATAAAATGCAGCAGAAATGATTGTCGGAATTTTATTTATGAATAATGACGATACGATATATATAGTTTAGAAAGAAATTTTTATAATTATCAAAAATGAAAGTCAAGTTCATATATGTATTTAAAAGTTGGTGCATATTCGTTTATAAAAATTTTAATACAAAGATAAAATTTAATATCAGAATAAACCTAAAATAAGTTAAACATAAATATTAATACAAAATAAGTTTATGGGAAATTTCTCATTAAAAATTATAATAATTTATATTGCTGTTTTTGGGCTCTGGCGGAGCATTTTGTTTATGTTAGAGAATAAATTAAAAATGACATATAGCTATTTCCTAATATTTTTTATCACAATATTTTTATTGAGTCATGTAATCTTAATCATAGGTTTAAGTGTGCAGTCTTCCATGAAGTATAAAAATTGAATGCCGTGAGGTAAAAGACATTGCTTTATAGTATACTAAAGAAAAATTCTAACTGGCATCATAAGCTATTTTATGCATGAGGGAATGATGATTGATTATTTGAAAGTGAGACATCTTACTAATAAATAAAAGCATGTCACGAAAATAACGATCAGCGCGTCAAAAAATCCAAATTTGTATGATAATCATTTAACTTCTGCAAAATAAAAAAAAATAATAAAAAGTTGTTTGAAAAGAGCAATTTCAAAACAAAAGTTTCTGAATCACGCATTCTATCATTCCCTTTTAAATGTTATGTTTTATATTTTCACAACATTTTACATAAATATAAAGTAATTAGTATTTGAATTTTAGATATTATATACTAAATGGGTTTACAATTTCTCAAGATTAAAAGCAAAAACAAAAAATTAAGCATGGTTATTTCTTAAAATAAAAACCTAACTATTAATGCAAATAGCAAATGGATACTTACAAGGGCATTTTAGGACTGCTTCACTCATATTCGATATATATAGAATAACCTAATATTGTTACTGTTAAAATATCTCACAATATGTCCACCAAGTTATATTTCTCACATACAAGAATTATATTGAAAGTGTATTAGGGAGTTAGGGGTAGTTAGGATCAGGGGTAATTGGGACCAGGGGCAATTGGTGTCAGGGGTACTTCAGGGGCAATCTGAACAGATAAAAAAAATTGACCATGCTAATATAAATATATATAATTGACCATGCTTATATATCATTATATAATATATATATAATGAGATATATTATATATAATATATCTCACTAATACTCTAAATGTGTAATTTTTTTGGAACGAAAATGTATGTTCCTGTAGAAGTAATGTCCGTTTTCCGAGAACACAAAGAAAAACGTTGTCAGTCAAAGTGAGAATGTTTTATTTAAATGGTCCTGTGTAGAAAATTGTAGAAATATTGAAATATAGCTATGGATTTAAATATAGAAAAAGGTTGTTACTTACCCAGCATAAGTAGTATAGGGTACGTCTTGTAATCGTTTTGAAAATCGAAAAAAACATTTTTGACGGATTTACACGTTTCAGACACTGGAAATTCTAAAAAACATGTTAAAAAAAAAAAAAAAAATAGGTGGCCGCTTGTTTGTGCGTGTGCGTGTGTCTGTAAATGCTCTATCTACCGAACAAATTGAGATAGAGTCCTGAAATTTGGTATGTACTTAGTACAAGCTTATTGAATTTCAGTAACCTCGGTTATCCGGAACTATTTTTTTTCGGACTCTCGAAATACTCTTTCTGATAAAAGATATGTAAAAATTTTCGAAATTGTTTATTTTAAGGAGTGGACATAAAAGACAATAAAAAAACATAAATTTTGCATGAAGAATGAAGTAGATCGGATATTTCGTCGGTGAGATATTTGTAATCCTATATACCACACTCTTCGATTTTTCATGACCCTCTATTTCATTCAAATTTCAATTCAAAGAAATATTTTAATTGGAAATGAGACGCTTAATCCGACGCAGAAAACCGTTAGTTAATATGATTATTAAGCTTGGCATTATAAGGATGTTTCTTTTACGCAATTCAGTAATAGAGCATTTAAAGTTTATGATGTCATCAAGCAACGATTTTATTCGAATTTCATTGCATTTTATAAATAGTTTACACATGTTTTATTTTCATATTTTATTTTATGCATATCCGTGATGGGTAAGTATTACGGTGGCTCCCAACGACTAGTTTTTAAGAGAAAATGGTTACGTTTTGCAACAAACGAAGGATAATGTTAATAATCTGCATGATTCTAATTACCCCAGAAATGACATTTACCGGGTAAATAGGATCGTAGAGTTTTTGGGATTGCGGATGAATGAGATTGCATGTTTTATTTTCCGTTTAAATCAAATTGTAGTTTAGAATGCATTTTTTAATCTTTCAGTTTTCAAATCCTGTGAAACACCTCTTGTTTTATTTACTCTACTACAGATTTTGTGTTAGTAAAACATATATTTTATAATTTTATTTTGAAATTATTCAAAATTTTAGCTTCGACTGCATGTTCTTGGCCTAATTGGTAGCCTGAAGCAGCATCTGGAATTCAACACTTCTACTGTAAAGGAAAGCTTCCTCCTTTACAACATATGACCTTTGACTCATCTTTTTTCCCTGTTGTTTGGATTTCATGTTATTTTGAAAATAAAAAACAATTATTTTTTTTAACCTTTAAACATTAGTTCGTTAGTAATATAACAAGACGATTAATTTCCAATAGAAAATTTTGCATTTGATTTTGTTTTGAAGGCAGAGTGTAAAATATATGACAACTGAAAAAAACATTTTTTTCCAGCGTACTTATCTTTCCAATATTGTATCTCTGAAAATAGTTGTAGTTGTAAAACCAAATATATCTTGCTGTAAAGCCCATACTGAGATCTTTTAATTCCATTTATCCATGATTGTGTATATTGTAAGGTCTGTTAGAAAATACCATTGATCCCAATTACCCCATTTCATGAGGGTAATTGGAATCAAAGATGTATTTTTTGAAAAATACACTTGTACCAGGTTACATGGTACATTGAAAATAATTCTTTATACATTTCTAGAGACAACTACCTACTAAGTAAATTGATACATAACATTAGTATACCATCTACTTCATTCTCTGGCAATTAATTGTCCAATTTCAAAATTTCAAAAAAAATTATTCTAATTATCCCTACCTCCCGATTAATTAAGAATTTATTAAGAAAATACTATTGAGATTGTTTAAAATTTCCGTTACCTTTTACTTCACCATTTACTCATAATCACGAAAATACACACGGAATTTCACTACTTAGATTACACAATCACAGTTATTAATTAAAAAAAAATACTCGTGAAAGACTTCGCAAAATACTCGTGACAACCAATTCTAGAGATTTATTCGCACTATATGAAAGTTAAAAGAAAACAAAAAGATTTCTCATTCACTCACACTGTTAATAACGCAAATCTATTCGATCTCAATCAAAACTAGAATACACTAATTAATGAGGAATTGGGCATACTGCCACAATTATCTGTTTCTTTTCTTTTTTTATTTATTAAACTATTTCATTCAGGAGTAGTTTTGAATACTTGAGTTACACGGTAAGAACCTTAATAAACCTTACTCATTAATTTGTAAGGGTAATAATTTACTGGTGTCTGCTCTAGTTTTACAATGAACGAACATAATTAACTTATTACATCCAGTAACCCAACTGTAAATAAACAGTGAAACTCTAAACAAATTTATTGCAGACTGTGTTGGAACTGCATGTGAGTTACTGTCAATTAATATCAAAACCATTTCGCCTAGTAATCACCTTAGCATTCATGATATAAAATATAAACGACTGTGTCAGACGCAAACAATTTTAAGGATAAAAGGAAATCAACTGTACGCATATCCTTCTCATTTAATGCTTCTTAAAACCTGTTTTCAATTTCCAAATGTTGTGGAAACTCATTTATTTCTCCTGATAGATACACTTTTCAAACGTCAATTGCGAATTTAATTAGATCGGTTAAGAAATAAATGTGCGATACCAAAACAGAATAAAATCAGTTCCAACAGTATTTTTTAATAATGAGTTTAACAAAATCGTTAATAAGTTTCTGATTTCGTGAAGATTTAATTAAAAAAATAATAAAACGATTTTATAAGGATTTTATAGAAATGTATAGTTATTTTATTTTGTAAATATTTTAGCTATTTTTACTAATTTATGAGATAAAAACTATTTATTTATTTAGATTTTGGGGTCACTAAAATAAGTTAGTTTATTTATAACTACTGAAGGACCCTAAAATGTTTAAATGACAGAGTTGGATATTGCTTTCAATCTTCAAAAATAACATAATATATATTATTATCACCACGATCCTGGAAAAAGCACTGCTGCAGAAATTATTGTGTTGTGGATTTGGATTACGTAAGTATCTTCATTAGTCATTATCTTTTTTTGCTGAAAACGGCTTGTACATATTTTAATCATTAGTGTGTAAGTATGCGTGACATAAAATGTATAAGAATATAATAAATTTGTATATTTGATTGAAGTATATAAGGTATTGGTAAGTAAGACATATGAAAGTGTCGTATGTCTTATATATACAGGGACGAAGGAAAGTGAGAGGGTTTTGGAGAGTAAGTCCTAACGATTTTACGAAACGAATAAATGAAACAATTTTAAAACGCAAAGGGCGGGTTTTATGGATTGATGAGGGTAATATAATTTTAGTATGTTTTTACAGCAACCTACAGCATAATATTTATTGAAGATACTGCATAGCACTGATAATTATTTTACAGGGGTCCACAAAATGTTTCATTAAGCAATAATCTATGGGCAGTATTTATATAAAATTGATTGTGTTATTATGACGTTCTATTACTTTAAATGCTATGAACTTTGTATACGTTTCTGAAGCGTATTACGACATTATCTCCATTGAAATTATGGGGTGTAACAGTTAGTTCTTTTACGATGCAATAAAATAATTTAAACGCACTACACTTTCTTTTATGACATTTATTTAACTTAGGATGCTTCATAAATATCTATATGTAACTATGTTAGTGTTTTTCTAGGCATAATTGGCATGACTGAAATTTTCAGGCCTGGTACCGGCCCAACTCGTGTCTGTAGAACTAACAAGGAAGGCCTCCTTAAAGCGCATACTCAGAATATTTTGAAAATTGTGCTAATGAAAATACTCATGTACGTTATAAAGGATCCGTGAAATTTAGATGCTGAATCACAGTAGAAAATCAGTAAAAAAAATAAAATAGCTTCGAGTATCTGCCGCAAAAAGACGCGATTTGGCGAGCAACATTTTTTCTCGTCAAATGCAAGCGATTTTATAGCATTTCAAAAACCCTTGAAATTGAGTGTTTAAGTACGAAGCACTTTATCAATTTAAACTTAAACGATTAAATAATTTATTACTTTTTCTATAAGCTTATATATTATGTATATTTGCTGAACTTATTTATTCTACACGATTTCATCGGCAGGTTAATTTTTAAGTTTTTGTATTTTAGCAGTAACTACCTGATTAAAAACGCTTTCTTTAGACATTTAGATACTGAATAAATCGTTGTTTCCATGGCAACAATACTTGTTGTCTCCGACACTAGCAATATTAAAGTCAATTTGACAGTGTTCATAATTGGACTTGAATTTTTAGTTTACAACATTGTTAATCAATTTAAATTTTGTTTTAATCCGTAGAATACGTACGTTAATTTTCTTTATACATACATATAAATTTATATGGAAAAACCATAGTTATAAAAATGTATTTCTTTAAGTTAAACATACTTAAACTAGTTCAGTATGAAAAGTACAAAACGTTTTTCCTAAAAAAGTATTTGCCATAAAAACATTTTTTTTTTCATTGTATCGCCAATTAGAGATAAATCGCCAAAAACACGAAATTTTCATATTTTTTTATGGACGTTATATCGAGGTTCCGCAGCAATTTTTTTTTTCAATAAACATATATATCTTTAGGAGAATAATAGTCTGTAAATTTTTCAAAATTTTCTGAGTATGCGCTTATGGAGACTTCCTTGTAAAAAAAAGACTAAGGTTTGGCCCGAGTGTAATAAATAATAAAATTGGCCCGGGACCGCGAAAATGTCTACCATGCACCCCTTTCGATGCGAGAGCGACTCGTAACCATTTGGCCTTAGGATCCACCACTCCTTGATCGGGAATTTCTAGCGCTCCAAATAACAATATATTCTAAAGAAGCTTTTAAATTTCAACAAACTATTTTGTGTGTTTTCTGCCTCATAGTGCTTAGCGTCCCATGCGGTCGTCTGACCTCGCGCCCTTCTAAAGCCGAGGCTGCCTGTAACACAACTGACCGAGTGACGACAAAGGAAAGCAAACAGCTATGCAGCACGATGTACTTTTTCTAGCCTTATTCGAAGAGTAAATAATTAAAATTTCATTCATTCACTGTTGTTTATATTTTGAACTTTCGAAGTAGAATGAAATCCTTGTTCTCAGCACATTACCTACAACAAATAACTTATGTTAAAAGTATCAACATTTTTCAAATTTTATTTTTACTTCTTCATGCACTAGCTGTCTCATTTTTAGCTAATTCCTTAAACAATGATTCTAATAAGTTTGTGAATTTTGGCTTATATTTTATGCATTATGTTTATGGTAGAATTTGTTTTGCATATATTTACGTATAATTTAAACACCTTAGTTTTGATTTCATTTATTATTATCGAACTGATTAAAATACTGAAAAGTTAGTATAGTTCAGCATCGGGTTGGGAAATCCAATTTTAACGAGGATCCTTTTTTTTTTTGTACTAGCGCGTTTTTTATTAACTTACTTTTAATTTATGATTATCCTGAGATTAATTGAAATATTTTACACTAAAACCTACATGGGCTCAGTTAAGCTGTTTTTTCAGCAAGTAGTCTTTTTTTCATCCTTCGTTTATAAAACTGTTTTTAAACATCATTGTTTGGAATTATTATTAACCTAGTATTAATTAAAATACTTTCGAATAAAAGTGTTAATGGGGTCATTTAAGCCTATTTCACCGTATTTACTTGACAGATTTGTAAAACTTTATATTTAAAATAAATGAGAATTTATTCCTACAAAAGAGTGATTTAGCTATTCGAAACTATTTAAAGAAAATATAACTTTCTTCTTCAAATAAAAGTAAATTTCCTTGAATAACAACATACGTGAACAAAGGTATAGTAAATAAGATTTATCATTTACTACATTACTAAATCATTTTACTTTATAATTTATAACCATTTTCAAGCTAATTGTTTCTAAGTAAATAAACACGTATGTTTGTCGCATTTGGCAACTTCAAGATAATAAAATATTTTTGATAGTTAAAAAGAAAAAGAAATATCACACTCGTTTTCCAAAGATTCATGATTGTCAAGTAAAAATAAATATGTAACGACCGAAGAAAAATATTTGTGAACATTCCTTTAAGAAAGTTTCTAGTTTTGCAGTAAATAATGCTTAACAATTCTACTTTATTCTAGACTCACCGACATTTTAATAGTAGTCTGTTGTTGATGAAATTTATGAGACTACAAAACTTGTATGAGAAAAGACCATATGTCACTTTGCTATACTCACATAAATCTCATGTGATTGACACTGTAACTGAAAAGAATCCTAAAGAAAAATTTTAAAAAAGATTTTCAGTTTTATTCGAAGACAGTTTATAATAAGATTTATAAAATTAAATGTATATTTTCTTCCGAAAATAAATTTGATTATTTTCTGAAATTATAGATCACTAAAAAAGTGCAGCATTAAAATAAACAAAGTATTTTTTTTCCTTTTATATTGAAATATTTAACGTTTTCATGAAAAAGAATGAATTATTTGCTTTAAGAAAAAATTAATAAAATTGCATAAAAGACTATTTCGGGCATATTTTAACGTAATGTATTTTTTTTTAAATTTCATCTGAACTTAATATTAATTGTATGTTTAACATGGAATGGAAATTTGTCTTTCCTTTAACAGATTTCAATTTTCTGCCAGAGTGCGGTATCTTATTGTTAATTTGGTCTTTTGGCTATTCCAGTTCATAGTAAAATAGCGGTTATGAGTAGTTATGATTTGGTGCAAAAGTGTACTTATTTAAAAGCTTTAAGAGGCTACTTCACTCAGGCGAAAACAGCCGCTCGCTAATGTTAATCCTATGGAGGAAATAATTTACGCTCTCTCGTTCGCATTTCAATATGTTTAGATGTTTTTTTTTTTTTGTTGTTTTTTTTTTGCATTGGATAAATGAGGTCAATCTCTATGCACGCTTATTTGTACTTTTTCGATTTTTGTTGCAGTTTTTTTTATTGAGGATACTTTCACTTTCGAAACCGGTTCCGAAAGAAAAAGTATCTTAATATTAAAATTAAAAATAAAATAAAATAAAATAAAATAAAATAAAAAACTTGTAATCAAAATCCAAAAAGTACAAAGGAGCGTACATAGAGATCGACCTCAGCTATCCAATGCAAAAAAAAAAACTAAAAATATTGAAATGCGAACGAGATATCGTAAATCATTTCCCCCATAGGATTAACATTAGCGAGCGGCTGTTTTCGCCTGAGTGAATTAGCCTCATATAGGTGTTCATATCCAGTTTAATGGTTATTGTAGCTGTGATGGCAAAGCTCGGAAGTGTACTAATTTGCAGGAAATTATTCGAATGTAAACAACTTGTCCATTGTTAAGATAGATTTGAAAATAAAATGTTTGAAAATTATTTAAAAAACCATAAAAAAAATCTGTACGTTAACTTAAATTTTCAAATAAATTTCATTTGAATGTACATTGAAATTATTACACTGTTTGGCTATGTAAAAATTGATTTTAAGCGATACTTATAAGTGAGTGCAGGATCTGTAAAAGCGAAATAAATATAGCAAGTCACTGCTACCATCGAAATTATACACGTGTATTTAAATATCCAAAGTTTGTTAGGTCGCTACCATATGTGGTGTATTTAGTTGAACTGTTTCAGATAACATGCTAGATGTCTTTGCGAAAAAGGTGTCTGAGTGAAATGTGTCTGCCGAATATCACCATGATAGCCTGCTTGGATGAGCGCTTTTAGCTCAAGCAAAGGTCCTGGGTTCAAATCCTGGCTAGGACACTTTGTTGGAAAAATTACAACTCGTATGACATATTTAGCATTCAGTACACTGAAAAAAAAAAACACTTAAAATCTGAGTAAATCGATGTTTTCATTTTGTTATGAATCTTTTTTTTTTTCAAATATGACAACCCAGCGCTTTCAATTCTGCAATACCAGAAATACTCAAAATATTGAAACATACTAGACATACTCAAAACTGAGCACGTAAAGATCAGTTCATACTCAGATTTGAAACATGGAAATACTCAAAAAGGATTAGAATCAGTTCAAACTTATTTTTAAAACATCGAATTACTCAAAAAAAAGCACCTAGAAGTCAGTTCATACTCATTTTTGAAACATGGAATTATTAAAAAAAAGCACCTAGAAGTCAGTTCATACTCATTTTTGAAACATGGAATTATTAAAAAAAAAGCACCTAGAAGTCAGTTCATACTCATTTTTGAAACATGGAATTATTCAAAAATGAGCACCTAGAAGTCAGTTGCTACTCTTTTTTGAAACATGGTCATACTCAAATATGAGCACATGACGTTTTATTCTTGAGTGTGTGCATGTTTTCAGAAAGGAGTATATGCATATTTTAAACTTGAGTAATTTTGATTCGGAGCCATTTTGACTATGCGACATACTCAGATTTGAGTATTTTTTTATCAGTTTTGAAAATGTCGTTTTTGAGTGTATCACTATATGCTAAAATAATTAACTATACATTATTTTTTAATTGCTCAATAGGTGCTATGATAATCCAAGATACGTTTTAGTAAGTGCAACGAGTTTTCGTTATTGAATTTGTATAAATCTAATAAAATGAAACTTACCAGGAAAAAATGTTTCATGTAGTTAAGTGAAGCTTCAGTATTAGCAAATCTACTGTTTTAGATGAAGCAATCATAATAATTTTGTTTGAATATTTTTTCGGAAAATTAAAATATTTAATATCTCGAAACTTATATAATGGTAGTTGTTTTTAATTTACTCCCGAGTTCTTCAATTACTAAAAACGAAAAATCATGCATTAGGCATAGTTTATGAAACATTTTTCAACACTATCAGAATATTGTTCGGAAATTTATTTTTTTAAACTAAAATATTGATTATCTAATTAAATTTTTCAGCAGAGCTGAAATTACGCTGGGAATTAATAAATTTAACAAAGTATGTGAATTATCACTTACTACACAACGTACAACCAATACAGTTAAAAATTTCCAGATCGGGGATCGAACACAAATAGCATGGTAAAGAACTTGGTGCTCTTTACCTAGGTATCCGGGTTCGATCACCTGTCTGGGCATTTTTAACTTTGTTGGTTGTACGTTGTGTAGTAAGTTATAATTCACATTCTTTGTTAAATTCATTAAAATATTGAATATCTCGAAATTTGTATTATGTTAGTTGCCCTTCTTTTACACCTGACACTTTCAATTAGTGAATAGAAGGACAAAAAATAATGCATCAAACATAGATTATGAAACTTTTTCCAACACTATCAGACAGTTGTTAAAAAATTTTATATTTCGAAAAGTAAAATATTGAATATATTGAAATTTGTATTTTGTTAGTTTTTCTTTTTTTGGAACAAATTATATACAAATTTTTTTTAAATATTAAATGTATTTCCACAGCATATTTTTATCTAGTAATGTTTAGTGTTACTTGACAATTTATTAAAACATTAAATCTTGCCTTTGTATAAAACACATGAGTTAGCGTTGGGTTGGGTTGATTATTGACGGCCAATTATCTACACTTGGGATATAGGCCCGGGGGGAGAGCCCTTCGTGGGGGTCTTTCTAAGGGAACCTAACCCGTATTTACGCATGGATAAATCCACGGCTCGAAGAAAACCACGAAAACTCCGAACGATTAGGCCGACGGGCGCGATTGGGATCGAACCCAGCACCTCCCGTCTACCAGCTTCGAGAGCAGAACCTCTCAGCCACTGGTGGGGCAACACATGAGTTAGAATCAATTTGTTTATTGTGAAATATTTTGTATTCCATTCATCCTTTGTACTGCTGCAATAAACCCCAGGGACATGATTAAGTGGTTAAAAGTTTTAAAAAATGTTTGTTTTCTAAATTATTACAGTTAGAGAAATGAAATTGCGTTTCTTGATTCAGTGATTAAGTACTCCTTCATAATTGTTAAAGTTTGTAAATAAAAATTAGGTTAATAAAAAAGTAATGCCTCCATTGCACTAATTTTTTTTTCTTTCACAGCTACTGAACTATCTGTGCTTGATATTATATCAGTAACTCTACCTATATAGTATTTTCCTTTTCAGATTGGCAGATAAGAACCATGGATCTGAAGCTAGAAACAGTCGTCATCGCAATTTTCGCAAAAGAAGGTTGTGCACCTAAAGCAATTCATAAACACTTGAAGAATATTTATATCTACCAGATCAGCACAGAATTAATCCAAAATGGTTTTAATGCCAGGGTTAATCGATGGCGCAAATGTGTTCAAATGCGTGATGTCTATGTTGAGCTGTAGTTTAGTGTAGAGCACAGTTCAGGCTATGATGTATAATAACTTTTGATGTTATATGTTTATTAATAAAGTTTTTAAGACACAGGATGCATTATTTATTGATCCACCCTCGTATTTCTAGTAATAATTCTTTATAAATAAGACAACAAAACGAAAAATGTCTCGTTCATCCACACTCACCATTATATATACAAGTGCACTACTGAAAAAGAGAAATTGCTCTACTTTATTAGGCAAGAAATATTATATTAAATTCTTTCATAATTTCCCTTAAACCTATTTGAATATTTAGAAGTAATTTACTTTCTGATTGGTCTCAACTAAAACACCTGGAATCATGAATACTCGGAATTCTCCGGATAACTGTGTGAATGCATCTTGTAATTAATTACTCAACAGCTAACCTCAAAGTGCACATACTTGGGCAAATATTTTCCTCATTGTTTCGTGTAATTACTACTTACGCGTAAAACAATTAAGATAATTTAAATGACTGAAGTTTTCGCATATCTTCGTTCTAAGAAATTATTTATTGTAGCCAAGGTTTTATACTGAGATAAAGAAATGTGTTGAAGACTAAGTTATGCCTTGTTCACGTATTACTTTGAATTATCTGTTAATTACTTCAAATCCCGAATAATTAATGGTTGATTACTTAATTTATAGATGATTGCTGTGATAAATATAACATATTTGCAGTTCTGAATTTAAGGTAATAAACATTGAAAATACAGCTCGTTTTAATTTTTTTCTATATTTGAACCAAACGGTAAAGAAAATAATTTACTTAATTAGACAGTGATTCTACATTTATTGGTAATTTTAGATAATGTTTCACGCATAAATTTTATTTTGATATTATTAAATTGATACTTATGCTAAATTATTTATCTATAAATATTGTCCATGTTGGTTTCTGTTATTTTGTGTTTCATGTGATACATTACAAGGCAGAGTAACGGAATATTTTTTGTTCCAGTTATCATTCAGTTTCAGATACCATAAGATATTTAAGTTCTTTTCTGGTTTCCATAACCTTAAAAATAATTGTTATAAATTAAGTTTCCGTTCCTATTCTATGATAAATAAAAGTTTTTTTTTTTTAATTTTCAAATTTGTTCTGATACAAATCATCCATCGATATTAATAAATTATTAAAAAATGCACAATGAAGCTAATAGAAAATATGATCATGTAAATTCAATATCGATTTCTTATTACTTATATTCTACGCTTAATAATTTTTAAAAAATTCTTATTTATCGAAAGTTAGATACTTACATCATATTATCTATATTCATCATATTATGTTGCTCTCTCCCTAAAAATATATCTCATTTTGAGATTAGAGAAAATATATGTTTGTCGGTGTGGGATATGTGTTTGGGTGTGTACTTTGGTCACATGCCTTAAAATGCCAGGCTTGATTCAAATATGACAGTTAATAAACGAAGGGTCAGAGAAAAAATATAATGATGACACATATATCGATCTTAGATATTCTTCGTTCTTTTCATTGCGAGCGTCGAATTTAATCGTTCTGTGTAATATATCCCAATCTTAATTATGTTTTCTCAAACATTTTTCTTCGTTTTTCTTACATTATCTTCTTTTTTAACTGTATTTTACGAAAGATTACATTCAGTTTTTTATAGATAAAAAAATATCTTTTTGTATTTTCTGAAATAGACACCCCCCCCCCCATGGAGTTGCAACTTATCTCATCAAATTTTGCACCTTTTTATGAAACTTTGCAATTGGAAGTATGTGCCTAGGGGCAATATTTAAGGAGATAGCCTATTTTTCGGTATTTATGAATCACACTGTATATTAAAGAAGAGTATGAGTTAACTGAAGAAATAAAAGGCAGATGATTCCAGTAAAACAAACTCAACAACAACGGATAATGTATCTTGTTCGTTTACTTTTTTTCTTAATTTTACAAGTATTACAAAACAAAATCACCACCCAAAAAATTATATTTATGATAAATGAGATATTTTTTATTGCGATTGATCATATTTTTTTTTATTTTAGTAAGTAAACTGAAAAGGACAAATATATATATATCACATGAGAAACAGTTTTAAATAAATCGAATTTTATAACCGAATTTTTAAAAAAAATGTTTTACGGTTCTGTTCAGCGCAGAAAAATAATATAATATATGTTCAGTTTAATTTTAATTCCCTGTATTTCTCATTCTTAAACTTATGTTTTACTCAGTTTTTGTCTTTGTATGTTGCTGTTTCTGAAAATATTTTTAAACATTTATTGTTACATTAACATATATACAGGATTTTTTTCAAATACACTGTATTGAATAGAAAGACCAAAGAAAAATAAACATTTAAAATGTGATAAATAGTATAAATAAAAGATGATAGGAACAGATAACAAACTGCAATAAACTACTAAAGATAATACCTCAGTTTGCGACTCAACTTATTTACCTACTTTAGTAGTAACTAACAGTGGCGAAACGGAGAAGAAATATTTAATGTGGATAGTTCCGATAACCTAATAAACGCAAGATTAATTAGACTTTTATAGGCTCATAGTTTTATTAAAATTGATTACTGGCTGTTATAACTATCGGCATTGTTATTGTGATTATTCCTTTGTCTTTTTTTAAATGAAAATGACAAGTGATGTCAGTATTTCACTTTAGTGTGTTTTATCATCGAACAAGTGTGCATCGGAAATCATTTTACCAATACATAGCTTCAAACTCTCTAATTAATGATATATTAACTGTAATTAATATGAATGTCAGAAAATCGTAATTAAACGTTATTAATACGAACTGAAGATGAAATGTAACTTGTATATTTTTCATGCATAATCAAATTAGTATTATTAAAAAAAAAACATTCTTTGTGTCATTTTCTTTATCTACATTTCTTAAAAATGTACGAAACGAATATCTAAAAATTGTTAATGATTCTAATTAAAAGATAATTATACATAAATTAAATTTTTAATGGAATATGCTTATATGCTTCACCTTATGAAATCATGGCATTTTTGTTATGAACAGCGAAATGACATTAAAATATAAGTTTGCATTTATTTAATTTCCCTTTGAATTAAAAACGCGTATATTACTAATTATTTTATTCAAAATCTTAATCTAAAGCTTTTAGTCCCTTCATAAACTTTTATCAGCTATCCAATCTATAATATTCTGGGAAAAGCTAGTTTTTTGTTTCGAATGTTTTTAAAAGCCATTTTGTTATTTTTATTCGACGGATCTAGCTTCCCGCGCCTTTTCAACGCTAGACTTTTTACTTCGAAAACCTTACGTTACCAGGTATGGGATCCATTCTCCTGAAAGCCACTCCCTTTCGCGTAATTCGCTTAGCTGGCTAGCTCTCGAAGCGCGCCTTTCACCGATTTGTTCGTATCTGTATTACGTCGATAATTATCGACCTCCGCGAATCTGACAAAAACCAGATGCAATGACTTCGGAACTCAGAATTTTTTCTTGTTTCCAAGTGCTAAAAAATATGTTATCTGGTGTCTGCAAGTCATGTAGTATTCAAAATTTGCTTTTTAAGATCATAGAGCATGACGTAGAGATTCATGGCCAAGCCTGAGGACTTTACGATTATTTTCATAATGTTGGACTTGTTTTCATGTTGGAGGAATAAACACCTTAGAACGACAACTGTTTTTGTTTTTTATGGAGAAATCACCAGATTAGTAAATCCATTGCATTACTACACCTACACCTGATTGTCTGGATTAATAATACGACTGCAAACAACCACCTTGTGTTTTCACTTGGAATTTCGGATATCAGCTATTAAAAAAAATTCACGCAAGTTGACTGAACTTGTCGACTGTAAAATAACACAATTTTTCAAAAGCCGCCAGTATTCCAAGTATTTGATGCATCCATACACAACATTTCATATATATATATATATATATATATATATATATATATATATATATATACATATAGTATATACATAAAGTATATTTGTATTACATAAAGTTTTTGCTTGTTCAGTTATCCGGTAGTTTGTAAGCAGCATATCAGGATGTCATATCACTGCTTAACAACCTACTGAACACAGTTAGATTTCCTTGTTAGATATGTTTTCTGACGTAGTGTGTATTTTTACTTACATTAGAAAACCTTTAATCGATAAAAATTTAAAAACGCAAAATAAACAGAAAATTTAAATTTGTACTTATTTCCACTATTTTAAAGCCGTTTTAGGGAACCCTTTAAATTTTAAAGAGGAGACTCTGCTTCACATAGGTTTTGAATATTCAGGCCCTGTTTTGCCTGCATTTATTTAAATGCATTATTAGGAATAAAGTTGGCAAATTTTAATAGCCTGTAAAATGAAGCCATTTAGGTTGTCTGCATGAAAAGATAGCTAAAGGAAAAAGCGACACTGAATATGTAGTGACAAGCAAGAAAAGACATTTTATTGCAGATGACAAAGCAGATTTCATAGACATAGAATATATGATTGGTGTACCTGATGAAATTTCGACAAAATACTAACTTCAGATTCAGAAATATAAAGAAATGTTTTTCATTAAGAATATCAAGTAAAATAGATTTTCATTTATTAAGATAAGAGAAAAACATATTTTTTCACTTATATTGCTGGGTGATACATATTAAAGAGTATGAAATCCAATTATACCTCTAAATGAAGGAAAATACGCAACTGTTTTATTACCCGATAGTTGCATAGATTTCTTGTTTTAAATTGGAAGATTTTAGTAGCCTACCCAACCCAGGAACGGTATGGAGAACTCCAAAAATAACATATTGTCCCAAGTTTGAGTTTGAATTAAAAAACTATATGGCAAAAATAGCTGAATGTAATTGCAAATTAAATATATATAATTTTCAATCAAAGGGAACTAACTATATACAAAGAAATTTGAAAATTATTAAATATATTTCAACAGCATACTTTTTCTCTAGTACTGTTTAGTGTTACTTGGCAATTTATAAAAGCATTAAATCTTGCCTTTGTATAAAACACATGAGTTAGAATCAAGTTGTTTATTGTAAATTATTTTGTTTCGAATTCATCCTTTGTACTGCTCCAATCAACCCCAAGGACATGTTTTAGTGGTTAAAGGTTTAAAAAATTGTTTATGTTTTCTAAATTATTACAGTTGGAGAAATGAAATTCGGTGAGTAAGTACTCCATCATAATAGTTAAAGTTTGCACGAGGGTTAATAAAAAAGTAATGCCTCCATTGCACTGATTTTTTTTTCTTTCGCAGCTACTGAACTATCTGTGCTTGATATTATAGCGGTAACCTTACTCTACCTATATAGTATTTTTCTTTTCAGATTGGCAGATAAGAACCATGGATCTGAAGCTAGAAACAGTCGTCATCGCAATTTTCGCAAAAGAAGCACCTATTTGTGCACCTAAGGAAATTCATAGACGCTTGAAGAATATTTATATCTACCAGATCAGCACAGAATTTTTCCAAAATGGTTTTTATGACTGGGATAATCGATGGCGCAAATGTGTTCAAATTCGTGAAGTCTATGTTGAGCTGTAGTTTAGTGTAGAAAACAGTTCAGGCTATGATGCATAATAACTTTTGATGTTATATGTTTATTAAAAAAGTTTGTAAGACACAGGCGGCATTACTTATTGATCCACCGTCGTATTTCTAGGAATAATACTTTATAAATAAGAGAACAAAACGAAAAATGTCTCATTCATCCACACTCACCCTTATAAATACAAGTGTACTACTGAAAAAGAGAAATTGCTCTACTTTATTAGGCAAGAAATAATATTTTAAATTCTTTCATAATTTTCCTTAAGCCTATTTGTATATTTAGAAATAATTTACTTTCTGATTGGTCTCAACTAAAATACCTGGAATCAAGAATACTCGGAATTCTCCGGATAACTGTGTGAATGCATCGTGTAATTAGTTACTCAATAGCTAACCTCAAAGTGCACATACTTGGGACAAATATTTTCCTCATTGTTTCGTGTAATTACTACTTACGCGTAAAACAATTAAGATAATTTAAATGACTGAAGTTTTCGCATATTTTCGTTCTGAGAAATGATTTATTGTAGCCAAGGTTTTATACTGAGATAAAGAAATGTGTAGAATACTAATGTATGCCTTGTTCACGTATTGCTTTGAATTATCTGTTAATTACTTCAAATCCCGAATAATTAATGGTTGATTACTTAATTTATAGAAGATTGCTGTGATAAATATATCATATTTGCAGTTGTGAATGTAATTTAATAAACATTGAAAATACAGTTTGTTTTAAATTTTTTCTATATTTGAACCAAATGTTAAAGAAAATAATTTATTTAATTAGACAGTGATTCAACTTTTACTGGTAATTTTAGATAATGTTTCACGCATAAATTTTATCTTGTTATTATTAAATTGATACTTATACTATACCATTGGGCCCGTGCGAGAATTTGGCACTGCAGTCTAATATTGTTTAGCAATATCTAATATTTCTGAGACGCAGGTTTAAACTTTTAAAGAAAAATTAAGGATAAACATATCTGCAAACAACATTAATCAAGCCAGAATATCATCTCATTTATTTCATTAAGTTACAGTAAAAAATTATTCAAGGTAGAGAAAGACACGCGCGATGAAAAAAAAATGAAAATTCTTATTTTAACTGCATTCACCGCCCCCTTTATACTAGGCCTGCGCGCTGACAAAAATGGCGGCGGTCGCAGGCCGATTTTTTTTTAGCGTTTGAACGTTCCCTCGAAATTCCAAAACAATAATTTTTCTAAATTAATAAGTTTTCTTCGCCTTGTTTTTCTGAGATAAAAAAAGTCAAAAATAACTTTTAGATATTATTGGTGTTGAAGTTCGAGGGACTTTACAAACGATTCCGCCTGCGACAGCCGCCATTTTTTCCAGCGCGCAGGCCTAGTATTCAGGGGGCGGTGCTGCATTTGAGGATGACGTCACTCACTTCGGGAAAACTGAGAAAACCTTTTCATTTAATTTAACAAAAGAATTTTGATTTAAATTTTAATTAACTGCAATTTTGCTTCGATCTATCGATGGTGTTTTTTTTCTTTCTAAACATTTCAATTTTCCTTTTTAATCATAAATATAAAATAAATCCCTGCTCAGATATCACACTTTATACTTGTTGTACTTATTACGTATTCCACGCATTATGTATTACGTAAATAATGTACTTGTATTACGTATGGCACGGTTGTACTATTAATTGTTTTATAATCATTGTTGAGCATCACATAATGCGGTATTTTATTTTTGTGGCAACACTAATTTGAGAAAAATGTCTCATTTCATGTATGAAAACAATGCCGATTTAATTTTTAATTAATAGCAATTTTTAATCAAAAAACATCTTTTAACGAAATATAAGTGTGCTATGTCAGAAGCCTGTTTAAAATCCTTTCACATGGTATCTCATTTATCGTTCTGCGTTTTGTATTTACTTAGAAAAAAGGATGTTGACAGCAGAAATAATATATAGGATTATTTATCCATAAATATTATTCATGTTGGTTTCTATTGTTTTGTGTTTCCTGTGATACATTAGGAGGCAGAGTAAGGGAATATTGTTTATTCCGGTTATCAGATACAGTAAGATATATAATTTCTTTTCATGGTTGAAATTGTTCAAAAGTTACAAAAATAATGGCGTTAATTATGGGACAAACCACTCTCGCCGGAACAAGCAACTGGCTGTGAAACTGCAACAACGAAATATTTTAAACACAAAAAAGTAGAAAATATAAATGGAAAATAAATTCTGTAATATATTTTTTCAAATACTATTATACAAATTAATAGCTTAATATTAATTAAATTATGACCAGAGGGCCCGTGCGAAGATTTCGCACTGAAATCTAATATTTTTTAGGTACTTCTCTATTATCCCGTCGACCGCTGTTCATAACAAAAATCTACCGCCAAAACTGTAAGATTAAACGCCAAAAATGCAGTCCCATTTACTTGATGTCAGAATCATTATGCATGTTTGTTACGTCATCTAGTGGTTTTACATTCGACATTTGCGTGTATTTTTCATTATGTTTTACTGATTTAGTAGTTATTTTATTAATTAAAATAACAATTGTGTCCTTAAATTCTTATATTTTATTTATTTTTTGATATTCCAATGGCAACGTTCTCCCGTTTATTTGGCGTAGATTTTTATTATGAAAAGTGGTCGACGGGATAATAGAGAAGTATCATTTTTTATCAATATGCAATATTTATTAGATGCAGGTTTAAACTTCTAAAGAAAAAGTAAGGATAAAAATATCTGCAAACAACATTTAGTTGTTAGTCAAGCCAGAATATCATCTAATTTATTCCATCAAAGTTAGACTAAAAACTGATCCAAGATTGCTAAAGGCACGCGCGAGAAAAAAAATTAACAATCGTATTTTGACTGCATTAGAGGATGACGTCATCCGCTTCGGGAAAACCATGGGACTTAGAAATATAAATCTAAACATTTCAATTTCAATTTCGCTTTTTAATCATAAGTATAAAATAAACCCGTGCGGTGTTTTTTATAATAATTGCTATGAGCATCATATAATGTGGTATTTTATTTTTTTTGGCAACAATAATTTCAGGAAAACCTTTCATTTCTTTCATGAAAACAATGCCGATTTAATTTTTTAATTTCAGCATATTTTAATCAAAAACATGTTTTAACAAATTGTTAAGTGGGCTATGTCAGAAGCCTGTTCTAAAACCTTTCATATGGCATCTCAGTCGTTGTTCTACGTTTCATATTTTCTGAGTAAAAGGGATGTTGACAGGAGAAATAATATATAAGGATTATTTATCCATAAATATTATTCATGTTGGTTTCTATTGTTTTGTGTTTCCTGTGATACATTAGGAGGCAGAGTAAGGGAATATTGTTTATTCCGGTTATCAGATACAGTAAGATATATAATTTCTTTTCTGGTTTCCATAACCTTAAAAATAATGGTTATATATTGAGTTTCCGTTTCTATGCTATGAGAAATAAAAGTTTATTTCAGTTTTCAAATTCTTTCTGATACAAGTCATCGATCGATATTAATAAATCAGTAAAAAATGTACCCTGAAGCTAATAGAAAATATGATCATGTAAATTCAATATCGATTTCTTATTACTTATATTCTACGCTTAACCCCTTAACTGTTGGGCTTTTTCGACACCATAAACCAAAAATAGGAACAATACACCACTTTTTCCGTACTAAAATATTTGTTTTATATAATCGAAAAATGCCTAGTTTGGGCAAGAAGAGTTTGCTTGTTTCTTAACTAAAATGTTTTGGACACCACTAATTTTTATTTGCAATGTTCGCTTTAGTATTTGGCAGACATTTTTCGAATATATAAAACAAATTTTTTTATTACGGAAAAAGTGGTGTATTGTTCCTATTTTTAATTTATGGTGTCAAAAAATAAAAATAAATAAATAAATAAATAAATAATAAAAAAAAACTGTTAAGGGGTTAATAATTTTTAAAAATTCTTATTTTAATATCGAAAGTTAGGTACTTACAGCCTAGTAATATTTATATTCTTAATGACAATTTTGCTCTCTGTCTAAAAAAATATCTAGTTTTGAGATTGTCGGTGTGGGATATGTGTTTGGGTGTGTACTTTGGTCACATGCCTTAAAATGCCACGCTTGATTCAGATACGACAGTTAATAAACGAAGGTTCAGAGAAAAAAAAAAAGATAATGATGACACATATATCGATCGTAGTTATTTTTCGTTCTTTTCATTGCGAGCGTCGAATTTAATCGTTCTGTGTAATATATGCTAATCTTAATTTTGTTTTCTCAAACATTTTTCTTCGTTTTTCTTACTTTATACCTATTTTAAAGTGTATTTTACGAGATATTACATTCAGTTTTTCATCGATCCAATGTTGATAAATGATAGTACGTCTATCACTCTAGAGGAAAGTAGTACATGGTATTTTTTTTTATTCTGATGGATCATACTTTTTCTTTTAGTAAGTAAACTGTTTAGTAAGTAAAACACACACACACACACACATATATATATATATATATGTGTATATATTAACTTCTAATATAATGTATACTTTCTTAAATGCTAATATAATACATGTATTCATTTTAATAGATGTTCTTCCCTAACCACATTTATCATGTGTATTTAATTTTTAATTTTGTATGCAAAAACATAATATGTAACTAATTAATTTCAATATTTAATTAATATTAATTTTAAATCCTTAGTATCTTAATACAAATAATTTAGTATTTTAATTTTAATTTAATTTTTGTGATGTTGCATTTTTGGCAATGCTATTTAATAGTGGCTATGTCATTTCTTGGTACATGTATTTTTTATGTAGCATTAATCATTAATTATTAATTTTACCACTTTACATCTTATTTTTTAACATAGAATTAATCATTAATACATCCATTTTTACTTTAATGTAATTGAATATTTTATTTATTATTTAATTTAATTTATTTATTATTTAACTAATTATTATCACTTTAGATAGTATATGGTTTCAATTTTAAATATTGATTTTCTCCCACTGTTTTTTTTAATTCACTGCATATTCCCTTTTCTATCATAGATGGCAGCACCATGGTTTGTGTTGCTTTACAATATTCCATGGTAATTCATTTTCTAAAACTTATTTTGGCAACATTTAAAGGTTTTTTGCAATTCATTGCCTCTGTTTTGTTATCTTCATATATCTGGTCACTGATGTGCACCAACATCCTTCTTAATCTAAATGTTTTTAGCACTTTACGATTTAATTTCAAGTTTTTATCTCTTAACTGTGGATAAGGTTTCTTTCCTTTTTAATATTGTATTAATATTGTATTTATTTTTTGAACTTTAAGATTCTTTGTTTATGAGTGGTAGTCCCAAAATCACATTCTTTAGCAATGTTATGGCTAATATGATGATAAAACCACTCATTTTTTTGTGGTATCATGGCATTTGGGACTTGATAATTCTGTCTAAATTCTACAAATTTCATTCATTCAATTTCATTCATTCAATTTTTTATTTAATTTCTTCTTCTTTTAAATATGTATTTGATATCTATATTCAGAGTATTCGGGAACACTTTCGTTGTCAATAAATTATTACTTACTAAATCATAATTTCATAGTTTCTGTTGGTGTTTCGGTAATGTTTCATTAATGGTTATATATATATATATATATATATATATATATTATATGAGAAAAAGTTTTAAATAAATCAAATTAAAAAAAAAAAAAATGTTTACGATTCTGTTCAACGCAGAAAAATAATATAATATATGTTCAGTTTAGTTTTAATTCCCTGTATTTATCATTCTTAAATTTACGTTTTACTCAGTTTTTGTCTTTGTATGTTGCTGTTTCTGAAAATATTTTTAAATATTTATTGTTACATTAACATATATGCAGGATTTTTTTCAAATACACTGTATTGAATAGAAACACCAAAGAAAAATAAACATTTAAAATGTGATAAATAGTATAAATAAAAGAAGATAGGAACAGATAACAAACTGCAATAAACCACTAAAGTTAATACCTCAGTTTGCGACTTAACTTAATTACGTACTTTAGTAGTAACTAACAGTGGCGAAACAGAGAAGAAATATTTAATGTGGGTAGTTCCGATAATCTGATAAACGCAAGATTAATTAAACTTTTATAGGCTCATAGTTTTATTAAAATTGATTACAGGTTGTTATAACTATCGGCATTATTATTGTGATTATTCCTTTGTCTTTTTTAAATGAAAATGACAAGTGATGTCAGTATTTCACTTTCGTGTGTTTTATCATCGAACAAGTGTGCATCGGAAATCATTTTACCAATACATAGCTTCAAACTCTCTAATTAATGATAGATTAACTGTAATTAATATGAATGTCAGAAAATCATAATTAAGCGTTATTAATACGAACTGAAGATGAAATGTAACTTGTATGTTTTTAATGCATAATCAAATTAGTATTAATTAAAAAAAAACATTCTTTGTGCCATTTTCTTTATCTACATTTCTTAAAAATGTACGAAACGAATATCTAAAAATTGTTAATGATTATAAATTTTTAATGGAATATGCTTCACCTTATGAAATCATGGCATTTTTGTTATGAACAGCGAAATGACTTGAAAATGAAAGTTTGCTCATATTTACATTTAAAAGTATTTTTAAAGTGCATATACTTTGAGGCGGTGAAGGTAAAAGCACATTTTAGATATGAATAATATATATAAAAAAATGGTAAAATAAAATTAACCAAAACCCTATTTTTCTCAAAGCGACATGGGCAGTTTTATGTCTTCTTTATACTTCTTTTATTTATGCAAAATAATTTTTCCATCTATAACAAGTTGCAAATTGTACGCCAAACCTGACAAATGAGGTGCGTTCGTACTATAACTAGTTTCAGTGAAATAAATTACGTCGTCTGTTTTTATGATAGGATTAATTTTCTAAATAAAATAAGTACATTTTAAGTTGGCAACATTTTATCTTTTGTTGACATTTACTGAAAATTCCAAAGGGAAACTTAAGCCTACCTTAAAAATTTCAGAACTTGAAATCCATATTTAGACTTTTTTTTCCATGTAATGTCGATTTCTCTGGAAAAATCTATCCAAAAAACTGTTGGTAGATTGTAGGATTGCTATAATTAAACAATTTTAGTTTACAAATTCGGTTTTTAAATTCAGTAATACGGAAATAATAGACTCCATCTTAAATAGGACGTAATCACCATGGTACCTTAGAATCATTCTTATAAGGGAATATCATTGTATTAATTACGTGTGATAGGCTTTAACCCTTTTCGGCACAGGCAAATTCTGCTCGTAAAATGCAAAATTACTGACTGACACCGGAATTCACAAACGACGTTTTTAGAAAATAAGAACTCTTTATTTTAAGCTTTCATTGTAGAAGCAAAATTTTAGTAAAATATTCTTGGTGTCGAATGCAAGTTTGGAATTAAAATTAGGTGTGCCCGGAGTGGGACCACTGTGCCGAAAAGGGTTAATAGAATGTAGAAAACGTTTATTAATATCTTTTTAAGTTTTGATTCAATTATCAAAAAATTTGAAATGACTTGACAAAATTCTGTAACGATTATATATATTAAATTTCAAACTATTCGGTTGGGTAGTTTTTGGGCTGTTATATGTGGACAGACGGACAGACCAGATGACGATGATCAATATACGTGTTATGTATTGATATAATTAAGAAAGAACCTATTAATAAGTAAACATGTTTGTCTGTGTATCTGTGTGTCTGTTCGCTGTGTTACGATGAGACCGCTGCACGCAAAGCCACAAAATTTGGAAGCAAGATAACGTACATGTATGTAGTTGTGCACCCTGATTTGGAAGTCCTTATTCGATTTTTAGGTGCGTTCGTAATTATATAAATACGTAGCACGTATAGTCGTCGTCTGATCCGCCCGTCCGTCCGCATATAACAGCGCAAAAACTATCAAATCAAATGGTTTGAAATTTAATATATATAATATTTGCAAAATTTTGTCGAGTCATTTAAAATTTTAGGAAAATTGAATCAAAACTTAAAAAGATAATAATAAAAATATTTATTAAGTGATTTCATTTTTTTTAATTGATACTTCTTTGTTATAGCAGTTTCCGAGATTTAATCGTCAAGCGACCGAGATGTATCATTCTATTAAATTCTATCATACGTAATTAAGTCAATGATATTACATAATAGGTATAATGATACCAGGTTGCCATGGTGATTACGTCCTATGTAAGATGGAGTCATATTATTTCCGTATTACTGAATTTAAAAATCGAATTTGTAAACTAAATCTGTTTTATTATAGCAATCCTATAAACTACCGATAATTTTTGGATAGATGTTTCCAGATAACTAGATATTAAACGAAAAAAAGTCTAAATATGGATTTCAAGTTCTGAAATTTTGAATGCTAGGCTTAAGCTTCCCATTGGAATTTTCAGTAAATGTCAACAAATTATCAAATGTTGGCAACTTAAAATGTACTTATTTTATTACGGAAATTAATCATATCATAATAACAGACGATATAATTCATTTTACTGAAACTAGTTATAGTACGAACGCACCTCATTTGTCACGCTGGACGTTCAATTTCCAACATGTTTATTTATTTTTTAATACGATTTTTTGATATGATTTTTTTTTTTTTTTTTTTTTTTTTTTTACGTTTTGCTGCATTTTTTTCACATTTGTAACAGGAATCCAGCTGCAATCTTTTAGGCCAATTTGGTAAATTTTGTACTATTTTCAGTAAAATGTATTTGGAATTCGTACAGCGATTTTTGAATTTTTGAACTTTTTTTTCATTTGCCATTAAGAAATTTTCTCCTGAATGCTTGATTGGTTTGTTGGATGCTTCCATTTCACCCTCAGTTATGTTCAAAATAGTCATTTTTTTTCTCATTTTACCTTGGGGAGGGTAAATTATTTAAAGATAAACAAGAACGAAAAATCATGCTTCAAGCATAGATTATGTAACACTTTCCAACGCTTCCAAAATAATTTTACAAATCATTACCGTTTAATAAGCTGAAAGATAACATCTAATTGAACAATTTGAAAAACGCATAACATATTTAAAAAGGTAATTTCAAGAATTTCCAACATATACAATATTCGGAAAAATATCCGAATACTTTTTTTCAGCCCTGTATATGAACTATAGATTTGTATATATAGTACATAGGATGCTAAATTTTAGTTTAGTTAGGAAATGCGTAGCACAATTTAAAATTCTCCTCCTGGAGTTTCTGTCAATAAACGGAAATGAATTTATGCACGTTCAGTGAAAATATAGTTATCTAGATTTTTCAACTTTTTTTTACTTTCACCACTGTCATTTTAACATCTTCAATTGGTAATGTTCAAAGTCATTTGTTTAATTTTGAGGGGAGGAAGGGGTGTCTGGCTGAAATTTAAATATCGCGTAAATGCTGTGATCGAATCTTCCCCTACCCCTTCCCCCTCCCCCAAATCAGAACTTTTAAAATTTTGGCTCGATTCAAGCAAAAACTTTTCAAACATTCTTCACAGGTCCCCCGGGTAATAAATAAACTTCGGTTTCATTTATTCAGCCCTTGGTTAAAACCATTTTTGAATATTAATTTCCAGAGGGGGTGGAGGGATATTTTTGGATATTTTGGGGTTCTATGGGAATGGTGTCAACGAGAATTAAAACTTTACAATATTTAGTTAAGTAGAATTGATTGCTGAACATGCTTTTTTAGAATTGATTTTAATCAAGATAAAGTCAGAGGTTAACCAAAAATTAGTCTTTTTAAATTAAGTTATGTTAAGTACAAAATTGATTAAGTACACACATGCATACAGATAAAAATGAGTCTAAATATTCTATAATATATATAGACAGCATAAATATATTTGAAAATTTAATTGATTATAAAAGCTATTAAAACGAATGACAAAGTTAAAATTTCAAATTAGGCGATAAATATATGAAATAATAAAAAATATGGTGAAATTAAATTTGTCATTTTGAAACATCGTTTCCCTTATAAAAATACGAAATAAATTCTTACCTACGATAAAATTAATATGTATTTAGTTTAATGCTCTCTTAAAAAGTTAATCTTCAAATTCCATACATTTTTGTAACCTGTTCAATGTTACTGTAAAAGGAAAACTGCTTGTGTGTCGCATTTGACAGCCTGTTTGATTAGTTTAAGTGCACGTTCCCTACAAACGATAATTTAAGGAATGATTTCCTTTTATTTTCTGACATTTTGCAGAGCCAAACTATTTCTTATCGAAACTCAATTTCCCAGTTCACCGACCAAAAGTAATTCGAAAGCAAGCTTAATGTAATGAAATGATACAAAGTATTAAGTCTTTCTCCAATATCAAATTTAACATACCAAGTATTTATTTATCACTATATATATCATTTTATAAACATATTTTATTTCAGAAAATGATCTTATTTCGTTGTTCTTTTAAATTAAATAACGAAACACTGTTAACAGTAAGTAATTTGGAAAAAGATAAAAATAGCAATTGTATAACGATAATAAGCTGACCACTATAAAAGTTTAATTTTTGTTTAAAACATTTTTTTGGATATTTTTGATTATCTTTTAAGCTTTTAGAGCTATTTATAAATGATATAACACAGTAATTTACAAAACGATATAATGTTTATTGGCATTATTTTTTTCTCTGCATCTTGTGCTGATTGAAAACAAAATCATACGAAAATTGTTTTTGAGTCATATTTTCTACCAAAAAAAAAATGTTAAGTTTATTTTTGTAAAAATTATTATAAATATATTATAAATTTTTTTTTACCATAGTTTGTATTTTTATAGCAATTTTCTAATCTAAATTACTGTCTGATCCATTTCCCTGAATTACTTCCCATTAACTCGACTGAAAATATATTTCTGTAAAAATGTTCTACACTTTAAATTAGATAAATTCAGTTACTTAAAAAAAATATCTAAATGCAAACATATGCTTGCCAAGCGTACTTTTGAAGAACCTTAACGAACGGGCAACACAGTTGTGGGAAAGTAGCTTATGGGATATATTTCGTATATTTAAGATCGGTGTTTCAAAAGTGTGTTTGTAAGACATTTATCTCATAGTGGATATGCAGGAGATGTCTAATAAAATTGAGTAGATAAAAATTTTAACAATAAGTAGAAATACTAATGTAATTATTTCTGCAAATAAAAGCGATTGTATTTTATAAAAAAGAATGCAATGCATTTAAGCAAAAGATCTATTACAAAACTATATTTAAACGGAACTCGAGTCTTCTATTCCTTTATAAGTTTTTGAGCGAATAATTTTAAGAGCATGATCCATTACGTTTTCACAATGTTCACGTACTACTTTAAAGCTTAATGTTTTCCATATTCGGGGAAATACATTAAATTTTTAGGGATTTTTTTTTATTTACTATATTCCTTTTTACATAATGCCCAATTTTTTTTTATCTCTCTAGACTGAGAAATATTAAGGGCATTTTAATTTTCTGTATGAATTCTATGTTTTCATATTTTTAATAACCTGTTATATTTTTTTCATAATATGAAGGGGCCATATCGGACCAAAAAATTATTTCATCACTTTTATAATGCTTCTTAATAGAAGGAATCAAATACTTTTTGATAGACTGTTACTGATAAATTGTGGCATTCAGACAGCCTTCACAAACAAACGATTCTGACATATTTCCAGCATCATGAAACGTTTGCCAAACTACAAATTTATTTAAAAAAATTTGCTTGATATTGACATTATAATTATAAACAACTTCCTTTGGGTTATTAGCATGGCGATATTCATGTACTTATAAATATATCTGCTAAATTTCTAGGCACACAATTTTTTTTATCCAAAATAAGATATTTCCCAAGCATTTTCCTATAGACACGTCGACACCCTGATTTTCCTCGATTGCTTTGATCCTCCGTTTATTTTAGACCATTATATTTTTTTCAAATTTCTAATCTTCTATTTTTTTCTTTTTATTGTGCTTTAAATTTTACTTACTTAAGTCCAATTTTTTAGCAGTTGAACGTGTAGAATTTTCCTTCTACTTTGTGAATGATCTTTCGTGTATACAGGGTGTATCTGAAATGCTTCAACAAACTTAGAGGTATGGTAGTACTCATGAAGACGAACAAAAAATGCAAAGGAACATGGAGTCGCAAATGTACGTTTAAAGGATGAAAATCGAGAAAATGCGCCTGGAAATGAACAAACTGAGACAAGAAAGAAACACTACAGAAAATTATTTATTGCACAGAATAGGTACAACACAGCTCAGAGAAAACATGTCCAGAGAAAACAAATATTTTACAACAATTGTTCAAAGTGTCGACCGCGGACTTATTACACAGAGTACATTTACGGAGGAACGACTGGCGGGCACACTCTAAGATTCCGGGAGTTTCCTGGATTTATCCTGTAGCGGTCACAATACGCGCTACTACTTCTTCTGATGTTTCTACTGGCGTCTCATAAATGAGGAATTTCATCTGCTCCCAGAAGATGAAATCCAAAGGGTTAAGGTCCGGCGAGCGTGGAGGCCAAGTAACAGGGCCACCACGTTCATTCCATATTGCCAAATAAACTCCATCAAGGTGGTTACTCACGTCCACAGAAAAATGGGGCGGAGCACTATCGTGCCTGTACCAAATTTGTTGCTGCACGCTGGCTTGTGTAGCAGAAAGCAAACCTGGTAGGATATTCCGCAGATGGAGAAAATGGAAGGTGGAAAATTTGCATACGTGGATTCTTGCACCTAGATTTGTTTGGCTTTCTTCCACGTTTTTGTTGTCTCTTTCTCACCGGATATGCACATAGTGAAAGGAAAACCAACTTCGTGCTACTAGCCAGTTCTGCAAAAAAGCAGCATGCGAGATTTTGATATTTTTATTAGTTTTGCGATTTTGACCCTTTAAACGTAATTTGCGACTCCATGTTCCATTGCATTTTTTGTTCGTCTTGATGAGTACTATCATCCCTCTAAGTTTGTTGAAGCATTTAAGATACACCCTGTATATAGTCTATATTAGAAATCGACAAGAAATTCATATTTGCATCATTGGAAATACCGGAATTTTTCTTGTAAGAAATATTTAGTCTATTGGCCGCTTCTCGAAGGTACTATGTGACAGTTTAGTATATTAAAAGTAATTTATTTTCATAAATGTAGATCAATTGGAATTACAGTTATATATTTAATATATAAAATATTTAAACTTTAACCTAAAAATATGCAACCAAAACAAGTTTGTTTTTTTTGCATTACATAAAATTTCTCTTATTTTAATATGATTATATTTATTTCAATAATCGTGAGTTATACAAAAAGGAATTTTTTAAAATCTGTGCAATGCAACTTAAATGTTTGAAAAAACTGTTTATGAAAATACTAGCAGAGTTTGCCCGCTACGCTGGTCGGTTTCTTAAACGAAATATACCCGTGAATTTGTTCTTGTGTTTTAAGCCAGTATAAACTTTTACCTTGATTGTCCTTCCGCAATGATGTAAAACGAAACAAACGCCATTGCGCTGTTATATTTTCTAACTTTTGCACTAAATTTGGGCTATTACAAACCAACTCGTTTATTTAATCCTTTACAGTAAGATATGTTAAAGAACGATATAACAATATGCAATATACTAATACTATCCCTGGAAACTCAACAATGCATGTTCAATCGAAATCCATTCTGCAGATTTTTTTAAAAAGACTAATGTGTTACGTGTTCAACTGATTATAGAACTTCCCTCACTAATTCTATAAGTAAACAACGTAGAAGGATTATACGATAATCGTTACAAAACTATGCAATATCTCACGAACTATAGAACTTAGAAGAATGTACTTGGTACCATTCGATCCAGCTTACAAAAATATATTAAAATATGTTATTATTTTTCACATAACTATAATACACCTACAATATATTTTTTAAGTTTGTTATCCTTTTTACCACCCTTAGGGCTGAAGTTTTAGAAAATTGCATCTTAGTGGGCCTCTGCATCCTAAGAAGTATTTTTCCCCAATTTTCGTGTTTGTAGGTTCAGTAGTTTGGGCTGCACGTTGATGGTCTCCCCCAGACAGGACTCTCATTAATATACAGATAACTGTTTGGATAACAGATTTCGACACATTATATAAAAACGATGAAAAGAAATCCCTCGCGTTTTATCGACAGTTTGAATTTCTTCCGTTGGTATAAAAACGCGTGTATTTTTAGAAATTATCGTTTGTAATGTTAGAATTTTGAGGTTTTGGCGCCAAAAACATCGTCAAATTAGAAAAAAATATACAATATCTCACGAACTATAGGACTTAGAAGAATGTACTTGATACCATTCGAATCAGCGTACAAAAGTACATTACAACGTACAGTACAACGTACAAAAGTACAGCGTACATTAAAATACGTTATCATTTGTCATTCAAATATAATACTCGATTTTTAAGAATTTTTTTAAAAGTTCGTTACTTACTTTAGGGGTGAAGTTTTAGAAAATCCCTTCTTAGTGCGCCTGTTGTACATCCTAAGAATTATTCTTTCCCCAATTACGCGTTTGTAGGTTCAGTAGTTTGGGCTGCGCGTTCTCCCTAGTCAGGACTTTCATTTATATATATAGATTCATGTTTAGGTGATCTATACATACAGTTCATTCTGGTAAAAATCGGCTTCACAATTAAACAAAACACATATTGTTCAAGAAAATAGTTTTTGAAATATAAGAAAGAGCTTTTTATCTCTTTAATGAATTTAAACCAATCTATTTAATTTCTCTTTTTCTCAAATAAGTTTACATTGCACTATATAGATTTACTATTTTAATTACATTTATCTAAAATATGATTTTATATTACATTCGCCTTTTCCTTTACTTCTTATTATACATTTTTAGAATAAAATTTATTGAAATGGTAATTATTATGCTCAAGGTTATTTTGTTCCCAATATAAAGAATTTTGATAATGATGATGAAAATAAGGAATTAAGTTACATTATTAAAGCATTTTTTGAATATTTTATTCGCATCAACAAGATGGTTTTGTAATTACGCAAAAAGTATGTTGGAATAATTATAACTAAGTAAGATTCCATGTGGCTCAAATAAGGAAGAATTACATTTATATTTATGGATGAATAACATATAACTCAATATTATTTTCCACATTGTAATATTTGCCTGTTACATTACAATTTGCCTTGAATAATATGCATATGATTACCGTTGACAACACAGATGCCTACTTAGTATATATGCTAGAAGTTAATTATTTAATTAACTTTCCCTAGATATACTAGAAGAAACAGAGATCAGAAAGTAGTTTTGTTGAAATAATATTAAGGAAACTTTCATCATATCAACATATGATATTGTGTTGAATTTTTTCTTCAAACTAATAGGTATAATAGTACTCAACTATTTTTCGTAATGATGTCGTTATAACACACTTAACTAAGTACCACTGAAAGTAATATTCGAAATAAGCAAAATTAAAGAGATTTATGTTATACATTTGGAAATTGAATATAAATTTATGTATTCAATTTAGAAAAAATAACAACAAGATACTTTTAATCAATTTTTCTATCAAACTAAATAATAATGGCAATTTCTACTGAACGAAGTTTTGAAATAATGTTACACAGACAATCGAACACAATCATTAGCTATCCCAGTTGCTCTTGGAAATATAATTAGTAGCTCCAATTATTTTACATTATTTTATGTTATTATTTCCTGATACATGAAAAGCAGTGAACTGAAGATAGTTCAATGCCGAAAAAGAATGCATCGATAATATGCACCGATAGTGTTATCATGAAATTTTATGGAAATTTAATATAAATCAAAAAATGCTCCAAAACTGCACTCCAAAATCGAATATATATAATAACCGAACATATATAATAACAAAAACGTCATATAACCGAAACTATATAATAACGAAAATATGTAACAACATCTCCCCCGTTACCCACGATTCTGAAAAGGGTTTTGTATCTGCAGAAACCTCATAAACCAATATATTTTTTAGACTTAAAGAAACATTTACAAAACCAAGGTTTCTTTCTCTGCCACTGATTTTTGGAAACGTTTTCGGATAGCTTTTGTAATGTTTTAATCAGTTATTTTAAACGGAATAATGGTTTTTAGGATGTTCTCAATTCTCAATTAAATATTTTCAGATACTAATTTAAATTTTAAATGCAAAATATTACTAATTTTAATGTTAATATTAATGTTGTGACTTTATCATGTTTGTCTGTACTACATGTTTGTGGGAAATGAAACTGTTTACCTGTGAATACAATACATAGCATCCGAGACATCTATATACCTGGTTGGGAAAAACGATTGTTACAATATAAAAACTACTCGGAAACATTTCCGAAAATCGGTGGCAATAAAATATAATTTGTTTTTTAAAATGCTTCTTTAAATATCTAAAATATATTGGTATCTGTGATTTCTAAAAATAAAGGAAACTTCTTGGAATCATGGGTCACTCGAACGATGTTACTGTACAGTTTCGTTCCTGGTTATATTATATTTCCCTTGATTAAGAAACATCTGTCTTTAATTACAATGTATTGAAACTTTGCGCTCTAGAACACTCAACTATGTCTCATTGAATATCTTATTCAGAGAAACCAAATGTGATGAAATTTGCAATTCTGCTAAAAAATTTATCATATTAAAAAATCTACAATATGCTCCAAATCTTAGTTGTGATAATAGATTGCTGATTTTGGAAATGAAATTTATGCATTTTTGATTCCTTTCTCGTGTTATCAAAATTCTTTTAAATCCAAAAGAAAGGGAAAAAACAATTAAGACAAAATGTTTTAACATTAAAAACTACCTAGTAACTAGTTTGTTTAAACCGGCACTTTATCTTTTGATAATCTACGAAAACCTAATAAAATATGTTATTATATATAGTACTTTCTTTATTATTAAAAACATTTAAGGGGATAAGGAAATATATACATATACATATTAAATTTATTTTGTCACAATTATTCAAATTGGTAAAGAAATCATTAAGTTGTAATTTACCCAACTGGGTGAATAAGTCCGGGCTAGGATTCGAACCAGGGATCTCTTGGCTGAAGCTGCCAATGCTCTACCAACGGAGCAATCTCGGACAAATCAGGGACAAATTACAACTTATACAATTTTATTACCTATTTGAATAATTGTGTCAAAATGAATCTAGTGTAATCCCGTATACAGCGTTTACTGGAGTTCTCATTGCCTGCGATTTATTTTGTTACGCTGATTCGGATGTCAGACCAGATGCTATAATCAATAATTAAACTGGGTGAATTAGATCCGGGATTGCTCAGTTGGTAGAGCATTGTCAGCTTTAGCCAAGAGATCCCTGGTTTGAATCCTGGCCCGGACTTTTTCGCCCAGTTGGGAAAATTACAACTTATATGATTTCTTTACAAATTTGAATAATTGTTTCAAAATTAACCTAGTGTAATCACTTATCCAGCGTTTATTGGAGTTCTCATTACCTGCTATTCATTCTGTTCAGCTGATTCAGATATCAGACCAGATGCTGTGATCAATAAGGTTAACTGGATGAATTAGATCCGCCAGATTTGTCTGGGATTACTCAGTTGGTAGAGCATTGGCAGCTTCAGCGAAGAGATCCCTGGTTCGAATCCTGGTTGAGACTTTTTTCGCTCAGTTGGGAAAATTACACCTTATAGCATACATATTGTTTGGAGAAACCATAATTTTGTCACCATAGCGCTGGACCAAATCACAGGATAGGTAATATTTACGCATTTAATTACATTTTTAAATTCCTGATGATAGACGAAAATTGCATGAAAATTTAAGATTATTGGGAAAAGAAGCATTCCTAATAAGAAAAATAATTTAAACAAACCATTCTATTCATAGATATTCTCACAAGATTGCGTCTTGTGAATTTCCTGTATTAAATAGTTTGAAGAATTTCGCCAGAAGCAGAATATTGAAGTTAATTTTGAGGAAGCGAAAATTATAAGCCCTTTGAAAAATTACAAAGAATTAATTATCCGTGAATCAATTGAAATTATTACTGATAAAATTAGAGTTGCAAAAGAGTTGAGAAATCATGTTTTGTCATATAACATACCCAGTATATGGTTACGTTTGCTTAGAGAGTTTCAAAATGATTAATATTCTACCCATTACCTCCTTTTTTCTCCTCTCACCCATACAGCAAGAGCAATTTGAATCACACAATAAACCTGGATGCAAAAGTGGGCTTTACCTAGTACCCGGATGAAGATGTGGTGATTTTGAAAGAAAGACGTTCGTAATAACAGTTTGTGTTTTATTCCCTGATGATGTCTTTGTGTATATCTGAATGTGCTTGGAGTAATTAATATTAATGCAATTTAATATCTTTTTTACAATTTTGTCATTTTATAAGTAATAAAAGGCATTATGTGTAATTTATTTTTTTTATTCATTTCATTTAATATTCTCTTTTGCTAAACCTCATATTTATGACAAGAATTGTTTATTTTCTCTGCTTCGATTCTTCAATATATTTTCTTCAAAATCGGATAATTACACTGCTGGACACCAAAATCCTCTCTGTAAAAATAATTGTTGATTCTTATAGATTTCAAGCTACTAAATCATTAATGAAATTGCTGTGTCACGTATTATATTTTAGGTAGGATGGATTGCTTATAAAATTAAGGTATTTTATGTCTTGCTGAAACATACGTAGAAATTGGATAATTAATAAAATGTATGAAATGATATGTAAATTCATATAAGGAAATGTATAAAAAACATTAACCGAGTAACAGCGGCATAAAGAATAAAATTATAGTATTTGATAGCAAATAGTAAATTCGGATACAAAAGGGGGCAGAGAAAACATAAAAAAATGCACAATAAAAGTGTCAACAAAATGGATTTTCATACTATATTTTATTGGTTTGTCATCTAAGACAGTGCAAATACTTTTTCATGATTTCAATTTTATCTAGGATTACAAATTAATATCATAATCCTGCACTGTTTGTTATTATTATGAAACTTTTTCTCAGAAAAAGTGGCACGTGCTGGGAAAATTTGGATGTCTTATTTAGATTTAGGAATATCGGATCTGTATAGTTTACATATTTGTTCCGCAGAGAGGAAACATTTAAATTTTTTTTGGCGACCAGTGTTATTATGCAATTGCATAAAAACTTCCTAAAATATTCGCTTGCCGTACTTTAGACTATCTGATCAGAATACTGATTTATGTTTACATTTCTGATATTATACTTATAAAACAAATGGCAGGAATTTTATGCTGAATTCAAATTAAAATAATTCATAAAGAAAGTACGAGTTACCAATTTGTTACTTAACAATTTTTGCAACTTTCAATTTTTTTTAAAAATTAACTGCATGGAAACTCAATTGCATGAAACGCACTTATGCAGCGTTCAAAATGAAAGTATATAAAGTCCATAAAACTTTTTAGTGTGATATTTGGTGATGAAGTTCATGGGACCCAAAAGTTTATATACAATTCATTTTGTTTTCTTTTAACGTTCAAATTTTTAAGCCGTTTTTACTAATCACTTTAAACACTCGATCAGGCATACTCAGAAGAAGCATTTGAAGAAATTCTGGCTTTAAAGAAAATCAACTTTGTTCCATTTGTAACTTTAGATCGTGAACCGTTTCACATTGACGCCCATTAACATATACATCTCTAGATAATATTCCCCAGAAGTTCTTCATTGGTTTCAGATCAGGACGTATGTATGGCCAGTACATAACAGTTACTTGGTTTTGTCTAAACCACTGCATTGTAGAGTTGACAACGTGAATGAAGCAGTTGTCTCTCAGGTATATCCATTCGTTTCCACATAGCAACTTTCCAAATGGAAATAACTGTACTTCAAGTATTTTCTGGTAATCTTTGGAACATTGACGACGTTTCGAAAAAGCAATATCAGTTGTTCCATTATAAGAAAATGTTCCCCACACCTTGAGTGAATCCCCTCCTTGTTGTCTGCTGAAAAAAGTGTGTAGTTCCTTGCGAATATCGTGCCAGTAATATGCCCAACCATCAGGGACATCTAAATTAAATTAATTTTCATCACTGAAAAGAACACGCAACCATTCATATGTCCAATTCATGTGATTTCGGGCCCACTGAACACAATCGTCTTTATGCAGTTTTATAAACTTTGGAGAATGACGAATTTTCCGATAATCAAGAATTGTACTTGCCTGCAGCCATCGATGGACCATGGATTTTGATACTAGAACGCTTATATTTTTAGAAACTGACCGTATAGACAGGTTCTGGGGTGAAACTAATATCAAAATCTCTCTATCTTGTCGTTTAGTTGTTTTCTTTGGTCGTGAAAAACGGGATTTTATTTCAAAATTGTCACTTTTTGATAGAATTCGGTAAATGCCAACCCTGCTGCGTCCATTTTATTTTTAAATGTCCCCAACTTTCCATCGACGAACCTTTAAACGGTTGACTTGAAAAATTTCCTTTTTGGAAAAGTGTACATTGCAGGGCATCTTTGCAATCCATCGGAAACGAAAAGACAGATTCAGTTTTATCTCAGAAAAATATTGAGTTACAAGTACATGAAGCAAATTTTAAATATAAGTACTTAAATCAGTTTGTAACACTGGTTGTCTATATATTTTTCGGACAGTATTTTTTTTTATTATTATTAAATCTATGACTGTTAAAAGTTGTTTGAGTATTTTATTATTTTTATTTCATCATTATATATTTGCATAATTTAGTTCGTCTTTCTTACTAGTTTAGTGAGCTCTTAAAAAGGAGCAAAATGGATGTCTATAAACTTTTAGGGCGCACTTTAAATAATCAAACAATACGCTAAAACATTGAAGCAATTACAATCTAAAAGCTTGTTACGAATACAGAATTTGTTCGATATTAATGCGACAAAAATGCTTTTCGTTGTAGTTAGTAAGAAATCTAAGGTAATATACTAAGAGTAAAAAAGCTATTAGAGTTTTCAATAAAAAATATTTTCACCCACATTATCTACACCCGGTAGTATATCGGGCCTCTTTAAACCGGGTTAGATCACCCTGTCTATTTAAAACAATTAAAAGTTCAATTAAATCCGTTAATGAATTAGATTCAGCATTCTATTTTCTAGGTGAAATCATTCTTTGTCGTGAAAGGTTTTATATTGCAAAACTTAAAAGAGAAATACTTAACAAAATGATTTACAGAAATTTACAAATTTGTAATAAAATTATTAATAAATTTCCAAATTTCTAGCATGTTCCAGATAAGAGTTTTAAAGTAATAAATGTGGTGCATAAGTGTCACAAATATTACTTTCTAAATAAATATAGCTATTTCAGTAACTTTATTTTCTTTAATCAGTCTGTTGCTACTAACGCAAATATCTGCAAAAGAAGTATAAATTTATTGTACTCATTCTAATAGCTATGATCCAAATTGCAATCATCCAAATTTTTATATTTATCTCTGCGTGCGTAATAAAAATATACTCATTCTTATTATCTTCCCAATATAATTTAGTATTTGAATTATTATGCAAACATAGGAATATACGTAATTATAAGCAATTAGTATATTGCGCATATTTTGCTGTTTTTATTACTCTCTGGTGCACGTTTGAAATTATTAATTAGATTGTTTATTTCTCATTGGGATTAGAAATCTAATGGATCATATGCAATTAATTACAGTTGACAGACCAAAGTAAACATTCCATGCAAATACTGAAGCAAATAAACCTCTAGAGTATAAATCAATTAGTTTAAAATTTCGTTACCAAAGTAAACATTCCATGCAAATACTGAAACAAATAAACCTCTAGAGTATAAATCAATTAGTTTAAATTTTCGTGTTGATGTGAAAACGTTGTTAAACTCATTTTTCTTTCTTTTTTGTAACATTTAAAAGAACGTGACACATTTTCAAATTAATAAATATAGTTTTAAAATAATGAACAAAAAAAAAATTCTTTTCTCAATTTTCATTATTTTTGTAATTGTAACTATATGTTCTGTTTATCGTGTAAGCAAGGTGATTGAATATGTACGTTATGAAAATTAAATCTCTTAATTACAGTTGTATGTAATAAAAAGTTAATAATAGAAGTTATCATCATAAAATTAAATCATAAAAATTGAATCATACTTATCATCATTAAAGTAAATCATAAAAATTAAATCATAGTTATCATCATAAAATTGAAAAAATAATAGTTATCATCATAAAATTAAAAAAATAATATTTATCATCATAAAATTAAAAAATAATATTTATCATCATAAAATTAAATCATAAAAATCAAATCATTAAATCATATACATTTTTCACAGTAAAATTATATGAAAATTAAATCTTTAAAACGTACATGGTAGAAATAATATCGATGACATTTTTGGCCATTTTGGTCACATCATATTAGAAGTGTATTTTATAGAGGGCCTCATCAGCCTCATCAGACTTTCATTTGGAAAGCGCAATTTAGAGATATTTTTTTTAATAATTTCAGTGCTCTAAATATTTTATACAAGTGTTATTACGGATACGGAATACATTTTTTTTTTCAATGTTGAACAATCGAATACCCAGAAACAACATGTGGAACTATGTTATTTTGTTTTTGGGCACTATACAGATGATGACATAGTAGTATTAATTAGTATATGGTTGCTTTAAATTTTGTGTGCTTATTGTTTCTAATACGAAAAATATATAGCAATAACTCACAATATTTGTAGAGTCATAACAGCGTATTTGACTGGGGAATAAAAATATTTCCCATTTCCAATAAGTTATAAGATTATTATCAGCTAAATTATCTGTCAGTGTTTCTGTGAAGTATGTCGTTGTGATAAGCATCAGTACTTTTCTTTTTATTTCAGTATGGAATTTATGTACTGTTATTTGATCCCTTTATTGATTATAATTTATATTTTGTACTTTTATGTAGTTGGATGAGAATAAAGGCAAAGGATATATTCATAATAATAAAGATAGAAATTTGTCTGTATGTGTTCGTCTGTTGTGTTCTGTACCACTGCACGCAGATCTACAAGAGTTGGGCAGGAAATTACCTCTGTATCTGTAGTTATGCACAGTCAAAGTCCGATTTTGGATATTATTTATTTACATTTTTTTAAGTTTAATTTTTATGCGACTTTTAGCGTTTCGCGGTGATTTTTCCTCATTATCAAAACGAATTCAGTTTTAATATATTAGCTCAATTAGTACATTTTGTCCTTATTTCAACAAAGTTTATTCGAAAATTATACAGAGATTTTTGCTTTTTTGCAATTTTTTTGCACGGTTTTTGGATTTAGATATTTTTTCAAGATCCGCGGTGATTTTTTGACAATCTTAAAAAGAATTCGGTTTCAAACTTTTAGCCTAAAGTTAAAAATTTGCACTCTGACACTGTTGAATTTTTATCTGATTTTGTGCGTTTTTCCGTTATCTGCAGTGATTTTGGACATTCGTAAAAATAATTTACATTAAAACATTCTTTCTGCTTAATATAGTAAATTTTGTTTTCCGCGATTTTTAATGGGATTTGTAGCAATTTTTGGCTATTTTTTGACGTTTATAGAAGGAACTCGTTATCAAACTTTCAGCCTAATCTAGAAAATTTTATCTCCAGCGACTTTTATTTTTTTTTTCAATTTTTAGTGGGTTTTTTTTTGTGTTTGACGGCGATTTTTCTTCATAAGTAAAAAGATTCTGATTTGAATCTTTTAGTGAAATATAGTTAAGGTTGTCCTCGTTTCATTAAAGTTTATTCGGATTTCGTACACAGATTTTTGAATTTTTATCGATTTCTTATGCGATTCTTAGCGATTTTTCGCATTTTGCGGCAATTTTTTTACATTCGTGAAAGAGTTTCGGTTGCAATGTTTTAGCCGATTATACGAAATTTTGTGCTCTGTGATTTTTGAATTGTTTGTGATTTGTTATGCGATTTTACGCGGTATTTTTGAGGCGTTTCGCTTCTATCTTTCCACATTAGTAAAATGTATCTTATTTTAATATTTTAGCCCTATAGAGTTAATGTTGTTCTCTTTAAGTAAAATTTATCTGGAATTCGTACAGCCATTTTTGAATTTTTTCTACTATTATGCGATTTTTTCAGTTTTTAGCGTATTGCGGCGATTTTTCTAAATATTCGCCAAAGGAATTTGTTTCCAAATTTTAGCCTAACAGAGCAAATTTAGCTCTGCGTGATTTTTATTTTTGTAGCATATTTTTAATGCAATTTCTTGCGTTTTCTCGCGTTCCGTAGGGATTTTTGACATTCGTAAAAGGAATTCGGTTTCAAACTTTTCGCTTAATATAGTAAATGCTGTCCTCTTTTCAATATAGTATACATTTTTTAATTCGTGCAGCAATTTTTGAAAAATTCGCGATTTTTACAGATTTTGTTTTTGTATTCTATGTGATTTTTTAACCGTCCGGGCAACGCCGGGCGGAATGGCTACGGTATATTATAAAGCAAAAACATGTCCGTTAGCAGCTCTCTCGTCATATTGAAGGTGACAACACCTGACCAATAAATGTTTAATTTACTCCAATTTTTGAAACTTCAAAAATCGTACAATTTTAATTTTTACACGGTCAAATAGGTAGAGGGAATGGTATTTAAAATGCAATTTGTTTGAAAACTGTATATCAATTTATTGATTTTATATGGTTTAAAAAATATTTTTCAAGCGTGAATCAATGTCGATCAAGAATGAGTCAGGCGTGAAAAGTCATATAAGTTATTTAATCATTTTGAAAATTGAAAAGGAATAATTTTTCTACTTTTTAAAATTAAATATTTAAAGTGTCCAAAAGATTTAAAAATGCCGAAAATTGGCTGACGTTTGATTGTGGATTAGGAATCCTGTAAGAGAATTTATACCATACTTTGTCTTACATTAGTCATTTATGTTTTATCCAAAAACAATTGTTAAATTATAAAATAACAATAGAAAAAATTAATATTGTACGGCAGAATTAATCTTTCAAAATTCATTCTTCAACGATTTTGAAAGGCATGATCCATATTTTTATGTTGGCATTTATTTTTTAAATTTCTTATTACATTATCCCTTGATTATACCTTAAAAATCTAATGGATATTTGTGAATAAAATGAAAAAATATATATATATAATTAGAATTTCAAAATCTTTAAAAATCGATCATATTTTTCTTTATAACGATTCTTTTCGAATATATATTGTAAAGAATTTAATTATCTTTATTTTTAAAAAAAAGAAACGTGTATATCCGTTAACTTTTTTAATTGTGAACGTTGAAAAAATTGGAGATAACGGTGTTTAATGTTTTGCCTCCGCAGGTATTGCAGGTCTACACGGCTCTATCAGACCAACTGTACGATATTTTTACAGCTTGAAACATTATTTCTATTACTACTAATTATTATTATTATTAAATTTTTTCGTTATTTAAAAACTTTCTTGTCCCCTTAATCCATTTTTCATTCAAAAGTTTGAGAAACGCTCCGTTTTGCTTGAAAAATAAGCACATTTTATGAAGATTTTAAAACATTTAGGAACGAAGTAAAATTATAAAACTTTTTACATTAAAAAAGAACATAATTTAAATTTTCAAAAACTATTTTTATTTTTATATTGTTATTAAAAAATGCACCTTTTAGACTATTCAATGTTCACAGTAAAAAATTTTGGTCTACAATTACGGTACATATACCGGCAACTTTGTGACCAGTATATATACCGTAATTTAACTGGACGGTATATGTACCGTAGAATATTTAAAGTATATGCACCGGCTGCACTCCCACCTCTCCTCAGCCCTGCACGCATTACGAAAGAAGAGAAGGAGCATCACTTCAGGGGTTGCCGTACACCGAGGCGGAGCTACCAGCTTTTTCCTATCTGATAAATAATTATTTTACGGTATAAATAGAGATTTTTTACTGAAAAACAATCATTTTATGGTATAAAGGCCGTTTATAATTGAAATGGCACATATACGGTTATTTTTACGATTAATATACCTTAGAAGTACGGTACTCATACCGTAAAGAGTGAAAACGGTACAAGTACCGTTAATTTACGGTAGATCTACTGAAATTTTACGAAATTTTTTTTACAGTGTTGAACGGCGTGTAGCTTTGCGCAGTATCAGAAATTGAATTTCAGTGGTTTCATCTGAAAACAATAAAACAACAAGAACGAAAAATCATGCGTCAAGCATAGATTATGTAACACTTTCCAACGCTTCCAAAATAATTTTACGAATCATACTCTTTAATAAGCTAAAAGATAACATCTAAGTAATCCGAATACTTTTATTCAGCCCTGTATAGGATCTATAGATTTGTATATATACTACATAGGATGCTAAATTTTAGTTCAGTTAGGAAACACGTAGCCCAGTTTAAAATTCTCCGTCTGGAGTTAAATAATACGGAAATGTGTTCCCGAACTTTTGTGCTTCCCTGTATAGGATCTACAGAATTTATACACACCACGTAATATACAAAAAGCGATTTAAAATTAAAATCGCATTCAGTAACTTAAAACGCACTTCCAGGAATTATTGTTAACATACAGTAGAGAATTCTTTTGAGTGTCCCTGTAAATGAACGATGACTGCTATACACACAATATTCTGTAGCAAGTCTCTTGTAATGAACCTTATATAAATTTCAATGCGTTTAAAATAGTGAAACATTATTTAAATAAACCGCAGACGATTTTTCTCCATAGACGTAATGTAACGGAATTCTTTTGACTGTCCCTGTAAAGTAAGTATAAGTGCTATGCACACCCTATTCCATATTAAGCTTCTTCTAATGCTATAACTATAAGTGCTACACACTTCCGTTGAAATAGGGAACATGCTATAGATAACGATTATAACATATAAAAATTGCAGAGCAATCCGAGCATATTTACGGGAGTTAGATCACGGCCAGACGGCCAGACAAACCGAAGTCATAAACACTTTTCAACTAGGTTGGAAAGTGTTAAAAAGAATGTTCAGATGTTCTCTCTACTGAAGATTTTTTGAAAATTTCCATTGAGAAAATGATGGACTCTCAAATATAATGTATCGTCTTTCATAAATTTTTTTTTTCGTTTATAAAAAACGAACATATAGGTAATAAAAAGCTTCTATTTCATGACTAAGAAAGAATATATAATTTTATAAAAAAAAGAAAAAAAAACTATAATATTGGTTTATTTGTGACAAATATTTCTGATAAAAGTTTAAACATTAATTCGAAAAAATACCGTTTAAACAAACTTTTAATCATTTTGAATATAGAACGAAACCTGAGCATTTTAAATCATAACTAGCGTAATTAAATGCATTTTTATGCGTTTATATTTTTAAATTCCTACAGAATATTGATCTTATCCATTATAACTAACTGTAATTTTCATTGTTAGTATTTTTATTTGTTTCTTATCTTAACTGCAACTTAACATCAGATCTCGGTATGAAATGTCTGAATTGTAGTATTACTGCATGTATTTAATACAGATTATGTCTCTAGTAAATAGCAAACTTATTTATAAAACAGTACTTTAGCACACAATTTGCATTTAATTATATTTTATACACGTTTTTTGAAAATTTAAGAATCCTATATCTTTATTCCATTCCGTTAATTTTATACGTTTTAGTTTATTTATAAACGTAGCAGTATTAGTTAATTCTTGTGTAATTCAATTTGTTTTTTTTTTCTGTGATGCGATATATACTCTTAACGCTAATTCCACAAGAATCTACGAACTACAAAACTAAACAAATAAATTTTCATTAACAATCCAGAAACTTTCCATATTTCCGACTTTCGAAAAAGAAACTGCTAATTGGTTTTATGGTAGTAACCTATTTTTAATATAATTGCTTTTCTCCAAACTTTCAGAGTTACGCGAAATTTATCAGGAATGTATTTCTCTGGCAAATAAAATTTTGCATATGAGTCGAAGCCTATTTAAATACTATGATAATAAATATATTTTAGTTATACATTGCTAATTGTTTCACAGTTAAGTTTATTGACACAAAAATTAAAAATAATTTTTAAGCAAGAATGAAAATCTATGCCTCAATCCTGGATTTACACATTGACTACCATGGCACATAATTATCTGTGCCAGAAATATTTCCCGGGGTGGAGTACCCTACGAATGCGTGTTACATAGATATTTTCATTGAAGACAAATTGTGGCAATGAAATAATTTATTACCATGATTTTTTAAAAGAGCCCCGTGTTCACCCCCCCCCCTCTAGCCATTCTTAGTGATTTCAATTTGGAATTCAACGTCTAGAAATAATAATGTTGTTTAAATTAAAAATGTATAAGATTAACACTTTCTATATTATTAACAAACATAGCCGCGATTGAGAATTGTGACAGAACTCGATGAATACTAAAAAACCGCTTTGTAAATGTCTGCTAAAAAAGTTACTTCGTAACAATCTTTGTCGGTCAGCTTGTTAACGAATACTTTTCAGCACTTCCTGAATACTTTAAAGGAACTCCCCCAGTTCAAACAGATGAAAGAAGGTATTTAAGCACACCATATTGGGGAAGGCCGGGCAAAGTGGTCACCCTAAGGTTTGTTGATTTTTTATTACCCCTTAAAATATATATACACAACTGAGAATCTACATTGAACTAGAGTGACTATTCAGAAGTGTAAAGGTATTTATAATTTTTACGAAATAATAAAGTGGAAGTGAAAATTTGGTTTTATCCAAAAAAGGTCAAAATGACCACTTTGCCCGTCTAGGTCGGACAAAGTGGTCACTCCATGGCAACTTTGCCCTACAGCTGTAAAAAGATTTAAAACACTATTTAAGTGATTAGAACATTTTTATTGTCATAACAAATCGTTTGAAACATAATGAAAGATTGAAAATGGTATGAAAATTCAATACAATTTTACGAACTAATATAAAAAATCATAAATCATAATCAAACACTGCATTTTTCGCAAATAAACTCCACGTCATTTTCTTCGCAAAGTGAAGAGGCTTCATGAGACCAGAGGTGACAAACATAGCATCTGATCCAACCTTCATCACTTGATCCAATCAACGGCCACTACCCTGACCACTTTGCTCGTTTGGGAGCCATGAGAGAAAATACGTTCTACAACAGTAATACACTACCGAGCATGCGTGGCAGTGTATTACTGCTTATTTTGCTGTTTATTACTGTTAATTTTACGGTATAATACTGGCAGCTGGGGTGCCAGTATTATACTGTAAAATCAACAATTTTTTTTTAGTATATATTAAACTAAAATTTAATTCATGAAAAATAAAACGCAAAACACAACTGAAAATTTATTTTTAGAAATTACTATTTATAGACAACAACTTATCCAGTATTTTGCGTAGCAATATATATAAATTTATTATAATTCCACTAACACCTCTTAGTATTCTAAATATAGTTCAGGTGCAAAATTCAAATCTCAATTTTTAAAAAAAACTTAAGCAATTCATGTTCATACGCAGAAATGCTTAAGAATTATTTTGTTTTGCTTGCATATAATACAATATGTGGCTATTAATTTCCAGGACTGTTGAAATAACTTATGAACTATGGATATACTGTAGATAATTGTTTAATATATTTCGAAGTAGGTTTCATCTGACGTAATACACTTTTGCACGCGGCTGTAAAATTGTTTGAAAGAACTTGCAAAGTCATGTTAGGGAAACCTCTTAGTTTCAGACGTCACGTTTTTTCTTGATGTTACCAATATCCAGAAATATTTTCCTTTTAGTGATGTTTTCAGTTTGGGAAACAGGAATTAGTCTGCATGTGCCAAGTCTAGAGAGTATGGAGGGTGGTTTAACTGCGCGATGACCAAACAATTCTTCACAGGCAAGCTAATTTGCGGACAGGTGTTGTTGTACAAAATCACTCAACTCCCTTTTCGTCTAAAACGCGGTCGTTTAATAAGAAATCTATTACGAAGTCGGCACAGCACTTTGCTTTCAACTGTTTTGTCAGAGTCTGGTCAACAGCAATACTTTGACAGTGAACGTTTGCTTACGTGATTCAACACAAGAAACTAAAACGGGAAAGAAGCGCAACGCAAATATTTTGCGCAGATATGTGGCCATTCAAATACCAACGTTAACCAACCAACTAACTTTCAATTCTAATAATTGTTGTTACAATCTGGTAAATTAATAGATACACCTTCTATATAGAATTTATAAGCACCACATAGTGTGCAAAAATATTTTAACTTAAAAACGCATATCACAATTGACAACGCACTTCTAGAAATTATCGGTTATGGACAGTACTATCACCTTCATTTTTGTGAATCCCTGTAAATGAACGATAACCGCCATGCACGTTAAAATTAAACAGGAAACATATTGCAGTTCACCTCAGTAACTTTTATAAATTTTACTACGTTTGAAATAGTATAACATCATTAAAATATGCTGTAAATGATTTTTCCCTGTATACTATAAAGTAAAGGAATTTTTTGAGTGCCCCTGTTAACGAACTATGAATGCTACACATTTCATTTTCAATACCAAATATCCCATAGTATTGAATCATAGTATGCCTCAATAATATAATTAGAGGGCAATCCGAGTATATTTATGTGCGTTACAGGACGGTCAGTCAGATGGACAAACCGAATTCATAAAAATTTCAAAACTGTTAGAAAGCGTTCAAAATGGTCCAGAAACGATTACGAAAAAAAAAATTATATAATTTATCTACATTTCGATGAAAAGCTAAATAAATGAGTAAATTTTGCGCATATTTATTTTAAATGCAAATGTAAATACTTATACCATTAAAACCAGATTATTAAATCCACCGCAAATTGTAAAGAAGATCTAACGGTTTTTAAAAGAGTTAATGTTGGTCCTTAAGATGCCAAAGTACATTTTGCTTTAAAAAAAGCAAATTCAAAACGGACAGACAGGGAGACAGACAAGCAGAATCCATGAACACTTTCCAATTATATTTTTAAAAATGTATAAAAAATATGGGATGCTAAAAAATATTTTATCTTCTTTTTATTTTATTCTTTTTGATATTTAATACATTTCTTAATGTTAATCTAATAATTTCTATAGTAATTATTATTATAATCGACTTTTCATTGAATACTTCCATCATTTATATCTTCAAGATCTGAAATCGATGGATGTATTACATTTCAAGCGGATAGGAAGAGAACAATTCAATGCTTTTTGCTTAGTTTGATGCCAAAGGCAAAATCTGGAAATGAAGGGAGGGTAAGTGGTTTCTTTATTAGTGGGTGCTACGGTAATGTTTTGCACAAGAAGGGTGAACAGACCGGGACCTCCGCTGAAAGTGGAATACAATCCGTTTCAAACACACGTATTTGCCTAAGTCGGGATTCAAATCCGGAACTTTTTTTTGGAACTATTTAAATGATTAGAACATTTTTATTGTCATAACAAATCGTTTGAAACATAATGAAAGATTGAAAATGGTATGAAAATCCAATAAAATTTTACAAACTAATATAAAAAATTATAAATCATATTCAAACACTGCATTTTTCGCAAATGAACTCCACGTCATTTTCTTCGCAAAGTGAACAGGCTTCATGAGACCAGAGGTGAAAAATCTGATCCAACCCTCATCACTTGATCCAATCAACGGCCACTACCCTGACCACTTTGCTCATTTGGGAGCCATGACAGAAAATACGTTCTACAGTGGAAACTAATGAACAGTCAGTGACTACTCACCCACCAATGTGAAGCTGAAAATAGGTTCTTTCTTTACACATTCAAAAATAAATGCAAGTACAGCAGGTTACTGTTAATTGTATATAATATAAGCCACTTAGCTTAGATCACAAACTGCAAAAACTGGAAAATAGCTCTAAAATTATAAAACATGGAACCACATTGTTCAAAAATTGTCTGGTTACTCACTGCCATCAAACAAAATAGTCTGATCACAAACCACGCAATGCCAGCGCTCTGGTGACGTCATTATATTGGGTGACCTTTTTGTCCACTCCGTTCGAAAGAAAAGATGGAAAAGAGGATCTTTCTTGCGTAATTAGTTATTTATATATCCTCTTTTTTTGCACGTTGGCTACGTTTCTTGAAAGGACATTTAAGATCAGTACTAACATAACGAGAAATAAAATTATGTAGTTTTGACGAAATTTAAATATTTCTCCTTCATTGTATAAATGGCATAACTAATTGTTTTAGCTTTTTGAATCTGTTTAAAAGAAATGAATTACAAATTGCGAGAATAAAAATAATATAAAGAGTAAGAAAAGAAAATTGGAAAAACTTTTAAAATCAGACATTTAATAAAACTAAAAATGTTGCTGTTCACAATATGCATTTAAACCTTAAGCACCAGATTATTGTATCCTGAGTGTTTATTTCATGTTTTTTTTCAAATTGCCATATATTATTATGTTTATATTATATGAAATGAGCAATAACCTTTTCTTCTTGAGTACCACGCACTTCAATATTATACATGACGTACAGGTAATACGTATGGTAGGAGTGTATGATGAAATCGTGAGGTACACAGTATTTGTCTGATGCTGAAGGTGTTAAATCCTCAAAGAGTATACGGCACAGTAGGTCAAACATATTCGGATGGTATTGTACATGCTTCTTTAAAGGATTTCTGAAATCTCGTAAACCAATCTTATAGAAAAATTCTGCTTTTAAAATAATTGAAGTTAGTTTTAATTATTTTATTTTTTTCGAAATCTGAGATGTGTTTTGTATCTATTGAATAATTAACAAGTTTCAATTGTAGTTTGCAGGATTTGTAACAACACTTAAGCAGGTATTGCAGGATCGTCACAATCTTGACAAGGGATACTATAAACTATACCGGTATCCTATAAGGGGAACTTAATTCTTGAATTTTCATAACATATTCATCCAAAACATTCTGATGTGCAAGGCTGTGCCAATATTAATTGATTTGAATAAATTAGAAAAAAATTCTGAAATTTTTTATATGACATGAAAATGAGACATAACAATACACATAATTTATCATAACATAAAAATGATATGACAATAGACTGAGACGAAACTTGTAGGAAATACAGTAGTTTATGAGAGATATTTCCGATTGCTCTGAAAAAATTCTTTTTAGCCATCGCATATGGTAACAATGATACCGATATCGTTTACAATATCTCTTGTAAAGATTGTGAGAACCCGTGTAAAGATTGTAAAGGCATCTTTGCTTTGAATTTCTGTCAGAGATTGCTACCTCGAGAAAGTATTATGGTAATTTTTGTTATGTAATAAGTTTAAATTATGCACCATAAGTTGGAGAGGATAAATGTTGAAAGAATTTTCGTTTCTGTTGAAATGAAATTTATCTAGATGAAGAATAGACCCTGGATTATTGGACACAACGTGACAATGCCCTGCTAACTAAAATACAATTTACGATTTAAACCGACAAAAATACTACCTCATTTACCATCTAATCTTCCACTCACGGTTATATAGATGAAATAACTTCATGCCTTTGAAATCTATTACCCAAGAAGAACACATACGGTAAAGTTATTGTATACAATAAGTTTAAATTGGGACATCTTGTGAATACCACATTTCTAGAACAATAATCTTCTTTTTAGATTTATTTATTTATTTATTTATTTATTTATTTATTTATTGCAAATATTATAGAAGTATACTTCGAACGTTGTTTGTGTTGCAAATGTTGTAAAAGCCTATCTCGAAAATTAGACTTCCCAATTACTCGAATTAAAATACCGAATCATTTCGAATCTCTGTATGTATCCACCATGTAAAATATAAACTTTATCTTGGGGGTTAAATATTGAATGAATCTTCATATACAATGGAGTGCAAATTATCTAGGTCAAACTAGAATTTAGGTTATTTGTCATAACGTGTAAATGCTCTGTCAACTGAACTACATGCGACGATAAATTCACTCATTCATAGGCGTTATCATCATCTCTGCCACTTGTAGTTATACAGATGAAATAACTTCATGGTATAGAACTCCATTACCGAAAGAAAACACGCAGAATGTTATATATCAATCATACCAATTATGAACTTAAATTTGGAGATTAAATGTTAAAGGAATTTTCATATAAACTGAATGAAAATCATCCTTGGAAAGAATTGAATTTTTGAACTTTCAAACACGGGATTTGTACTAAAAAGTTTAATTTTAGTTTTGATATTCTCTTATGTTTTTTACGTACAAAATATTTTCCTTAAGTACCCGACAGCCTAATAAATATTAATTAAAGATGACGATTCTCCTGGCTCTTTCGATTTTCTAAATTAATCTGTGAATTACTTTTAAAAAGAAAAACACATTTTACATAAAGTAGCGTTTATCTGAACTTGCGACATTGTAAAAATTTAAATTAAAGGAAATGTTTGTCGAAGAGCAGATAAACTTTCTACATGCTTCAAAAAATGCCTACAAGCTATAAAAAGTATTACAAATTTTAATAAGAATTTGTACTCTAATGGATAATTTTAACAGTGCGTTATATAAACAAAATGAAGTTAAATAAAACGAAAAAGAAATGTATGTGTAATATAATATATATGAGTTACATTATATGTTTAAAGAACTGATAAAGAGTAATTCAAATGTTTTTTGAAAGCGAACACTGCTAATATTATTACACACACAAGTTTTTATAAAATTTTATTGTAACATAGCATGCATTTTATACAAATAATCATGAGTAAATATTCATATGTAAATTATAATAACTAATGAAAAATATGTGTTTCCCCGAAGTGCAGAAATAAACCCCATTTTCTTTAAAATAATTTTAACTATTGAAATGTAAAGTGTAAATTTCATTTTTGACTTTCTCATCAAAAATACTTTTCATTTTTTGTACCTTCAGTAATCATAAAAGCACATTCTAGAAGGATCTGTCAACGTAAAGAATTTTAATTAACAGTACATAACATTTTCATACATAACACTTCTTTAAAAAGATCTCTTAATTGTCTGAGTGCAACGAAGACTCATACACAGCGCAGTATTACTTTGCCCCATATATAGCTACGATGGATATTAAAACCTTTCGTCAAGCATAACTCAAAAAATATTTAACGGATTTCGTTCAAATTTTTACAGCAGGTACCTATAAAGGTGACAACGACGTCTATTTATTACCAAGAATAAATGTCAAACCGTTTGGAAATTATATTAAAAAAATAGATAAAAAAGCACAATTAAAGTACATACGTCACGAAAAATTTGTGCGTACGTCATTTTCACCGGCGGGAGATTTTCGTAGACAATCGGAATTGAAAAGTTCATGGAATACATGGCGCAAAAAAATATGCACGCACTAATATTCAGCACAATAAAATATATTTCAATATAAATTTAGTAGAAATCGAAAATTATTCTGGATTTTTTTTCTGTTTGAAAGAAAAAACCCGCAATAACTTCGTAGACTTGGTATTAGAGATTTGGCGCAAATATCAGCAATATGAGCTTTTTTTATTTCGCGTGCGTAAATAAAAAAAAAAAAAAATTGGTGTTTAAATAAAAGGTTTCGATTTATGGCATTATTTCTTTTTTTCTCTCTTTTTAGCATTTTAAATGGGATTAACGAAAGGCATGTATTTTAAATTAAATGAGTGAAAGGTTTATATTTAAATGAAATGAATTCAATATGAAAATGTTATAGGAACAATATTTGGCGATTTATCAACTGCGCCAGGATAACATAAAAGTACCAATATATCAAACGGTATGTAGTACGTGAAATGAAACAATTATATTATAATCACCCATCGTACAAGAAAAATAATTTAATATTCTGCATTCAGAGGGAAAAACACATTTCCTTTGCCGTAAGATTTGGCGAGTTCTTTTTTGGTGATAAGTTTTTCGATGTGATTGTTGGGATCTGCAGGATTTGGCTTACTTGTTCTAAATCTTATTTTTTTGCAGATGTAGTATTATGTAAATATATTTTTAGCAGATGTTTTTCTATTTTGTATATATATATATATATATATATATATATATATATATACTATACATTAAATTGTAATGGCATTTGGAAAAGAGATTTTTACCTTTTTATCTGTGCCTTCGGAAATATTAAAAAATAAAAAAAGATTTACATATATCAAGCGTTTAATTTTTATACGGACCACTTCTCCATTTTTAGATTTTAAATGCTATTTATTATTTACTAGCCGTTTATTAATTGTTTACAATTTACCCTCCATACAATAACAATTATTTATCACAAAAATGCCTCTTAGGTTTGTTAAATAAGTTTGTTTATGTATTTTCATTACTTATTAAAATATCGAATATGGCGATAAAATTTTATTTTAGCATCGTGCTAAATTTTTAAGATGGTGCAAAAACATGCTTTAATAAACGTATGTTTGTAAATATTTGAAAAACATGTTTTACCGCTCTCTTGAAAAATTTTGTAAGATGCTAAAGCTACCTTTTGGCACCATTTAAATTTTTTTTCGCCAACCGACATAGGATACGAAACTTTTCCCCATTCAGATACACAGGCAAGGCTGGTCTCAAATAAGAGTAAAGCTAGCAACAATATTGTTTTAACTCTATAAGAGTTACAATAATGATATTAAATGCTCCGATTGGCTTTGGGCCCAATTATGAAAGTTTCTCCTAAAAAAACTGTAGAAGAAGTCTTTTACATTTGTTTCAAATGAAGCTCGGTCTACAAGGTATTAGTTAATAATACAAACAACACTAATGGCATGGAGGCAAAAGTTTTAATTTAATGTATATATTTTACCCCCCCCCCCAAAAAAAAAAAAAAAAAAAAGTTACAGTAATGAATTTAAAATGGCGTTAAGCCACGCTTTCTGACCTAAGCAATTGGCTGCAAACGCAATAACGAAACTTAACTTAATGACATGTAGCTAATATAGCCCTCATGGTACTTTGCAGTTACACAGACCTTGTGGTTTTTTTTTAAAAGCTTGAGACAATTCAGGTTTAAGAAGTTGAGATTTACTGTCAAATGATATAAACAACTATGAACACAAAACTGATGAATTATTATTCAGGTTTATGTATGTATTTTAAAAAAAATTGCATCTGATTACACTTATTAGATAAATTACTTCTGTTTGCATTTAATAACTGATAAACGGCTTCTGTATATTAAATGAATTGTTTAAATATTGGGAAGAGATGGCGAGAGGTAGAAAGACGAGTAAACAAACGGGTAGTGAGACGTGTAGCGACATAGGTAGGCTGACGGGTAGCCAAACGAATAGACAGACGGCTAGAGAGAAAGGTAAAAATAGGGTTGACAGAGGGGTAGCGAAATGGGTCACGAGACGGGTAGCGACACCGATAGACAGGAATGTAGCGAGAAAGGTTGCGAGACGCGTAGCGTGGTAGATAAAGAGACGAGTAGAGAGATGAGAACAGAGACGAGTTGACTGACGGGTAATGAGATTGGTAGCGAGACGGGTAAAGAGTCGGGTACAAAAATAGACGGATAGTGAGACGGGTATACAGACGAGTAGAGAGACAGTAGATGGGTACAGAGATGGGTACGGAGATGGGTAAGAAGATGGGTAGAGAGGCGTATATCCAGACGGGTAGAGAGACAGATAGACAAGTTGTGAGACAGATAGACAAATGGTTATCCAAGTGGATAGAGACACGGCTAGACATAAGAGTAGTTAGACGGATAGACAGACGGTTAGAGAAATAGATTGGCGGGTAGCGAGACCGGTAGAGAAATATAGAGACAGGTAGCGAGACGTGTAGAGAGATAGACAATCGGTTAGAGAGACGGGCAGAAGAACGCATAGGGAAACAGACAGATTGTGGAGAAACAGACAGACAGGCAAAAAAAAGAAAAGTCTGCGGTTTGGCGCAGTAAAGGCGCAGGGGGCAGAGCCTCCTAGAGAATAATCAAGAAGTATCTGTTAAGCTTAACTTTGAAATATATATAATTTTTCAATTTTGCCGATATGGAGATTTAATGTAAAAGTTATTTTACAGAAATCATCGAAAGATTTTTTGTATACTTTAATAGTAATTTAAACTATAGTTTTGCAATCTGGTTTGTAGCAAAACATGCTATCAATGTGGTTTGAAGTGTAAGAATTTCTATAAACAGTTATACAAATAATAGATATATAATCAAGGAAGAAAAACTTTAAATTCATACACAAAAAAAGGTGCAGCAATGGAATTAAATTTGCGTTAAGCCACGCTTGATAGAATAATCTATTGGCTGCAAATCCAATTACGTAACTTTTAAAAGCTTGGCGTTTTAAAAGATCCGGCGTTTTTTTTTTTTTTTTTTTTTTTTTTTTTTTTCAAATTTTGCGCATCACTTTCTTACGAAAGTGAGATTCTTTGCCACATGTTAAAAAAAATTATGACAACACATCTGACGAACGGTACTTCTTTTCTATTTTTTAACAGTGTATATAAATTTATATATGGTAATATATATATATATGGTAATATAATATATATATTATATATATTATATATATATATTTTGTTATTCTATCATTTAATTTGCTCTTTTTCTTTATATTGTAATTGTTAACCCTATGTTCTCTGCAATATCACTCAGACTAATCCCTTTGAGGGAAGTCCTAGTTAGTTTTACAATAGAAAAATCATTTTTCATTAGTTTTCGTTCCTGTGAACTTGCGATGTTAAATTAATTTTTCTTAAAAAGGGCTTATAACCTTTGCCCATATGGTGAGGCATATTTAATTACTACATTATTCAAAGGTTTTCTGTAAGATATTGTTTGCTTTTATACAGATTAAATCAATATATACGTATAAATGAATACCATTAGTTGTACGAAAACGTAGCCACGCATACATTTCTTTTCTAATTTATATAGGATAGGAAATTCCTCTTTCAAAAGAGTTATTGAATAGAACTACTTACCTTTTGACTTTTTAATGTTAATTAACATATTTGTTGCTTTACCTTAACAATACATTTTCAAAAACATGATGAAAGGTAAAAATAGTTATGTAAGATTTATTACATAATTATAATTTCATCTGATTTGAAATTATTAAAAGAAAATATCTTTGATAGGGAAGAATTAAAAGTACGCTGTGTTTCTACAAAGTGCAGGAAATAATCATTGTCTCATTAAATTTATTCCAAAACTCACTCCAAAAACTCATTTTTCATTCATCTTTTGGGATACATTCCTTTTATAAAGATTATTTTGTATCCTTTTGGGATACATTCATAAAAGCATGTTCCACCAGGATGTGCCTCTCTAATAAATTTTAATAAAATTTACAATTTTCTACAATACGCACTACATTCTAAACAAATCTACTAATTTTGTTTCACAAAGGAAACCCATTTCGTTATAAAGTTGCATTGCTCGGAACCTGCGACGCTAAATGAGTTTTATTATGGAAATATTTAGAAAGAGGAAACAATGTTTAAAAAAAAAAAAAGTCATATATTTAAATTCTATGTTATCTGAAAATTTTTAATAAGATATTTCTATTTTTATAGTCAGGTCGTTAGAAGAAATGTAAATAATAAGTTCCATAGATACAAAATTATATGTCTAAATTTTCAATTTGCTTCTTTATATAATTTATTTTATAAAGTATCTTAAATCACTTTCTAAAGCGTTATATAAAGAAATAGTTAAATTTAAAGATTTGAATAAACATTTTTAGCTCACAGGCTATCAAAGCCTGAGAGGTTATGTGCCCGCCCGTTCTGTATGTATGTATGTACGTATGTACGTACGTAACGCGATAACTCTTGACAGAAATAACCGTTTTGCTTCCAATTTTGTTTATAGGCTCCTTGTGATAAGGCGCTTCCCTGATTAGTTTTGGGGATTGATTGTTTAACTATAAAGGGGGAACGGGGGGGCTAACCCCCCTTAATTAAGATAAGTGGTTTTTTCATGCAGAATTGTCCAATTTTCTTCAAATTTTGTATATAGGCTCATTGTGATAAGGTTCTTTCCTGATTAGTTTTGGGGGTTCATAGGTTAAGTATAAAGGGGCTAACGGGGGGGGGAATCCTCCCCCTTAATTTAGATAAATGAATTTTTCATGCAGAGTTATCCGATTTTCTTCCAATTTTGTTTATAGGTTCCTTGTGATAAGGCGCTTCCCTGATTAGTTTTGGGGATTGATTGGTCAACTATAAAGGGGGAGGGGACGGGGGGCTAACCCCCCTTAATTTGGATAAATGGTTTTTTCATGCAGAATTATCCAATTTTCTTCAAATTTTGTATATAGGTTCATTGTGATAAGGTTCTTTCCTGATTAGTTTTGGGGGTTCATAGGTTAAGTATAAAGGGGGTAACGGGGGGTTAATCCTCCCCCCTTATTTTAGATAAATTATTTTTTTCATGCAGAGTTATCCGATTTTCTTCAAATTTTGTATATAGGTTCATTGTGATAAGGTTCTTTCCTGATAAGTTTTGGGGGTTCATAGGTTAAGTATAAAGAGGGTAACGGGGGGGGGGGGGGTTAACCCTCCCCCCTTATTTTAGATAAATGATTTTTTTCATGCAGAGTTATCCGATTTTCTTCAAACTTTCTATATGGGCTCATTGTGGTAAGGGGCTTCCCTGATTAGTTTTGAGGGCTCATTGGTGAAGTGTAAAAGAGGGAAACGGGGGCTACCCCCCCCCCCTTAATTTTGATAAATGGGTTTTTCATGCCGAATTATCCAATTTACTCCAAATTTTGTATATAGGCTCATTGTGGTAAGGCACTTCCCTGATTAGTTTTGGGGGTTCACTGGTAAAGTATAAAGGGGGGAACGGGGGGGACTAACCCCCATTGATATAGATAAATGGGTTTTTTAAGCAGAATTTTCCGATTTTCTTCAAATTTTATATATATGTTCATTGTGATAAGGCGCTTCTCTGATTAGTTTTGGGGGTTCTTTGGTTAAGTATAAAGGGGGGACGGGGGGCTAACCCCCCCCCCTTAATTTAGATAAATGTATTTTTCATGCAGAATTATCCGATTTTTTCAAATTTTGTATATAGGTTCATTGTGGTAAGGCGCTTCTCTGATTAGTTTTATGGGTTCATTGGTTAATTATAAGAAGGAGAAACGGGGGATGGTTCCCCCCTCTTAATATATTGTCGATTTCTTCATTTTTCGAGGGCTTATTTCAAATTCTTTGAAATAAGAATATAATTTACAGTTAGTGTGAATAGCCTGTGAGCTCAATGCCGTCAGTTTAACTGGGCAGTTTTCTTTTATTGATGTAGTGGATTTAATATAGTTGCATGTAAACTCCTGGCAGGAAAGCTATACCAGACATTCCCTGTCTGCACCTATTACGCTTTGCGTAAATTCATAGAAAATCAAAGTTTAATGAACAATATTTAAACAACGGAAAATGGCATAGCTTCATATTTGATATTAAAATAAAGGTCATTATTCGTATAATAACATATGTAAATTTTGTAAAAAAAATATTGATATTCAGTTTTTGTTTACTATTTTTTGATAGTCTCCAATTGCAGTCCAATGTAATGAAAAAAGAAATTCAGATAATTTTTTCAGCTTTGGAGACAAAATTTCTATAGATATAAGAATACCCTGTACGGGTTCAAGACCTACAAATCTATTGTATGTCACATTTATAGAGGACTGCTGCCGAGGAGCATACATAGGGGTGTATCCCGCTTCGGTGTTGGTCGCCTATCCCCCATGTCAAGGGAGGCGCTTTAGTTTCCAGATTGAACTGCATAGAATTATTACCGAACCAACATGGGTCTCGCATTTCGGGGTGAAAAAGATGGCGTGTCGCACTATTGATTATTCCAGTAAACCTAGTGTCTTGCAATAGACATCATGGTATTGTTGCATTAATATTGACATCATCCTGACTTCTGCTATTCGCTCTTAATTAAGGTTATTTTTTCAGAATGGTACACGTTAATCGCATCTTATAACGTTCTACATTTGCTTAGAGTCTTGGACTCTGAACTTCGGCTTAACCTGTGACTTTGATTTTGCCTGTGTGCAACTTCTCCGTCCCAGGAGATTTCCTCTTGTTTCTTGATGACGATCCAAGAATTATTTATTGCATAGGTATATTGTGGTATTTTTTATGCAACTTTAACGGTAGACGGTTCTAACTGTGAGCTATGGAAATCTTAAGCTTTTATATAATATTAATATTTAATGTATGTAATTAATCTATGAATTTAACCAATTAAAAAAAGTAACTGTTTAAGAAAGGATCTTAAGAAAATCTCAACAAACATTTGTGAATGTGTTAGAAAGTAATACTAAAATAATTATGCAATGTTTGCATAACTATGCAATGTTCCCGCAGCGGAATTTCATATGCTTAAAAGTGTTCGAATTAAATGATTAAAAAATTTGTCACATGACAGCTTTCGTAATTTAGTGTTTTTACTTTTCTTATTTTCTTTTGTAATCTATATATCGGTAGACAAACTTTAGTTGGTTAATGTTAATAATGTGTCTCCTTTATAGTTTTTGTAACATGTGTCTGACTTAATACTGGTTAATATTAGAGTGTTTGGATTGATGTTGTTTAATTAAGTAATAAATCCGATTTTCATAACAGTAATTTTTTATCTAAATATTCATAGCGCGTAATTTCTACTAATTAGGTAATTATATTTTTGATTAATTGTTTTAATAATAACTTAATTTTCTAAATTGCGACATAGGTAAAACTAACCACATAGTTAAAATTAATAGTAAATGTTTTTGTTGATTCATTCATAAAACGTAAGAAGATTAGAATGTGTCTGGATCTTCCGAGCATAAACATTACTAGGATATGCCAAATGTCACCAGGCACTTCCGAGTTTATATAATTTGTCAAATATCTGGAGAAATACTTGATGAATTTGTCTGGAGCTTCAGAAAAAAAAAACATAGAAAACCTTCAACATCATATTTTTTCAGTGAAGGTTTGATAAAGAGAGCGAAACAACAACAAATTGCATGAAGAGAACACTGTGAACATTCTGTAAAATAAAATACTTGAAATGATCTGTAGCTGTAGCATATAACTATGTGAGCAATATTTGTCTTCATCTGTTTAAGAATAGCATGTGTATTCATAGATACATAAAAGTTTCTTTTAAAGAACATCAAGGAATTTTTGCAGGTTTTTTGTGTATAGCTTGTAGGAATTTTCAACCAAATTTATCTCTATTTCTAGGAAAATCGGCAATGCGTAGTAAAAGCAATATACAGTAATTAGAAAACAAATATATTGAATACTTGATAAAATATTACAATTTATATCTAATATTATTCCGCAGCACATTCGCCAGTGGTAATAAATGGTTTTTTGCCTAATTTAGTTATCCAGCATATAAGAAAGTTCTCATAAAAAAGCCAGTCGTTTATCGTGAAAAAGATATCGTTAAGAAATTTTCCAAAAACTGTCTTTTTTTAGAGATTTTTTTTTTCATTTTTTTTTTATGTTTTAGTTCTTATTGGAACAACCATCAGAACGAAAACATTCCAACAAAAAAATAATTTTCAATAGCTTGTAGAAATAGGTTTTAGGAAGCAACTGAAATAAAGGTATCTGTATTGAAAATATCATTACCCATTTTTAGGATATATGACTTTTATTTTTATATGAGTTGCACTATTTAGTTTACTTTTAAATTATGCAAAAATAACTCTTATCATTCCCGTATGCGTAATTAAAAATTATTTCATACAAATGCTCATTTCCCATTGATTATTTAGAATATTTATATTCTAAGAGCAATATGTTGTTTTTACTATACTTTGTCATGTTTTATGAATGTTACTTTAAAATGTATTGAAAACACAACATGCTGTAAGAAAAATAACATACAAAACTTGTTTGGATTTTTAATAGAAATCTTTATATGTCCAATTAATATATATGCTAATGCTATGTTTACACAAATGAACGCCAATGTTTTACTGGACTCACATAGTCATGTTCTATAGCTACAGATCATTTCGTGCATTTAATTTTACCGAGTAATCAAAAATACTATTTTTCTATCCAATTTATTGTTGGTCTCCTAATTACCCTCGTGATCAAACTTTCACTTTAAAATATAAGGTCAAACATGTTATTTATAATCCTAAAGTTCTAGAAAAATTCGTCGAGTTATTCTCTAGATATTTGACAAAACGTTTAAAAGCGAAAGTGTTCGCAAACTTATGAAGATATAGTGTAAATATCTGTTATATAAAAATGGATTCTAAAATTTTCACTTGAACATTAAAAATTTTAAGAAGTGATACAAAAAAAAAAGGCATTGCTTCAAAACGCAAAATGTAATTCTTTGATTAACAGTAAGTCATTAAAGTACTTCTGAAAAAAAAAATCGAATATTTAGGAGATATATCATGTTTTTTTTTATATTTACCTATGCCTCAGTGCCATTTCTGGTAGTTATTTTTCAGTTCTATTACTATAAATGGGTCATATCAATTTAAAGCATATTTTAACTAGAAAATATAATTTGTTTATAAAGTTATTTTTTTTTATATTTCTTTCGCATGCGGCCAAAATATTAAATTTTATCTTTTTTAACACGTTTTAAAAAATAGAAAATTGCAGCAAAACTTTTTCTAAATTACAGAACTCATCGCAAACATTTAGAATTAAAAAAGAAAAACATAAAGCTGTTAACAATGTATGGAATTCTCATTTTAGAACAAAATCCTAAAATAATGTTTCCTAAATGGGAGCAATGGTGACTAATGGGTTAACAAATTAGAACGATAACAAAGCAAGAAAAAAAATCATGCGTGAAGCATAGATTATTAAAATTTTTCCGACACTTCCGGAAAACTTTAACAAAATTTCGTCGTTTAATAAGGTAGAGAAGATAGCTAAGTAAACATTTTAGAAAATGCATAATACATGTGAAAACAAGATTTAAAAAATTACCGTGCACAGCCGGAAATGCACTACAATTATTTTTGTCAGTTGTTGATGAGATGTGCCACATTCACTTTTGTTTTACAAAAAATTAAGAAAAAGCATTTTGTTTTACAAAAAATAAGAAAAAATATTTTCTCTCTTATTTTCAATCACATATGTGCATATTTCTCATAAAGCTTGCGAAATGAAGAAAAAGCAGACCAACCAAAAGGCAGTTAAAGTAGGGGTGATTTACAACCGTAGCCTGGTTGTCGCTGACGACACAAAAGGAGAAGTTCGGCGATAGATGTAAATTTATGGCCCCATCAAAACACATTGTAATATTGTATCAGCAAACAGGTGTCGGTCCACTTCCAAGAATAAAAAAAACAAGCCGAATGGTTATGTCCGGTACGGACCATCCGCAATCAGGTCGCAGTGCGGTCAGCATTATAGTGCAGGGCAGAATTATAAAATTAACGAATCAAACAACATAAAGTGATAGGTACTACAATACACCACCTATCTGAAGCATTCTAAAAAATTTTATCACTCTCTAATAGAGATCTGACCATTATTATATCTGGAGCACACGAAAGCAGTAAAAACGTTTTTTTAGTCTTCTTTGACTAGTCTAATCTAGTTTTCTGCTGTCTGGAAAATATAATGCTACAACTGCCATGTAAAAGCCTAACAGTGTAATATGAAATTAAGATAAGCAATATATAGTTAGCTGTAAAAGTATAAGACTGTGAATGCCGCACTGCAGCTGATGATCTACAGCTGTGAATGCCGCACTATAGCCGATGATCAATCCTAAAGATGAAGGATGCCCTGATCTACTTAATTCCGAAGATAATTATTATATATATTTGTGTGTAGAAATAAATTATTATAGTAATTAGGACATCTTGTCATCAGAAGTTTTAGATTCAGTCGTCATGATAACTAAAATTAATGTGCTTTAATCATTTGTAAAATTTACTTTAAAATTTAATCAAAATTGTTAACTGTAAAAGTTCTACAGGATATATTTTATCCTATTGTTTAATTATTATTAATTCCTTTTCATTTAAATGTTTTTGTAAATATGTAAATAAATTTGTATTTAATTAAAAAAAATTATCCCTCTTTCCTTATAGAAATGTGTTCTTTTTTAAAAAATAAATTTTCCATCGAAAGTTAATTCTCTGTAATTTAAGGTTTTTTACTCCGTAAGTACAGGCATTACGCTGAAGTTAAATTTATTCCCTAGATGTTTAATTATTTTCAAACTCTAATCTCAGTCGTTTCTAGAAAGTTGAGAGTCATGCATAAATAATCACAGCGTCAATGAACTCCTTTATGATTTTTTATAATTATAGTAATTAATGTTATATTTTTAATACTTGACATTTAAAATTTCATTAATTTAATTATATCTCTCAGCTAGGAAATTATACTATCAGTTTATTTTAATGAATGCTTGCTACGGACAAAAATCCGGTAATAAACGGGGTTTTGCGCTTTTAACCGAACGGTGCTGTCAGGGTTGTTTAATTTTAGGTTGCAACTTAGTTAAACTATGTAACGTACCTAAAACATCCCAGCAACAGTCCTGTATAATTTATAGTTATGTATATATTCTACATAGTATGTTAAAATTTAGTTTAGTAAGAAAAAGCATAACACAGTTGAAAATTCACTTTCAGCAATTCTACTAATAGACGGAAGCATACTTAAATTATTTTGTACAACCATGTATACTTTTATACGCGTATACATAAAGAGCTAAAATTTAATTCAGGGAAAATACTCTTAAAACTACTCATATCACACTTTTAAAAATTACTATGCATAAGCGATCATGTATCCAGTTCTTTAGATCCTGTATATGATTCTATTTATATTTAATTCTCTTAATTATACTAATAATAGATCACTCTTAAAATTCATAGCTCGATTAAAAACCCTTTAAACAATTCACGTTAATACTAAAAAATGCTGTCAAATTATTCACTTATTCATATATTTGAAATATTTCTGTTTTATGTGTCAACTTGAAAATAAATGAAAGAAAAAATCCCCCTATAATGAGGAATAAATGACAGAAAATTAAGCTAAAACTTCCTCAGCTTTTACCGATAAGTATTTAGGGTACATCCAATCAGTGTTCAATAATTGACATTTAGTGGCATTTTCATCCTATCGACTGAATTATATCCGGTGTATTATATTATGTAGCATAACAAGCTCAGGTATAATCTACTATTGATATTTATACTGATGTGATAGTTCAAGTGCATGAAAGAATTAACAGTTAGTAGTTTAATTAATACTGATAGCAAGATAATATAGTTAATGCTTAAAAAAATGAAAGAGAGTCTATAACAACTGTTTTTTATTAGAAATACAACAATAAAATCTAATAAGAATATTTTATGAATACATAAATCAGCCATAAATCATGAAACATTTCTAAATAAAGAGTAAAACAAAAATTAAAACAAATTCTAAGGTAAGTTTAAAATAATTTGAAAATTATTTTAACTATACAAAAATTTCAATAAAAATACAAAATGTGTTTGAAGTTGGTTATCGGGTGTTTTGTTGTGTAATTTCAACTTTCTATTTCTGTAAAACCTGTTTAGAACCGATTTATTTCGCACATATGGCGGAACCATGAAATATTGACGTGTAATACATGATTCCGTTTTCTCAGTCTTTACTAAATTATACTATTATTTAAAAAAAAATTGACTACTTTTAAATATGTTTTATTGATTGTAAATGTATCTTCGAACGTATGGCCTCCCTGTTTAACTAAAATCATATTTAAAATATTTCATTTACATATTCATAGTTTTTACTGTGACAAAATCAATTAAGATTAAAAGTAGAATAATTGGCGATACGAAAAATTTACGACGAACACAAATTTTAATTTATTTTATTTTTTATTCTAAATATATAATGTGAACTTCAGTTTTAATATATTTATTATTTTTCCCATTTTCATTAAAAAGCATCAAGCCTAATAAATTATGATTTAAGATATAAGCTACGCTCACATCTTTTCAATTTTCTACTAATATCCTAATATATTTTCAAAGTAACATTTAACGACGTAACATTTAATACACATCGAAACACATTTTACATAAGCTTGCGTTTTTTGGAACTTATGTTGTTCAATAAATTTAACGAAAGATTTTCTTTAAGATCAAATAAAATTTTCGAAAATGAATACACACTATTAAAAGAAGTACTGACAATTACAAATTGTAATAAGAATTTCTGTTGTAATAAACACTGCTAACAACACTATTTATTACCAGTATTATAAAATAAAACTGAAATAAAGAAAAGTTAAAAGTGACAAAATTGAAATATAATACATATGCATGTGACAGATTATATGCTTAAGTTACATTGCATGTTTAAAGTATTGAAAGAGTATAACAGAAATCATTTTTGAAAGCAAAGAATGTTTATATCAACTATATATTTAAAAGCAAAGGCTTTTTCCGTCAACTCACATAAAATTGTGTCCAATACTCAAGCGTAAACTTAAATCAAGAACCTAACCAGTTTCAGAGTACACTCAAATACGAAAACAGTGCACAGTGTGATAGTTAGTCCCAAAACATGGCCAAAAATGATTTTTTTTAAATCGGTTTCCTAACCTGTATATTATTCCTCAAAAAATTTAATAGTTACTGCATCCAAAGGCAAAACGTGCAATGCGCTAGCACGACACAGCGCGCCACGCGATCAGTCCGAAGTTGCCGTTCGCTTCCAGTGGTCCTGTGATTTTAAGATGCGCACAGATTTTAGTGTTTTGAAATCACTTGTACTTTTGTGTCTAAACAATTTAAAGGTTGTTGTTGTGATGGATTATTCTGAACCGGGTATATACTTTATATACACTACATTTACCTAATGAATATCCTGCGGATTTTTTGTCTATATGGTCGACAACTTAGGTATAGTTATTAGTAGCATAAATAATTATTTATAATATTTTGAAATGAGTTTGTTATATTTATAAACATATCTAAGCGATGAAAACTTTTGTGTAATATGCAGTACTTAGTATACATGGCAATTATAAAAAAATCAGCCGCCCGAAACTCACCCCCGTTTTTTAACGAATTTTTTTGTTGGTTCCTACAGCTTTTTATATAAATTACTGCGGTTTATTTTTTTAGTTATTTTGGTAACATGGCCTTCTGAATTGAGGTCTATGACTCAAAATGAGTTGTATATAATCATGCAATGCTCAAATGAGTCAACATTTGATGGAAATCATCAATTTATGGAGCAAGAATTATTGAGAAATTATTCTGAAGGTGATCCAAGGATAGCTGAGATGAAGCAAAAGCAGTTACTGCATCCAAAGGCAAAACGTGCAATGCGCTAGCACGACAAAGCGCGCCACGCGGTCAGTCCGAAGTTGTCGTTCGCTTCCAGTGGTCCTGTGATTTTAAGATGCGCTCAGATTTTAGTGTTTTAAAATCTCTTATAGTTTTGTGTCTAAACAATTTAGTGGTTGTTGTTGTGATGGATTATTCTGAACCGGGTATATACTTTATATACACTACATTTACCTAATGAATATCCTGCGGATTTTTTGTCTATATGGTCGACAACTTAGGTATAGTTATTAGTAGCATAAATAATTATTTATAATATTTTGAAATGAGTTTGTTATATTTATAAACATATCTAAGCGATGAAAACTTTTGTGTAATATGCAGTACTTAGTATACATGGCAATTATAAAAAAATCAGCCGCCCGAAACTGACCTCCGTTTTTTAACGAATTTTTTTGTTGGTTCCTACAGCTTTTTATATAAATTACTGCGGTTTATTTTTTTAGTTATTTTGGTAACATGGCATTCTGAATTGAGGTCTATGACTCAAAATGAGTTGTATATCATCATGCAATGCTCAAATGAGTCAACATTTGATGGAAATCATCAATTTATGGAGCAAGAATTATTGAGAAATTATTCTGAAGGTGATCCAAGGATAGCTGAGATGAAGCAAAAGCTCTCCGTTATTAAAAATCAGTCCAAACAAAAAGGGGTAGCTACTCATAAAAACAAGAACAAGATTTGGAGAAAATAATACTGATACAAAATTAATACACACGAATTAGAAAAATATTGATAAGAAACGGCTGAACTGTATGTGTCGCTACATGGTTTTTATCCCATGTCCCCTACAATGCAGAAGGTACTTCGTCATGGAGCAGGCGTTATAAAAGAAGCTATTCTGTCAATAGGCCAACTATCTGAAGAGGCTACAGAAACTCGCAATAAACATATTAGGTTATTTAGATTAAACTACAGAAGAAAGTTTTCGCGAGTGGCCTGTACACGGGTGTCCTGAATAGGCTTCTTTTAACATCTGACCCCCTAATAACTGGCATGAAATGCAACACAAACAAGAAAAGAAAGCCTTTATCTTCTGAAGTTTATATCTGTTATCAGAAAGTGATATTACAAATGTTAATATTCTTAAAGACAGTAATAGCGATGAAACTGATGAATAAATGTTTTCATTTATAAATAAGACTTTATTTTTACCGTTTTCACTCTACAATTCATATAAGAAAACTACTCAGTTAAACTGAGGGCATTGAGCTCACAGGCTTTTCACACTAACTGTATATTATACTCTTGCCTCTCGAAAAATAAAGAAATTGACCATATATTAAGGGTGATATCCCCCCATGCCCCTCCTTTCTATTTAACCAATGAACCCCCAAAACTAATCAGAGAAGCGCCTTATAACAATGGACCTATATACAAAATTTGAAGCAAAACAGTTATTTCTATCAAGAGTTATCGCCTTACGTACATACAGAACCAGCGGGCACATTAACTCTCATGCTTTGATAGTCTGTGAGCTAATAAAAATGTAGATGTGTAGCTTTTAGACGCATAAAATAATTTTAGCCAAGTTTTGGGACTAAATACCATACTGTGCAGTGGCTGAGTGGTAAAAGGCGCGTTTCTTCTCTGTTCTGATTTTCATGTGGGTTCGATCCCCTCTATGGACAGAATGATTATTCTTATTTTATTGGGAATAATTCACTTTAATAATGCAATATTTTATTCAGGAGGAAAAGCTATATAACTTGTATTTTTTTTTTTATTAGAATGCTTTATAATTAAGTAAACTTTAACACCCAAGAATATTTTGTTTTAATTACTCAATAAAAATATGTATTATTAATCGTTAGCTGCAAACAGAAAATTTTAAATTCGGGAAAATGTTAAAATTTCAGTGCAAATTCACCTTGTTTAATAATTAAAATTCATAAAGATACAACTAAATGTAAATATATTGCTTGAAGGTGCGTAAAAACATACATAAAACATTTAAATGCACATTAAATTCCTTTTAAAAAATCAAAACACTATACGATAAAATACGATATCCACGCAGTCTGGAATGAATTAATACATGATTGATTAACCTGTACTTATTCTTGAAATGTTGAATGACCTTTCCCATCCCACCTTATATTCCAAACCCTTGAAGTAAAATGGTTTATTCCGGGCAAGCTAGAAAACGCGAAGAGACAACAACTCAACTCAACAATGAGTTTTTCACTAACCGAGTAGTACGGTTGAAAACGCTTTGAATTTTTTAAAAGGCCTTTAATGTGCTTTTAAATGTTTTATGTATGTTTTTACGCACCTTCAATCAATATATATTTACATTTAGTTGTATCTTTGACTGATAAAAAATAATTTAATGAAAATTTTTAAAGGTCGTGTAGTTAAAAAAAATAATAAGAAGAAATACTAAAAAATATCCATACAATAAATTATAAAAAAAAAATCAAACTGGATATACTTATAAAGAGTTTAATATGTTTCAAATTGTTCTTTTAAGTAGTGTTATTTTTATTTCCTTAGCATATTCTTTTTTTAGATCTACAATTGTACTTTTTTATATTCAATTAAAACCTTCATTGTTTTAAAATAGCTCTCTAAAATGTGTGGAACTAAGTATTTACAAATTCCTTTAATTTTTCCGACGTATATATGAAAATTAGACTTTTGCTTTGAAATTTCGCAAATTAAGCTGGATATTGTAGATTTCCTGACAGTTTTTAATTTGTTTTATATCTAATTATTGCAGAATAGCGCTCTTTGTTCATGTGTTTTATTCTCTTATCTTAAAACAGATCGCACCATTAACGCTATCGGCAAGAATAACATCCTAAGCATAATCTTATATATTAAAAGGAAAAAGGATTTCCGTCAAAATTATTTTTCACGCGAATTTGCGAATTATGATGAGTAAACTTAAATCTAGAATCTAACCAGTTTTAGAGCACACTCAAATGTGAAAACGGTTGCCGAATAGTATAAAGCGCATTTCTTCTCTGTTCCGATTATCGCGTGGGTTCGATCGCGCTATGGACAGAATGATTTTTCTTATTTTATTTGAATTATTCTTCAAAAATTTCGGTACTAACAAGTTGTTTGCCGTCAAGTTTTGACAGGTCCCATCTAGTTTCTTTAAATACATTATGTAATTATACATTTATTTAAAAACATGGAAATAATACACAATTTCACGAACTCAAATTTTAATAGTGTCGCATCTTTTAAACGATAATTGTTATAACTATCTTCCACATCATGCTACGTTAATGTATATTTTAACTAAAATTACACGGTTTCTCTACTTTTCCACATTGTTAAAAGTAATCCTTAATTGGTTTTAAAAGGAAAACCATTTTCCATAAACTTGCGTTTCACTAAAATTGTGATATTATATTAATTATAATTGGAAAAGAACGGCAAAGAACAAATGACCTTTGAACATATGCCAAGGTATATTTCTGTTGGTATTATGTTAAAAGGATTCAAGTTAAATGCGTTTAATTATTTCACAGAATAGGCTATTAAGAATAAAAAATGAATATAAGTAGCTGCACGAATATATAAGGTAAAGCCAGGAAAGATGGCGCGGTCGGAGAGATTGCGCACATAGAGGTTCGGGGGGAAGGACTAGAGTGAGCGCGCAGCGACCCCAGGTAGTTGTACAACAGCAGTAGTGGAGTGTCTACATGAAAGTACACGTTGATTGTTTTGAGCGTCTAAGATAAAACATTGCTATTATGTTTTGTTTTCCCAAAGTAAGTGCTTGAATTTTCACAGCTATTCATCCGAATTTTTATACAATGTCAGTAGTACAAAATATTTTAAACTTAAACGATTTCTCATAAGCTTCTATTCTAGACTAACAATGTCAACATCAACGGTTCGTTTTAGTAGCGGCCATGTTTAAATAAAAGGCCGCGCAATCTGTCCTACCGAAATTGGAGAGTTTGCGCATCTGCTACTTAGGAGAGATGGCGCATTGTTTCCATTAGTTTCCATGCTAGGAGAGATTACGCAGCTTACTGGTAAATTCGCATAAAAAATGAAAAATGAAAAGGGACTAATTTTAAGTTAAACGTGTTATCAAGTAACTTAATGTTATTTTGTAATCTTATCTGGACTTACTTTATCTGATACTTTAATTTTTTCCCTTTAATTAAAATTTTTTAATCGTTCTTAAAATTATTTTCTTTTTTTTATTCTTTAATAATTAGGTTGAAATATTCACTCCTAATACAATAACATTTGTTCACAAAAACCTTACAACAATGTCATTTACGTGTAATTATTATTGTAACAATTTATATGTAGTTATTAGTAGTAACAATCTCTCCTACTCATGTGCGCAATCACACCAACCCTGTAAGGAGAGATTGCGCAAAATAACTTTTTTGGTTTTATTACAACTGTTCTATTAAATTGCGACATAACAACAAAATAGCAATGGAAATGCTTAAAAAACAAATGAAGTAAAAATTATTCATGGGTAGTTTAGCAAAAAATTAATATTTAGATTTTTTATTGTTATTATTTTGAATTGTGCGCAGACTATCCTAGCTTTACCTTACATATATCATACATTAAATGTTTTATATTATTTTCTGTAAATTTTATTTACAAGAAATATTAAATACTATAAAAATTACCTTTCACTTAACAATAAAAAAAAACAGTTTTGATGCAGTAGGTTTTAATTTCCTTTTTTTAAACAATAGGGAGACGAACAAATGTAAATGTTTAAATTATATCAAACGATTGTAGATAGCATGGCTAATTATGTATTTAAAACTTTTAAAAAATAATAAAAATGCGCAATACACAACATGTTTGGAAAGAACGTTGTCTATCTTTGTCTGTCAAAAACAATTTTATATCTTTATATTAAATTTCTGTAATATTTCTCTTTTCTTTTGCTCATTCATCTTCTGATTAGCTGATGCCTCCTGTCTTTTTATTTTCTGATTGCTCCCATCCTATTTTCTCTTCTATTTCTTACCTTTATTTCCACAGTGAAAGCACGTATTTTTTATTCATGATGAATAAAGAAAACGCTTTTTCGAAACATGCTGTGCATTACTTATTTTTATGATATTTTAAGAATTTCCTTGCCTTTTTTTGCATTATATCATATTTTATAATATGTTATTATACCAAGAATTATTATGCAGAAAATTATGAGCAAATAGTTAAATGAACATTATAGTTGAAAATATGTGTTTCGCCTAATAAATAAACACTCTTCTCATTAAATTAAACTTACATTTTTATTCCTTTATTTAGAAACGCAGTTATAATATCTAAAAGCGTGCATTTTAAATTTAATTTCCCCCTTTGAAATTTATTTTAGACTTTCACTAATGATAAAAGCATACACCACAAAGATCTTCTAACCTAATAAATTTGAATTAACGTAATAGATCATTTCCATATGTGAGACTTCTGTCAAGAATCTGCAAATTGGTTTATTGGTTTAAAAATAGAAAATCCCTTTTTCATTAAGTTGCGTTTCTGTGAGTTTGTAATGTTAAATGAATTTTATCGGAAAATATATATTGTAAGAGCAAATAACCTTTGCACATATGGTGAGGTACATTTAACTGTTATGATATTAAAATGATTTTAGTTAGATATTTCTTGATTTTACACTGAGAAAATCGAAGAGTATTAAAGCAAAGTAATTATTTGCACAAAGCATTATCAACATATAATTTGTTTCTTTTCTTTTCTATTTTCTGTAGGGCTTAAAAATACGGAAAATTTCTGTTAAAGTGTAATAGTAATATTTAACATTTAAACATTTTAACATTAATAAACATGTGTTTTTAGGTTTAAAAACACATTAGAAAAATAATATGATTAAACAGAAAAAACATATTTGTATTTTTCCTAAATAATGTGATTAAACATTTTTTTTCTTTTTTTTTCAATATAAACATCTGATCATACTTAATGGACTTGATTACTATATTTAATTTCCTTGAAATACGTAACCATAATTTCTTTAAAAATAATGAAGATTTCGAAAGTGTTGCGTGTATTCAAAATGTAGGAAATAATCCTTATTTCATTTAGTTGATTCCACATTTTTCTTAAAATTATTTACTCGAGTTTTGATACTCTCCCACCTTTTGACGTGCACTAATAAAATCATTTCGCACAAGAATAGGTTATCATAACAAATTTTAATAAACTTTACAACCTCCTACCGTACGCATTATATTCTCTATAAATCTGCTAATTTGTTTTATAAAGAAAGAAATCCTATTTTGTTATATCTCTCTAAAGTTGCGACATTAAGTGAGTTGTATGGAAATAATATTTTTAAGAATTTTTTTTTTTTTTCAAAACAAGCGAGGCTTATTTATAATATTTTAATAAGATATTGCTAAGGATTACCAAGACGATCATTAAAGACAATCATAAAATAATACAGATGTATAACCAAAATATTACGTGTATAAAATACTTAACCAAAATTTCTTTAAAAATAATGAAGATTTCGAAAGTTTTGCTTGTATTCAAAGTGTAGGAAGTAATCCTTATTTCATTTAATTAATTCCACAATTTTCGTAAAATTGTTTACCCGAGTGTTGATAATATCCCATCTTTTCATGTGCACTAATAAAATTATTTCGCACAAGAATATGCTATCCTAATGAATTTTAAACCAACTGTACAGTTTCCTACCACACGCTTTACATTCTCAATAAATCTGCTAATTTGTTTTACAAAGGATTCCCATTTTAGTGAGTTTTATGAAAATAATATTTTAAGAGCAAACATTTTTTGCAAAATATTCAAGGCACATTTAAAATATTTTAATTAGATATTGATAAGCATTTTCGAAGACGATCGTTAAACATAAAAAAAAATAATAATACAGTTGTATAAATAAAATATTACGTGTATAAAATAGTTAACCATAATTTATTTAAAAATAATGAAGAATTCAAAAGTGTTGCGTGTATTCAAAGTGTAGGAAATAATCCTTATTTCATTTAATTGATTCCACATTTTTCCTAAAATTATTTACTCGAGTTTTCATACTCTCCTACCTTTTGAGGTGTACTAATAAAATCATTTACAAGAATATGCTATCCTAATAAATTTTAATAAAATTTACAGTCTTCAACCATACACTTTACATTCTCAATAAATCCGTTAATTTGTTTTGCAAAGAATTTCCAGTTTGTTATATTTCTCTAAAGTTGTGACATTAAGTAAGTTTTATGGAAAGAATATTTTTAACAGAAAACAATTTTTGCAAAATAAGCGAGGCATATTTAAAATGTTTTAATTAGATATCACTAAGGATTTCCCAAAGCGATCGTTAAAGAAAAAAGTAAAATAATACAATTGCATTGCCAAAATATTACGTATATAATACTTTTAAAAGTTTATGCATATATAATACAATTTTTAAAGCATAAGAAATATCACTCCAATGATTTATCTGAATATTATTTAAATTTGAAAGTTTTAATAAACGTTTACGATGTACTGGGTTTAATATTGTTGCATGTAATTTTACTAGAAATCTCAAACATATTTTTGTTACCTAAATATGTGCGTAATACGATTCAAATAAATATTACTTCGTTTTAAAAGGCAATAAATACTAGAAAAAAATCTTTCTTTAAAATGCATAAAATGATCCTTCCGTCGTCAAATAATTCCCACATTTGCTCTTTTATTCAGATACGCAGGAATAGATACCTAAAAATCAATTCAATTTTGGTAGTCTCCTTTTGTTATTTAATCATAATAGCGTAATGAAAAATACAATTCTAATAACATTCTAATAAATTACATTTTGTGATCATTTTACTAGTATTTTACTTCCCCTCATATTTCTATTTCCTTAAAATAATCTGTTAATTGGTTTAACAAAGGGAGACCCATTTTACATAAATTTGCATTCACCATAACATGCGAAATAAATTAATTTTATCAGAGAAGATTTTCTAAATGAAAATAACATTTGCACGTATGTCGATGTACTTTTCTTTTTTGCTATAAAATTAAATATACCTTAGTTATTGATGTTTATTAAAGATATTAAAACGCAAACAAAGAAAGACATAAAATCCAAAATATAAAATGTTTGCGATTTTTTTTTTATTTATAGCAAGTTAAATCCCAAAGAGTATAAAAAAGTATTAGAATTTGCTAAAATTTATCTAAATGAAAATTTATTTTGTAGTAATCTTGAAAGCATATTATAAAAGTGTCGGCAAGAATATTTACTCCTATATTTATTTGTTGGTCCTGTACTTAAGACTGTACAACATATATTAAATAACCGACACCAAGAGCATGTTGGGAGCATTTAGAATACTTATTATAAATTAAACTAACGTGATCGTAACCTAAATTCTAATAACATGTAACGCGAGCAAAAAGGGATAAAACAAGACAACCTCAGGATAAAATTAAAAATTTAATTAAAATTGCGATGGAATTTTTAGATGTCCTGTTATTTATGAATCCTCCGCCTTAAATTTAATATTAAAATTAACACAAATTGAAATCCTTTAAATAATATAAGAAATGGCGGGAAGAAATAACTTAAATAACTACCCAAAAATATAAACACTTAGAAGAAAAATAATTGATTAAAGACAAAATAACTATGACACATACACTGTAGTAAATAAAGATAATTAAATTTCTTAAATTAATTATTTATTAACAACACAGATATTAAAGTTAAATTACAAAAGCTTATGAAAAGAAATTAACTTAACCTAGAAAATACAATCTCTTTTTCTTTACAAAATTACTTAAATCAGCATGTTGCTGAATATGCTTAGTGAAAAATATTTAATTTATTTTAGATCTTTTGGATCTAACATTATTATTAATAAGTTTGCCTTTGATAAACGTTAAAGCTTTATTTGATTTAATTAGATTAGTTATAGTTTTGGGCTATGCTATACACGCCATAAACAAATATTAAATACATATTTATTATGACACAATGCCGTATAATAAATCTTCATACCTGGGACCAGTACCCCGTAATAGATTATAATTTAGGCGTCGGAGACTTGTAGATATCGCTGCCTAATCATCTTCATTGATGAATCACTATATAAATATGATGACAGCTACGCTTTCTTGATTTCTAAATCAATTATGTAAATTAGCCTGTTTAGGAAAAGGAAGCCGCTGAGCACATGAACTTTACTTATTAAAAACATATCTCCAAAAGCGCACCCGCAGCAATTGAGGCGTAAGAAGTCCTCGTAAAGAGATTCACGTAAGATAACTACACTCTCAGAAAAAACTGTAAATTTATGAACGTTTGCCCTTCAATTTTCACGGGCAACGGCTTTATTTGATGAAAAACGGTCTGATCCACTAAATAAGTGGCCTTATCCCTTAGATACTTAGAAAATTAAGAGAAATCCACATATTTTTACAGTTCTAGCCCATATGGTAGCAAAAATACGGTACGACCTCATACATTGTCCTCCGCTAGGGTATAACCCTTCATTTTACTTGTATTTCGAAAATTTTAACCCGCCAAAACAGCGATTCTGTGATGATTATCTAACGTGCTATGTGCTACGGAACAGTAAGCAAAGTGTTATTGTGTTTTAAAGTGCATTATATCCTATGCATTATAATGCTATATTACTTTGCCCCGTAAAATTACGGGCTGCACAAAATGATGGGCATGTATTTTTTTTTTTTTTTTTTTTTTTTTTTTTTTTATGGCGTATGACTGGAATCTCTGCTGCCGGCCTCTGCCCGTAATTTTACTGCAATCTGTTTTACAGTGTACATCCTTTTTTTACACCTCCTTCATCTGCATACTCTAATCAAATAGAGAGCGACTGCTTTCTCTAACAACTCGAGATCAACTTATTTCTATCTAAGAAAAAAAAATACAATAATCATTTTTACATATAAAATAAAATTAAAATAAAGAGACACATAACAAAGTTTTGTTCATGATTCGAGCCCATGTTGTCCAATCACACTCTGGTCCAATGGTATAAAAAGGTCCTTCCGACATAGCTTAAATTTGCATGTTATGGACCTTCTTCTATCTGCCTGGTGTGAGACGATTGCGCAGGTGGTCCATAGGTCAGAAGGTGACAGTTGTAAATTGCAGTTATAATTTTATCTGTCATGCTATTCTTATGAAATGCCAATTTAGGCGACAAGAGTCTGTCTTATAAATCACATGTCGCTATTGTCCGGACTTGTACGTAAAATGTCCGTGATTTTACTAGTTATTGTTAATTGACACAAACTAGCTAATGTCTCCAAATTAATAATTATTACCCATTGATGTTGGGTCTTTCACGGTTGCACGAGTCTTTCCGCCTTACTTTTTGAGTACGTGGTTGTTTTTATAAAACTAAAAATGTATACAGGGAATGGGTTTTTTGAGCTAAATCTCGTGATATTAGCTAGCAATGTTAGGACGCTAAGGTTGGTATATTGCTTCCCAAAACAAGCAACATGAAGAAACTTAAAAAGTAACTTTTTTTTTCAAGAAAAAAAAAGTATATTCGATAACCAATAAATGATGTAAAAAAAGAACTTTTTTTAAATTTTACTTCAATTTTATGTTTAAAATTTAAAATTTTTCGTCTTTGTTATAAGGGGCTCAAAGCTCATTCAAATTAGTAGGCACAACCCAATTTTTTAAGAAAGTGCCTACGGTCCTTACATTTCAGTGCCACTATTTCCAAAAGATAATTTTCGTTTTATTATCACAGAATGCGTAGAAATTTCTCTAGTATCAAAATAGCCAAATGTTACTATAAATTAGTGGTAAATTGTGGTACTCAAAAGTGAGAAATGTACGCATGGCGTACACGTACCATATAATTACACACCGTTCTTAAGTGTCTTTGGATTGTTTATGTTTAAGGAAAAAAAAAGAAAAAACTCAACTCTAGCAATTCATTCCCACTAGTTACAAAGTTTATTTACAAAAGGAAATATGCAATAATGGAAATGGTGTATTATAATCAGTAATAACATCGACAAAAGAAAACATTCTAATTGAACATGTCCACGACCCCGCAGCCGGTGTAGTTGTCCAAATCGATCGGGTATCGAAGGAAACTTTCCAACTTGTCTACAAGTTATTGCGTATGACAAAACATGGAGTCAGGATTGTGGTCAAAATATATTAATAGATTAGAGGGTCTAGAGAAGAGTGTCATGCCTGGTACATAAAAAGTGGTTTCAATCACGACAGGAATTGCTTTGTTTAGTGAAGGAAGGTCCATCGCAACGAGTGTCGGATTGAACATTGAATGAAACATTGAATGAACATTGATTGAAAATGCAATGGGCATTTGGAACCGAGTCCTTCACAAAAGTTTGTTCTCAGCGACACATAATGATTCATATTTATATTATCGGCCACAAAAAATATAAACAGTAGGCGTGATCACTTGACAGTGGTTTATAGGAATGTTGTCTATTAAATCGCGATTTTGCAGGGTTTTTTTTTTTCGAATGACGCAAAGCATCGAATGCATCACCGTGAAAATGAAGTGTTTGCGCATTGTGTGGAGGGCTGAATATGATCATGTCATAGTTTGGGAGTGTGTTTCGTGCTATGACTTGGGTCAACTGCCTGAGGTGACAGTTGGCATGAACCAGGGTATATTTTTCAAAAGTTTGGAGATCAGGGGTTATCATTCATTCAATATCTTCATGATGAAATTGCTATGGACACCCCACTTTTCCAATACGACAACAACCGTGGGTTGCATGCATACCTGACTGGATTGTTGTAGTGCTTTTACGTGATTTACTCATTAAATCAGAGACGTAAACTGGATGTGGTATACCTTCAGAACGACATGGAACTCTCTCTCATTACCAATCCTGGTGATTATTAAAGACAGATGCTATGTTACCGGTATTAAAGAAATGTTTCCTGGGGGTGACTAATGCTTTGTCTGGCGAGCTTATATCATAAGGTAAAAAGTCAAATAATATAAATATGTCTAATAATATTTAAATGAAATTTTATTAAGAATTATAGGAATTAATGCAAAAAAAGATATTTTTTAAATATAAATTCTAATCAAATTTTCAATTAATTAGTTTGATGTTTGTTGATTTATTGAGAAACAAAGAATTAAGGCCTAAAAGCATGTTCTTTAATTTCGTACCTTCTCATATCTCAGACGTATACTGATAATAATATGTTCTACAAGAATTTGACATGCTAATGGATGTTTTCCGTTCTGTTTATTTTCGTAAATAATTTTAGACGTTAAGTGAACGTTATGGAGAACATGTATCTTAGATTGAATAACCTTCGCGCACATGGCGTCTTTAAAAGATTATAAAATATTTCAGTTAGATTTCAATAGTTTTTACTGCAAGGCTTTAAAGTACATAATGCACAATACAGTAACGATTTTTTTAAGCACTATAAGTATTTTCTGAAAATGTGAAATTACTTTTTAAATCACGAAGAAATAAATAACTTTTCAAATTATTAATTTTAAAAACTATTTTAACTACTTTAAAGATAATACAGCAATGTATAAACATTATAAGTCTATTTAAAAGCAAATAAATTAAATAAAAAGTGTAGAATGTTTCAACAAAATTTACTGACAATTTCAAGAATGAGAAAGAAAAAAGTAAAAGAAGAGAAAAGCAGAAGAGAGAAGAGAAAAAGAAAAAAAAATCCTTTTCTTCAAAGGGAAATTAACAAATCTTTCTTTAAGTTTTAATGCGGCATTTGATTGTTTGTTCACCAACCGACAATGTCTTAAACTTTTGAATCCCGCAATAGCCGAAATCATTCCAATGCTGTGAAACCCACGTTAGACCAGGATAGGTCAAAAGATTTCCCTTCCCCTTAAATGGGTCTGGGTTCTGTCAAAAAGGTGGTCTGTTTCAGTGATGGATGGGGTAATGTGTTGGAATTTCTGGACTGTACAGAATGAAACCAATATTTTTTTCAGTAACTGGAGCAATGATAAACAAAGGGGTGTAACAGCTGTCGAAATTTGAATAAAGAGAGAAGGCAGTAAAAGTATTTCTCCTACTTACCAAGTGAAAAATGGGGGAACAAAAAAAAACAAGCATTTTGGGCTCTTTTGATGGGATTCTACGGTCATTGAGTTTTTTAAAACTTGGGATTTACAGAGTTAAATAATTAAAAATTTTAATTCTGATAAACATTAATGCATTACTTTTTATTATTTGGTGTAATTTTGTCACATTGCATCGATATGTAAAATTAAGAAAATAAATATTTCTGCATACATAGAATTTAAGTAGAAATTGCTTTATTATTTTAAACAAAAGTTTAGGAAAAATTTATTTTTGTGCACTTAGAATAGAATTGCTCATACAATAAGTACATCACGTAGTTGTTTGTATTTTTATGCAAATATAATATACTTAATCCCATACAATTTAGATTTTATGCTTTCACATTTTCATCATTCTGATCAGCAAACCTAACAAAAAAATAAAATAAATTAAAGTAAGATTTCAGGCACTTTTCTCTTTTTTCACTTTCAAGAAGTATTAGTTATGTGGTAATGTAAAGGAAGACTCGCCGCTCCCCCTTCTTTCGCAAAAAAATATTTCTCTGAATTATTCTTCTTAAGTACATTTTATTGGCTAAGTAAGGTAATTATCACAGTTTATAAGTTTAAGCAATATTAACGCATATGGTGGAAATTCATAAAGACTATTACCTTAGAATGCATTCATTTTTTTTAAATTTATTATCAGAAAATTAATAATTTAAACTTTTTTTGCATTATACTCTCTTTAAATGATTTCTCCTTATTTTTTAGATGATAGAGAGGAAATATTATTTGAAATTCTAAACTCTTACTCAAATCTGGTCAACTTTGCTAATGTTTTAAAACATAAAATATAATATTAAGCATATATTTTAGAAACATTTTGTCAACTAAAAAAATAATAATCTACGTCTTTCAAAACAGTATACATAAAAGAGGAGTTAAAATTTTTAATTTTCAGCTGAAAAGTTTTGAAAATGCAAATGCGTTTAAGCTCAAAGTTAACATTGGACAGGGGAATTTGAGATCTGACTGCCTATAAGGATTAATAATTTCTTCCTTTTTTTATTTAATTGTGTCTAAATATATGTACATTTTTGATAAACAATTTAACATTTAAATCGAGCATGTAAATACTAACCGGCACTTCTAATCGTTGCAAAAATTGAATTTATTCATTTATGTTAAATTTTACTCACAGCGAAAGAAAAGTCTCTTTTTCTTAAAAATTCCTTTTTCCCGAAGAACTAATTAAACTAGATTTTTTAGACATAATCACTGTTTTTACTGGTGTTGTAAGGCACAGTATCACAAAAAGCGGGACAGGGAGTTGAAAAAAGCGGGGCGATTACTTCTCAATCGGGTCACATTCAAACGCAATCCTGTTTTCATTAATTCTATTGCATTCATGTGAATTAAACAATCCTGAAAGGATACAGCAATAAGTTAGTTAAATATAGTTACTCTTTGAAACAACCGACAAATAGTTTTATGTGAATCATTTTTTATAATTTACAAATTTCTCAACAAACGTATAAGGACGACACTGGTACCTGCAATGCATAGCATATATATACTTATTAAAGCATTGAAAATTTCTTCTTATTTATTAAAATCATTACAACAAATACAAATGTATATATATATACGTATAAGCATTAATTATCAAATCTACCAACAAAAACAGTTACATATGTATGTGAACAGCGCTCAGAATCTGCAAAGTTGAACACAGAAATCAGAAATAATCCAGCAAAAAGATGTATTTGGTCGGAAATAGCACCTGCATTTACCAAACAAGAGAACACAAAAATACAACTTATAAACTATAAAATTACAACAATAAATTCACGGAAAACTACACAAAAAACAGGTTGCGGCCTCGTCGGCATTGGGTGAAATTTAAAAAGGCAGCGAAGCACTCTATACAGAAATAATATGAATTCGTTGCAGTGGATTTTGGCCAGAACTCTGCATAGCAAAATCAAAATATACAAACAATATTTGAAGCCTACAAAAACAGATGCTCCACCACCGGACTCTACCGGACCTTCAATATTAAAATAATGCTTCACCAGGAACATAACACTGAACCAGCCCACGCGTTTTCAAAAAAAAAAAAAGTGTAGTCTTTGGAAACGTAACTATGCTAATTTAAACCGCATTCCTGTCATTAGTTTATAGAATACAGAGAATTTAATTTTTTGATAATTTAATGGGGACCTTCTGTTGTCGTATGACTCTGCAGAAAAGAAAGAAAGAAAGAAAAAAGGCAAATTTTATATAAAGTTCATTTATTTTATGTTTATTTTTTTGTACATTTTTCTAGTTGCTAATTAAATGAGCCAAATACTTTTCTCTGTAAGATATTAATTTTATTTTTCGACATATTTGTATAAACTCCTAATACAGTTGTTTCATAAGTGTGTGAATATTTATGAAAATGCATAAACCACATAGATTTCTGTTTTTTTTTTAATTTGGAGAACTAAAATAAAGTGCGTTTTACTATTTGAAAAAGAGTCGGTACTATATTTAATATGTAGACCAGGCATGTCAAATACGTGGCCCGTTGGACATATTTCTTCCGCCAGTAAAAAAAATGCGTGCACCGCTAAGTCATGACTATTCTACACTTTTTCCGTTCAGTTGAGCGAATGCAGAAATACAGATGAAGTGAATCCCTTCCACTGGTAAGTGCTATATTAGACATGGTAAAGAATATAGGTACCCAACACAGTTTAAATTTTCAATTTCAGGTACAAGATATTGTGACTGCAACATTTTGTTTCACCTCTAATAATGAATCTCAAGTTGTTGATTAGAATTTATCATTGTAGCTAATTAATTGCTTTAATGCCATTTTGAATTGCCATTAATTGCCATTTTGAAATACATATATGGAATAAGACTTCCGAAATTTTATACAAATTACTATTTTAATTCTCCTATTTTTCGAAGTTTATGCATAATTCTGCGTAGGTAGCCTAATCTGTAGAACACCTTTGCGCGAAACCTTAGATGTTTCAAAATAACAAAATGCAGAACCATCAAAATTAACAGACCGACATGTGGAATTAATTTTAAAAACAGGACTCACCAATTTGAATTCATTCTCAAGAAATGGTGAGTGATGATCTTCATATAGAGTGTTCTTCAAAAATTAAAATAATTTGTAACTAATAATAATAATAATATATATAAGACTGCAGCAAAATATTTGAAACAGAATAAAAATAATAATGAAAATATCAATATGTATTATCAAAATTCAATCAAAAATTCAAATCCAAGTATACGCCACTATTTTAGATATACGGGCAATATTGTGTTTGGCATAACATTTTAAAATGACTGGACGTCTAAGACGAGAAATAACACGTCTTCAAAGTTTCACTTCTCACAGTAAGATCTCAGCATTAAGGTAGACACTTGTTCAATCAAACCCGAGTGGATGAGATATTCTTCGATTCCAGAATCAACACAACTTTTAGAATTCAGGCGAAAGCGTTTGGAGTCTAAATAGCCTTGTCTAAACAGCCGCAGGTTACTCCTGTGCGGATTTGATAAATATACCCATTTACTGTTCATGGTAATGATTCTAACGAATCTTGGTTAGAATGGTGATTTGATCTTGATTGCATTTTTTAGCATCGGCTGAAGAAATGCGGTGCCCAGTCATATTTTTTGCCTGCTGCCTTCAAAATTCTAACAATTTTTCCATGATCGCTATTGAAATCCTCATTCGAATCTCGTGTTGTCAAGATCGGATTCAAATTGATTGCTTCAAGAAATACTTCTCGATTTATTTTGAGTACTCAACCGGATACTGGCTAAATTTTGAAATTGTGAACGTCAGTCTGGAACTTAATATGCCAACGAAAGCTATCATTGTTGACACAACTTCTTGAGTTTTCCGCGGTCGACGTTAATGGCAAAACACCTTCATCAAACGAAATTCCACAAATAAGAAAATTTCGAAGGAGTCATTCTACAACAAACTACATTTTTTGACAAGGAATTGCAACTAATTCAATAAAAAAAATGGTCAAGAAACTTTGAACAGAAATATGCAAAAGATATTTTTACTTAAACTTTAGAACAATATAATAAATTATAACACCTTGTAATAGTATATTACTTTTAAATGCTAAAGGTGTAAAATTAACAACTATAATATAAATTAAAATAACTTTTATTAGTTGTTTTACATGTTTCGACTCTTTCCGAGTCATTTTCAAAAACAAAATTAGAATATTCTAAAGCTGCACGGGCTTTGAGGTTATTATTTTCATGTACTTTTTTAAAAATTACGCACGTTATCTATTATTTTTTACTTGATTGTTTATTTTCATATATTTGACCATGGAGTAATTCTAGCCACAGTTTCGGTAAATTAAAAGATGCCGCATCGTTACATATTGTATTTTTGCGCGTGAGTATCTCTATGGTTTCTCTTATTATGGATGGATAGTATAAACTGGAGGGAAATATTATTTTACTTTCATTGAAATTTATTTGGATGGTTTCTTCTTGATATAATCTTGCCAGGGCTGTAGTTTTTCTATTGTATTTAATATCAGCTATATGCTCTTTTTTTCTGCAATTAAATTTCCTGCTGGTCATGCCTATGTAGTATTTTTTAGATCCGTCTTCTTTAGTAAAAGGTATTTCATATACTCCTGAATAATTTTCAAAATTAATTGGGTCAATTTTACTGCAAATGATATTAAACACAGCCTTAAACTTTTCAATATCTGCTTAATAGCCAAACCACCTAAGAAATTAAAGAATATCATTTGCAGTCAAATTGACCCAATTAATTTTGAAAATTATTCAGGAGTATATGAAATACCTTTTACTAAAGAAGACGGATCTAAAAATTACTACATAGGCATGACCAGCAGGAAATTTAATTGCAGAAAAAAAGAGCATATAGCTGATATTAAATACAATAGAAAAACTACAGCCCTGGCAAGATTATATCAAGAAGAAACCATCCAAATAAATTTCAATGAAAGTAAAATAATATTTCCCTCCAGTTTATACTATCCATCCATAATAAGAGAAACCATAGAGATACTCACGCGCAAAAATACAATATGTAACGATGCGGCATCTTTTAATTTACCGAAACTGTGGCTAGAATTACTCCATGGTCAAAGATATGAAAATAAACAATCAAGTAAAAAATAATAGATAACGTGCGTAATTTTTAAAAAAGTACATGAAAATAATAACCTCAAAGCCCGTGCAGCTTTAGAATATTCTCATTTTGTTTTTGAAAATGACACGGAAAGAGTCGAAACATGTAAAACAACTAATAAAAGTTATTTTAATTTATATTATAGTTGTTAATTTTACACCTTTAGCATTTAAAAGTAATATTAAACTTTAGAGTCATTTTCTAAATGTTTGCTGCTAATAAATTTTGATGTTGAATTGATTTTTGGATTTAGGTTCAAAACTATTGTTATAGCTATATAATTTAATTTGAATAATGTAAATTAAAAAAAAAACTAGTTTTTGAAATGAACTGTACATAAAAATATTTTTAACGTAAATGGTTTTTTTTTTTTTTCATTTTGTATCCTGCAGCTTTATATATAATACTGAATATGAGCCCGTTTTGTAACCAAGTGTGAAACGTCTGATGCAGACAGTTCCTAAACCATAATCCATGCATTAAATTTAATAGTAGACGGTATTGTACAATTACTAAAAATGGGACTTTAAACTTTTTTGTATAATAATTCTTACATGTATGCGCGTAGATGAACCTGTCAGCATACACGAGTTAGACAAATTTTGGGCCAAAAAACTCTCCATTAGCAAGTTATAGCTTCAGATGACTAACTAATTTAGAAAAAAAAAACTAACTAATTTGGCAAAAATTCTATTCAAATCCGATATTACAAAAACTGATATTAAAATATCCTTCGTTATAAGTTGTTTAAACAGATTCCATTTAAACTAAAGAAGGAAATCATAACATAAGAAAAATATAAAAAGAAAAATCATAAAAAACTGAAATATTAAAATCGCTTGTACAGCAGAACATGGAATTTAAATTCCTGATTTTTTTACCACTCCCTCATAGTTTGCAGTTTTATTTCTTTCATTCCTTGTAAAATAAAACGAGTTAAAGTCCCTAGGGTATTTCTAAAGAAATCGAAGTAAATAATTTTTTTCTTATAGCAACGACTTACTTTTGTTTTTTCCCCTATTTTCTCTTTGCATTGGTACGTTGAAATTTTAGCTTTTAGCATCCAAAAACTGTTGTAAAAAAAGTTGTAAAATTTTAAGAAAAACATAATAAATTGCACATTTCAGCTGTTTAAAGAAAACTTTTTTTTGCCAAATGTATGGAAAAAAATATTGTTGGAATGCAAACAAAATGTTGAACGACATATTTGTTTTTTATTTTTAGTCATGTTAACCTTTTTCTCCTCTTTTACAATAAAACTTCTTCTAGAACATTTTTGCAGATAAAAAATATTTGTAAGTGTAAAAGTAATAAATAAGATTTTCCTTGATAAATAGTTAAATAAAGTACAGTATCCGGAAAATCCGTAAAAAACTGAAAATTCCTGCAAACACAATAAAAAATTATACGAGTGTTTTTTACGAAGTGAGATTTTTGACTAAAATCATTGTCATGGAGTTTTGTAAACGCAAAAAAGGCTGTATAGCAAAATCCCCTTTAAGAGCACCAACACGATTGCATTTTCTGGAAATACGCAAATGAGAATCTATTTTATAAAAGCAAAAACATGTTTGTGAGTAGTGCTGACGTCATTTTTACGGTGGCAACAACTGACCAGTAAATTTCGCTTTTACTGAAAAATGCTTAACATCTATACATCACACAGTTACAATTTTTACACCGCCAAAGAAAAGTTCTTTTAAATGCAATTTGTTTGAAAACTGCATTTAAATTTATTGATTTTTTGTGGTCTTTAAAATAATATTCAAGTATGATTTAAAAAAAAATGTATATTATGTGCAGCCCGATGACGAAAGATTAAGCCGTTTACACTTAAAACAAAATAAGTACATACCTACATGAGCATTTGTTTCTGGCTAATATTCCTTAACGAAAGTAAAACTTCATCAATTAATAAAATATATTATATAATAATAGGAAAAAATAAAAATTTAACAGACATGTAATCGAACTGCGCTATTAAGCCACTGAAATGATTATAATCTACAAAAACGAAAAATCATGCGTCAAGCATAGAATATGTAGCACTTTCCGATACTTCCAAAATAATTTTGCAAATCTTTACCGTACGGTGAAATATGATATCTAACTAAACAATTTTGGAAACGCATAACACATTTAAAAATCCAATTTCAGGAATTACCAACAATATTCGGAAAAATATCGGAGCTCTTTCTGCAGCGCTGTATATGATCTATAGATTTTTATATATACTAAATATAATGCTAAATTTTAGTTCAGTTAGGAAGCGCGTAGCACAGTTTAAAATTTTCCTTCTGCAATTTCCGACAATAAACGGAAATGTACTCGAGAACTTTTGTGCTAACCTGTATACAATCTATACAATTTATACACACCAAGTAATCGACAAAAAATGAGTAAAATTTCAAAACGCGTTCAGCAATTAAAAAAGCATCCCCAGCAATAATTATTTATAAGCCGTACTTTAAACAAATTCTTTTGTTTGTCCCTGTAAATGAACGATGAAAGCTATACACACAATATTCTATAGTAAGCCTCTTGTAATCCACGTTAGTGATGTATATCAACTTCAATATGTTTGAAAATTTAAATCATTATTAAAACAAACTGCTAATGATTTTTCTTCATAGACCGTAATGTAACGGAATTTTTTTGAGTATACCTGTAAAGGAACTATAAGTGCTATGCACACCACATTCTATAATTACTCTCTTGTAGTGCACCTCAGTGATATATATCAATTTAAATATGTTTGAAATTGTGTAACATCATTAAAATAAACCGTAAATGATTTTTCCCTATAGACCGCAATGCAACGGAATTCTTTTGAGTGTCCGTGTAAAAAACAATAAGTGCTATACACTTCATTTTCAATACTGAACATGCCACAGTAAACCTCAATATGATATATCAATTGCATGACGATCCGAGCATATTTATTCGAGTTAGAGCACGGACAGACAGACGGACGACAGACAGACAGACGGCAGACAAACGACAAACCGAATTCATAAACACTTTTCAACTATGTTAGAAAGTATTAAAATGGCTGTTGTATATTGCAATCTTTGGCAATTTCTTTGGTTATTAATTCCTGGCATGTGGCTAATATAAAAGCATCACTTTTGATAAATTTTGAAATTTTATGTGAATACATACTTGGTATTTTTCATTAAAAAATGCTTTTTGGTGTTCTTAGAGGGCAATCTAAAAAAATATATTAAACTTAAAAAATCAATTAGAATTTTAAGTTAAAAATTAGTTTTCGCTGTTCTGTTTTTTCAATATTCTGTTACTCGAAAAGCCTGGTTTGGATCACTTACCGATTATAAAATAACAGATTATTCGTTGGATTGTTTATTCGTCTTAGTCAAGAATTTAGACTGCAGAAATTGTTACTCTGTATCGGGGACCATTTTCTTTTTTAAATGTCTTTGCGGTTGACATTTTGGAAAACTGTAACTTCCTCGTCTACGAATTTCATAATCGGGTCGTTCTCACGAAAAAGGTACATTTTACGGTCCTGAGAGGATTAAATAGTAGGAAATGTAGCAAATTTCCTTATATTTTCATTAATGGATATATTTAAGTTTTAAGGAAGCTATTAAATACATTTCTGACAAAATAATATTTAACTTTAATCTATTAATGAGTAAGTCAAAACATCGTCTCCTTGGACGTTGCTACATCTAAATCCCAACGTTCATTTCACTAACATTTGAACAATTTAAATTTTTTTACAATTTTTTTCAAAAATAACTAGTTTTTAGTTAAGTTCCAACTTAATTTTATTTTTAAATGCTTTTAATTTTAATAAGGAATTAATTCATAAACTTTGTCCCTAGTGAAAATAGTCTTAAAAATTAAGGAATGCGCTAGGCTTTTCAAAAGAACTTTCTATAGAAAGACAAAGTTCTTTCGAAAGGCCTAGCGTATTCCTTGTTTTTATGGTGTTGTTAAGAAGTTGTTTATGCTTTTATGGTATCACACCAGTGTATTCAATACTTTAACTGAAAATCAATTTTAAAAAGTGCCATAGGTTCAACCATTTGCAAAAGTACCATTGATTACCGTAAATGCTAAATTATCATTAGGTAGTTAATTTAGGTAGTAGAAAGAAAGCCTTTTTAACACTTTTCAACATAGTTGAAAAGTGTTTATGAGTTCGGTTTGTCTGTATGTCTTTGTGTCTGTCTGCCGTCTGTCTGTCCGTGCTCTAACTCCCGTAAATATGCTCGGTTCGTTATGCAATTGATATATGTTATGGAGGCTTACTGTAGAATGTTCGGTATTAAAAATGAAGTGTGTAGCACTTATAATTGTTTAAAAGGGACACTCAAAAGAATTCTGTTACATTACGGTCTATGAAGAAAAATCGTTTGCAGTTTATTTTAATAATGTTTCACTATTCGGAACATATTGGAATTGATATATATCACTAACGCGTTTTACAAGATGCTTACTACAGAACATTGTGTGTGTAGCTTTCATCGCTCACTTACAGGGACACACAAAATAATTCGGTTAAAGTACTGCTTATCAATAATAATTGCTGGGAATGCTTTTTCAGTTGCTGAACCTGTTTTTAAATTTAACTCATTTTTTGTCTATTACTTGGTGTATAAATTGCATAGATTGTAGAGAGGGCAGCACAACAGTTCGGTTTATTGTCGGAAATTGCAGAAGGGAAATTTTAAACTGTACTACGCGTTTCCTTAACTGAACTAGAATTTAGCATTCTATTTATTATATATACAAATCTACAGATCATATACAGAGCTACACAAAATAGTTGAGATATTTTTCTGAATATTGCTGGTAATTCCTGAAATTGGATTTTTAAATATGTTATGCGTTTTAAAAATTGTTTAGTTAGATATCATCTTACACCTTACGGTAAATATTTGCAAAATTATTTTGGAAGTGTTGGAAAGTGTTACATAATCTATGCTTGACGCGTGATTTTTCGTTCTTGTTGTTTTTAGATGTAACATTTGTTCTGTTGGAAAATTTTTGAATATTTTCCAAGATACTAGTTCCATTTGGAGTATGGCAAAGTTCGCAGTGTATTCTCCGTGTTAAACATAAATAATGTAAGGAAATGCTAATTTATAATTATAATACAAATTTTACATTGCATTTGAAAAATTTTGCACATGCTTTTATAAACTAGATTTTGTTTTTTTTGCTATTTTGTATATTTTATGCGAATGACCCAACAAAAATTTGCTCAGTAATTTGTCCTAAATGTCAAACTAATGATTAAACCTAATAAGGAATCCACCGAGTACGGAGTTATTTTATAATCATCGTATTTATTTTACAATCAGTTATTATATAATCAGTTATTTTATTCAGTTATTATATAATCAGTTGTTTTATTCAGTTATACAATCAATTATTTTATAATGAGTTATTTTATAACCATTTTTGTATCTTCAGGCACGATTTTAATCTAGGCCTTAAAACCAATGAAGCTGTTCTGAAAAATCGTGCCGTAGGAGGCCAGAAAAATAATAACATCCGGTCAGTTCAAAACAAATCCAAATGTTTTAACGACAGAGAGCTGAGCCTTGCAATCAAACCTAGAAGTGACAGGTGAATTTACCAGTTGGAGAGAAAAAAGAGGAGAATCCATTCTCTACAATAAATTCTGTTGCTAAAAATTAACAGAACTACACATTTAACAATTATTAATGTTTGAATGTGTAGTTTCGTTAATTTTTAGCATCGAAATTGTTTGTGGAGAACGGAATCTCTTTTTTTTCTCTTCAACAGGTCAAAATTCATCTGTCACTTCTGTGTTTAATTTCAAGGCTCAGCTCCCCTTCGTTAAAACGTTTGGATTTGTCTTGAACTTTCTGGATGTTTTTCTTGTCCTGGCCTCCAACTGCACGAATTTTGAGGACAGCTTAATTTGTTTTAAGACCTAGTTTAAAATCATGCTTTAAGATGCAAAAAAATCTTAACAATTGTATCACTCTTATTCGACCTAGAAATGAAAGAAAGAAGCCTGTATAATTATAGAATACAGAGTGACATGTATCCTCTTAAATAACATTTTAGGTTGAACAATAGGGGTGAGAAAGTGTCAGTTACATACTTTGGTATAAAGCATTCAAAAAACGAAATTACTCTTGATACAACTTAATAGCAAACAAATACACGGCTATTTTACCAATTATTGCAATGAATACTTATCACGTAAACTCTAAACAGGTACTTTTCCTGTTTATTGACTTACAAGATTCTGTGCAGCAGAAAACGAATTTATTTGTGATCTCTTTATACAGATTTTATTATTTATAAAATTAATACCATTTTTTCTTGGCGTTTGCGTGGTTGAAGTATATAAATAATATAATATTCCTTTAAATATTATGTACTAGACCATAATATTTAAGATTCAATTTTTTTTATTCTGCATAGTTCCTAAACAAAATTATGTAAAAATATGAAATTTAGATTTACTCTTTATCATACAATCACGAATGTATTTCTATATTGATATAATATAATGCACAATTTGTAAAAACAAAATTATTTTTTCAATAAATTTCCATAATGGATTTTTTTTTTTTTTTTTTTTGAAAACCAACTGCCAGAAATATAGTATTGCAGAATATCATGGTCGTCGAAGGATCCAGTGAGATTCTTTCTGGAGATGATCTAATGGCTCCTCTGGCCCCAAAAAGTATATTAACACTTTTGTATTTCTCCTTGCTGTAGATCATTTTGCAAGATTATATGTGGTTCGAATTTCCTTCTAAAATTATTGTGAAAGACATTTTTGTGTAGCAGATACATAACTGCTAACCTACTTGTTTTCTTCAAGTGCAATAAAAAAATTTCGAACCAGAAGTTTTACTTAATACATAAAACCAAGTATATACCAGAATAAGATGCATTTTATTATTTTTTAATTAAAATATTACCCTTCAGATAAACTATTATTCTGCCAACCTTAAATGAGCAGCAATATCGTTCACTGAGAATAGAAGTACTTCAATAAATATTCCAGAAGTATAATGATGAATAAAATGAAGGATTTTATTACATAGCAGATATAAGATAATATTTCTGTACGCCGACTTGTGCTTTGTTAAGGACATCTGTCAGTCTTTGTATCTTTAAAAGATCGATTTTTCGTTTGTAAGTTTTTTTCTATACAATTCTGAATTCAACAAAACAAATCGAAAACATGAAAAAATTCCAATTAAAATTAGGTCAAATTGAAATTGCTATGTCCACTTTAACACAAATTCTAAATGGTTTTTAAACTTATCTTGAGCGTTTCTAATATTCGTATTTTTGCTACTTTCGTAAACTAAAAAAATTCTTTTGCAACACATAATGTCTTTACACAGATATGATCCATACCTACAATCTCTGTAAGGTAAAGTTATGAGAGTCTGAGCACAATTCAAAAGAATAACAATAAAAAATCTAAATATTAATTTTTTGCTAAACTATTCATGAATAATTTTTACTGCATTTGATTTTTATGCACTTCCATTGCTAATTTGTTGTTATGTTGCAGTTTAATAGAACAGTTGTAATAAAACCAAGAAATTTATTTTGCGAAATCTGTCCTTACAGGGTTGGTGTGATTGCGCACATGGGTAGGAGAGATTGTTACTAATAATAATTACAAGTAAATTGTTAACAATAATAATTACACTTAAATGACATTGTTGTAAAGTTTTTGTAAACAAATATTATTGTATTAAGAGTGAATATTTCAACCTAATGATTAAAGAATCAGAAAAAGGAAATAATTTTTAAAACGATTAAAGAATTTTAATTAAAGGGAAAAAAATTAAAGAATCAGAAAAAGCAAGTCCAGATAAGATTACAAAATAACAGTTACTTAATAACACGTTTAACTTAAAATTAGCCCCTTTTCATTTTAAATTTTTTATGCAAATTTTCCAATAAGCTGCGTAGTCTCTCCTAGCATGGAAACTAATGGGAACAATGCGCCATCTCTCCTAAGTAGCAGATGCGTAAACTCCCCAATTTCGGTAGGAGAGATTGCGCGACATTTTATTTAAACATGGCCGCTACTAAAACGAATCGTTGATGTTCACATTGTTAGTCTAGATTAGTAGCTTATGAGAAATCGTTTTAGTTTAAAATATTTTGTACTGCTGACATTGTATAGAAATTCTGATGAATAGCTATGAAAATTCAAGCATTTACTTTGGAAAAATAAAACAAAACAGCAATGCTTTATCTTAGACGCTCAAAACAATCAACGTGCACTTTGAAGTAGACACTCCACTACTGCTGTTGTACAACTACCTGGAGTCCCTGCATGCTCCCTCTACTCCTTCCCCCCGAACCTCTATGTGCGCAATCTCTCCAACCGCGCCATCTCTCCTGGCTTTACCTTATACAGTGTTGTCAATTAAATGAAGCAATTTTTATTTGTTGCGCTTTTTTGTAACGCGATATATATTAAAAATATATATATATATATGCGATATATATTTAAGAACGGATGCTTTCAAGTTAGAAAAAATAATACAGTTTATCCTAGTAGAGATGTAGTTAGAAATATAATGCACTCTCACAATGCATTACCGTCATAATTGCTTTCATTATACAAATCTATGGTACAATTTATGTGAAACTAAAAGTCCTTATAATTACATACATTTGTGCTTAATTTACGTCTCTGGCAAAAGAGTTTTTTTTTTTGGGGGGGGGAGGGGGGAAGTTCAAAATAAAATTAACATGTTTAATACTTAAAAATCTGAATACTCACTTATAAATTTATAATAATCTACTGAGTACACATTTATAAAAATACAGTGCACAGCATGCTCCAGTAAATATAACCATACAAATACATATAACTAGACTAAACATTTTCGCTCTTTTGAAATAAATCTCAACTATGATACTCCAACCATTGAGTATGATTTACCTAGTTGAAAAAACTTTCTTTTGTTTTTTATTCTTGCAAAATTTGAATGTTTCAATAAAGAAACATCAGCGAAAAGTAAGAGTTACCCGCCATAACTGACTATAATTACAAACGAAAAGTAACCATAAACAATATTTGTCGATTTATTCTATCAAATTATTCTATGTAACATATTATAGATTTCAAAATTAATTTCTCAATAAATGCAAACGTATAATTCGAAAATATTTTGTCCAAAAAAAAAAAAAAAAAAAAGATTCACATTTTAAACTTAACGAATTTTGGCAGAATAACCAAATTCATGTGCTACTATAGTTGTCCGGTTTTAATTATATTTTTTATGGCGCAGCAATTGGTATTTGAACATTATTGAAATCGAAGTTAAAAGGGTATAAATTAAAAGATAATTTATTAGAAAAGTGTATGTTGTTTTAAATAAATTTACATTATTATATTTGGAGCTAATGCACAGTAAATATTCATTTTACCTATTTTTAAGTATCCATATTTTAAGGAAATACTGTAATTAAAGTAATTAGACAATGAAGAGCACTGCTTTATGTATTTCACATCTAATGAATAATCTAATGAATTTTAATAACGAACAATCTAGGTCACTGGTGAAAAATTTATGAAACGCCTAGTTTCAATTTCGGAATTAAATATTATTTCAATGCAATTAAGCTAATATTTTACTTAATGAATTTCATTTTGAAACTTTTTCTTCTAACGCATTTGAAATAAACAAACGGTTGCCGGGTTTATGATAAACGAAAACAGAAAATCAATACATTTTCATGCATTTGTAAAATAATTTAATTTCGAATCTCCAAAAACAAATTAAAGCATCGTGCAAATTTGTTTAAATATTTCGAAATATTTGCATTTAAATTGGTTTTCTTCGAAACTTTTAACTTTCTGTTTATAAATTCCATTTTATGTGAACGTATCTTTTTCATACGAGTAACAGAAATAAAGAATACGTTTATTTAAATTTTTGAAATAACTTTTAATATATTATTTAAAGCAGCTTGTTTTCTGTAAGATATATGTAGTTACATATTCAAGTTCATTTGATAAGAAATTTTTTATTAGTTTTAACGGAGGAAATAAAATTGGAACTAAAGTTTTCTTTTAATAGTATGTCTAAGAAAGTTTGGACTAATGTCATATGTATGATGATATGACATTATAATTTCGTTGATCAAAATGTTTATTTGAATATAGAAACTTTCAGTTTGTTATTTTTGTAAAATTCTTAAAAGATCTAAATTAAGATTTAAACCAAAATAGCAGAAATATAGCATTGAACACTTTGAAGACAGGTGATTTTTGGCTTTTAAAGAAGCAGCCCTGCCTATGGTTGTTATACATGTATATTAAATTGATTATGAAAAATAATTTCTCTATTCAAGTTTGCATTATAAATAAATTTATACCATAATGGTATCGTTTCTAATCGAAATATTTATATACATAACATTCTAATTGTAAAATTACGAATTTTGTGTATGTTGTTTGAGAAATAATGTAACACACAAAATACAAAAGCACGACCAGTGTACGAAATTTCACATGTCCAAACACCGTAAAGTCCTCCCGTACTCAATGCGTTATAATATAAATTAGTAAAGTATCAGATTAATAACTTTCGTGAACATCTAAATTATTAAAAATACATAAAAATAATGCTTTTTATATTCCTATTCTGAAAAGAAAACGCTAGTGTCAGGGTGTTTTTTTGTTAAATTACTTCAAAATTTCTGTTTCAGGTATGAAAAATGGAACTTTCTGGTTGAAGTAAAATGATATGCTGCATTTCGTTATTTCAGTTTAGATAATACCAAAAACCAATTTCAATAGATTTAAAAATGAAGTAAGAAATTAAATATCACGTGAATATGTCAGATGTTGCTATGCTGATTGTTTATTACAGAAAATATTAATACAACATTGCATTCCGAAGTTTAAACAAATAGATTTTTCTAAATCGAAAATTAAAAAAATAATAATAATTTCCCTTATCTCTCGCAAAATCACTCAAAATTTAATGCTTTAAAATATAAACATATGTACGAAAAATCAGAAAAATATCTATATGAGAGCAAATTTCTGTCTTTAATTTTTTAATTTGCTATGGTTTTTACTTTATCAATTTCGTGAAATCTGCCTCATGGATAAGTTGTAATCTGAATTAAATTAAATATAGTGTATGTTTCATCGCCAGTAAAAGAAATTACTGGTTATTTCTGAAAATATTAGGTTGATCGGAAAATTATGGCCTATTATTGAAATTGCCATATTTCATTTCCCTCTAACGCGTGTAGACCAGACCAATTACAGCACTAATCGAATGTGTGGTATGCACATAATGAGAGTGGCTAGAATGAGGAATAAATGACAGAAAATTAAGCTAAAACGTCTACAGATTTTACCGCTAAGTATCTGGGGTGCTTCCAATTATTGGTTTTACATTAATTGACATTTAGTGATATTTTCACCCTATCGATATAATTATTTACGCTGTAATTTATTTTTAAGCATAGCTCAGGCATAATATACTTTTGACATTTATACTGTCATGAGGACTCAAATGAAATAGTTATATAATAGTTATACAGTATGTTAATAGTTATATAATAGTTATATAGTATGAAATAGTTAATTATTGTTAGTTTAATTTATACTGACTACCAAATAATATAGTTGATGTTCAAGGAATGAAAGACTTATAGTTTTTAACGACTGTTTTCTTTTTATAGAAATTTCTAGCTGACCGGCCCATGATATTAACTATAAATGTGCCTAAAATAAATGTTAAGTAATTTTATAAAAAAAGGAATTCGCGAAAGTGACTTACGAAAACGAACGTTACGAAACGAAACTTATTGAAAGAATTGATATTGTATTTTTTAAGAACTAAACGCTGTTATTTTAAAGGGAAATGGAAGTATATATGGTTTGATATCTTTAGTCTTTTTGTTTCCTGATTTCCGAATCCGATGTTTCATCATCGCAGAAAGAAACTAAACCTGCTTTAGTGACTTTCGGAAAGGAAAATATTTTAGCGAGTTAATATTCATATTTTTCTAAACGAATTGCGGCATTCCAAAGGAAGATGAACGTGGATAAAGTTTGGTATTTTTGATTTTTTTTCGTAAATTTGATTTACGAAGCTAATGCAGAATTATAAAAATCGCAGAAAAAAACGGAATTCGCAAAAGTGTGTTTATCAAACGGATTGTTTTCAACTGGTTAATAAATCTTACATTTCAAAATGGATTGCGGCTTTCGAAAGAAAAGTTAACGTGTCTTTTGGTGTTTTTAGTTTTTTTCATATTTTGATAAGAAGCCCGGATGTATTTTTTTTAAATTGCAGAAATCGCGAAAACACCGGAACTACTCTCGGAAAACATTGTTTTGAAAGGGTTAACATTGATATTTTCCCAAACGGATTGCAGCGTTTTAATTCAAAGTGTACGTTCCTTTATTTAGTGTAATCAGCTTTTCCGTATTTCCAAAAATATCACCAATGCGGGCTTCGAAAAACGAAAAAAAAACACTCATTTCAGGATTTTTAGTTACTTTTTTGAAAGGATTAAGTTTTGTATTTTTTTAAACTATTTGGTCTGATATTAAGCTTAAAGTACGTAGATGTGGTTTGGTTAAATTTGTTTTTCCGTATTTTCACCAATTCGGCTGAAGCATGTTTCGAAAGACGCGGAGGGGGAGGGGGGCTTCTTTTGTATCTGCTCTGCTGCCGCGTTTTGAAACATTTTTACTGGCATGTACCTGCAAGACGTTTTCCTGGTCGATCTTTGTAATTGTTAGGTATAATTAATATCTCGGCTAATTATTAAAAAATGAAAAATCTAAGCGTCAAGTGCATTAGATCCTGTAGAACTAACCGCACCCACATTTTCAGACATGTACTCACGGGAGATTTTCATATGGCCTCGCCAACAGACAGGCACACACGCAAACTCTTTTCATTTATTAGTATAGATAATAAAAACCAATAACAATATTATATCAATGCATAAAACAGCTATAAATAGTCAACAATTTCTAAACGGGATAAAACATAAAATAAAATATTTTTAAGACAAGTTCAAATTTGTTTTAAAACGATACAAAGAATTTAATAAGAATACAAAATTTGTTTCAATTTTGTTATCGAGTGTTTCGCTATGTAATCGGAGCTTTCTAATTTTAGAAAAACCTTCTTAGAGGAATTTGTTAAAAACCGACTGCATAAATCCATCCAAACTGACTGCATTAATCTGCCAAAATTGCATAAATCCCTCTATGATAAAAATTTCTGTATTCGAGACTTTTAATTGCAGTGCCCCAGAATAATTTGTATAGAATATTTTTGCTTTGAAACCAAATTTATTTAAAAATGAGTTGTTTCCAACATGAGTCAAAAACAACATCAGAAAAAAACTGTACGTACACTCTCATGCATACCAACCTCATATAAAGTTATGCAAAATACTATAATTATATATCTAATAATTATAAATAAATTTTTCATCATTTTTGGGAATTTGTATTCAATTTTTTAGAAATGAACTCTGTGTATTTTCAACGTTAGCCGTTTTGAATCGAGTCAGAGAATTCCGTTCAGTTTTAATAAATAAAAACACTATGCGTTCTCAGGAAAATAATAGGAAGTCGTATACTTCTTTTCAAGAGTTTCCATCATATGTAGTATATATAAATATAAATTATTCACTATTCATTCGTCATATCCATTTACGCATCATTCAACATAATCTGAAAAGGATTTTTGGATCTTTCCAAATCTATCTATCTCCCAAAATTTGAAAATCACTATTTATAAGAATTTGAAAATAGTTTGTTCCATAAAATTCCACTTTTTTACAAACCATTTGTATTTGTTTGCCTTATTTTATTCTTTTTGGGATTAAAATTAGTTTTTCTAAGCTTATTCAACTTAAAATAAAATCTCAATAATTCACGACGTCTTCGGTAAAATTAATATAGTTTGAAAAATAGGAAATTACTATATTGTAAAGATTTTAAAAAGTAATATATTATAGATTGCCTACAATATAAAATTTTAAATATGTTTAGTAATTTCAGATATTTATAACCAAGTAATTTTTAAACGTATTCAATCATTTAAACTTTTGAATATTAATATCAATCAATCATTTTACAATAAATTAAAATGACATGCGCTGTTGGCATTGATTAAAAGATAACGTTCAATTTCTAAGTGTTAGATTTTCTATACTCCATAGAAAGCATGTTGTAGCCCACGTGAGTGATGCATATCAATGTTATTATACTTGAATTATCTCAACAATTTTTTGTGTGACCCTGTTAAAGAACTATAACTGCTACATATTTATTTTAAATAGAGATCATTATACAGTGAATTTGTGTAATATTTATTGAAAAATACTTGACAATCCGGGTATTTTTACAAGAGTTAGAACACGACCAGATGACCAAACAAACAGACTGCCACACAAAGCGAAAATATAAGATATTTTCATCTATGTTGAAATGTTTAAAAAAATTTCAAAATAAAACCATTTATTTATAAGCTGTTTTCTATATTAAAAAGTACTTTGAATGCTGTTTAGTATTTCAAATCAGTCCGCTCTTTATCAGGATATATTTTTCTATCCACGAAATATTTTATTTTTATGTGAACAATATAAGACATTTTTCATAAAAATTGCATATAGTAAAAATTCTTGTTTGACTTTTGAAGAAGTTTGAAGATTTTACATCAGAAAATATAAAAAATATAAATGTATATTTAAAATTAGGAATGAAAAGATATTATTATTATCAGTTTATTTCTAAATAAAAACGCAAAAATACAAGAAAATGAAATTCATTTAATTAAGAATATTTCGGCCTCTATTCACGTCAGTCTCACATTTACATAGTGTAACATAGTATGAGAAACGTATCATATAAAAGTACTTTAAGTTAAATTTTTCCTTGATACAGAGAGCCAAATGAACTGAAAATAAAGAATCACACCCACAGTCTCAAGAGCAATCGATTAGCGGTTTTATTCATATGGTGGAGAAAATTATATGTACACTTCCAAGATAGATCTAAATCTGCATTAAGTAACCTAATAGCACAACATGTCCACATGCCGTCACTAAGATTCCACAAATGACCATAATTGTGACAATTATGACCTAAGTGTGACTTATTTAGTTCGTCCGTGTAATACTTCACTCTAATGTCACAGTTACTAAAATTTTAGTCATATGGCATAGTCAACTCCTCACAAAATATGGCATATCGACAGAACAGTTACCACATCACGTGAAGATAACGATCTCGTTAGTAGTCGCATTATGGCCGCGGTCTATTTCATTTTCATCATAAATTCATAACGATGACACAAATAATATACATTCATTTCTAAACGTTATTGGAACGATTCCTATTTATAATGTAATCAACCCTATAATAATCTTTAATGTGGTACAATTATTTCTTACTATATCTTATAATCTCTTGCTTCCAAAAAATCATTAACTAACAAATTTGATTTCTCTAAATGTGTAATTCCAAATAAAGATGAGTATTTCATTTAATGAGAAAACTTATTTTCTTCATATGTATTCCATTCTAAAACATATCATTTAAATGCAATCAACATAAACGGTTAACATAACGAAAAAGCATTTCAATATCTATTAAAGAGATAACTCTAAAGTGTTCTGATGCCATCAATGAGATGTGAGTGTGGAATAAATTCAACTATTACGATTTTTCTCGGTGCTTTAAGATTCTTCATATATCTCCAAAACTAGACAAACTTATTAATGACTTCCAAATTGGAATGCATTTTTTCAGTGAATTTTGACAGCCTAAATTTAGAAGGGTGTCTTGATTTTTATCTTTAGGGTCATTCCACAGTATTTGGCTTCACAAGTTTGAAAAAAATGTTTTATAAAAAGTTAAGTGTAATACATCATTTTAAAGCTTTAAATCTCTTCTTTTAAAGTTTATCCAAAATATTATCATTTTTTAAAAATCAAATAAAAATTAGAGCATTTTTTTGCAGCCATATAGAAAAATTTGGTCATAGGTCCCATACATAACAAATAGCCTTGTCTCGTACGTAACAGAAATAATTAGCTTTCATTAATTAATGACGCATTTTTTTAAAATAATTTTCAAGTTCATTAATAAAATGTATATTTCTGCTTCTACTCATTAAATTTATTTGTGAAAATATTAAATAAATTCAGAGCAAAATCCAAATTGCTAGAGGTACTTTTAAAACAACTTTTTGTGATGTCCCGTACGTAACACAACTTTATTAATTAAAAAATATATCTGTATTGGCTCAAACAAAAAGAAATTTCATAAGAATCTAGTTGAAGTGATATATAATGCATTAAAAATAATTGCAAACTTTTTCATTTGTATTTTGATACTGAAAAAAGTACAAATATCTCAAAAATTTCTTGTGAAATGTCCCGTACGTAACACATGAATACTGTGGAATGACCCTTTAACAGAACAGATGTGATGTCTATTGTGTGCGAATCTGAAATTTTTGCTAATCTGAAATTTTATCAAACGTAGAGGCAGGACCACACTCTGTTTAAATCCAGTTTGTATAACCAGTTTGTATGTTCAGATAACAAACTGAACTATGATTCAGCAAATCCTTTTTTGATTGCGCACACTTATGCTATATGTACATATGTACTATTGCATATATTGTGATATACTTGTGTCTATGTCTAAGCATATAGAAAAAATCTAACTGAAGATTATATACTTCTCTTTAATTGCTAAAGGTGCAAAATAAAAAGATTGTAAAAAGTCAAATATGTATATTAGACTGCTGACATATGTTTCAACTCAATCTAAGTCATTATTAAAACAAACAAAAGCATTCTATAAATATACGGTCTATGAAGTCATTTGAAACACAATCATTTTTTTTTTCACGTACTTTTTAAAAAATACTCACTTTATTTTTATTTTTACTTGGATGTTTATTTCCATGTTTGTAACCATGGAGTAACTCGAGCCACAATGTTGGTAAATTGAATGATGCTACATCATTACACATTGTATTCAGCAGTATACGATGCAGCATAATTTAATTTACCAAAATTGTGTCTCGATGTTACTCTATGGTCTTGAAAAACTGAATATTTACACAATCAGAAAAATTATGTTTGGTTTCAATGAAAATTTGTCAATTTTCTTAAAATATTTTTTTATACGTAATACGCTACTAATAAATTGTAAAATGTATTATTTTGTTTTCATTTATTTATCTTTCCTATACTGAGTTATATTAAAATATTTCTATATCTAATTGCTATAGAAGTTACCGTCAGACATAAAAATTGAGTTATGTTGTTTTTGCATATTACTAAGCTTCCCTAGAGATAAGTGTTTCGCGGTATAGCGAATCAAAAAACAAAAAATTATCTTTTTCACCTTCCGCTAGAAAATTGATAAAAATCGAATATTTTCTCAAAATTTTAAGACCAATGCGGCACCGCCAGACGTAAAAACCTAATTATTTTGTTTCTGAATTTTACTAAGCTACCCTATAGGGACGTTTTCCGCGTATTAGCGAATCAAAAAAATAGTTTTTTTCGACCCACTCTAACGTAATAGAAAAGAACGTTTAAGAAACCAGATCGCAACAACTATCGCCCATAGCTGCAAAGATATTCCAATTATTTAGTGCAGCTATGTAAACTGATCCTTAGTTGAAATATAGATAAATGCTTAAGTGATACAAAGAGGAAACACAAAAGGCTAATAAAAACCTTTTAATGATCGACATATGTTTTAGTGCTCATATACGGCGCAATTTTCAAGATATATAACGATAAACAAAAATATTCTCGCAAATTTTTGAAAATAAACTTGAAAATACAAATCACGAGATCATACATGTAAAAAAGCAGTTATTTGACATAGTCAACTGTAAACGAGAAAATTTATATTTCCTTATTGCTTTTTTAAAACTAAAAAGCAGCTCGTGCCAAATTTTAGGTATTTGAAAATAAACTTGAGAAAACAAATCACGAGATCATACATGTAAAAATGCAGGTACTTGAAATAGTCAACTATAAACGTGAAAATTAATATTGATTATATATATATTAATAATATATAATAATATATATAGATTAATATATATCAATTTTCACGTTTACAGGTGACTATTTCGAGCACCTGATTTTTTACATGTATGATCTCGTGATTTGTATTTTTAAGTTTATTTTCAAAAATTTGCGAGAATGTTTTTGTTTATCATTATATATCTTGAAAATGGCGCCGTATATGAGCGATGAAACATATGTCGATCGTTAAAAGGTTTTTATAAGCCTTTTGTGTTTCCTCTTTGTATCATTTAAGCATTTTATCTATATTTTAATTATAATTAGTGATCTTATTATGTGATTATGATCTATAGTTTTGTATTTATTCTACATAGAATGCTAAAATTTACTATAGTAAGAAAACGCATTACACAGTTGAAAGTTCACCTTCAGCAATTTCTACCAATACACGTACACGCGCTTGGATTAATTTGTACAGCCCTGTCTATTATTTACAGAGTTATATACTCTCCCCATATTAAGGTAAAATTTAATTGAGGCAAAAAAAAAAAACGCTTAAAAATCACCGAAATCATACTTCCAGAAATTATCTCGCATATACTTCCACGTATCCAATTCTTTGCACAGCCCTGTATATAACTTTATTTATATTCCACAAACATCTGTTATAGTATACTCAATGTAGTTGAGTTTTACAATGCATAACTCCAATTAAAAAAATCCCTGACGGCTCGGCTTACAGGCAAAGGTAGATTTCGAAGACGCAGACCATGGGGCGCCTGTTTGTTGGGAATTGCGGAAGAAATGACATTTTTACCATTATGCGGCATTTGGAAACGCCCACTTCGAAACCTAAATTGTTTGCAAGTGGAGCCGGCCGGGATTTGTTTTGTTTTTAATTTTCTTTTGCTATAAGGGTTGGTTCTATAAAAAACTTTTCAATATAAAAGTTTTAGATAATATTAAGAGGATTTTTAAGAAATTTAAGCGGATTTGATATCTTCTGAATTGACAAAGTTATGAATTTTCTTCTTCTAAACCCCCCCCCTTTTTTCCCCCACTTGGGGCCATTTTTAATGATATCAAAAATCTGTCATACATAAATTTTTGGCCCTTTTCCTAGAAGTAATAATAACTTTAAACAGATTCGATACGTATCATAATTAAGAAATTAGGGTTTTTTGTTCTGTTTTCACAAAAAGCCCTCCATTCCCCCCCCCCCCCCTTGGTTCTATTTTGCCCATTAACGAACATGACCGAAAGTTTATGCCCCTTGATTTTATGTATCAGTTTCGAAGAGATTTGTGTAGAATTATGGGAGTTATCATGTCCATAAAAAAGTGACATAGATAGATAGATCGATAGATAGATAGATAAAGTTTTGAACTGGGGGTGAGTTTGGGTTCTGGGTTTCATGATCGGCGTAGATCTGCAAAAATTTTTGAAAAATTCCAACTGAAGTGAAAATGTAATAGGTAGTATTTCTTACGAAATCTACTTAAAACAACTTTAAGCATTTCACACCCATTCTCAGTATTGCTTACGAATTCTTTTGTGTTGCCTTGTATTTGGTTTATTGAATTTAAGTACACCACGTAGTAGACAAATACTTAGTTAATTTTCAAAACGCATACCATAACTGCAAATACACCCTCATTAGACGCACTTTCCGAAATATTTTACATGTCCCTGTAAATGATAGATAAATGAGATGCACTTTCATATTCTATACTTGAAGCATCCTGTAATAAACAGCAGTAATGTGTAACAGTTGTATCATATTTGATATAGTGCAACGTAATTAAACTATGCTGCGAACAGTTTTTCTCCGTAGAGCATTATATAAACGAATTATATTGTGTGACCCTGTCAATTAATGATAAATGCTTTGCACCACATATTCTACAGAAGGCATGCTTTAGTACCACCTGAGAAATTCATATCTGTTTCCCAGGGGTCGGAAAAACTACTTTTTGTTTGTAGCGAACTACAACTAGAACTACTTTATGAGAAATGTAGTTAACTACAACTGCAACTACTTGTTTTAAAAAGTAGTGACTACAAACTACTTTTCAAAAGTAGTCACTACTTCGCTACTTTTCGCTACTTTAGTTATCATCGCTAATGAATTGAACCGCAAACGATTTTCCCCATAGACCATAATGTAACAGAATTCTTTTGAATGTCCCTGTAAGCGAGATATAACTTCTACACACTTCATTTTCAATACTGAACATTCTATGGTAAACTTCAATAACATATAAAACTTTCATGGCAATCCGAGTATATTTAAGAGAGTTAGAGCACGGACAGACAGACAAAGCAAATTCATAGACACTTTTTAATTATGTTGGTGTTATGTTGGTTATTAAGTGTTAAAAAGAGGAAATTTGAAAACAAAAATTGTAATAATCTTACAATTTTATGAGAGTGCTATAGCACAGTAGCGCTTAAGGTGGTTCTGAAATTCCTTAATTCCTTGTTCAAAAACGCGAAACTTTCTGATTCATTATGCGACTCATTTTTAAACACAAAGGCATAAAATTGGCAGGCATGACTATGGAAGCAATTTGGAATCGAAATGACTTTTCCATTTTTTGATAAATAAATTACTTTTCGGGTTATAAGCGATTCGTGTCATTTTTTTCCCTTTCCCCAGCTGCGGCGTAGGAAATTCGGTTGAAAACGCCGAATTTGACAGTGTTTTCTGAAAAATTTTCTGTCTTTACCAAAAAATAAAATAAAATGAAATGAAATAAAGAATAATGGAAAACGTATTTCGGTTACAAAGTGTCTGAATAAGAACACCTTCATTTTAATGCGTTTCCGAACAAAAATGAATTAATGAATGTGTCATAAAGTAGCCAGTTTGGATTTGAGAACAATCTTAAGAGCGGATAGCCCTTGGTAAATTTGAATATATATTATTTTTTTAAAATAGAGCTAAATAGTTCTATTTCTTTAAAATTTAAATATAGTTCCTGAAAGCAATTTAAAAATTGAACAAGATCATATAGACTTGCATAAATTAAATCCTAGCTTTTCTTTGCATTTCTATCTCTTTTTAACACTTTCCAACCTAGTTGAAAAGTTTTTGACTTCGGTTTGTCTGGCCGTATGGCCGTCTCCGTCTGTCCGTGCTCTAACTCTCGTACATATATTCGGATAGCCCTGCAATTTTTATATGTTATTGTCGTTATCTATAGCATGTTCCCTATTTTGACTGAACTGTGTAGCACTTATAGTTTTTTTGCAGGGACACACAAAAGAATTCCTTTACATTACGGTCTATGGGGAAAAATCATTTGCGGTTTATTTTAATGATGTTACACAATTTCAAACACATTGTAATATATATATATTAATAAGGTGCATTACAAGAAGCTTAATACGGAATAGGGTGTGCATAGCACTTATAGTTACTTTACAGGGACAGTCAAAAGAATTCCGTTACATTACGTCTATGGAGAAAAATCGTTTTCGGTTTAATTAAATAATGTTTCACTATTTTAAACGCATTGAAATTTATATGTATCACTAAGGTGCATTACAAGAGGCTTACTACAGTATACTGTGTGTATAGCAGTCATCGTTCATTTACAGGGACACACAAAATAATTCTGTTAACAATAATTCCTGGAAGTGCGTTTTAAGTTGCTGAATGCGATTTTTAATTTAACTCACTTTTTGTCTATTACTTGGTGTGTACAAATTCTGTAGGTCATATACAGGGCAGCACAAAAGTTCGCGAACACATTTCCGTTTATTGACAGAAACTCCAGAAGGAGAATTTTAAACTGTGCTACGCGTTTCCTAACTAAACTAAAATTTAACATCCTATGTAGTCTATATACAAATCTATAGATCATATAGAGAGCTGAATAAAAGTATTCGGATATATTTTCCGAATATTGTATATGTTGGAAATATATATTGGGAATTCCTGAAATTACGTTTTTAAATAAATATGTTATGCGTTTTCGAAATTGTTTACTTAGATATTATCTTTCAGCTTATTAAACGGTAATGATTTGTAAAATTATTTTGAAAGCGTTGAAAAGTGTTACATAATCTATGCTTGACGCATGATTTTTCATTCTTGTTGATTGTTTCCCTTTGAAAACCCGAATTTCAACATACTGGGCTTTAGATAGATTCTGGAGACAAGCATATTTCACTAAAACACCAAACTAATCAATATCAAATCAAATATAAAACATTACAAATCCATTATTTTAGCGATAAAAAACCTGCGCAGCTAAAGTAAAAATAAATAGCTATAAAAATAAAATTAAGCATTCTTAGGCATTTTTTAAAATAATATATTTTTATTTCCAACCACCTTTGTTTTACCTATTGGAATCTTCAAAAAGAAATGTACAGTAAATTAATTTGTATGCATACATTGGACAAATATTTCACAACGATCAAAGAGGTATTAATACAATAATTTTTTTGTGATAATAAACAGTTCGATAAGAATATTTTTTGAACCAGGGATATTAATTCGAAAATACTCTTTTTAATGATTTATGAATTTTAATGAATAATGATTTAGATATTCGGTGCGAGATGCGATAGAAAATGCTAACTCACCTCAATGTGCAACTTCAGGTTGTAAGCAAATGATCTTGATACTGATAACTTCTTATTAATTGGACAAAGCTTACATGTTACAGAATAATAACCCCTTTCTTGTTATTCTATAACTTCAAAATATTCATTATATGCTGACCAGGGCAGTTCCATATTATTTTTGTCTGTCATTATATTACATCAATCTCAAAAGAAGAATCCTCTCATTAAAGCACAAGATCTAATAATGAGTAAGAAGACAAAGGGTTGCTAGTAAGAAAATTGATATTTTTGATGAGTGAGTAATTTGCAGTTTTATCAGCAAATCCAGCAAATAATAGATCACGGGCATGCTGACGCTTTACGTTTCAGCTGCTAGTTTGTTTGAAGGCAGAAATCGTTCCTTCCTATAGTTGCAATTTTCTCTAATAATAAAATGGTGTACTTGTTCTTTTTCTGTGCTTTTTCGAATATATCTATATTTTTTTAGAGTTCTAACGATATTAAACTGGTAGGTAGCGAGCAGAAATTTTTTTCGAAGGGAAATATTTTAGATGCTTGATTATTTATTTAATGTGACTAGACAGCAAAGAATACGGAACTTTAAAAAAAAAAAAAAAAAAAAAAAAAAAAAAAAAAAAAAAAAAGTTTTAAATTTTGTATATGGAGAGGTGGGGGAGATTTTAGGGGAAGGGGGATAATTTATATTACTGATTACTTATCGTCACTACAGAGCACTATTTAGGACAGAAGATTTTTTTTTATATAAAAATAAAAATAACTTAAAGACTTTAGATTTGTTTGTATGCTGGGGATGGAGGGGGAAGAGTAAATTATGGGAAGTTAGGGGAAAATTTAGATGATTACTTATATATTATTATGCAGAAACGAATGTGGCCATTTTTAAAAAAAATAAAGATTTCTAAATATTTGAAACTGTATGCTGGAGGAGGTACAGAAAGGGAAGCGTAAATTTTGGGGACAAGGAAATAATTTTTATTTATTGTCATTAGAGAGCAATATATGGAGCGAAAGATTTTACTTTTGTATAAAAATAAAGATTTTAAAATATTTTAAACTCCTTTATATGCTACTAGGGGGAAGCGTGAATATGAGAGGTTAGGGATAATTTAGATGATTTATGTTTAGATGGATCCGTTCTTCTTCTCTCTTTTTTTTTAAATAAAAATTTTACATTTCTTTGCTTGCTGGTGGTGGGAAAGGGAGAAGAAATCAGTGAGATAAAAAATTAACATAGACAAACGGCTATATTTTGGTAAAAACAATCGTAGTCGTATAAAAAAAAAATTATATTGAGACGATTTCTATAGATTTAAATGACAATACACGAATTTTCTGAGATCCAAATTGTGAAAATAACAATTAATTTGTGACCGTGCCCGTCGTCTATGGAGAAATCTAAGACACTGCAACTGAGATTTGTCGCTGACATTCGCAAATTGTTGTAGCGAACATATTTCGCACAAAAGAAACGAGTTATAATCACGTGATTTGAAGATTGGCACTTTTTTCCTCCCTCCAAAAGTAGCGTCAATGATCGCTACAAACTACTGATATTTTGTATCGCGCTACTCGCTACACTAGACATTTTTTAATGTAGCGCGCTACACTACAAACTACTAAAAAAAGTAGCGGGTACTATAGTTTCGCTACTTGTAGCGCTCTAATTCCGAGCCCTGCTGTTTCCTTATGCTTGTAACAGAAAACTAGTCCTTGGGGGCCACCGTAATACTTACCCATCATGGATATGCATAAAGTAAAATATTAAAATAAAAATGTGTAAACTACTTATAAAATGCATTGCAATTCAAATAAAATCGTGGCTTGATGACGTCATAAACTTTAAAGGCTCGATTACTGAATTGCTTAAAAGACACATGCATATAACTCCAAAAATAATAATCCTATTAACTAGCGGTTTATTGCATCTGATTAAGCGTCAAATTTCCAATTAAAATATATCTTTGAAGTGAAATTTGGATGAAATACAGGGTCCTGAAAAATCGAAGGATTCAAAATATCTCGGCAACTAATTATCCGATCGACTTTATGCTTTATGCAAAATTTGTTTTTTTATTGTCTTTTATATTCATTTCTTAAAATAAACAATTTTGAAAATTTTTATATACCTTTCATCAGAACGAATATTTCGAGAGTCCGAAAAAAATAGTCCCGGTTAATCGAGGTTATTGAAATTAAATAGGCTTCTTCCCATTATTACATACTAAGTCCATACCAAATTGCAAGTCTCTATCTCAATTTTTTCGGGAGATAGAGCGTTTACAGACACACAGACACATAGACGGACGGCAAAATTTTTTTTCTAAAAATATGTTTTTCGAAATCTCCAGTGTCTGAAACGTGCAAATCCGTCAAAAAAAAAAAAATTTCGATTTTCAACACGATTACAAGACTTACCCTATACTACGTATGAGGGGTAAGTAAAATGATTAAAATACGCCGCAAACAATTTTTCTTCGTAAACCAAAATATAACGGAATATTTTTGTTTTCCCCAATACACGTACTGTAAGTGCTACATATAACATATTCTACAGTAACCCTTTTCTAGTGCACTTCAATAATGCATAACAATGTCAGTATGTTTAAAATAGTGCAAGACCATTAAAATACATTACATATTGATTTTTCTACATAGACAATAATGTAACAAAATATTTTTGAGTGTCCCGGTAAATGAACTATAAATGTTACACACTTCCTTTTCAATACCGAACATGCCATGGTAAACCTCAATAACGTATATAAATTACATAGCAATTCGAGTATATTTACTCGATCTAGAGCATGAAAAGACAAACAGATGGACAGACAAACCCAATTCATAAACACTTTTTAACTATGCTGGAAAGTGTTAAAAAATAATATGATTAAATATGCTAGTGCTATCGGTGCTGACAACATATATGAATGTACTGTGTCCCTATCATGCATCATTATCAAAGAAGTTGTTGATAATTTTCAGTATTTGTTCATTCACATCTGACTTTAAATGGATAGAATTTGCATATTTTCAGAAAAAATATACAGTTCCACTCCAGACTTCTTATATACCCAATAATTTTGGATTTTCAAAAACAAAATTACATAAAAAATCTTCAACACATATATTAACCGATTGCTCAATTTTATATAAACCATGTTGTGATCCAAAGAAGACAAGATAAAATAAAGTATATGTGCTTGTACATTTAAATGCAATGGATTGTATAATAGAACAAAGTTTTTTTTTTTTAAAGAAAGAAATTTTACTAAAGAAGAATTTATTCATTTATTAACTTTTTTTTTAATAAGTGAAATATTTTTATCTAAAATGTGTTGTTACAATACCTTTTTCTGGTCATTTAAATGAAATTTTGATAAATATAATAGGTCGTGAAAAATAATATAATGAATTTTGCATTAACTGTAATAATTATACTATAACAATCCGTTAATTTTTATTGCTTTACAACAACAAATTTAGAAAACATAAAGATTCATAACAGCAACATTATGACAGTTTTAAAAGTTTTATCTGTTTATTTTCCTACTTATATAATATGTTCAAAGGCGAAAATGACTTGAACAAAGCTGACTTATCTAAAGTTTGTAAATAATTATATCCAGAAAAAGTTGCTAAGCAATCTTTAAAATAGTATCAGAAAGGTAAGTTTAAAATAAAATATTATTACTGAGAAAATTTAATTTCTGTTTTTAAAGGCTTACATATAGTGTAGACATTATCATCAACAGATTCCAATCCACAAAGAAAACCAAATAGAAAAAAAATTCGCATTAGAATAACTAAACTTACAGAATATATTGTAATTTTCTCATAAAAGCACATTCACCCAAATAAATTATCTTAATAAGATTTCATGGATTAAAATTTCTCTATTAAAGAATTTTTACGAAGCAAATTTACATGTTTACATCTACTACTTAAGCTAATATAATGTTGTATTTACATTATAAGCTTACATTTTATTATAAAATATTTATTCTGAGAAAAAGTTTGTTATTGTGGACTGGAAAGGGTAATGTGTAATTATGTTTAATGCATCTCAAGGGGAAATGTTGAATACATAAAGATATATCTAAACATTCCGGCTATTTGAATAATTTTATCATTTTTATTAGTCCTTAGAGGGCTTCTACATGCTACATTCAAAGGTACATTTATTTTAGGTTTGTGTAAAATATATTTCAGAAAAATATTCTAATCCCTTTACTAAATAATATCCAAGTTTCTGTATATAAATGTTGCTAAATTTTATACGTTTATTCGCCTTTAGAATAAGTATATTTTTATTTATTAAATTGAAATAATTGAATAATTAAAATTAGAGCTGGAATTAATTTTGTTCTAAGGCGTAGAAATTACGCTGAAAAATATCGTAGTTTGCCAGAAAAATTTCAGTATTTTCATACAATACATTTTTTAAATGAAAATGATTTCATCAATCAGTCAAAGGTAAGAAAATATGGATTCAGGGAATATACGTCAGAAATAATAGTTCCAAAAGATTAGTTAAAATGTGAGTATTACTAATGGCGTAAAATTTAGTTTTTATTTACACTGTAAAAATAAAAAAAATAATAAAAAAGTAAATAATAATAAAAATCTGTAAATCGTAATTTTTTAACTGGCCGAATTTTTCGTCCAGTTGAAACTCATATGATTTATTTAGCTATTAGAATAATTGTGTTAAAATTAATCCACTGAAATTACGTATCCAGCGTTTACTGGAGTTTAATTGCTTGTGTTTTATTCTGTTGAGCTAATTCAGATATCAGACTGGACACTATGATCAATTAGTTCAGCTTGGTGAAATAGGTCCTCCACATTTGTCCGGGATAACTCAGTTGTCAGATAATTGACAGCTTCCGCCAAGAGATATCTGGTTCGAATATTGGTTCAGATATTTTTAGTCCAGATAGAAAATTACAACTCATATGATTTATTTACCAATTAGAATAATTGTATTAAAATTAATCTACTGCAATTACTTATCCAGAGTTTACCGGAGTTTCATTGCCTGCGTTTAATTCTGTTAAGCTAATTCCGATATCAGACCAGACAATATGATCAATAAAATTAGCTGTGTGAATTAGGTCATCCAGATTTGTCCGGGATATCTCAGTTGGCAGAGAATTGGTAGCTTTAACCAAGAGGTCCTTGGCTGGAATCCTATCCCGGACATGTTTTTCCCAGTTGGGAAATTACAACTCATAATTTAATCGTGTCTGAGTGTAACAGTGTGTTGAACCTGCTCAGCAACTGGTCAACAACATTCTCGTGCCAAATATTTGCTAACTACAAAAAGGTATCACTACATTGTCTACTTCAAGAATGATGTTTCCATCCGCAGTTTCTTCGGTAATTAGATATATTTAATCTGTAACCGAAAAACACTATTTTTAAGAAAGCAAAAATATCGATCAATGTTTTCGTTTCTAAGAAAATATTTTTTGCTTCAATGTGCAAAAAGCGACTTCTGTGCAAAAAGCGACTTCATTTTTTTCGAAAAATAAATGATTTTGGAAAAAGAGTCTAGCTTTTGTATCAAATTGCATTTATTTTACCATTTCATTGCGATTAAAAAGAAAAACATTTTACTAAAGTTATTATCTTTATGTTATAAAACGTACTCTGCACAAAAAATGTAAGGAAACTGTAATTATTTATAAAACGAATTTTCATTATGCCTTATAAATTCTTTCTTTACTCCCCATCTTTAAAATTTCGCGAGTAGAAATTTGACATTTTATAGATTTTCTTATTCCCTTAAAAATGTCTGTGCAACTTAACCACAACAGCTCTGAATGGCAAAATGTTGCCCTTTATTATAATGTGGAATGAAGATTAAAAATTATTTTCCTGTAAACTGTATTTATACATTGAGACATCTTGCAATTTAAGCGAAATACTGCTTCATTTCCAAAATATCATACATTTTATTTATTTTTTTAATCTATTGACTCCTTGATTATAATCCGTTATGAAACTGAAATTTTTCATGTTCCTTTCAACTGTGTTGCATATTGTAAGAAAGATTGTTTTTAAAGAAAAACATGTAAACTATTTTTATTGAACTGGTTAAAACATAAATAAAAACAAACATTACAATTTTATACTACTATGAATAGTTTATTTTGTTCTAATAGCTTCATAAAATACATACTAAAAGTTTCACAAAAATTGTTAAATGTATTCAATTTAGCCGCAACGAGCTTATTGAAAAATCTGGTGTCAGATATTTTTATTTTAGAGGTATTTTTTAGAGGTGATTTTGTTTTATACAGAAGCAAAATAATGGTAAAACTTTTAATACGCTGGATGAAGATATTTTTAATCTAATTAAAAATTTGGTGAACCATTGTGCAAAATTCTCTACAGTCTGTTTAATTAATGGAATTTTGATGAAATATTAAATCGTTAGTTTTATGTTATTTCCGATTTTTTTAAATTTTGGTTGGTAGAGTTGTTAATAAATTCTTAAATCCATAATATGTATTTCCTTTTGCAAACTCAATAAAATGCAGTTATTTAGAAATTTTCAACACATAATCAAATATTATCATGTAAGAAAGAGAGTTCTATATTTTTTGTATATTTTATATATTTTTTTCTAACAACTCTTATTGATTTTTGCACTACTAACAGAAATAGCTTGATGGTTTTAGATATTGTGATCATCTTCGTCAGACGAGGTCTAAAAAGATTGGAAAGCCGTTGAATATGCAACCAGAAGTTCTAAGAACAATCAAATTTGATTAGGGTTTCGAACTCGACAACTCTTGATTATTATCAGCGACCTAGCCACTACACTGTCAAGTGTTATTGAAAGTAGAACGGCCACTGTATATCTAATAAATAAAAGTAATTCTGAAACACAAAATGCCCTCATTCAATTTGATTCTATTTTCTCATTTCTAGAACTGCAATAATAATAAAAAAAAGTTTCATTTTTTTCATCTTAATTGATAGAGAAAGTGGTTAATAAAGTTTTAACATGGTTCTAGGCATAAAATTCCGGAAAGGCAATCAAAGAAAACTAGTAAGCAAATTATTTCAAGTTAACAAATACGTTCAGTTTTCAAATGTTAAATAAGGTTCTACTATAGTTTTCTACTATATAGTTTTCTACTATATTTTCTACTATAGTTTCATCAATATCTAACGCTGTTGCTTTTCATCTAAAATGACATTAACATATAAGTATTTCACCTCCAGGCAATTACAAAAACGATTAATTTAGTTTTCTATAATGCGTACTAACTTCACAAAGTTAATTTTACAAACTAATCGCCATTTTAAACATGAATTAGTAAAGGGACAATAAATTTCTAGTCTTATATATCGCTTTGGTAAAGTTGCAAAGATAAACATAATACACAAATTACACATTTTTATCCTTTTACTGTGTTTTATAAAATTGTTTAAGGGTTTTATGGTTTGAAAAACGGAAAACAATTAAATTTAACTAAAGTGCAAAATTTTAACACGTTAGCAAATATTTTTCAGTATGTAACGGCAAAATAATGTTGTGTAACATAGTTTAATCATAAGTTGTATAGACTGCAATTTCATTAGAAAATTAGCATTTCAAGCACATTTATAACAGTTCGTATACCCCATGTTAAAGCATTCGATTAACTCAGAATTCTTTTCATATAGCGACCTTTGTGTAATTAATATAGAAATAAAGTACCTACAGATGAGTTTCAGGATCATAATCACCTTTAGATTTATTGCTAAATTAAATTTGAGTTCGCATTTGCATTTTTCTCTCGTTTTAGAATGTTTATTAAAACGTTTGAAAGCCCTTAGAGATTAAACGCCGGAGACATTGTTAAGCGCAACTACCTAGAAAATTTGCACTCATTAACGAAGATAATTTTCTATATGAATGCAAAATAATGGGGAATTTTTTTGAATAAATGGTTTTGTTTAACATTTACACACTAAATTTCATACGAAAAGTTCCTTGATTTTTTTATAAAGAACACATAAAAGATTTACTTTAAAGTGTGTAAACAATAAGTATAATACACAATAAAGAATTACACATTCTGTGTACAAGATGTAACTTCTTATTGTTGGTGAGCAGATGATTCTCAACCATATATACAGGGTGGTTAAAAGTAAACTGACGGTACTCAGAGGTTCATAGTTCCGGTTCTACTGATCGGATCCGAATGAAACTTGAAATATATGTTATGGAGATCACGCGGCCAAGGTTTTCGTAAAAAAAAAAAGTTTGAAATTTCGCTACCAGATGACGTTGTATGGCTAAAACCATATGCAAATGAGTACCTAATGTAATTTCGCTATAAAAGCAATACGTATGGTTCAAAAAAATCATACGTCCGCAGTGAACATGCTGATGAACAAGAAGGAACGCACATTGATAGAAAATTTTTTTATCAGAATGAGAGCAATGCTTCGGCAGCACTCCGTGCTTATAGGCGGATGAAATATGTTCTTAAATGAAGTTAGAGGCACGATTCGTAAGTTTGAAGGAGCCGGTCCTCTGGATGTTGCACCGGAAGCGGACGACGAGCAACTGAGTCGGCGATTGTGGAGGAAATGGCATTCAGAGTCGAAGCATCGCTCTCATTCTGATAAAAAAAATTTCGATCAATACGCGTTCCTTCTTGTTCTTCTTGTTCTCTTCACTGCGGACGAATGATTTCTTTGAATCATACGTATCGCTTTTATAGCGAAATTACATTAGCTACACATTTGCATATGGTTTTAGCCATATAGCGCCATCTGGTAGAGAAATTTCAAACTATTTTTTTTACGAAAACCTTGGACGCATGATGTACATAACATATATTTCAAGTTTCATTCGGATCCGATCAGTAGAACCGGAGCTATGAGCCTCTGAGTACCGTCAGTTTAATTTTAACCACCCTGTATAATTACAATTGCAAAAAAGATTTTAAATGTTGTTTCACAACATATTCAAACCATTAACAGCAAAATAGCTGTTTTTCTAAAAGTTATGACGTCTAAAATTTTATACGTTTTTTGAATACTGTAGGAAAAACAAATATTCGGTAACGAGTAAAACATAAAATATTCATTTTTGTAACACTAAAACTTATCGTGTAATGATATTTCTAATTTTATGCATTTTCTGAGAAAAAAATTTAAAGAATCATTCACAGATATATAGAGTAAGTAATTGCAGATGGTCTGGGATGTATTGTAATGTTATATTTGCTCTATAACTCGCAACTCGAAAAAGTCGCATGTCGGTCTCACTCAGATAAAAAATTCTGTGTACAAAAGAGTACATTCAAATTGTTTTATTTTATGTGGTCTTATATTACTACAAGTTTTCTACAATATATTTTAATAAATTGCAATAGACTTTATAATGAAATTTATTGTCTTTACATGTATTACGTTTTTGCCAAAAAAGCATTATTCTTCCAATGCCATCTTTTTCAAATCTTCTCTTAATTATTAACGGTACTTTTAACTATTGTGATTTAAAACATCACAATTTATCACCGCTCTTTTGCTTTGTAAATTTTTAGTTTATCCATTTTTTATTTATCAAATAAATATAATTGATAATGCATAATCCAGACTGAATCTGCATCAATGTTAGACACATATATCTTTACTTAGAATTTGAAGTATGGCTTTTCTACAAAGGTTATTTCCGATTATAAATTAATCCGTTGAGTGAAAGGATTTTTAATATCGTGTGGATAGTAGAAGATCCCATTTAAACATTAAGGGAAGGAATGCATAACTACGCAAGAAACTTTACTTTATTGGATAATTCATTCAAATATAGAATTAGATATGTTGCATTTAGAATTAGATATATATTTTCTTGCTTTTTTTCATAAACACAGTTTCAATAAACTATTTTTAATTAAAAACGATTATATAAATTCAACCAGCATTCAAATCCGTTAATTACTGAATTTATTAATTTATGTTTATTTGTGTGTATAGAGGAAAACAAATTTTTATGGAGAAATTGAATGAGTAGTGTCGAAAAAATGTTGTTCTACTGGTTTTTGGATAAAACTATTAAGTTATTAATAAAAGCTAATCACAAAAAGGAATTCGATTTTTTAATCAAACTCAAAATTTGTTAGTTTTAATGCAGTCATTATCGCTTAATATTTACAAGTCGTGTAACACATAGATACCCAAATCTGAAATAAATTCGAATTTAATATATATTAGTCAATCCCATGTCTAAGTATAATACCAGTTTTTTTAATTATTATTATTAATATTTTAGGAAATGCGTTCTTAAACTGAAGTCAATCGGCATATTTAAGGTCCACGAGCTAGCGTTAGAATAAGGAGAATCTATGTATTTATGTATATATGTTCATGTAGAGGGCCAATTGATATGTTATTTAAATGGCATATGATATAATATGCCAAAAACCATAGTACCTTCTAGTCCCGAATAGTATAGAAACACCTAGGTCTCAAAGTGTTAAGAGTTTGAAGATATCAAAACGTAAACAGAAATGGGCGTAAACAGAGTTATCTTAATATTGTATAATACTCAATATTTGTGTATTTTTGAAATTGATTTTTTGGTAAGAATCACTGCTAGAAAATTTAAAAATTATCGTCTTTCTTGAAACCAAAACAAAAGCTTAGTGTGTTCAGTCAGTAATCCGCGAGTTGAGGGACTGTGTAGCAACCAAACTTCTCTAGTTATATTATCGAGCACGATTACAATACGTGCTATTGTCTCTCTGTTCAGATTGCAAATTTATCGGCAAAATCGATTCCTTTCAATAAAAACACACGTATAGGCTCAATCAGCAAAAATTTTGACTCTAGATATATCAAAAGAATTAAGAAACTTAAACGCGAAGAACCAAAAAAGACAGATTTTGAACTATCACACTTAGACGCCGAAACAAGTTCCGAATTACTTGATTTATTTATGGAATATGCCGATATTTTTAGGAAATGCTTATTTGTTATAGACCGAACAGATGCAGTTCAACCTGATTTTATTGGATATTCGCTTATAATAATTGAATATTTATAGGATATTTCACCCTTACGTATCGAATTTTATTTTTTTTATTTTTTTTCCCGAACTTATTACCACAGTCTCAAATATAATTTCACTTTTTTGGTGTGATAAGCAAAATGTTCGGAGTATATCAGAGGAATCCTTTACCTACCGATAGTCACAGTATCGGCGGCTATCAAAGGACTCTTTTACATATAATCGTTTTTCCTTTTCTGGTTCTCTTGCTCCATAAAAATATTCGAAGGTTTAAGTTGTTGCCCTTTTCCAATAAGTGATCTTTATCCCGAATCTAGATTTTTACTGCTACCTCAAATAGTTTCCAAAGCCCTTTCCTAATAAACTTTCGTTGCACTGTTAAATATGTGTATCAAACTGTCCAGTCATTCGACCGCTTTTATAGAAAACGGTTACATAACCGTAATTTAAATTTATTCTGACCATATTATTGCCCATATTATGATCAGAATAGCGTTTATGTCATTTTCTATGGTAACCGCCAGCAGGCGATAAAAGAGATATATTTTTTCGTTCAGTGGCAGTGGATAAAAAGAGCCGTTACCATAGCATCGGGACTCAAAAATGTTTTTAGCTTGAAGTATGATAAAAAACGAAGTCGCTCATTGTATTAATTTTCGCTTATTATTCTATTAAATAAATATAGTAGAATTATCTATATATGGATGTTTATTTAGTGGAGAATCACTAATCATTTTGCCCTAAATGGTGACCATGGACTCTTTAAATGTAGCTTTCGCAGGTCAAGTGGGTATACTTCGATAAAGATATCATTCGAAAATCTTCATCTTTAATGGAAGCGTCGTTCCACGTTGGTGAAAAGTAGAGCTCAAAAATATGGCGATCAATATGCTCAATGAAAATCAGATAAGTTCTTCTGAATCATTTTTCTGTTTTTTTTTTCTGTTGTTAGAAAAGTTTATTTCGCGAATTTTATTTTGATTTAATTGTGCTATTTTTTCTATGTTGGTAACTATTAATCATGTCTAGTGTCGAGGCCGTTCAAATTCCTGTTTATAACAAATCCGACCCTTCGTTATGGTTTATAATGTGCGAAAGCACATTTGCTCTTGCTACCGCAAAACCAATAACGAAATATCTTACTAAATATAATTATGTAGTATCCCATCTCCCTCCGGACATTGTGTCATTAGTTCGCGATATTCTTACAAAACCCGATGCTTCTGATCCTTTCGCTAAATTAAAAACTGAAATAATTAATCGTTGAGGGGAATCTTCTCAGCAGGAGATTCGTAAACTTTTATCTGGAGAGGAATTGGGAAACCGTAAACCCTCTGAATTATGGCGTGATATGAAACGTCGCGCCGAATCTCTTAGCGTTAACGAAAATTTAATGATGGAATTATTTCTTCAACGTTTACCGTCTTCGGTACAGTCAATTTTAGCCGCTGTTTCAGATCTTTCTTTAGATAAAGCAGCTGAAATTTCTGATAAAATACTTGAAGTTACCCCATCACCTGTTGAAAAATTCGCAGTTTCCAAAATAAATGATCAGTCGCTCGAAAGTAAATTGTTTCACGAAATTGAAAAATTAAATGAAAGAATTGATCAGCTTTCAAATTTTCGAGGTCGATCACCGTTCCGCGGAAATAAAAATCATCGTAACAGAAGTAATTCAAATAAGTGCGATTCATCTGTGTGTTGGTTTCATCGTTGTTTTGGAGATAAGTGTAGGGAAGAAAAGTGTGTTAAACCTTGTTCATGGACTGGACAAGAATGCAGCAAAGAATAGAGGCGACGTATTCTTTGCCACAACAATCACGTCGCCTATTTATTAAATACCAGAAAACAAATGTTTCCTTCTTGGTCGACACAGGCTCAGATGTGTCATTATTATCCACTGATAACTGTCAAAAAAGAAATCCCTCCCAACAAAATCTCTTTGCGGCAAATGGATCAACCATTAATATTTATGGACAAAAAACACTCTCACTGGACTTTAAATTAAGGAGATAATTTAAATGAACATTTCTGATTGCCAATGTCAGCACACCCATTCTTGGAGCTGATTTCCTTCATTATTTTGAATTGGTGCCTGATCTTCGTAATAAATGTCTTCGGGACATAAAAACTAAATTTCAATCCATTGGCCATATAAAGCATACAAATGTCCATTCAGTAAAGACTGTTTTTAGTGATACTGTTTATCATAAACTCCTACAGAAATTTCCTTCTATCACAAAATTGCCTGATCCAAATCAACCCGTGAAACATAATACGGTACATCATATAATAACAAAAAGTCCTCCTGTAGTCGCAAAACCACGGAGGTTAGCACCCGATCGCTTAAAAAGTGCAAAACAAGAATTTCAAAACATGATGCAATTAGGACATCTGAGACCTTCTAGCAGCAACTATGCGTCTCCTCTCCATATGGTACCCCAAAAAGGTACGTTGGAGTGGCGACCCGTTGGTGACTACAGGACTCTTAATTCTCAAACAATTAAAGATAAGTACCCAATCCTTTGTATAGCAGATTTTACCAGTTTATTACATGGTTCAAAAATTTTTAGTCAGGTTGTCCTTATAAAGGCGCACAATCAAATCCCGGTCAACCCAGATGATATTCATAAAACTGTTATATGTACTCCATTTGGATTATACGAAAGTACACGAAGGCAATTTGGATTGTGCAATTCTTCTGCGACGTTCCAACGTTCAATTGCTAATGCTACTCTTTTGAAGCATCCAATTCCCGGCGCTCAACTTAGTCTATGGGTAGATGCGTTTGATGTCGCAATTGGGGGTACTCTTATGCAGCTTTCGGAGAATAATTGGGAACCAATAGCTTTCTTTTCAATGAAGCTCAATTCAAGCCAACGTAAATGGTCAACGTATGATAGGGAATTATTCGCTATTTACTCTTCTATAAAGAAATTTCGGTACATGATAGAGGGGAGAAATTTTCAAATTTATACTGATCAAAAAACCGCTAATTTATGCATTTAAGTAAAATCCCCATAAATGTTTGTCCCGGCAATTACGTCATTTAGATTACATTTCCCATTATTCCACTGACATTAGACATGTACCAGGTTCCAAAAACATTGTCGCAGATTGTCTTTAAAGAATTGAAATTGATTCTATTTCAAAATCTCCAACTTTAAATTTTGATGAAATCGCAGAAGCTCAGAAAAATTATTCAGAGCTACAAAACCTGCAGAATAATACATCGCTCAAATTGGAACTGAAACCTTGCCTCATTTATGATCGTAGCTTGCTGTGTGATATTTATACAGGTACTAAACCTTGACCTTTAGTTCCTTGTTCCCTTCATCAGCTGATCTATGAACATTTGCACAACCTAGCCCATCGAGGCATAGCAGCCACCACAAAACAAATTTGTTCCAGATATGTATGGCCAGATATGAAACGTGACATCAAAAACTGGGTTCGTTGCTGTGAAGCGTGTCAAAGATAAAAAATATAGAGGCACACCAAAGTAGCTCTAGGCACGTTATCTCTTCCTGATGCACGTTTTTCTCAGATCCATATAGATATCGAGAGTCCTTTGCCCCCATCTGACGGTTACAGATATCTTTTAACGATCATAGACTGATTTACCAGATAGCCAGAAGCCATACCCATACTTGATACACAAGCTAAAACTGTTTGTAGTGCCATATTCAAGCATTGGGTTTTAATATTTGGTTGCCCTTCATTCATAACCACGGATCAAGGCCCCCAAATGCGATCAGCGATATTTCGTAAATTTACGAAAATGTTGGGATAGAATAAGATCCGCACAACGGCATACTATCTGATATCCAATGGCATTGTCGAAAGATTTCATCGGCATTTAAAGTCATCCATCAAAGCTCACGAAACCAATAGGTGGACTGAAATATTGCCGATAGTTTTACTAGGCAGTCGTACAGCAGTGAAGAAAGAATAAAATTATGTTGTTGTTACACTTTTGAAAATTATTTCACATTAATTATTTTATAAAACTGTTTATTTCGATAAAATAAAATGAAATTTGTAATCCACTACATATTTAGTAAATTTAAAATAAATAAATTAATTAATAAAAATTCATGTTATAATTTTTTAAGATTAGTTTGCTGCCCAAATGTTTAATTAACCTGATCTATACGCAATGTAGTTAAATTTTCGTAAATATTTAACAATCAATACATATAACGTACATTTGATAGATTTTATTTAGCCTCAACTGTGTTCCATTTATAAAACTCATCTGTATTAGAGTAGCAGTTAAATATATGCCTTGAATTGGCAGAATGGATTATCTAGGCATTTAATAGAAAATCAGCTCAGATACAATAAAATGCATTATGTTATCCAATTCAATACGATTAATTTAGTTCAAGTAGATAAAATAATTACATTGATATAAACCATGGCAATTCGAATTAGCTTCAGAGTCTGTAGCAAATAGATATTTTAAATAAAGGGAAATAGATTCTACAGCAGAATTATACACAAAAATGATATTTTTTTTTTCTTTCCAAATTAGTGTCCAAGTAACCTCATTATTAATGTAGAAAATTTTAGAGTCTATTTTATACTATGTCATATATCCTAATATAAGTAATATGGAAAATATTTTAAATATTTTATGACATTTCAATGTGTTGCCACTGGTATAAATTATACAATATCAGCAAAATTACATTTTTTCTGGAGAAAAGAGTATGATTGAAATAACTAATATTAAATATAAATTCGTACTTAATTTGTGCTTAGAAATTGAAACATGACAAACACCATATCCTATCATAAAGGCTGTGAAAGTTTCATAAATATTATTTGTATAGATTTTGACTAAAATAGTTTACTTTTACTATGTACTGTCATATTTTGACAGAAAAAAAATGAATAATTTATGTTCGACAGTTGCACCATGGAAAATTATACATATAAAGACAGAAAATTTACTTAATGGTACATAAAAACAAGAACAATTATATGAACTTGTAAAATTTAATTATGATTATATAACAATGTAATAAATTATAACACCTTATAATAATGTATTTAGCATTTAAAAGAAATATATGATTATATATACATAAAATCGACGTTTCGATCGGCATCTGCAGCCGTATTTAGCATGTAAAGTTATAGCGAACTGAAAGTCTAGAGATTAAAACATAAAGTATGAGAGACAAAGAATTGAATTTTTGCCAATAACATGATTAAAAGGATGTCGTGGCAACATCTAGTTAATAGAACGGAAAATAAGTAAATTTTCTTCCTTTATATGGAAAAAAATTTATTTTCAATAAATATATTTGGAATTAATTTAATTAATTTTATAATACTGGTGAGCGTCAGTGTGTATAAATAAACAGATTCTTGAAATTCAAAACCTTAATTCAATCAGATGTTCAAGAAAGCATATTTTACTTTCTCTACAATATTACTGAATGTAAACAAAATATTTTGTGCATAATATTCGACGATTTATTTATTTTTCTCAATACTTTTATTTATTTTTCGTAGTAACAGATTATTTAGTCTATAAATATTTGCGTCATTTAAAATTATCATAAAAATTAAAGTCTACCTGTACGATATGTTAAACTAATCGAACTAAATGGTTAAAAAATGCATGATATATAACAAAATGGATCAAGATGTCGAAGTCACAAACGTTCATGGATACTAAAATGACGTTTACAATCAGATAATTAATAAAATTAAAAATCATATTAAGGTCACATAATAAAATCCCTTACAGCAGGCGTTTCAAGCTCTGTACACGCTCCTCATACAAATGTCAATCAAAAACCAAAACTGCCAATGTTCACGTTCAAAATATGCATTTAGAATATTGAACCAGCAAGGGTATGATATTTTAATCACAAGTTCCCGTGGATATTCGCGTGACAGTGTAGACTAAATATTCTGTTCGAATTGTATATGCTCCGTTTAGGGAAGATTTCTGTAATATTGTAAACCAATAATCTGGAACAGTGATTCCCAACCTTTTTTTCGACATGCATCCACCTAAGCATCTTTAAAGTCACGATGCCCCCACCACCTCTTTCCTCTGTACTTATAATTATTGTATAAAAAAGTAACTCCTTTTCACAGGAGGAATCTAAAGGAGCGTTAACTATGATACCGTTCAAACCATTTCAAACATATTTTAGGTTAAATGTCTGCAACATAGACAATTTTAGAAATTTACTTAAGTAATTTCCTAAAAGTACAAGTATCTTTCAATAAATAGAAATAAAAACAGCGATGAATGCAATATCATGGGATAAGTTTTAATCGGCTTTGGACATTCGTTAAAACATTGTCGTTTGATTAAACATTGTAGTTAATTAAAAATTAACGAAAAAACTTATCAATAAACACTCCATAAGATTGCAGTGCAGAAGTTCCGCATGGTTCTACTCGTAAAAAAGTTGTTTTTATTTGACGACATCGCAATATGCAGCTTTATTTTTATTTAACATTGGAGAGAAAATATTATTTTCGAAAAATGCCACCGAAATTAAAATTTAAATTGTATTGTTCATATGGATAATTTCTCATGTAACTTGTCACTTACTACTCTTATGAAGAATCTTGTACTTCACTGATGACCAGAAAATCAGAGACAGAACCGATTGAAGAAGTTTCGTCAAATATCTAATGAAATTCGTAAGGAAATGCCCGAAATGCCATTGAACTTTGAGGTTGTAAAGATAATGTTTGACTTCATGTTTTCCAGTGAAGATTTTGTCGCGAGGACAATTAGGGGGGGGGGGGGTGGGCAATAATAATTTTAATAATAAAATAATATTTTCGATCATCCAAGTAACAGAAAATGCTAAAAATAGTCTGTCACTGTAGTAAATGACTATGTGGGTCCCGTTCAACATTTGGCTTCATTTGTGTAAGCAGAGCAGGTATATTCATGAAAATGTTAACATTTCTGTGAAAAATTCAAATTTTTTTTTTCTAGCATGCAGAGTTTTCAACCGAATTTAACATCTTGTGCAGATTTAACATCTTGTTTAGGGGTTGTAACCCATGAGCGGTCTAAAACAAATATTCTTAATACTGAATTTTCGTATTCAAATTATTCACAGAGTCTTTGGACCAGAATACGAGACGCATTACGACATATAACAGCATCAACTTGTAATAACCCCATTTTCACCCAACTGATTGCCCGCCATCTTAACGATTCAGGTAAACGACATCTCCTACATATGGACAACAATGTTTTAGGACCAACAATTGAAGATCCACAAGCATAAAAAATTCCACACAAATTTACAATATTGGGATATTCACAGTTTTTCCCGCCTGCCATATATGTGTCCAATTCTTTAAAAAATAGAGATGGGTATAATTGTTGCATGGTTACTTAAGATAATAAGTTATTTAAGATCATTCATATAAAACATATTTTGTACATTTATTTTCATTCTTTTAATAGGGAGTGTCTAAAAACTGGTTGTACCTTAACTGTTTGGAGGCCTGTGTAATATAGCTCTTTTATAACTTAATCAACAGAGAAGCCTGGGCAATGCAGCTCGACCAAGATCTTGACACCTGACAGAAGATGGCAATAATATAGTTTCAATTGTCTGCTTGAGAGAAGTAAAAGTAGCTACATACAATAATATAATTAATTTTGCGCTAAACCAAGTTCGCTTAGATCAACAAGTTTACAGTGGACACGATAAAGAAAGAAACCAACAGATACTACCACCCAAACAATTTTCACTCTGTTAGAATAAAGCTCAACTATGATACACCATCCATTGAATATAATTTAAACAAGTTGAAAAACAACTTTCTTCTCTTCATTATGACCTAATTACCTGGTATACTGGAGTTTCTATGTTATATCACACTCTCATCATGTAAAACGCTACAGTTAGAGCTCGGATGAATGAAATTAGTGCTGCAGTTCGCAGACATGTCTAACAAATAAGAGTGAATTATGCCAGTCGGTTAGCTCAGAAAGAAAAGCATTGGCACGGCAAACCAAGGTTCTACGCGTTCGAATCCCGCACCGGACATATTTCGCTGTGTTCGAATAAAGTTCAACTATGATACTCCAGTCATTGAATATGAAACAGATAATATTTTGTAATCAGATCTAAGTCCAAGTTTGATGTGTATCTGATTTTGTGACACAGACTTTTAACATTATTTAGCTAGTAATTGTTTTTTAAATTAGTTTTATTACAAGTAAAATTTGATATTTCGTGACTTTATTCCTGATTTGCCTAAACTGATAAAACTGACACTAATATATTTTCTAGCAAACGCATCAATTTTTAATATGTGTTTAAAAATAAGAAGTTGCTGCATTATACCTTAATATAAATTATGAAGTTATGTAAATGTAAAAACATTAAAAATGCATAGGATTTGAAGCAAAAAAGATCTTGAACTTTAACCAAAGCATAGAAAATTATATGAGTTCTCATGTGAAGAAAAAATATTCCCTGACTAAACACTTGCTTTAAGAGCTAAGTCAAACATTAAGAAATCTTAATAAAAAATTATATTGTATAAAAATACTCAGTCGCTGTGTTCATTCCTTTAAACAACAGTGGCAATTGCTGCTTACACAAATAGTTTTTCTTTCTTATTTATTTCACTTTCTAGATACTGAATCGATTTTTATCATTTGAAGAAAACATAGTCTCTTACTAAAATTCAATAATGATTAAAGAAAATGAAATATTAAAAATTGTCACCAGAATTTTAAAAGAACAGAGGCAGGGAATAATTAGCATGCTTTTACATTTAAACAAAACAGCTGCAATCGCTTCTTAAGCAAATATATTAAACCTTTAATTAGTGCTTTCTCCGAGCTTTGAGTAGTTTTTATTATGTTATTCAAACAAGATAGCAATAAAATATGACGCATATATTTTTCCTCGAAAAAATTAAAAAGGTAAGAAATGCTTCAATGTGTTTTATAGTCAATTTTAAAAGAAGGGAATTTAATGGGCATAAACATTTGTTTAATAAGCAATTGAGAAAATTTAAATTATGTTCTTATGTGAAATACCTGAAATGCATGTTTTTAACTTCTTATGAAATGCTTTTTTTTACTTGTTCAAAATATTTCGTTTAGATGCGTGTAAATTTTTTTGATAAGAAATATTATACAATACTTTATGAGTCATCTGGAAAATATAATTATGAATTCTTAAAAATTGCCTACTTTTAACAAAACATTTAGAAAATAAAAATATAACATCTTTTAAAATATAAAATGAATGTTTTCATAGCTAAGGCGAGTGTCTATTTTTATAACTTTCAACTTACATCTTATATAGAATCCTTTTAAATAAAAAAATATATCCTAATCATTGTTGTATCTAGAAAATTTAAAATAGAATACTCAAAGACTGATTAATTTTATCTGCGGAAATAGCAGTAATTGTTTAATCTAAAGAAAACTCTAAACAATAGTGATTAGCCTTCATTTTATGTTTTTTGTTCTGTAAAATTGTTTGTTATCTCCAACTGATTATGCGAAACCTAAATAGAGACTTAGAGACAGATATTTCTTATTGTAGATCGCGAATATTCTGATGGGTTTGTCATTGAGTTTAGTGTCATACAATATGGACATTGTAATTTTTTCAGCACTCGAATGCATATAAAGTGATACTTAACTACACATGGGGTTAGCGGTGAAAGTTAAATAATTAAAAATGATTTTTTTAAGAGTTAGAGCTTCTAATCTTTGAAATTGATATGCTACTGGCTGCGACTGTGGCAGTGTAACCTAAAAAGAAATAAATATTTTTAAATTTCTCGATTGTTTCGGAATTAAGTATGAAATCCAATGAATAACAAATCAATGTTTTATGCATAAAATTAGAGATAAATAGTAAGTAATTTCGAAAAATTCCGAATATCTGACAGAGATAAAAGGAAATTTCAAAGGAAATTGGATGAATTTGATAATAAACAATTACAGTGATTTTTAAATAATGGGTATACCGTTTCAATATTTGACTTATGCACAGAGGCAACAAGATGCAAACGTTACGAGATAACTATACCATAAATATTTAGTTGACTCCCTAGCTGGGATTAAATATTTTGAGCAGTTGAAGGTGTTTGTATAAAAGTATTGTTAGATGTATTTAAATAGTTACTTTTTAACCTTTTGATTTGGTAAATAAATAAATGGAATATTATTGAAATTGTATTTAATTCCACCTGTCCGTTTATTTTTGCTAAACCTTTCGAAAATTACCATAAGGTAAATGTAATAATAGTTGGCCCCATTGAGATAAAATGCCTTACGCATAGCTTATTTTTGGTTCTAAATGAAATATTATAATTTGGTTATATGCAGCCATCTTTCTTTAGTCATAAACCATCACCAAAGAATTGTGGGTATTTTTATTGAATTTGTAATCAGTCATTTCTTTTCAAGATAGGGGTCAAATTGCCATTTTTCCTATTTTTTTGTTAACAGATGGCAATTTTTTTAAAAGGCAACTATTAATTTTTTTTCTAAAATTATAAGGCTAGAATATTAACAGGGTAAATAAACTAATGTTTTTGAGTATAAAAAGTAAATAAATTTGTGGCTTTTAATTAATTTTAATGTGGCCGACCATTCGGTACTAATTTTGTTTACATGTCCAATAGTCGGCCACCAGGAGCTGAATACTGAATACATAACTTATTGTACTTTTTTGAGTTTATTTTTAATTTTTTGGTAGATATAACTTTCTCTACATCTATAATAATATTATATTAAAAAAATCTTTTTTTTACGTGTATGTTTGTTTGTTTGTAGGGGAAACTACTGGAACTACCGAAAGAATTTCAAAAGTAAAGGTGGCAGTCTCTGCTCCTACATAGACTATAAGCCACTTTTCGCAAATAGATGGATAAGCAAAAAACATTCCAAACTTGCCCTTTTTGTGATATTGAAAGAACTAGTAACTTGGAATTTGGCATGGTTGTTGTTTTCTAAAAAATTCGAAATTTAACAGTGTGAAATGTGTGGAAAAAGTTCTAAATTACAATTTATGTAGAATTGTTAGGAATATAAACTTGAAATTTAAGATGTCTGTTACTTTTAAGACGTAAATTCTGTATCAAGGCAATTCAAAAAAGGGGGAATTTAAAAAAAATGAAAAAAACTGTGAACATTCTAAAAACATTCTAAATTACGATTTATATGGAATTACTAGGGATAGAAATTTAAAATTTGCCATTTCTGTCATTTTTAATATGTAAACGCTGGTACAAAATAGTTTCTAAAAAAAAAACGAAATTTGAAAGGGTACAGGACCAAGCAAACGTTCTAAAGTTTCAAAATCTGTGATAGTTTTGGTGCTGGAAACGTAAAATTATGCATGGTGGTTAATTTTAAGACATAAACGACCGGCTAAGAAAGGTTTATAAAAATTTGGAAATTTCGAATGCTGAAATGAAAGGAAAATGCTCTGAATTATGCTTTTGTTTAAAAATTTTAGAATAGAAACTTGAAATTAGACACGCGTAACCTTTTCCATACGTAAGTGGTCTGATCGTACCCGAACATTTTCTAAAAAATTCGAAATTTAAAAGGAACTAAAAATTTTCTAAAATTGCAACTTCAAATTTGGCATGGGGGTTTACTTTTAAGATGTAAACTCTCGCAAAGAATGGTTTCTATAAAATTCGAAATTTAAAAAATTGAAATTATCAACAATTGTTGTTTATCATTGTAAATTATGGTTTATTTATAATTAATAGGGATAAAAAACTGATATTCGATATCAGGGTTACTTTTAAGTCGTAAATACTCGCACACAGTAGCTTTTTCGTAAACAAAAATCTAAATTTAAAATGGGGAAATGAATAGAAAAGCTCTAAAATCCAAATTATTTTTGACCCACTAAACCGAATCCAAAATTTCTTACAGGATAATACTGTCACTCAGGAACGTAAAACACATGATGATTTGCGATTATGATTTATTTGTAGTTGATAGGGTGATTGCTAGATACATGAAATTTGACATGGCTGTTACTTTTAAGATGAAAATGCTCCAGCAGATCATATTCTAACATATTTAAAATTTAAAAGAGTGAAACGAATAGAATAGGGTTTAAAATCACGATTTCTTTTGTACTACAGAAACGACTTCAAATCTTGTTCTGGGATAAAAATGATGCCGTTCTCCACTTAAAAATAAGCTATATTTTATCTCTGTACAATCGACCTGATAAAATGAAAAATGTTCTAAAATCACATTTACTTTGAATTTGTTAAGGACTAAGAGCAAGAAACTCCTTATGGTGATGGATTTTAAGACATAAATGCTCATTAAGAACGTTCATCAAAGTATTTGATATTTAAAAGAAAGAAACTATTGGAAAGCGCTCTATAATTATGATTTTTCTCCTAAATTGAAAAGAAATTTTAAATTCGACAAGCAAGTTTCTATGGGATGTGATGCTCCTAAAGATGGCTCTATTTTAAAGATTTTCAAATAAATGAAATCGGAAGAAAACGCTCTACAGTTATATTTTTACTATGATTTCCCAAAAAGAGTCTGCCTAGAAACTTTACATTTGGCATAGAAATAACTAAGACAGAGATACACAAGAACAATATTTGTATTTTTAATTATTTTTTTTATTTAAAAGAAAAGTAAAAATAAATAGTTTTAAATACCATGTTAGGAACAACGTTTTGAGCAGTGGGATAAACATAGGTACGAGCAAACATTATAATTAATTCAAATGATAGTAATAAAGAAACATGATTTCCAATAAGGAAAGGAAGTATTTCACATTCAACATTTAGCCGTACACAAATGACAATTAAGTATAGTAAACTAATGTTTTACCACTTATTATTTCTAGGTGTTTGATTTTTATGGTGTTTAAAGTTACACTAATATTGCAAAAAGAAAAGCTTGATTTTTATAGAAAATAAAGTCTGAAACTACTGAACTGATTAAAAAAAAATTCCATTAAACGATAGCTTATAAACAGAGTTTCCAAATAGACTGCATTGTATCTGTTTTCTAGGAAGGATGCGCATTCAAATGCGTTGCAATGACGATTTCCGCATTATTTCAAGTCACATTCACCTAATGCGGTACTAAAATGACGTTTATTCAAATTGTTACTTAATTCAGTAATATTTAAATTATTTTAAAAAGTATAATTTCTCCTAATGTTAATTGGTACACAAATACCACTTGCCATATTTCAATTATGCGTGCAAAACCGTTGGTTTTGATAAATGGAAAACTTGTTACCTGATTGTTTTATCCAATAGCTAGCCGCTCTATTAATAAGAGGCTAACTACTGGGATTTAGAATCCTTTTCACAGCCTCTATTAAACTTAAATAATAAAATAAAATAAAGTAAGGAAGCTTTCTGCATGTGTCACTTTTAATTGAACTGCCACATTAAGATTTACGTTACACAGCAAATTAATTTGGCTGAAATGTAAAGAGGTATTGTGTTATTAATTTCCCGTAGTTTAACACTCATAAAGTAATCATTTACAAGATAATATGAAAAATTTAAAAGAAAATGTTTATGATTGATGATTTTGATTGGCGTAACTTTGAAAAATAAGACTAATGAGAAATAACTTGAGATTCCCAGAAGAATTTTCAAAAGTATGCATTTATGTATGGCACTGTTAAAAATGTTTTGCTGTTTTTAAAATGTTCTACTTAAAGTTATTTACAACCATCTGGAAAGACCAAGCTGTGCTCGTTAAAATTATCTTTGTTTTCAACACGATATAACAATAAATTCTCTGTACAACATATACCAATCAGTTCTATGTACCCTGATTGATTAAATTCTGTTTTTGAGAACGTTCTATGAACTCTGATTGGTTGAATAATTTATCCTCGCTGTTAGTGGGAATTTCTAGAAAATTCCTTCAGATTCTGAAAACCGATCTGTTCGCCAAATGTCGCCATAATTTTGCGAAAATTCGAAACTTGATACATTCTTACATTTGACGGTAAGCATGTGCTTTGGAATTAGTAATCTTGGTAGTCGATTTTATGCTAAATCTCGCCAATGTCACAAAACTTTCACCAAACTTAGCGAAGTTGGCGAAATATTCCCAATATTGCAACTTCGTTAACTGTCAAGTGTTCAACAACTGTCTCAACCTTCATTCACAATGAAATGCATTCACCCGTAGTGACCCCAAAATGACCCACTAATCGAATTTTATCAAACCTGTGACCCAGTCCAATGGCCTTTTCGTACCACAAAACGTTAGGATACAAAATTTGGTCAAAATCGTTAGATCCGTCTATTTGATAAAATTATCTTGACCCGTAGTGAACCCAGAATGACCCACTAATCAAATTTTCTCAAACCTGTGCCCCAGCCCAATGGTCTTTTCGTACCCCAAAACGTTAGAATACAAAATTTGGTCAAAATCGTTAGATCCGTCTCTTTGATAAAATTATCTTGACCCGCAGTGAACCCAGAATGACCCACTAATCAAATTTTCTCAAGCCTGTGCCCCAGCCCAATGGTCTTTTCGTACCCCAAAAACGTAGGATACAAAATTTAGTCAAAATTGTTAGAGCCTTTTTAGATAAAATTAACTGGGCCCATAGTGACCCCCAAATGACCCACTAATCGAATTTACTCAAACATGCGATCCAGCCAAATAGTCTTCTCGTGCCCGAAAATGGTAGCATACAAAATTTAGTCAAAATCGCTTAAACCGTTTTTAAATGCAATTTGTTTGACCCATAGTGATCCCAAATGACCCACTAATCGAATTTTCTCGAACATGTGACCCAGCCAAATGGTCTTCTTGTATCCCAAAAAGGTAGGACACAAAACTTAGACAAAATCGTTAAAGACATTTATCAGATAAGATAAAATTCAGAATAGATATAATTAGATAAGATAATATTTTTAATATTTTTAATTATTTATAATATTTTTAATATTTTTAAGATAAAATTATCTTGAACCTCGACATGTGACCCTTAACATGTGACCCAGCCCAATAGTCTTTTCGTACACCAAATCGGTAGGATACAAAATTTAGTCAAAATTGTTTTAGTCGTTTTTAAATAAAATTAGTTTGACCCGTAGTGACCCCAAAATCACCCTAATCGAATTTTCTCAAACATGTGATCCAGCCCAATGGTCTTTTCGTACCACAAAACGGTAGTCTACATATTTAGTCAAAATCGTTAGAGCCGTTTTTTAGATAAAATTTATTTGACCCATAGTAACCCCCATATGACCCACTAATGAAATTTTCTCGAACATGCGACCCAGTCCTATAGTCTTCTTGTATCCCAAAAATGTAGGATACAAAACTTAGTCAAAATCGTTAAAGCTATTTAGCAGTCAAAATAAAATTAGTTTTACCCGCAGTGACCCTAAATGACACACTAATTTAATTTTTTCGAACATGTGAGATAGCTCAATCATCTTCTTATAACCGAAAATGGTAGAATGCAAAATTTAGTCAAATTTCTTAGAGTCGTTTTTCAGGTAAAACAAAATTCTGAAGTGGCCGACTATTGGTGCAGTAATGGCAGAACATTAAATTGAAAGTGGCCGACTATTGGAGAACTTGCCCTTTTTGAACTTAAATTTGTATATAAAAAAACTATTAACGTGTTTTTTTTTTGTAATAATTCCTGAAACATAATAAGAAACGTATGTTTTAACATATATCACTGTTAAAAATGTTGTGTCGTTTTTTAAAAAATCTACGTCCTATGCAGAAAATCGTGAAATGTTTTTTGGGTAGATAACAAAGCTATTATTTGGTGCATTTTAAAGTTTAAAGTGTCTATAATCGAAAATATTTAAAAATATGAAACGAAATATAGCCTGAGTATTGTGATAAATTAAAACGTAATCCAAAAACATTACATTTAACGAAATTTAATAGAGTTTACAACATATTTTGTGTATATTTTTACACATGTTAGTTTCTGATAACTATAAATCTTTAGTTTTTTTTTCTGTAATTACGTTTTAATGTTTTTATTGTTTCTAATCATTTCTTTCAACATTTTACAAAATCTTAATACTTTGAAATTTCGTACATATTATAATGTCTATATAATTTGACAAGAAATGCCAATTTGTTTAATCTTTCTATAGTTTCATAGTGATTTATTATACTCTTTCCGTAATATTTACCTGAATGTATTATATAGTACGCGAAACTGCCCCAAAATGACATACTTAGGTAAAATTACATATATTATGTTTCTTAATATTGCCGCTAAAGACCAGCATTTAACGGTACGCAGTTATGTTTTTGAATCAATCGAGCAACGATAAGCATTTAATGGCTAATGTTTCAAGTTGGTATTTTTCATTGTTTACAAAGAAACTGTTTAAACCTTCGTCAGAAATTTGTTTGGACTATTTTTTGGTGCTAATTCACGTCTGTTCTATTTCAGTGATTACAGATCTGAAGTATAAGGTGAATACTTATTTATTTTTAGATTCTTTTAAGTATATGCAAAAATTCATAAATGCATGTCTTCTCGAATACTGCCTCTGTATATGCAATATGGCGATTGTATTAAAATGACATGCCGCCTATTGAGATTAAATGTGTCAATATAAATGACATAATGTTTCAACATTATTTCATTTTATCCCAATACAAAAATACTGTAGCCTTTTACCTACCTGTTTCCTTTTACCTCGTGTCCTTTTACCCCGTGTTTTTGTGCTTCAGTTGTGACAGAATGTGCACTGGAAAATAAGGAAAGCAACGACAGCAATACAAGTTCTACAGATAACAGCCTATCTAGACCTAATCCATCAATTTTTACAGTTTCACGGTTCCAATGTCATCTCCTTCAATTCCAGCACCGACAATATCTACTTCCGATACTTCGAAGACATGTGTACCCTTTCAACCGACAGCACCTTCAAGTTCATCATCTTCATTTATCAGACCACTTGATGTATCTCTATTTCCTTGTGCACCTCATGTTAGATCATGAACTAAAAAAACGCAGCATTAAGGAGCAAAATTCTGACTAACAGCATTAAAATTGTAGAGGCGAAGGCAAAAGCTGCGGAGAAATATAATTAAGAGTTAAGACGTGGAGCTTTACAGGCTAAGAAGAAAATTAGCTTTTTTACATCCAATAATGACGACAAAGACCTAGATCTTTCTTCCGATGATTATGATGATGAAGCCCGTCTTTATTGCAATGATTTATTCAGCCCCTCAAAATCGAAGAAGTAGGTAAAATGTGCTAAATGTTCAAAGTGGGCAAATAGTGAATGTGCTACTGTTTCTTGGTGTACAAATGTATTTGTGATGTATGCTTTCCTCAATTAACTAAAATTTTGCATTCTATGTGGTATATATATATACAAATCTACAGATCATATAAATGGAATTACTACAGAATTAATATATTCTTCCGACTATTGATGGTTATTTTTAAAATTGTGATTTCCAATGCGATATGCGTTTTCCTAACTAGTTACTTAGACATTATCTTTCACCTTATTAAATGGTGAAGTTTCGCCAAAGTATTCAGAAAGTGTTGGAAACTGTTTCATTATCGATGTTTGACGAATGAGATTTCGTTCTTGTTTCAATCAAAAATGGATATTTACAAAAATATAGATAATTAGAAACTGTAAAACTCATGTCAATATATTTTTATAATATATTTTGTAAAGATCAAATTTTTAGATTCTTTCATGAATATTAACTTACTATAGCTCTGTTTCAATTAAAAATATGAAAGAAAAATCATGCGTGAGTCCTAGATTATGAAACACTTTCCAACACTGAGAGACAACTTTAAGAAAACTTCACCGTTTAATAAAGTAAAGAAGCTACCTGAGTAAACATTTAGAAAACATATAGGTATAAATCATTTAAAAAACCAGATTTCACCAATTATCGCACATAGCTGCAAATATATTTCAATTATTTTATGCAGCTATGTGAAATGATCTATAGTTCTGTATTTATTCTACATAGAATGCTAAAATTTAGTACAGTAAGAAAAGGAATAAAACAGTTGAAAGTTCATTTTTAGCAATTTTTACCAATAGATGGACACGTACAGGAATTATTTTGTACGGCCCTGTATATTATTTACAGATATTTATACACGCCACATAAAGGTAAAAGTTAATTGAGTCAAAAAACGCTTACAATTACTGAAATCATATTTCCAGAAGATATCACCCATATGCTTTTATGTATCCAGTTCTTTGCACAGCCCTGTATGTGATTTTATTTATATTCTACAAATATCTCTTAGTAAATGTAGTTGAGTTTAAAAATGCATACCTCAAATTAAAAACACCTTTAAGCAATTCACACTCTTTTTCAGTATTGCTTAGGAATTCTTTTGTGTAGCGCTGTACGTGGTTTACTGAATACAAGTACACCACGTAGTATACAAAAATTTAGTTAAATTTCAAAACGCATACCATAACTGAAAATGCACCCTCATTAGACGTACTTTCCGAAATATTTTGCACGGTCCTGTAAATGATGAATATGAAAGTGCATTTCATTTATCTTACTAAAAGCATCCTGTAATAAACATCAGTAATGTGTATCAATTGCATCATGAATGATATAGTAGAACATAATTAAACTATGATGCGAACAGTTTTTCTCCGTAGAGCATTATATAAACGAATTATATTGTGTGACCCTGTAAATGAATGATAAAGGCTTTGCACTATATATTCCACAGAAGGCATGTTTTAGTGCCTTCTGAGAAATTCATATATGTTTTCTTATGCTTCCAACATAGAAGTATGATTAAAATATGCCGAAAACAATTTTTCTTCGTAGACCAAAATATAACTGAATATTTTTGTTTCCCCCTATACACGTACTATAAGTACTACACATAACATATTCTACAGTAACCCTTTTCTAGTGCACTTCAATAATGCATAACAATTTCAGTATGTTTAAAATAGTGCAAGACCATTAAACGAATTTTAATGTGTGACCCTGTAAATGAATGATAAAGGCTTTGCACTATATATTCCACAGACGGCATGTTTTAGTGCCTTCTGAGAAATTCATATATGTTTTCTTATGCTTCCAACATAGAAATATGATTAAAATATGCCGAGAACAATTTTTCTTCGTAGACCAAAATATAACTGAATATTTTTGTTTCCCCCTATACACGTACTGTAAGTACTACACATAACATATTCTACAGTAACCCTTTTCTAGTGCACTTCAATAATGCATAACAATTTCAGTATGTTTAAAATAGTGCAAGACCATTAAAATACATTACATATTTATTTTTCGACATCGAAAATAATGTAACGAAATATTTTTGAGTGTCCCTGTAAATGACTATAAATGTTACACACTTCCATTTCAACACCTAACATGCCATGGCAAACCTCAATAAGGTATATAAATGACATAGCAATCCGAGTATATTTATTCGAGCTAGAGCATGAAAGGCAAACAGGTGGACAGACAAACCCAATTCATAAACATTTTTTAACTACGCTGGAAAGTGTTAAAAAATAATTTGATTAAATATGCTAGTGCTATCGGTACTAACACCATATTTGAATGTACTGTGACCCTGTCATGCACCACTATCAAAGAAGTTGTTGATAATTTTCAGTATTTGTTCATTCACATCTGACTTTAAATTGATATAATTCGCATATTTTCAGAAAAAATATACAGCTCAACTCCAGACTTCTTATATACCCAATAATTTTGGATATTCAAAAACAAAATTACATCAAAAATCTTCAACACATATATTAACCGATTGCTCAATTTTACATAAACCATGTTGCGACACAAAGAAGACAAGATAAAAGAAAGTATATATGTGCTTGTACATTTAAATGCAATGGAATGTATAAAAGAACAAAGTATTTTTTTAAAAGGAAGAAATTTTACTAAAGAAGTATTTATTCATTTATTAACTTTTTTTTAATAAGTGAAATATTTGTATCTAAAATGTTTTGTTACAATTCCTTTATCTTTTCTAATCATTTAAATGAAATTTTGATAAATATAATAGGTCGTGAAAAATAATATAATGAATTTTGCATTAACTGTAATAATAATATTATAACAATCCGTTAATTTTTATTGCTTTACAACAACAAATTTAGAAAACATAAAGATTCCTAACAGCAACTTTATGACAGTTTTAAAGGTTTTATCTGTTTATTTGCCTACTTATATAAGCTACGTTCAAAGGCGAAAATGACTTGAATAAAGCTGACTTATCTAAAGTTTGTAAATAATTATATCCAGAAAAAGTTGCTAAGCAATCTCTAAAATAGTATCAGAAAGGTAATTTTAAAATAAAGTATTATTACTGAGAAAATTTAATTTTTGTTTTTAAAGGCTTACATATAGTGCAGACATTATCACCAACAGATTCCAATCCCCAAGGAAACCAAATAGAAAAATATTTCGCATTAGAATAACTAAACTTACTGAATATATTGTAATTTTCTCATAAAAGCACATTCACCCAAATAAATTATCTTAATAAGATTTCATGGATTAAAATTTCTCTATTAAAGAATTTTTACGAAGCAAATTTACATGTTTACATCTACTACTTAAGCTAATATAATGTTGTATTTACATTATAAGCTTACATTTTATTATAAAATATTTATTCTGAGAAAAAGTTTGTTATTGTGGACTGGAAAGTGTAATGTGTAATTATGTTTAATGCATCTCAAGGGGAAATGTTGAATACATAAAGATATATCTAAACATTCCGGCTATTTGAATAATTTTATCATTTTTTATTAGTCCTTAGAGGGCTTCTACATGCTACATTCAAAGGTACATTTATTTTAGGTTTGTGTAAAATATATTTCAGAAAAATATTCTAATCCCTTTACTAAATAATATCCAAGTTTCTGTATATAAATGTTGCTAAATTTTATACTTTTATTCGCCTTTAGAATAAGTATATTTTTATTAAATTGAAATAAATGAATAATTAAAATTAGATCTGGAATAAATCTTGTTCTAATGCGTAGAAATTACACTGAAAAATATCGTAGTTTGCCAGAAAAATTTCAGTATTTTCATACAATACATTTTTCAAATGAAAATGATTTCATCAATCAGTCCGAAGGTAAGTAAATATGGATTCAGGGAATATACATCAGAAATAATAGTTCCAAAAGATTAGTTAAAATGTGAGTATTACTAATGGTGTAAAATTTAGTTTTTATTTACATTGTAAAAATAAAAAAAATAATAAAAAAGTAAATAATAATAAAAATCTGTAAATTGTAATTTTTTAACTGGCCGAATTTTTCGTCCAGTTGAAACTCATATGATTTATTTAGCTATTAGAATAATTGTGTTAAAATTAATCCACTGTAATTACGTATCCAGCGTTTACTGGAGTTTCATTGCTTGCGTTTTATTCTGTTGAGCTAATTCAGATATCAGACTGGACACTATGATCAATAAGTTCAGCTTGGTGAAATAGGTCCTCCACATTTGTCCGGGATAACTCAGTTGTCAGATAATTGACAGCTTCTGCCAAGAGATATCTGGTTCGAATACTGGTTCGGATATTTTTAGTCCAGATAGAAAATTACAACTAATATGATTTATTTACCAATTAGAATAATTGTGTTAAAATTAATCTACTGCAATTACTTATCCAGAGTTTACCGGAGTTTCATTGCCTGCGTTTAATTATGTTAAGCTAATTCAGATATCAGACCAGACATTATGATCAATAAAATTAGCTGTGTGAATTAGGTCGTCCAGATTTGTCCGGGATATCTAAGTTGGCAGAGAATTGGTAGCTTTAACCAAGAGGTCCTTGTCTGGAATCCTATCCCGGACATGTTTTTCCCAGTTGGGGAATTACCAATCATAATTTAATCGTGTCTGAGTGTAACAGTGTGTTGAACATGCTTAGCAATTGGTCAACAACATTCTCGTGCCAAATATTTGCTAACTACAAAAAAGTATCACTACATTGTCTACTTCAAGAATGATGTTTCCATCCGCAGTTTCTTCGGTAATTAGATATATTTAATCTATAACCCAAAAACACTATTTTTAAGAAAGCAAAAATATCGATCAATGTTTTAGTTTCTAAGAAAATATTTTTTGCTTCAATGTTATCCCTTCTGTGCAAAAAGAGACTTCATTTTTTTCGGAAAATAATTGATTTTGGAAGTCCAGCTTTTGCATCAAATTGCATTTATTTTGCCATTTCATTGCGATTAAAAACAAAAAGATTTTACTAAAGTTATTATCTTTATGTTATAAAACGTACTCTGCACAAAAAAATGTAAGGAAACTGTAATTATTTATAAAACGAATTTTTATTATGTCTTATAAATTATTTCTTTACTCTCCATCTTAAAAATTTCGCGAGTATAAATTTGACATTTTATAGATTTTCTTATTCCCTTAAAAATGTCTGTGCAACTTAACCACAACAGCTCTGAATGGCAAAATGTTGCCCTTTATTATAATGTGGAATGAAGATTAAAAATTATTTTCCTATAAACTTTATTTATATATTGAGACATATTGCAATTTAAGCGAAATACTGCTTCATTTCCAAAATATCATACATTTTATTTATTTTTTTAATCTATTGACTCCTTGATTATAATCCGTTATGAAACTGAAATTTTTCATGTTCCTTTCAACTGTGTTGCATATTGTAAGAAAGATTGTTTTTAAAGAAAAACATGTAAACTATTTTTATTGAACTGATTAAAACATAAATAAAAACAAACATTACAATTTTATACTATTTTGAATAGTTTATTTTGTTCTAATAGCTTCATAAAATACATACTAAAAGTTTCACAAAAATTGTTAAATGTATTCAATTTAGCCGCAACGAGCTTATTGAAAAATCTGGTGTCAGATATTTTTATTTTGGAGGTATTTTTTAGAGGTGATTTTGTTTTATACAGAAGCAAAATAATGGTAAAACTTTTAATATGCTGGATGAAGATATTTTTAATCTAATTAAAAATTTGGTGAACCATTGTGCAAAATTCTCTACAGTCTGTTTAATTAACGGAATTTTGATGAAATATTAAATCGTTAGTTTTATGTTATTTCCGATTTTTTAAAATTTTGGTTGATAGACCTGTTAATAAATTCTTAAATCCATAATATGTATTTCCTTTTGCAAAGTCAATAAAATGCAGTTATTTAGAAATTTTCAACGCATAATCAAATATTATCACGTAAGAAAGGGAGCTCTATATTTTTTGCTAACAACTCTTATTGATTTTTGCACTACTAACAGTAATAGCTTGGTGGTTTTAGATATTGTGATCATCTTCGTCAGACGAGGTCTAAATAGATTGGAAAGCGGTTGAAGATGCAACCAGAAGTTCTAAGAACAATCAAATTTGATTAGGGTTTCGAACTCGACAACTCTTGATTATTATCAGCGACCTAGCCACTACACTGTCAAGTGTGATTGAAAGTAGAACTGACACTGTATATCTAATAAATAAAAGTAACTATGAAACACAAAATGCCCTCATTCAATTTGATTCTATTTTCTCATTTCTAGAACTGCAATAATAATAAAAAAAAGTTTCATTTTTTCATCTTAATTGATAGAGAAAGTGGTTAATAAAGTTTTAACATGGTTCTAGGCATAGAATTCCGGAAAGGCAATCAAAGAAAACTAGTAAGCAAATTATTACAAGTTGACAAATACGTTCAGCTTTTCAAATGCTAAATAAGGTTCTACTATAGTTTTCTACTATATAGTTTTCTACTATAGTTTTTACTATAGTTTCATCAATATCTAACGCTGTTGCTTTTCATCTAAAATGACATTAACATGTAAGTATTTCACCTCCAGGCAATTACAAAAACGATTAATTTAGTTTTCTATAATGCGTATTAACTGCACAAAGTTAATTTTACAAACTAATCGCCATTTTAAACATGAATTAGTAAAGGGACAATAAATTTCTAGTCTTATATATCGCTTTGGTAAAGCTGCAAATATAAACATAATACACAAATTACACATTTTTATCCTTTTACTGTGTTTTATAAAATTGTTTAAGAGTTTTATGGTTTGCAAACAATTAAATTTAACTAATGTGCAAAATTTTAACACGCTAGTAAATATTTTTCAGTATGTAACGGCAAAATAATGTTGTGTAACATAGTTTAATCATAAGTTGAATAGACTGCAATTTCATTAGAAAATTAGCATTTCAAGCACATTTATAACAGTTCGTATACCCCATGTTAAAGCATTCGATTAACTCAGAATTCTTTTCATATAGCGACCTTTGTGTAATTAATATATAAATAAAGTACCTACAGATGAGTTTCAGGATCATAATCACCTTTAGATTTATTGCTAAAATAAATTTGAGTTCGCATTTGCATTTTTCTCTCGTTTTAGAATGTTTATTAAAACGTTTGAAAGCCCTTAGAGATTAAACGAAGGAAACATTGTTAAGCGCAACTACCTAGAAAATTTGCACTCATTAACGAAGATAATTTTCTATATGAATGCAAAATAATGGGGAATTTTTTTGAATAAATGGTTTTGTTTAACATTTACACACTAAATTTCATACGAAAAGTTCCTTGATCTTTTTATAAAGAACACATAAAAGATTTACTTTAAAGTGTGTAAACAATATAATACACAATAAATAATTACACATTATGTGTACAAGATGTAACTTCTTATTGTTGATGAGCAGATGATTCTCAACCATATATACAGGGTGGTTAAAAGTAAACTGGCGGTACTCAGAGGTTCATAGTTCCGGTTCTACTGATCGGATCCGGGTTTTCGTTAAAAAAAAGTTTGAAATTTCGCTACCAGATGACGTTGTATGGCTAAAACCATATGCAAATGAGTAGCTAATGTAATTTTGCTATCAAAAAATCATATGTCCGCAGTGAACATGCTGATGAACAAGAAGAAACGCACATTGATATGAAACTTTTTTATCAGAATGAGAGCAATGCTTCGGCAGCACTCCGTGCTTATAGGCGGATGAAATATGTTCTTAAATGAAGTTAGAAGCACGATTCGTAAGTTTGAAGGAGCCAGTCCTCTGGATGTTGCACCGGAAGCGGACGATGAGCAACTGAGTCGGCGATTGTGGAAGAAATTGCATTCAGAGTCGAAGCATTGCTCTCATTCTGATAAAAAAGTTTTCGATTAATACGCGTTCCTTCTTGTTCATCGGCATGTTCACTGCGGACGAATGATTTCTTTGAACCATACGTATCGCTTTTATAGCGAAATTACATTAGCTACTCATTTGCATATGGTTTTAGCCACACAGCGCCATCTGGTAGAGAAATTTCAAACTATTTTTTTACGAAAACCTTGGACGCATGATCTACATAACATATATTTGAAGTTTCATTCGGATCCGATCAGTAGAACCGGAGCTATGAGCCTCTGAGTACCGTCAGTTTAATTTTAACCACCCTGTATAATTACAATTGCAAAAAAGATTTTAAATGTTGTTTCACAACATATTCAAACCATTAACAGCAAAATAGCTGTTTTTCTAAAAGTTATGACGTCTAAAATTTTATACGTTTGTTGAATTCTGTAGGAAAAACAAATATTCGGTAACGAGTAAAACATAAAATATTCATTTTTGTAACACTAAACTTATCGTGTAATGATATTTCTAATTTTATGCATTTTTAGAGTTTTCTGAGAAAAAAAATTTAAAGACTCCTTCACAGATATATAGAGTAAGTAATTGCAGATGGTCTGGGATGTATTGTAATGTTATATTTGCTCTATAACTCGCAACTCGAAAAAGTCGCATGTCGGTCTCACTCAGATAAAAAATTCTGTGTACAAAAGAGTATATTCAAATTGTTTTCTTTTATGTGGTCTTATATTACTACAAGTTTTCTACAATATATTTTAATAAATTGCAATATACTTTATAATGAAATGTATTGCCTTTACATGTATTACGTTGTTGCCAATAAAATCATTATTCTCGCAATGTCACCTTTTTTCAAATCTTCTCTTAATTATTAACGGTATCTTTAACTATTGTGATTTAAAGTATCACCATTTATCACCGCCCTTTTGCTTAGTAAATTTTTATTTTATCCATTTTTTATTTATCAAATAAATATAATTGATAATGCATAATCCAGACTAAATCTGCATCAATGTTAGACACATACATCTTTAATTAGAATTTGAAATATGGCTTTTCTACAAAGGATATTTCCGATTTTAAATTAATCCCTGGAGTGAAAGGATTTTTAATATCGTGTGGATAGTAGAAGATCTCATTTAAACATTAAGGGAAAGAATGCATAACCACGCAAGGAACTTTACTTTATTGGATAATTCATTCAAATTTAAAATTAGATATGTTGTATTTAGAATTAGATATATATTTTCTTACTTTTTTTCATAAACACAGTTTTAATAAACTATTTTTAATTAAAAATGATTATATAAATTCAACCAGCATTCAAATCTGTTAATTACTGAATTTATTAATTTATGTTTATTTGTGTGTATAGAGGAAAACAAATTTTTATGGGGAAATTGAATGAGTAGTGTCGAAAAAATGTTGTTCTACCGGTTTTCGGATAAAACTATTAAGTTATTAATAAAAGCTAATCACAAAAAGGAATTCGATTTTTTAATCAAACTCAAAATTTTTTAGTTTCAATGCAGACATTATCGCTTAATATTTACAAGTCGTGTAACACATAGATACCCAAACCTGAAATAAATTCGAGCGCAATATATACAAGTAAATCTGCAGATCAGGAGCCTCAACGTCAGCTCAAGTCACTATTTTTTAATCTCACTTTTCATATTATTTAGCATCTTACAATCCGCAATTTAATTTTTTTCTATTGCATATATATTTATAGGCATATAAAATTCTTCGGAGGTTTTAGAAATTAGAAACGTTCAATTAAAACGGTTTATACAATGATATTTTGAAATTCTTATGAATTTCGTATTCATGCAACATTTTAGACTAAAACAAAAACTTGTATTAAAATAAAGTCTTCATTTATGTCAATAGAATACAAAAATAATTTATTTTGCTAATAAATTATTGGAACGAAATAGTGCAAGTTACTTCAATTTTATTATTTTTATCTTCTTTTAAATATCGTTGCTAGGCAACTGATAAATTAAAGAGCAAAGTAAAAAGAAATGTATTTTAAAATTTGTAAAAAATAGGAAAATAAAAGTTTTATATTTCCGGAACAGATGCAAAAAAAATTTCCAATCATTTAAACAATTAATATCTCAATTCTAATAAATGTATCGGCAATTTTTTAAAATTATTGGATATATTTAAAACCTCCATATCGAAAATCAACATCCATAATTTTATGTTGAAATCCATTATTCAAATATGCGATTTCCATTTCAGTTAAACATGAAATTTGAAAATCGTCTGCAGTCCCATAGGAAAGCATTATGACCTAAAAAGAAATGTTCTATATTTTTTGAACGAATGAACCAAATGTAACTAAAAACTATACAGCTAATTCCGGGTACCTCACCAACATACCTACCAAAAATCAACGTAATCTGATCATTTTTACGGCAGATATCGCGGATCAGACAGACAGACAAACAAACAAACAGACAGAAACCAAAAACTTTTCGGGTCTCAACAGTAAGCCTTCACTGACGTTTCGGCAATTAGGCAATCCCATGTCTAAGTATAATACCAGTTTTTATTATTATTATTATTATTATTTTAGGAAATGCGTTCTTAAACTGATGTCAATCGGCATATTTAAGTTCCACGAGCTAACGTTAGAATAAGGAGAATCTATGTATTTATGTATATATGTTCCTTTAGAGGGCCAATTGATATGTTATTTAAATGGCATATGATAAAATATGCCAAAAACCATAATACCTTCTAGTCCCAAATAGTGTAGAAACACCTAGGTCTCAAAGTGTTAATAGTTTGAAGATATCAAAACGTAAACAGAAATGGGCGTAAACAGAGTTATCTTAATATTGTATAATACTCAATATTTGTGTATTTTTGAAAATGATTTTTGGTATGAATCACTGCTAGAAAATTTTAAAATTATCGTATTTCTTGAAACCCAAAACAAAAGCTTAGTCTATTCAGTCAGTAATCCGCCAGTTGAGGGACTGTGTGACAACCAAACTTCTCTAGTTATCTTATCGAGCACGATTACAATATGTGCTATTGTCTCTCTGTTCAGATTGCAAATTTATCGGAAAAATCGATTCCTTTCAATAAAAACACACGTATAGGTTCAATCAGCAAAGATTTTGACTCTAGAGATAGCAAAAGAATTAAGAAACTTAAACGCGAAGAAACAAAAAAGACAGATTTTGAACTATCACACTTAGACCCCGAAACAAGTTCCAAATTACTTGATTTATTTATGGAATATGCCGATATTTTTAGGAAATGCTTATTTGTTATAGACCGAACAGATGCAGTTCAACCTGATTTTGTTGGATATTCGCTTATAATAATTGACTATTTATTGGATATTTCACCCTTTCGTATCGAATTTTATTTTTTTTCCCGAACTTATTACCACAGGGTCAAATATAATTTCACTTTTTTGGTGTGATAAGCAAAATGTTCGGAGTATATCTGAGGAACCTTTTACATACCGATAGTCACAGTATCGGCGGCTATCAAAGGACTCTTTTACATATCATCGTTTTTCCTTTTCTGGTTCTCTTGCTCCATAAAAATATTCGAAGGTTTAAGTTGTTGCCCTTTTCCAATAAGTGACCTTTATCCCGATTCTAGATTTTTACTGCTACCTCAAATAGTTTCCAAAGCCCTTTCCTAATAAACTTTCGTTGCACTGTTAAAAATATGCAACAAACTGTCCAGTCATTCGACCGCTTTTATAGAAAACTGTTACATAACCGTAATTTAAATTTATTCTGACCATATTTTGGCCCATATTATGATCAGAATAGCGTTTATGGTAATTGCTATGGTAACCGCCAGCAGGCGATAAAAGAGATATATTTCTTCGTTCAGTGGCAGTGGATAAAAAGAGCCGTTACCATAGCATCGGGACGCAAGAATGTTTTTAGTTTGAAGTATGATAAAAAACGGAGTCGCTTATTATATTAATTTTCGCTCATTATTCTATTAAATAAATATAGTAGAATTATCTATATGTGGATTCTTATTTAGTGGAGAATCACTAATCATTTTGCCCTAAATGGTGACCATGGACTCTTTACATGTAGCTTTTGCAGGTCAAGTGGATATACTTCGATAAAGATATAATTCGAACATCTCCATCTTTAATGGAAGCGTCGTTCCACGGTGGTGAAAAGTAGAGCTGCAAATATGGTGATCAATATGCTCAATGAAAAGCAGATAAGTTCTTCTGAATCATTTTTCTGGGTTTTTTTTCTGTTGTTAGAAAAGTTTATTTCGCGAATTTTATTTTGATTTAATTGTGCTATTTTTTCTATGTTGGTAACTATTAATCATGTCTAGTGTCGAGACCGTTCAAATTCCTGTTTATAAAAAATCCGACCCTTCGTTATAGTTTATAATGTGCGAAAGCACATTTGCTCTTGCTACCCCGAAACCAATAACGAAATATCTTACTAAATATAATTATGTAGTATCCCATCTCCCTCCGGACATTGTGTCATTAGTTCGCGATGTTCTTACAAAACCCGATGCTTCTGATCCTTTCACTAAATAAAAAACTGAAATAATTAATTGTTGAGGGGAATCTTCTCAGCAGGAGATTCGTAAACTTTTATCTGGAGAGGAATTGGGAAACCGTAAACCCTCTGAATTATTGCGTGATATGAAACGTCGCGCCGAATCTCTTAGCGTTAACGAAAATTTAATGATGGAATTATTTCTTCAACGTTTACCGTCTTCGGTACAGTCAATTTTAGCCGCTGTTTCAGATCTTTCTTTAGATAAAGCAGCTGAAATTTCTGATAAAATACTTGAAGTTACCTCATCACCTGTTGAAAATTTCGTAGTTTCCAAAATAAATGATCAGTCGCTCGAAAGTAAATTGTTTCATGAAATTGAAAAATTAAATGAAAGAATTGATCAGCTTTCAAATTTTCGAGGTCGATCACCGTTCCGCGGAAATAAAAATCCTCGTAACAGAAGTAATTCAAATAAGTGCGATTCTTCTGTGTGTTGGTTTCATCGTTGTTTTGGAGATAAGTGTAGGGAAGAAAAGTGTGTTAAACCTTGTTCATGGACTGGACAAGAATGCAGCAAAGAATAGAGGCGACGTATTCTTTGCCGCAACAATCACGTCGCCTATTTATTAAATACCAGAAAACAAATGTTTCCTTCTTGGTCGACACAGGCTCAGACGTGTCATTATTATCCGCTGATTACTGTCAAAAGAGAAATCCCTCCCAACAAAATCTCTTTGCAGCAAATGAATCAACAATTAATATTTATGGACAAAACACACTCTCACTGGACCTTAAATTAAGGAGATAATTTACATGGACATTTCTGAGTGCCAATGTCAGCACACCCATTCTTGGAGCTGATTTCCTTCATTATTTTGAATTGGTGCCTGATCTTCGTAATAAATGTCTTGGGGACATGAAAACTAAATTTCAATCCATTGGACATATAAAGCATACAAATGTCCATTCAGTAAAGACTGCTTTTAGTGATACTATTTATCATAAACTCCTACAGCAATTTCCTTCTATCACAAAATTGCCTGATCCAAATCAACCCGTGAAACATAATACGGTACATCATATAATAACAAAAGGTCCTTCTGTAGTCGCAAAACCACGGAGGTTAACACCTGATCGCTTAAAAATTGCAAAACAAGAATTTCAAAACATGATGCAATTAGGACATCTGAGACCTTCTAGTAGCAACTATGCGTCTCCTCTCCATATGGTACCCAAAAAAGGTACGTTGGAGTGGCGACCCGTTGGTGACTACAGGGCTCATAATTCTTAAACAATTAAAGATAAGCACCCAATCCCTTGTATAGCAGATTTTACCAGTTTATTACATGGTTCAAAAATTTTCAGTCAGGTTGACCTTATAAAGGCGCACAATCAAATCCCGGTCAACCCAGATGATATTCATAAAACTGCTATATGTACTCCCTTTGGATTATACGAAAGTACACGAAGGCAATTTGGATTGTGCAATTCATCCGCGACGTTCCAACGTTTTATAGATGAAGTCACCCGTACTTTATCCGGCGTTTATGCCTTTGTTGACAATATTCTTATTGCATCTAAAAACCCTGATGAACATTTGGAACACTTAAAGCATCTATTTACAAAATTACAAGAGTATGGACTTTGCATTAATGTTTCGAAATGCATATTTGGGAAATTTACAATTGATTTTTTGTGATTTACTCTTTCCGAAAAAGGAATTTCACCTCTTCCTGATAAAGTCCAGTGTGTAATAAAATTTTCTCAACCAACCACCTTCACCCAATTACGTCGATTTTTAGAAATGTTCAATTTTTACAGGTGTTTCATTCCAAAAGTTGCCAATATACTTTCCCCCTTAGTACAATTACTAGAACGACATAAAAATAAGAAAAAACATCCTTCCCGTGTTCACAAAGCAACTGAACACATTGAATGGAATGATGATGCTGTTGCAGCCTTCGATGCTGCTAAAACTTCAATTGCTAATGCTACTCTTTTGAAGCATCCAATTCCCGGCGCTCAACTTAGTCTATGCTTAGATGCGTCTGATGTCGCAATTGGGGGTACTCTTATGCAGCTTTCTGAGAATAATTGGGAACCAATAGCTTTCTTTTCAATGAAGCTCAATTCAAGCCAACGTAAATGGTCAACGTATGATAGGGAATCATTCGCTATTTACTCTGTTATAAAGAAATTTCGGTACATGTTAGAGGGGAGAATTTTTCAAATTTATACTGATCAAAAAACTGCTAATTTATGCATTTAAGTAAAATCCCCATAAATGCTTGTCCCGGCAATTACGCCATTTAGATTACATTTCCCATTATTCCACTGACATTAGACATGTACCAGGTTCCAAAAATATTGTCGCAGATTGTCTTTAAAGAATTGAAATTGATTCTATTTCAAAATCTCCAACTTTAAATTTTGATGAAATCGCAGAAGCTCAGAAAAATTATTCAGAGCTACAAAACCTGCAGAATTATACATCGCTCAAATTGGAACTGAAACCTTGCCTCATTTCTGATCGTAGCTTGCTGTGTGATATTTATACAGGTACTAAACCTCGACCTTTAGTTCCTTGTTCCCTTCATCAGCTAATCTATGAACATTTGCACAACCTAGCCCATCCAGATATAGCAGCCACCACAAAACAAATTTGTTCCAGATATGTATGGCCAGATATGAAACGTGACATCAAAAACTGGGTTCGTTGCTGTGAAGTGTGTCAAAGGTAAAAAATATAGAGCACACCAAAGTAGCTCTCAGCACGTTATCTCTTCCTGATGCACGTTTTTCTCAGATCCATATAGATATCGTGAGTCCTTTGAACCCATCTGACGGTTACAGATATCTTTTAACGATCATAGACTGATTTTCCAGATAGCCAGAAGCCATACCCATACTTGATACACAAGCTAAAACTGTTTATAGTGCCATATTCAAGCATTGGATTTTAATATTTGGTTGCCCTTCACTCATAACCACGGATCAAGGCCCCCAAATGCGATCAGCGATATTTCGTAAATTTACGAAAATGTTGGGATCGAAGAAGATCCGCACCACGGCATGCTATCTGATATCCAATGGCATTGTCGAAAGATTTCATCGGCATTTAAAGTCATCCATCTAAGCTCACGAAACCAATAGGTGGACTGAAATATTGCCGATAGTTTTACTAGGCAGTCGTACAGCAGTGAAGAAAGATATACAAGCTTCTTGCGCAGAACTTGTTTTCGGCACTACGTTGAGATTGCCATGTGACATGCTGGACCAATCCATAATCCGACCTTGCAACGAGAACTTCGTCATACAACTACGAAACACCATGCGGCAGTTAAGTCTGCTTGCTACGTCAGCTCACTGCCGCGAGAAGATCTATCTACATCCTTCCTTGTCATCTTGCTCACACATCTTTCTAAGAGAGGATAATGTACAACCTCCACTGTGTCAAACATATACTGGTCCACACAAAATATTAAGTAGAACTGAAAAATCATAACAATCGAACTTAATGGTCGTAAGGCAACAGTTTCAATAGATCGTGTGAAACCAGCCCCTCTAATTCCCAAATCAGACTTGTCGGCGAAAACTGTTCCAGAGAACTCCAATTTAAAACTCTCTCTTAAATCGGACTGTAACCTTAACCTAACGAAAACTGTCACACGTTCTGGCAGACATGTGCATTTTCCTGGAATCTTACATTACTTACTGAAGTTATTGTCAAAACTTTTCATTTTGCATACTACGTATTATTTTTATATTTTATTAGAAATTTCAATTGTACTTCATTGTATATATCTTTGTAATTTTTCTCTGCTAGCGTTGATTCTGACACACATACTCAAAAAAAAGTAGTATATATGTATCGTTTCTTCGGTACCCTCCGTCACTGGGTTGATACTCTATGGCAATTGCTATGGTAACCGCCAGCAGGCGATAAAAGAGATATATTTATTCGTTCAGTGGCAGCGGATAAAAAGAGCCGTTACCATAGCATCGGGACGCAAGAATGTTTTTAGCTTGAAGTATTATAAAAAACGGAGTCAGAATTTTTGCTTATTATTCTATTAAATAAATATAGTAGAATTATCAATATGTGGATGTCTATTTAGTGGAGAATCACTAATCATTATGCCATAAGTTAAATTACGGTTATGTAACCGTTTTCTAAAAACACGGTTGAATGACTGGACAGTTTGCTGCAAATTTTTAACTGTGTACGCTTTTATGATATGTCTAAAGCATATATCATAATATTTTCCTGCAGTTTCGCTGAATGTACATTTTACAATTTACGTATTCCTACGGAATGATTCTTTTCAATGCCCTTTGAAACAATGCCTCCATACTTCCTTGCCTTTTTTGCTCTTTTATTAATCCGCTGCGTTTTGTGCTATAAATTCGTTCCTTTTTCTAAATTGGGAATTCTCATTTTTTATCTTAGGTGTTTATTCTTACCATGTGTCCCAATCTTGACCAGTTGTTTAAAACCCCGCAAGTTTCTTTCTTCTACCTACATCAGATTTTTGTAGATACTCCTTTGTTTCTTTCTCTCCCTACGTATTCCTATTTCGTGGTCTAAAATATATTATTTCTTATAATTGAGTTTTGCTGAGACTATCTTAGCCACAGCGATAGATAATTACCGAAACTGTTGATCCCAAGATAACGTTCTTGCTTTCAGTTGGATCTGAGGCCTTTTTCAACACCCACAGTAAATTTGGAGAAAACAGAAAAAAATGATTGTTTTTTTTTTTTAAAGGCAATCAAAATCTACTTTTAATGCTAGATATTATATTTAACAAAAACGTACCCGGAATACAATATAGAGCAGATCCAACGAAATTAAAAGGTTTTATTTTAATACATGCATGAAAAAGCGTCCATGACAAGTTTTGTATCTAAGCCCACATATGGGTTTCGCTTTATAGATGATAAAACGGAAAGTAAAAGATATCAGTTTTAACCTTTGGGGGGGGGGGGGTGAGTGTTGAATCCAAACCATTTCTTGTACCAGATCTCTTTAGAGAGACGTTCACAGATCGGTAACGCGATGAACATTGCAAGGATTTAAAGTTAATTATATAAAATGAATGAATATATGTTTACCTTTGAATATAAAAGAGAATATTAATTCAATAAAAAGTTAAAATTTCAGTGCAAATTCACCTTGTTTAATAACTAAAATTCATAGAGATACAACTAAATGTAAATATTTGCTTGAAGGTGCGTAAAAACATACATAAAATATTTAAAAGCACATTAAAGTCCTTTTAAAAAATTCAAAACGTTTTCAACCGAACTACTCGGTCATCCTCAGTGTAAAACTAGATATTATTAATTGTCTATAAAAAGAAAGTAACACTATTAAATTTTACACCACTTACTCACGCTAAAAATTATTTTTCATCAGTCAGTGTAAGTTTATAAATCTGGCTCTTACACTTTTTTTAGTACATAATTGAACTGGGACAAGTTTTGTATTGTTGGATAATATCATAGGATATGCGACATCGGGTCCATTTCCACATATCTAAAATATCCGTGAAAATATCAGGCAAAACTCGTTCTTCTCTAAAGTATACTAATCTTATTAATCAAATAAAAATGATCCGGGGGCAATAACAGAAAATAAAATATATAATTTATGTGCAATTCGATGAAAATGAACATAAAATAGAAAATTATATCACGTAAATATTTTAAATACTAATGTCAATCCCCAAACTAATAAAAACACATTATTAAATTCGACGTAAATTTAAAAAAAAATGAAACAACGTTTTTTGCATGAGTTAATATTGTTTGTTCATTTGCCAAACGCGTAATGTCTCTTCAAGAGCAGATTCAAGACTGGAGTTAAATGGAAAAAAAGAAAAGGAAAAAATGGACAAGTGGGAGGGACCAGTCGGTAGAAAAATTGGAGAGAAAGGGAAATCAAAAGAAATGAACGAGTGGAAAATTAAAATGATATCATATTAATCATCCTTTCCTTTTTACCTCAATTTTCGTGCCAACTTTTTTTATCTGTTTTTTTTTCTTTTATCACCTATTTTCCATGTAGCTGTTATCTGCAAACTGTTTTTATATCACCCTTTCTTTTGTACAAATTTTCAAATTGCCTTTTCTGTTCTTATAGTTGTCACGCATCACATTGTGCATAAAAGAAAATCATAAATTCTTTAAAAAGCCATTGCATGTTTATCCTCATTTTGCAGTACACAATGAGAGCTATGATAACTGCGAAATCACATGAAACATTGATATTTTTTGCGTTGACTTTCATATTGTTTCTCTCTGGAAGCACTGAAGCAATTTCAATACCTTTTTAAATACTTTCGTGAGTAGCTAAATTGATCGTTCGAAAAAATACAAATATAAAACATAGGATACTTTATCTTAAAAAAATAATAATTTCATGTGAAATTTATAAGATTTATGTACATTTTCTCAAAACCTACCAAAGCTATTTCAATACTTTTTTAAATACATTTAGCAGTATTTAAATGAAAAATGGATCAGAAAAAAAATAATACTAAAAGATGCAACAGTTACATAATTTTGCAAGCAAGATTAACCCAATTTTTTTTTTCTAAAATAAACATAACTATTCCCTTTTTAATTTTCATTTTTGCTAAACTATAAATATACAGTTTAGCTACTAAGGAAACTATGGAAAATTATTCAAATCGTTTCAGTAGTGCATCAGAAAAAATTACATCAATGTAAGCTGTTTAACGTGTAATTTCGTCACTGTTGCCCGTCGAAAATATTTACATAGTAGTTTTGCTTTACTCAGCATATGTTAAAATCTGCGTCATATAAAATCCCCTATTAGCAGTACTACCTTTCTTTTTAATATTTTTCTGAATAACCATAAAATCAAACATAAAAAAGCTATTTCTCTTTGCATGTTGTGTACACTGACTCCCTTTATTAAGAGATTAATAGAAATTTTATGGACTTCATTTTATAGAAAGTAGATTTTATGTATAATAAATGAAATTTAACGTCAATGTCTTTTTCATTAACGTCTAAATTCCTAATTAATTTTAAAAGCGCAAGATTAATGCAAACAATTATAGAGTTTTATTTCTAAGTATATAACAAAAAACAACTTTTTTATGGCTCACATGAGGAAAGATGCAAAAAATTTACGATGCATAAAATTAAGTTTCTTAACATACTTAATTTTTTGGCCATAGAAATAAAATGCCCTTATGGAAAATGGGAATAATACTAAGAAAATATTTCAAAAAACTTTTTGGAATTTAATATTGTAGTAGAAGTCATAGTATACTAATTTAAATGTTTAATTCGTGGTAATTAAACGCATTTACTAATAAATTTCTTCATTATTTAAAGAATCTACATAAAAAACATGTCCGCACATAATGATGACGTCATATTGACCGTGGTAATTAAACACAGTTACTAATAAATTTACTTTATTATTTAAAGAATCTATATAAAAAACATGTCCGCACATAATGATGACGTCATATTGACCGTGGTAATTAAACGCAGTTACTAATAAATTTACTTCATTATTTAAAGAAGCTATATAAAAAACATGTCCGCACATAATGATGACGTCACATTGACCGTGGTAATTAAACGCAGTTACTAATAAATTTACTTCATTATTTAAAGAATCTATATAAAAAACATGTCCGCACATAAAGATGACGTCATATTGACCGTGGTAATTAAACGCAGTTACTAATAAATTTACTTCATTATTTAAAGAATCTATATAAAAAACGTGTCCGCACATAATGATGACGTCATATTGACCGTGGTAATTAAACGCATTTACTAATAAATTTACTTCATTATTTAAAGAATCTATATAAAAAACATGTCCGCACATAATGATGACGTCATATTGACGGTGGCAACGACCTGAACTTTATTTTTCTATTTTATGGCAATTTGTTTAATTACTAAACATGCACAATTTCAATTTTTATGCAATCGATTAAAAAAATGTACTCTGAAATGCAATTTGTTTGATAACGGTATCTCAATTTTCTCATTTTTTATGGATTTTAAAATATTTTCCACACGTAAATATTTTTAATTCTGCATGCAACCCATATGTAAAGTATTAACACGCTTACATTAAAACTAATGTAAGTATTAAAAACAGGTGTTCACTTGTTAATGTCTGTACATTTACTATTTGTACATTTTATCAATTTTTCTTTCAGACATTATATAAAAAATCATGGTTAAAAATTCTTACTAAAAACGTCCCCCATTTAAAAAAGTGTAAAAACAGTCTCCAATAAAAATCTCCACCATTTCACAAAAGCGCTTTCACCCCCGATAGGGCATCATCAGTTGTGATCTTCAACTTCTTTCCTCTCCATTATATACATGATTGCTGGTTGAAGAGCTCCCCCTATAGGCATTCAATATTCTCTCTCTCTCTCTCTCTCTCTCTCTCTCTCTCTCTCTCTCTCTCTCTCTCTCTCTCTCTCTCTCTCTCTCTCTCTCTCTCTCTCTCGCTCTCTCTCTCTCTCTCTTCCAACATTTTCTTCCAGCGGCAATCAAGTAATGAGTGTACCATGTCATTGCATGCGCCTTTGGATGGATTGATTTCTATTGATTCTCTTATTAAAGCGTTATGTAAATTTTCGTAGTTAGCTATTTTCTGTATTTGTAGGGTTTCAACTTTTATTGGGGTTTTAGTATTTAATCTTGAAAGAGCTGTTGACTGTTTATTTAGTTTTATATCTCGATATGTTCTTTCATTCTTTCTTCTATTTTCCTCTTCGTCATTCCTATGTAAGCAACCTTTTCATTTCTGTTGTTTAGACAATTCATTTTGTATATTCCTGCTGTTTGTATTTCCTCTTATTTTTCTATTTCATTTCTTATTGATTTGAATATTCAAATCAATAAGAAAATGTTGGAAGAGGGGGAGAGAGAGAGAGATAAAGAATATTGAATCACACAAGATTAATTTTAATAGGATAATTTTAATAAGATACACAATTATTCAACTTGGTAAAGAAATCATACGAGTTGAAATTTTCCAACTGGACGAAAAATGTCCGGGCCAGGATTCGAACCTGGGATCTCTTGGCTGAAGCTGCCACGCTCTACCTACTGAGCTATCTCGGTCGCATCTGGAGGGCATAATTCATCCAGTTAACCTTATTGATCGTAGCATCTGGTCTGATATTTTAATCAGCTCAACAGAATAGATCGCAGGTAATGGAACTCCAGTAAACGCTGGATACGTGATTACACAAGATTAATTTTAACACAATTATTCAAATTGGTAAAGAAATCATACGAGTTGAAATTTTCCAACTGGACGAAAAATGTCCGTGCCAGGATTTGAACCTGGGATCTCTTGGCTGGGATCTTCAGCCAAAAGAACGTAAGCGTAAATACGGGTTATGCGGGGCCCTTAGAAAGACCCTCACGAAGGGCACTCTTCCCCGAGCCTATATCCCAAGTGTAGATAATTGGCCGTCAATAATCAACCCAACCCAACCTTGAACCCCTGCCCTTCCGGATTCGGAAAAAGTGCGTTTGTTATCGCTTGATTGCGCTTGATATCGCTTGATTGCGCTTGATATCGCTTGATATCGCTTGATTGCGCTTGATATCGCTTGATTGCGCTTGATATCGCTTGATTGCGCTTGATATCGCTTGATTGCGCTTCATGTGCTTTAAAATCGACAGTAGCAGCTATTTAACTCAAATCTAACCCTCTTAAAATGATTAGTGACCTTTATTAAGAAGCACAAAAAGATAATACTCGAAATCCGATCCTCCGAAACTCATTGATTAAGCTTAAAACAAGTAAAACATTAAAAGATTTCCAAGGTAGCTTTCACTAAGCCTGTCAGGCATGATTCGCATGTTTAACCATTTCTCGTAAACTAACGAGCAACGATTCGCCATGCAATTCAGAAGAAAACAAAGTAACTGAAATGGTATAAAAGTGATACAAAAAAGTTAACCATTTACCAATATCATTTCAGGTCTTTGGCCCCACCAGTGGCTGAGAGGTTGCGCTCTCGAAGCTGGTAGACGGGAGGTGCTGGGTTCGATCCCAATCGCGCCCGTCGGCCTAATCGTTCGGAGTTTTCGTAGTTTTCTTCGAGCCGTGGATTTATCCATGCGTAAATACGGATTAGGTTCCCTTAGAAAGACCCCCACGAAGGGCACTCCCCCCGGGCCTATATCCCTAGTGTAGATAATTGGCCGTCAATAATCAACCCAACCCAACCCATTTCAGGTCTTTTGTATTGACTCAAAATGTCAAGTTTTGAATTATTGTTTTTTCTTCAATGGTTCTTTCTCAACTCAGAAGTGTAATTTGCATCAAAATCATTAATTAGTATATTGGTTATTTCATTGGTAAAAAAAACATATCTTCTAAACTATACAAGTTTAAGAGATGTAATTTTTTTTTACAAAAATCATGCGCATTTGCATGCACAAAAACGTACGTGACATAGATGAATCTTTAAACACCTCTTACAAAAAATATCACATTTAAATTCACAAGAAATATTCAAAACTTTTTTAAGTGTTTTTTTTAATTTAGTGTATTACATGTAATTTAGGCTAAGTAAAGAAGTAAATTTTTGAATTCATAGATGGAAAGCAATGATGTGTCGTTGAAAGCTAAACATATTTTTTGAAGAGCTTCCCATGCCACATGTCAAAAGTGATTTTCCAAAACAAAAAGAATAATAACTGTCACATGACTAACGGTGGAGACATGTAAGTGGTTAAAGTTGGTTGCTGACAAAATTGGACTCGGAAATTTTCATTCTGACCATGAATATTCTGTAAAACTAGATTTGTGTCTGTTAAACAATTATCCATAACTCTTTAAACCAAAATTACCCCTCCCCCTATATATAACGACCGACGATACTCGCAAAACAGGTGGAGCAAGGTCGTACCCCTTCTCCAACACTCACCGAAAAGAAAGTAGACCCGATCACCGAAGATACCCAACGGAAAAATTTAAAAACTAAATTCAATAATTTTAAGACAGCGACCAGCAGTTTCGGTTGGTTCCGAGCGTTTAATACACCGCACGAGAGAGATCGCTTTGAGATCATTATAACTCTTGTATAAAATATTATATTTAAATTGAAAATAAATGTCGAAATTTTTTATGTGTTTTTTTAAGTATTGTGCACTGCAGGTAAATTAGGTTAAGTACTGAAGTAATTTTTTTAACTAAAAGATGGAAACCTATAATGCGACATTGAAAGCTAAGTATTTTTCTTTCAAGAGCATCCCATGCCATACTGAAAAGTAGGCTTTTTAAATAAATGCTATCACATGCCTGACGATACAGACATCTAAGTTAGACATTTGGTTACCGACATCTGGATAGAGACCTCTGGTTACCGACGACAATGAAATGTTATATTAATTCCGCGTTCATGAAATTGAGTGCTTTTGAGTTTCTATTAATGTCTTTGAAGTGATGTGTGATATAAGAGTGATTTTTAGAGCCCGATTATTGCAGAATCAATATGGTAGCGGACCCACTTCCATGTTTATTGCGATCCTGAAAGCAAGTATGCATTCTTAAAAAGTAACACAAGTGAAAACAGAACCTGTCTATGAAGGAATACTGTCTAAAATGGGAAACATTCGTGATGCGGATTAAATGAATTTCGTGCATTTACATCGGTCGAAGTTAAAATTCTGTCTGGAAAAAATACATTTCCATACCGAATGACTACATTTTCGCAAGTTTAAACATATATGATCCTTAATAAAGACTGCGGCTAAAGATAAGTGATGGTGGGTCCTCAAGTAATCGAGAGGGTCGGAGCAAGACAGTGCCAAGCCACATTTTTGAACTTCTGAGATATGTCAATTTGAAAATTTGATCAAATGCTCAAATCAAGATATATAACCTACAGTTTTTTCGCCAATGTCTTAGTAACATTTGAGATATTCTGAGTAAAAATATGACATTACTTTAATGATATTACTATTACGCCTTTTGTAAATTAGCTATTTTAATTGGGGGAATAAACGAAACCTGTCACATATGCTGCCACCAAGTGACATTAGAAACAAATTATATGTTGGATATTATAATTTACAATATTAAGCAACAGATTACAGTGTTAGATATATTTTACAAAAAATGTGGCTTGGCACTTTCTTGCCCCGACCCCCTCAATTCTTCTACAATGTTGAAGCCCCAGGTAAGGTTAGTGGGAGCCTGATGATACTGATAATGTTTTAAAATTTCCTTAAACAGAATAAAGCCTTTAATGAATATGGAGTTATCAAATTTATTTCTCTGAAATGCCTATGACAAATAATGTTGATTTTTCTAACTCTTTTTAATGGGTATTTTTTTTAATTTACAAACTTAATGAAATAAATAAAAAAATGTATGTAAACAACTCTAAAATCTTATGTCTAGTTCATTATTTTAAAGATGTCGAAATTGTGCTAAAATATTTAACTGATGATGCATTAAAAACTGTTTGGCCTCAAAACACCCTCAAAACACATTCCATCCAAAAACGTAAAAAGTACAAGTAGCAATTTGCCAGAACACACTTATAATTAGAAGACATTTTTTTTTGTTTGTGTGTATTATTTGAAGAAATCTCCATATTTTGTCTGGTTAATTTCAGGCAATATTTAGCTTAGGTTCGCATATTTTTCGTGTTTTTAGAGAAACAAATGTGTGTATAAATTCCATTTCTAATACAAAAAAGCGCAACTTTTCTGTGATTTGATGAAAATGCAGCTTTAGATTGGACGATTTAAGATAATTGTTTACGTTAGATTGGGAATGTTCTTATTTAATGGGAAAATTGCGTAAATTAAAGCGGAAAGTTTCATGTTATAACAAAATATAATCAACAATATAGATTTTATTTACCTGATTTTTGTGTGTGTGTGTGTGTGTTTGAGAGTGTATATAAAGTATGTGTATATCTATCCTACCTAGAAATGTCTAAACATAAAAATGATTTCTCCAGAAAAAAAAATTTAAAAAAATTGAAAAATGATTCAAACAATTAGTAATATTAACAATGCATGTCAATAGATTTTTATCTTAAAAATATTGTAAAAGTCAAAGTAATTTATCAAAAATTTAAAAATAATGAATAATCTATTTATTTTGCATGTTTTAGGATTTATGCGCTTGATTCTAAATAAAAAAAATTATTTTAAGTAAAATAAAATTATTTTTCAACACAATTTAACTACAGTCTTTAACTTTAAAATTCAAATAAACTACGCATCTGCGATTAGTTTACTTACTATTTGTTATGTTTATTTTTTAAATTTTTTCTGATAAAAAAGGAGTGCAATAAATTTGTTTGAAAAATGAAGAAATTCGCCGCTCACAGCAGTAAACAACTTGAAATTAATTTCTTCAAAATTTACAAAAATAACTTATACCTTCTGATATACGAATGTATAGAACGATCTGAAAGTAAAAGAAAAAGCGTTCCGATTAAAAAGTTCACGACAAGGAATTAATCAAAGAATATGTAAACTAATTAGTTAAATTTAAAATTATATAAAATCTTGTAATTAAATTTATCTGGACAGTATATGAAGTGTATCCAGAAATTAAGAAAAGGAAGAAGTATCAGTTAGCTCATGATAAAAACATTTGCCTTTTTTTATGTCATTTTATCTGCAGAAGTAAGCAGTAATCATTTATTCGCTCATAGTATCGAAACTACGTAATGTTTGCAAATAATTAATACAGTTTGCTTAAATAAAAACCAGTGAATTTTTATCCTGCTTTTAGCAAGGGTAAACCGACAAAGTGAAAAATGTCGCAAGCAAGAAATTGAACCCAGGCTCTCAGAATAGCGCTCTGAGGCTCTACCATTGAGCTACAAGGAACGATATCTCAACTCGGAATTTCTCACTCTTATATAAGTCGGACCGGCAGCAACCGCTGCACAAGATGGAAATGTCATAATGAGCGCGCAAATTTCTGCGGCAAACATGATTCTATAAACAAATATATACACTTCTATATTCAAACATGATTCGCTACTTTGAGGATCCGGGTTCGATTCCTGGCTTGAGATATTTTCCGCTCTGTCGGTTTTCGCTTGCAAAAAGCAGGATAAAAATTCACTAGTTTATTATTCAAGGATTATAGGCGTAATTCACTGCAGAAAATTAATTAAAAAATTAACTACGTGATGTCATATGCTGGGTTTTGTATTGTCGTCTCATATTTGCCGCAGAAATTTACATTCTCATGTTGACATTTCCATCTTGTGCTGCAGTTGCAGCCGGTCCGACCTATATAAGAGTGATAAATGCCGAGTTGGGATATCGTTCCTTGTAACTCAGTGGTAAAGCCTCAGAGTGCTATTCTGAGGGCCCGGGTTCGATTCCCGGCTTGGGATTTTCTTCACTTAGAAAAAGAAGGATAAAAATTCACTGGTTTATTATTCAAAGATTACAGGCGTAATTCACTGCTGAAAATGAATTAAAAAAATTAACTATAGTTTTCTTACTATAATAAAATTGTATTGAATGATCTAGAGAAAACAGTGTGCTAGTTCATTTAACTCATGAAAATAGTCTCTTTGTTGTGTGGATCCTACTGTTCATACCTAAATTTAACATTCGCTTTATACACTCCTAATTACGTCACATTTATTTAAATTCATGAAGATTTTATGAACAAAAACAGAAATACATTACAATATGAAATTTTATTAAATTCAAGATAAATTTGCAAAAGGATTGTTTTAATTTCATTAATTAGGAAGACTAAATATTTGTCTGCATTAGAAAACGTTTCATGAATAGAATAATGTGAAAATTTAATCCAAAACAGTCATAACAAATATTGCAGTTTGAAGAATATTTTACAAACAAAAGCTTTATTTATTCTACAAATAAGGCATTGAAGGATAAAATTATGTTTCTCTTACACTTTTAAAAATGATTTCAAATTAGTTATTTTATAAAACTTGTCTGTTTCGATGAAATAAAACAAAATTTGAAATCCACTACATACTTAGTAAATTTAAAATAAATAAATTAATTAATAAAAATTCCTGTTAGTATTTATTGAGATTAGTTTGCTGGCCAAATGTTTAATTAACCTGATTTATACGAAATGTAGTTAAATTTTCGTAAACATTTAACAATCAATAACTTACATTCAAATACAATCGGTAACTTACATTTGATTGATTTTAATTCACCTCAACTGTGTTCCATTTATAAAACGCATCTGTATTAGAGTAGCAGTTAAATATATGCCTTGAGTTGGTAAAATAGAGTATATATGCATTTAATAGAAAATCAGCTCACATACAATAAAATGCAATATATTATCGAATTCAATTCGATTAATTTAGTTCAAGTAGATAAATTAATTACATTGATATAAACCATGGCAATTCGGATTAGCTTCAGAGTCTGAAGAAAATAGATATTTTAAATAAAGGGAAATAGATTCTACAGCAGAATTATACACAAAAATGATTTTTTTTTCTATCCAAATTAGTGTCAAAGTAACCTCATTATTAATGTAGAAAATTTTAGAGTTTATTTTATACTATGTCATATATTCTAATATAAATAATATGGAAATTTTTTTAAACTATTTTATGACATTTCAATGTTTTGCCACAGGTATAAAATATACAATATCTGCAAGAGAAAAGTGTACGCTTTAAAATAAATAATATTAAATATAAATTCATACATAATTTGTGCCTAGAAACTGAAGCATGACAAACATCATATTCTATCATAAAGCCTGTGAGCATATCATAAATATTATTTGTATAGATTTTGACTAAAATTATTTACTTTTACTATGTATTATCATTATTTTGAAAGAAAAAAAATGAATAATATATGTTGGACAGTTGCACCATGGAATATTATATATAAAGACAGAAAATTTACTTAATGGTACATAAAAACGAGTACAATTATATGAACTTGTAAAATTTAATTATGATTATATATACATAAAATCAACTTTTCGATCTGCATCTGCAGTCGTATTTAGGATGTAAAGTTAAAGCGAACTGAAAGTCTAGACATTAAAACATAAAGTATGAGAGACAAAGAAGTAAATTTCTGCCAATAACATGATTAGAAGGATGTCGTGACGCAATCTAGTGAATACAACGGAAAGTAAGTACATTTTCTGCCTTTATATGGATAAAAATTGATTTTCAATAAATATATATGGAATAATCATTTAATTAATTTTATAATACTGGTGAGCGTTAGTGAGTATAAATAAACTTTAATAAATAAAGATATTCTTGAAATTCAAACCTGTAAATCAATCAGATTTCGTTACATTTATTATTGTTCAAGAAAGCATATTTTACTTTTTCTACAATATTTCTCATTGTAAACAAAATATTTTGTGTATAATATTCGACGATTTATTTATTTTTCTCAATACTTTTATTTTTCCCCTAGTAACAGATTATTTAGCCTATAAATATTTGCGTCACTTAAAATTATCATAAAAATTAAAGTCTACGTGTACGATATGTTAAGCTAATCGAATTAAATGGCTAAAAAATACATGATATAAAACAAAAAGGATGAATATGTCGAAGTCACAAACATTCGTGGATACTAAAAGAACATTTAAAATCAGATAATTAATAAAATTATAAATCATATTAAAATCACATAATAAAATCCCTTACAGTAGGCGTTTCAAGATCTGTACAGGCTCCTCATACAATCAAAAACCAAAACTGCTAATGTTCACGTTCAAAATATGCATTTAAAATATTGAACCAGCAAGGGTATGATATTTTAATCACAAGTTCCCGTGGATATTCGCGTGACAGTGTAGACCAAATATTCTGTTCGAATTGTATATGCTCCGTTTAGGGAAGATTTCTGTAATATTTTAAACCAATAATCTGGAACAGTGATTCTCAACCTTTTTTTCGACATGCATCTACCTAAGCATCTTTAAAGTCACGATGCCCCCACCACCTCTTTCCTCTGTACTTATAATTATTGTATAAAAAAGTAACTCCTTTTCACAGGAGGAATCTAAAGGAGCGTTAACTGTGATACCGTTCAATCCATTTCAAACATATTTTAGGTTAAATGTCTGCAACATAGACAATTTTAGAAATTTACTTAAGTAATTTCCTAAAAGTACAAGTATCTTTCAATAAATAGAAATAAAAACAAGTGTGTAATACTAAACTAATATTAAAACCTGAAAATTCATAAAACTTTTTTAAAATATAAAAGGTGTCTAAATATCAAACAAAACTTTTCCTACAACTATTACGGTTAAAGTTGTGTTTTGAACTTTTAAATGTGATCATTTTTAAAATTTATTTTTATTCAGTTATTTTTAAAATGTTCATGTATTAATTCCATTTTTAGTCTACAACATTACTTTTATTAATAAAGACAAAAAACGCCTGACAGTGAAAGGGTTAATAACAAATCTGAAATCGCCCCCTTAAAATTAAATTTGCCCCTCTGTGGAGCCTACGCCCCATGTTGGGAACCACTGATCTAGAACCAGTCTTGTAAACCAACCTTCTCCTACTGTGACTTATACTCCTTGGTGATTTAATACTTTAATTGCATATTTTGAACGTGAACATTTGTTAATAAGAGCTTTGGTTTTCGATTAACATTTGGACGGATGATAATCTTTTATAGAGTACAAAACATCTACTGTTATCGATACTATTATGTGATGTATATATTTTTTTACTTTTAATAAATGTCTGATTTTAATTTACTTTCTTAATTTTAAAATCCTGATTAAGACGCAATATATTCAGTCATCTGAAAATCATTGATATGTTGAAATTAAATCTTCTATAAATTGGTGTAGCTTATTATGAACTTTGCAGATAAATAAATAAATTTTATTGATACTTTGGGGTAAACCCAAATTGAAGGATTAAAACAAATTATGAATAGTTTTCATTCACAGTATAAAAGAAGTTTGAAAAATTTTAAACATTTATGAAGGAATTAAATCTTTGCATGGAAATTCAGTTTTAACGTTATGTTATATTGATAGCAGAATATGTAGAAAATATCTTAAGGGAATTTCCGAAATTGAAACAAAATTTATCCTGCTTACTAATAGTACTTATAAATGAAAATTACAAAACAAAATTAATCTAAAAAATCACAGTTTCAAAGAAATGGATGGAAACATTTTGACGCTGTCAGTATAAGTGTAACAGGCCATTCCGTTGTACAAGGAGAGCACCAGAGTTAAGGTTTAAAATTAATGTTTATTTAAACTTAATCGGGCTGGGATTGAGAAGGCCGCTACTAATTTTCCTTTCTCCAAAAGAAATAATTAAACTTCTTCCCGAAGCTATACTCCGTAAAACTTCAAAGTAAATATAAATATTCAAAAACAAACTCACAATTTCGAAGACAGCCACAAGTCCGAATGCCTTTACTAGTAATACAATTCTACGCTGTAGACTCGGCGGGCGCTGATTCAATACGTTCGTCCAGGCCAAAAGCAAATTCGTCGGCTTCAGATTATTAATTCAAGCGCAGGATCTCCAGTTGCTCGCATTGAAAGATAACACGATCCCCAGTTGCGAATACTAAACGTAAAATCGAAGCTTATATATTCCAAATATCAATTGACCAGCTACAATAATTTGCATGAATATCGATAAAAAAACACAAAAGTTCCGAGATTCTCACAGTCATCATCTAAAGTTAAGGAAGAGAGCCTTGATCATTTTTACGCACATGGACAATTAGTGGACAAAAACTTACGTTCATATTCAAAACATCGCCTACTCACATGATCAGAGTAGCCGATCCATCACAACATGATTTCAAAATTATGCAATCTGGATCTGTTGAAATAATAATGCGTGTTTAAAAATAATGCTATATTCCACTTCTGATGGCAACAACTTTTTCTGTCCGTAACCAAAACGCACAGCAATGAATGCAGTATCATAGGATAAGTTTTAATCGGCTTTTGACATAGTACAATGTAAATTCGTTGAAAAACATTGTCGTTTGATTAAAAATTGTAGTTAATTAAAAATTAACTGAAAAACGAATCAATAAACACTTTATAAGATTGCAGTGTGGAAGTTCCGCACGGTTTTTCTCGTAAAAAAGTTGTTTTTATTTGACGACATTGCAATATGCAGCTTGTTTTTATTTAATATTCCAGAGAAAATTCCTCGAATTTTACGACATAAGTGAATTTTAAGAAACTTATTTCCGAAAAATGCCACCGAAATTAAATTCAATTTGTATTGTTCATATGGATAATTTCTCATGTAACTTGTCACTTACTACTCCTATGAAGAATCTTGTATTTACACTGATGACCAGAAATTAAGGGACAGTGACTTATTACAGACGTTTCGTCGAATATCTACTGAAATTCGTGAAAAACTGAAATTCCCTAAATGCTCTTGAACTTTGAGGATGTAAAGAAAATGTTTGACTTCATGTTTTTCAGTGAAGATTTTGTCGCGAGGACAATTAGGGGGGGGGGGTGCAATAATAATTTTAATAATAAAATAATATTTTCCATCATCCAAGTAACAGAAGATGCTAAAAAGGGTCTGTCACTGTAGTAAATGACTATGTGGGTCCCGTTCAACATTTGTGTGTATTTGTGTAAGCATAGCACGTATATTCATGAAAATGTTAACATTTCTGGGAAAAATTCAGAGTTTATTTTATAGCATGCAGAGTTTTCAACCGAATTTAACATCTTGTGCAGGGGTTGTAACCCATGAGCGGTCTAGAACAAATATTCTTGATACTGAATTTTCGTATTCAAATTATTCACAAAGTCTTTGGGCCAGAACACGAGATGCATTACGACATCTAACAGCATCAACTTGTGATAACCCCATTTTCACCCAACAGATTGCCCGCCATCTTAACGAATCAGGTAAACGACATCTCCTATATATGGACAACAATATTTTAGGACCAACAATTGAAGATCAACAAGCATAAAAAATTCCCGACAAATTTACAATAGTGGGATATTCGCAATTTTTCCCGCCTGCCATATATGTGTCCAATTTAAAAAAAAATAGAGATGGGTATAATTGTTGCATGGTTTTATAAGTTACTTAAGATCATTCATATAAACCATATTTATTTTCAATCTTTTAATAGGGAGTGTCAAAAAACTGGTTGTACCTTAACTGTTTGGAGGCCTGTGTAATATAGCACTTTTATAACTTAATCATCAGAGAAGCTTGGGTAATCCAGCTCGACCAAGATCTTGACACATTATAGAAGATGGTAATAATGTAGTTTCAAGTGTCTGCTTGAGAGAAGCAAAAATAGCTACATACAATAATATAATTAATTTTGCGCTAAACCACGTTCGCTTAGATACTCAAGTTGGCTGTGGACACTATAAAAAAGAAACCAACAGATAATACCATTCGGACATTTTTCACTCTGTTGGAATAAAGCTCAACTATGATACTCCATCCACTGAATATACATTAAACAAGTTGAAAAAACAACTTTCTTCTCTGCATTATGACCTAATTACCTGGTATACTGGAGTTTCTATGTTATATCACACTCTCATCATGTAAAACGCTATAGTTAGAGCTCGAATGAATGAAATTAGTGTTACAGTTCGCAGACATGTCTATCAAATAACAGTGAATGATGCCAGTCGGTTAGCTCAGAAGGAAAAGCATTGGCACGGCAAACCAAGGTTCTACACGTTCAAGTCCCGCACCGGACATATTTCGCTGTGTTCGAATAAAGTTCAACTATGATACTCCGGTCATTGAATATGAAACAGATAATATTTTGTAATCAGTTCTAAGTCCAAGTTTGGTGTGTATCTGATTTTTAGACACAGAGTTTTAGCATTATTTATCTAGCAATTGTTTTTTAAATTAGTTTGATTGCAAATAAAATTTGATATTTCGTGACTTTATTCCTGATTTGCCTAAACTGATAAAACTGACACTAATGTATTTTCTAGCAAACGCATCAATTTTTAATATGTGTTTAAAAATAAGTAGTTTCTGTATCGTACCTTAATATAAATTATGAAATTATGTAAATGTAAAAACATTAAAAATGCATAGGATTTGAAGCAAAAAAGATCTTGAACTTTAACCAAAGAATAAAAAATTATATGAGTTCTCATTTGAAGAAAATATATTTCCTGATTAAACACTTGCTTTAAAAGCCAAGTCAAACATTAAGAAATCTTAATAAAAAATTATATTGTATAAAAATACTCAATCGCTGTGTTCATTCCTTTAAACAGCTGTGGCAATTGCTGCTTACACAAATATTTTTCCTTTCTTATTTATTTCACTTTCTAGATACTGAATCGATTTTTATTATTTGAAGAAAACATAGTCTCTTACTAAAATTCAATAATGAATAAAGAAAATGAAATATTAAAAGTTGTCACCAGAATTTAAAAAAAACAGAGGCAGGGAATAATTAGCATGCTTTTCAATTTAAACAAAACAGCTGCAATCGCTTCTTAAACAAATATATTAAACCTTTAATTAGTGCTTTCTCCGAGCTGTGAGTAGTTTTTATTATGTTATTCAAACAAGATAGCAATAAAATATGACGCAGATATTTTTCCTCGAAAAAATTAAAAAAGTAAGAAATGCTTCAATGTTTTTGTAGTCAATTTAATTTTAAAAGAAAGGAATTTAATGGGCATAAACATTTGTTTGATAAGCAATTGAGAAAATTTAAATTATGTTCTTATTTGAAATACCTGAAATGCATATTTTTAACTTCTTATGTAATGCTTTATTTTACTTGTTTAAAATATTTCGTTTAGATGCGTGTAAATTTTTAAAATAAGAAATATACTACTTTATGAGCCATCTGGAAAATATAATTATGAATCCTTAAAAATTTCCTACTTTTATTAAAACATTTAGAAAATAGAAATATAAAAGCCTTTAAAATACAAAATACAACAATTCCTGCCAGAAATATAAAATGAATGTTTTCATAGCTAAGGCAAGTGTCTATTTTTATAATTTTCAACTAACATATCACGTAGAATCCTTTTAAATAAATAAATATATATATATATACTACTCACTGTTGTGTCTAGAAAATGTATAATAGAATATTCAAAGACTGAATAATTTTATCTGCGGAAATAGCAGTAATTGTTTAATCTAAAGAAAACTCTAAACAATAGTGATTAGCCTTTATTTTATATTTTTGTCTGTAAAATTGTTTGTTATCTGCAACTGACTTTGCAATACTTAATAGAATCTTAGGGACAGATATTTCTTATTGCAGATAGTGAATATTCTGATGGGTTTGTCATTCAGTTTAGTGTCATACAATATGGACATTGTAATTCTTCAGCACTCGAATGTATATGAAGTGACCCTTAACTACATATGGGGTTAGCGATGAAAGTTAAACAATTAAATAAGATTTTTTTAGGAGTTAGAGGTTCTAATCTTTAAAATTGACGTGCTACAGGCTGCGACTGTAGCTGTGTAACTTAAAAAGTAATAAATATTTCTACATTTCTCGATTGTTTAGGAATTAAGTATGAAATACAATGAATAACAAAAAGAATGAGAGCATAATATGAGAGATAAATAGTAAGTAATTTCATAACATTCAGAATATCTGACAAAGATCAAAGGGAAATGGATGCATTTCATACTAAACAAGTGCGGTGATTTTTAAATATTCGGTATACCGTTTCAATATTTGACTTATGCACAGAGGCAAGAAGATGCAATTGTTACAAGATAATTATACCATAAATACATTAGTTGATTTTTAGCTTGGATTTAATATTTTGAGCACTTGAAGGTGTTTGTATAAAAGTATTGATATAATAGTTACTTTTTAACTTTTTGATTTGGTAAATAAATAAATAGAATATTATTGAAATTGTATTTATTTCCGTCTGTCTGTTTATTTTTGTTAAACCTTTCGAAAAAGACCAGATATGAAGAAAATCGTAAAAAGTTTTTTTGGATAGATAACAGAGCTATTATTTGGTGCATTTTAAAGTTTAAAGTGTTTATAATCAAAAATATTTAAAGTTATGAAACCAAATATAACCCGAGTATTGTCATAAATTGAAAAATATTCCAAAAACATTACATTTAACGAAAATTAATAAAGTTTACAACATATTTTGTATATATTCTTACACATTTTATTTGCAAATTACTATAAATCTTTAGATGGATTTTCTGTCTGCCATTACGTTTTAATGTTTTTATTGTTTCTAATCATTTCTTTCAACATTTTAGAAAATCTTAATGCTTTGAATTTTCGTACATACTATAATGTCTATATAATTTGACAAACAATGTCATTTCGTAATCTTTCGATAGTTTCATAGTGATAGTCTTTCCGTAATATTTATTTGAATGTATAATATAGTAGGTGAAACTGTCCCAAAATCGCATACTTAGGTAAAATGACATACCTTATGCTTCTTAATATTGTCGCTAGAGGCCAGCCTTTAACGATACGCCGTTATGTTGTTGAATCAATCGGCAACGATAAGCATTTAATAGCGAAGGTTATTTTTTCATTGTTTACAAAGTAACTGTTTACACCTTCGTCAGAAATTTCTTGGGTCTATTTTTTGGTGCTAATTCACGTCTGTTCTGTTTCAGTGATTACATATCTGAAGTATAAGGTGAGTACTTATTTACTTTTAGATCATTTTCAGTATATACAAAAATTTATAAATACATATGTTCTCGAATACTGCCTCTGTATTGTATTGAAAAATGACATGCCACCTATTGAGATGACACAGTACGTCATTTTATCCCAAAACAAAAATACTGTATCCTTTTAACCACCTGTGTCCTTTTACCTCGTGATTTTGTGCTTCAGTTGAGACAGAATGTCCCCTGAAAAATAAGGAAAGCAACGACAGCAACACAAGTTCTACAGATAACAGCCTATCTAGACCTAATCCATCAATTTTCATAGTTTCACAGTTTCTATGTGACCTACTTCAATTCCAGCACAGACAACATCTGCTTCCGATACTTTGAAGACATATGTACCTTTTCAACCGACAGCATCTTCAAGTTCATCATCTTCATTTATCAGGCCACTTGATGTGTCTGCACTTCCTTGTGCCCCTCATGTTAGATCATCCACGAAAAAGTGGAAGCATTAAGGAACAAAATTCTGACTAACAGTCCTAAAATTGCCGAGGCGAAGGCAAATACTGCTGAGAAGCATAATTCACAGTCTAGACGTTCAGTACCTACAATCAGTACCTACCTTCACAGTCAGACCTACAAACTAAGAAAAAAATTAGCTTTTTTACATCCAATAATGACGACAAAGATCTGGATCTTTCTAACGATGATTATGATGATGAAGCCCGTCTTTATTGCAATGATTTATTCAGCCCCTCAAAATCGAAGGAAGAGTAGATAAAATGTGTTAAATGTTCAAAGAGGGCACATAGTGAATGTGCTGGTGTTTCTTGGTGTACAAAAAAATTATTTGTGATGTATGCAAATAAAATAAATAGCAACGTATGGGTGTTTCGTTTTAGGACAGTACTGTAGATAAAATGACCTAATGCAGAATTTTATATAAATGGTTATTATGGCATACAATGGATGTGAATTATCAATTTACTAAACAGCGTACAAGTATTAGAGTGAAAAAAATGTCCAGACCGGGGTTCAATACCGGATGGTATAGCGCACTAAGTGCTTTATCAATTAAGCCATCCAGACGATATCAAATCTAGCATTATCTCACTCATATATGGCAAGGCTACGACCACGCAGCAAAAGATGAAAAGTGAATCATGAGCACAACACCGTTGTCATGCAGCCGTTTCAGCTCTGATGAAAATGTAATTAGTGTGGTTATTGTGACGTTGTATAAATGGAAATTATGACGTTGTGACATTATTTGTTACTTTTTAAAAAGAACCCTTGAATTGTGTATACTTCGAAAAATTAGTTTGTAAAAAATAAAGGTCATGAGAATAAATTTGTATGGATAGAAAGCACGTTTCTTTAGGGTATGTCATTTTAGGACAGTTTCCGTTAAAGTAATGAAAATACACACGTAAAAATTATTTAGTTTAGAGTTATATCTCAATGCTCTGACTGCTTATCCGGTGATTTCCACACACAAGACATTTGTAGAAAAATTTATATAATACACAATTTTTGAAGCAATTTTGCTTTACAAATTCCACAGTCAAAGAATAAAAATGCAAATGATAAATACACTGCATATTTCAAGTACATGATGATTTGAAATATCTAATAATAGAGATACATATTGGTCGAAAGGATTTCGTGTAAAAGAAAATAAGCAGTCAGAGGGATTAATCATTAAGAGCCTTTTATCTTCTATTCGGTACTCTTGAATTATACAACTTTTCTCTTAGAATTTTTTTAAAATATTGTTTTACATTGAAGAAGAAATATTTAAACTTGACGAAAGTACATTTTAATTATAGAAATCGTATTTTTATAATAAAGCTTATCTGATTAAATAAAAGCAGAATTTAAATATCAATGTAAAAATGCATTTCTCAGAAATAATTTTCTTAGACAATAATTTATGATGAATTACTTTTTCATTAATATTATAAGGCTTCGTATAAGTGATATTTTAATACATTCATCTTTATTAAGAATTTTTATATATATTTGTTTAAAAAGTAATTTTTTATATTTTTACATATTTTAAGCATATTTATTTAATAGAATGTGTGTTTTTGTTATTTTTAAATACAGAATTTCTAGAATTAGAAAATGGAAATAAATTTTTAAACAAGAAGGTGTATAATAAATTATTTTGTATTCAACTTTTTTTTTTCATTTTCAACTTAATTGATTTTATATATTAATTCAGCTTTCGAATACATTGATATGTTTTTAAATCTTGACACATTAATATAAGAACCGGTTTTACTTCCGGAAAAACACGTTAAGTATATTAAAAACTGAAATTCTAAATCAAATCTGGTAAAAGTATCATTTTATTTAATGAAAAATCGTACATTTTCAATAGAACACATGCTTTGTGGCATTAAATAAGTCTTACTTTATAACAATTGATTTAAATTAAAAAGATCAAAGAAAGAAACACCAGCTTATTTTAAGCTCTTGATACCATTAGAAACAATCGTTAAAAAAGTTAATCTCATCAGTATATTTTGCAATTTGGGAATAAAGCACAGATTTTAAAGGAATATAAATTACCTACTTATATGTTCCTGACTAAATGGCACAATAATTCTTTCGAATAAATATTCATAAACCGCTCAATTTTTATGTAAGATTTTCAAGCAGTACAATCTAATTCTACCCTGTACCCCTTCACAAGAAAAAAAATCACAGATATCTTTTTTATTTCATTTTATTTAATACTAAATGGCATGCAGATATTTAAACGAAATTTTATCGAGAGTTTTAAAAAGTAAACAAGGATTAAACTTTAAATAAGTATGCATATTCTCTATGGCGAATTAAAAAAATACTCTGAAATAGTCTGTCATATTCGCATCAATAAGTTTAGCACAATGAAAATAGTAGGATACATATTTTAAAGGAACCATATAAAATTCACCAGGGGAAAAGCTATAAAAAATGCTTTGCGTTTTATGGAAATGTTAGAAAATACTTTTTTGACTGATGTGTTTTTACTGTACATTTTCAATGTCAATCAAATCTGTTGAATTTCAGTTAGTGTATGAATTCTTTCTAATTAAGGTTGCAGCGTACCAGAGAAGGCCGCTACTTGGAAGTTCAGACAATACACAAATTTATAATTTAAAAACACTTATTTAAGCTAAGTGGGCAAGGAGGCTGGCAGAGTCACTCGAGAAATTTGGCCTATGTCGTCCGGTGATTATTAGAGATCAAACACTAACTTAAGCTTAACAAGAAATGACTAGATGTTTTAATACAATAACGAAGTCACACTTACGTGTAGAGCACGGACAGTTCAAATAACTAACACATTCATCCATTACTAAATCCATTAGACTGAAAAGCAAGAACATTCGCAACTTTTTAAAACACTCTAACTTTTACTAAGCTACTAGCTCGTTGCTGCCGAAGACCCTTTATTTAATATATCTTACCAAATGGCTATATTTCACTCGGTAAACTTCACTTTTGCTTGGCACGCGCGAACGCAGGACCAACGCAGACCTTGATCACAGACTACGAAATAAATCGACCCTGATCCGCCGAAACAACCTTTCGTTTCAATTTATATACCTTGCAGATAGATCAGCAAAGCAAAATTTTAATAAACCTATAGCGAAAGACAGAAACTGCAAACTCCGAGAGATCCAAACATACTTGGAAAATTAGAGTAAAATACAGTATAGATGTCGCTGTTGCACACACAGGTTAGATATTGACATCACGTTCCCCTTCAAAACACTAGAACATTCTTATAAAAGAATTGTTAATCAACTACAAGGTGTTCGATTACAGTGGAATGTTCAATTTTTGTATATATATATATATATATATATATATATATATATATATATATATATATATATATATCAGTTTTCGGATTCATTGAATAAAGCAATTATTTGGCAACCGGAAATGATTATTAAAACAGCCTGAAAAAAAGCCTGAAAAGCTGTTAAATAAAAGTAAATTGCCAAAGTGTTTAGCATCTACATTTTTTTAAACAATTTTTTTAATATTTGAAATAATTGACTTTTTATGAGAGTATAGAGCAACGAAAAATATTATTTCAATCTTTTAATGCATACTTTGTGAGTCAAAATCACTCAAAATCACTATTTTCATGTAACGCATTTTTTAAAAATCATATCTCAAAATGAATTCATTCAATTTCTGTTAGAAACTAGACAGGTTTTTCTTTATAATATTTCTTAAGGAAATGCATGAATTGAAACAATGTTCTCAATAAGAATATTTTATGAAGTATTCTATGGTATGCCAAATATCCAGTTTTAATCCTTTGACTTTCTCTAAACTGATTACATACAGAAGTAACATAAAAGTTTTGTTAATTTCCCATATTTTGAATTGGATGATTAGATTTAGATGTAGCATTTTTTGTTTTACTCAAACAAATTCAAAACTCTCGATATATTTATCAGTTTTATGAAACATGTTTAATAATTTTACTTTAATTTAAAGTAGATATAAAATTAGGATAGTTAATCCATGCATAAGATAAAAAATAAAAAGTAGTTTATTTGTTTTCATGCATTTAAAAAAAAATTATTCGAATGTATTCGAATAGCTAAAGGAAAATATGTAGGATTCTTAAAAAGTTTCGCCTTTATCATTTTTTGTTGAATCTACATCATTTGATATGGCATGAACACGATTTGAATATTTTTAGGTATACTGTATGTCGGGTTTCTATTCAGCATGTTTTCAAGATTTGCTCCGTAGATATATGTCGACTTCTATGACCAGTTATATCGTCATTTCTAACAATATGTGGACGATGTTGCATTATACATAAAACTCACTGCGAGACGATGTTGGGGGAATAATTAAAAGTTGCATCATAGATAAAACTCACTATTTTTATGGCTTTAATCGAGAATAAAAAATAGGTACTTGAATCAGAAATTTCATCATTTTCATAAATCGTTCAAGAATCGGTGATTTATCGTTCCACATTGTCCAGCATACAATGATCACATACAAATAGTTAAAAGGAATGTGTAAATAGGTACGCAGGAAAGGACAGGTGTCCTTGAATGATCGCGATGTTTGACGCGAGTAAACCTGGCGAAGCCAGCAATTCAAATGATTACCGAACTGAATGACTTACCATTCGGTAGATGGGCTGCTGTAGATGGACCGCTTATTTCAACATATGTGTTTCAAAGCGACAACCCCCACCTATTGACAACTTCTCAATGTACCGCACCACTTTAAACAACTTCCATGGAAAACAGAACACCATGATTGCACCATTGACTACTGAAAGTGAATCATATGGAGTACTCTTAAGTTCGAAATTACCATGCATATTGATAGGCTAAGAATGTGGAGTGGAAACCGCTCTATGATATATTGAATCCGCATGCCAGGATACATCTGTATGTATCTCTGTAGTGGCCTAAGATAGATTCTCTTAGAAATGTTTGGGATCTTTAGTACATGTATCAAGCATCTTACTGGTTTTAAATAAGAAAATGCTTTGGGAGATCACTTACATTCGTTGGTTATTTAATGCCATTCGAATTGAAAAGGAGTGTACCACAACTGTTCTTACTACAGTTCACAGATTGCTACCATCTGATCCAAGGAGAATTCACTGAATTTTCCTCAGAGGATGTTACAGCAAAACGGGTTTAATTCCCATTGAACACTTTTATAATAAATTGAAAAAAGTTGGCTAAGAACGTTATCGACCACCAACACATGTATTGAAAACTCTAGCGTGAATTTACCATGCCATATGTGGGTAATACTCCCAAAGAACTCGATGAATGCATTCCTCAATATGAGTCAGCCTTTAGAAAGATTACAAAAGCAGGATCTTATTACTAATAAGATATCTTTAATTTAGTGGAATTGCAGTGCAGAATTGTCTAGAACTGATAACTAGGCTTTAATATGCAACTGATTTCAGTAAACGATGCTGATACAATTTAAATTTTTATCGTAATCAAAACAAACAGTGTGCTGCTTTGCTGTGTTTTCTGAGATGAATATTATAAATATATTTCAGTTTCATTATGTAGAAATGCACCAAAAATGATATTTGGCATTATTAAGAAAAAAATGTAGATGCAGGCCCAATTTTAGTCTTGGATATCTAAAAAAGTTCGCATTTTTCCTATGCTATTTTTATTAACCGATCACTCTAGCTTCATCACAAGTTAAGAAAAGAATATTATACCATATTTAGGGTGTCCAAGACGAAACGCTGTAATTTGAACGGTCTGTAATACAACATGTAATCGTTGCATTAAGACGATTGAAACAACAATGGATACACATAGTTATGAAGTTTTGTTTGTGTAATCACACCATTTCTACATATGCCCCACAAGTGGTACGAGATTGTCTAAGGACGATGGCCTAAGAAGTAGATCACCTTTCCCTATCCATATTTGTGGGAATACGATATCAATGTGGAGGTGCTCCATTCTGTCAATGGACCAAAAATCTGCATACTACCACATGGTCTGTGTTTTTCTGAATTCGTTATAATTTTTCATTTTTCAAATTTTCCGATTTTCAGCACATGAAATAAAAACCATTGCTATTACATAACTAGCCGCCACTGGCGACCAGTTTGGTCTCCCTTAAATGTATGTTAAACATTTCAACACGTTACATTTATTCATAACTAGCTGACCCGCCCGGCGTTGCCCGAGCCCTTGAAATAAACTTAAATCTCTTAAAAAACGGAACTCTGGCCACGGTCTACGATGGCTTCGGAACCGTATACCCGACATGCTCGTACGCTCTAGAAAATCTTTTATTTCCCCCTACTACCGCCAGGGGAGCTTTCTGTTCTAAACAAACCTCTTTCCGAACGAACTTCTGAGACAGGTCCCCGCTGCCTACTTTACTGTATAGTAGGGGCACTACAAAATTGAGCTGGTTTCGAGAAGATTGGAACATTATTAGCCCAGTTATTGAAATAAGGCACAGTTAGAGAAAATAACCTTGAGTGAGGTGCCGAAGGGAGGAGATGTTCGAGTGTCCTTCAGAAAATGACTAATTAGGACGCCCACTATGCATGCATAAATATTCGTTCGTTTTGTTAAGCTAGGAACTTAATTACAAAGTTGGCTTAAACTCTTATTTGTAAATAGTGGTAACCGCTACTCATAAATTTAAGTTAATGTTATAAAGGGGGACTATTAAGTTAAATATAATGTTTGGAATCACTTGCGTTGAAATCGGAAAGATAGTTGCTGATATATAGAAACGGGGCATAGTTAGAGAAAAACCTTTAATGAGGGGCCGGGAGGAGAGGGTTGTTCAAGTACCCTTCAGCAAATGACTAATTAAGAGGAGCACTATGCATCTTTCGAAATTCTTTCGTTTGCTTAAGCTTTGAACTTAATTGCAAATTTGGCTTAAACTATTATTCGTAAATAGTGGTAACCGCTACTCATAATTTTAGTTTAATGTTATAAAGAGTGACAATTAAGTTAAATATAATGTTTGGAATCACTTGTGTTGAAATCGGAAAGATAGTTGCTGAGATATGGAAACGGAGCAGAGTTAGAGAAAAAAAAAACATGAAGGACGGGCCGGGAGGGGTGGGGGGTTGTTCAAGTGGCCTTCAGCAAATAACTAATTAGAAGGATCACAATACATCTTTAATGATTGATTCATTTGGTTAAGCTAGGAACTTAATTTGAAATTTGGCTTTGACTATTATTCGGAAATTCTGGTAACTGCTTTCTAGAAATACACCTTGAAGCTTAAATGTAATTAAACCCTTGCCCCTCTTCATTCCCGCAATTATAAAAAAAGAATCTGTTAAATAAAGTTTTCTGTATTAACAATCTCCATCATAATAATAAATGTCATGTAAAAAAAAAAAAAAAAAAAAAAAACTTAAATCCGACTTAAATCCGACTTTATATTGTCATGAAGAAAAATATACCTGCAATATATTTCTATCAGTGGGACGTATGTGTACTTTGTCATATACAGGTGGCGCGACATTCGCATGGCTCCTCTACGCTGATATCTTCAATCCATGTTGACACTATTTAGTTAGAAATCCTTATTTATGCATCGCTACTCTGGTTTATTTAGTTACTTCTGTGAAGAATCGATGCAACCAACCAGTGAACCAACCAACCCAAGAGAATAAAAGCGTATTTTTAATGAGAGTTCTTTGTGCATTTTAATTAATATTTCAGAAAGTAATTAAAATATTAAAATTCTGAAGTAATGGTGCAACAGAAGATGGTTTGGACTACCTAAATCTAAATTTCCAGCCTTCTAGGTGGGCCAGATTTTCCTAGCCATCGCAGAGGCGGATCAACTACCACCCGGGCCCCTAGGCTTGATCTTTTTTGCCCCCCCCCCCTCTCCTACAAAGCAATATATACATGGTGATTCAAAATGCATGTTTGCTCATTTATCTCTTAGACCACTGATGCTAGAAACATAATTCCAATTACAACAAGTACAGATTTTATACGTGGCATTTATTTTACAAGAGGCTTTATACATATTAAAAAATTTAATTTTTATATGGCCCCTGTATTCTATAAGTTATATTTAGAAAAATGTCCTTCGTTTACGAAGAACTAAAAAAAAATCCTATTCTTTTATGACCAAAACTTACTAAATTATTATACTTCGTATTTTATGAAATTTTAGTATTTCCTGACACTAAAAACCGAAAGAAGCCGTGTTAGTTCAGGTAAACATTTAAATTCCATTAACTTCACAGTGTCATAATTCGGTACAAACTGGAAGCCGAAAATTTTCGTGAATCCAGTACTTTCTTCTTATGAATACAGAAGAAATTAAAAGGGGAATAACATTTGGAATACCATCTCTATTGTTAAGAACCTGAAAGATTCAATAAATGGGTGAAACAAGGGATATTGTATATTATTTCTCTTTTGCATAATATATCAGCCCAATATGAAGAAAAACCCCGAAAGAAAACCTTAGCACAGGGGCCCTTTTCTTTCGGGCCCCTAGGTTTCAGCCTACTCAGCCTAATGGGTAATCCGACTCTGAGCCATCGCCAACAGACACACAGAGCGAAACTTTCTTTTATTATTTTAGATTTAATTTTCCCTTAATCCTTCGCCAAATCGGATATTCTAATAGACAAATCATGAACTTTTGCGATCGTGGTAGCATTTCGTATATTTTTTGGGCATAGGTGTCACATACGCACGTTGGCGCAATTCACCCCCCCCCCCCCGCCAAGTTCGCGAAAATTTTGTTACGGAAATTGTTGTTTATTTACTTTTTTTTTTACTTCTATAAATTATTTTTGATATGTATATCAATATTTATTTACATCAAACTATCATTTATTTATTTTTATTTCCTTTTTTAATTATGAGTATTTTTCTTAGCGGGAGCAGATGATAAATCGCCAAATATCGTTCCCATCACCATCATTCATACTACAATTAATTTTATTTTAAATTATAAACCTGTCACTCAATACTTAACTTTAATCTAAAATGCTTATCTATGCTAATATTATAAAGGATTAAAGACTGTTTGTTTGTTTGTAGGAGGCACTGGAACTACCGAACCGATTTCAAAAGTCATGGTGGCAAATTGATGATGACAACCCCTGCTCCAACATAGGCTACATTTTATGTTGGTGCCACTAACCCCAGGGGGGTGCAGGAGCGAAAAACGTTCTAAAATTGCAATTTTTTTTATACTGAAGGAGCTAGAAATTTGAAATTTGGCATTGTAGTTACTTATAAGATGTAAATGCTCTCGAAGAACAAAAAAAAAAATCGAAATTTAAAAGGGTGAAATGAGCAAAAAGCTTTCTAAAAACATTCTAAATAACAATTTCTATGGATTCTCTGGAACTACAGAACCGATTTCAAATGTGATGGAGGGAAATTGATGGTGATATCCCCTGTTCCAACATAGGCTACATTTTATGTCGGTGCCACTAACCCCAGGGGGGTTCAGGAGCGAAAAACGTTCTAGAATTGCGATTTTTTTTATACTGAAGGAGCTAGAAATTTGAAATTTGGCATTGTAGTTGCTTATAAGATGTAAATGCTCTCTAAAAACAAAATAAAAAAAAATTCGAAATTTAAAAGCGTTAAATGAGCAAAAAGCGTTCTAAAAATATTCTAAATTACAATTTCTATCGAATCTCTGGAACTACAGAACCGATTTCAAAAGTGATGGAGGGAAATTGATGGTGACAATCCCTGCTTCAACATAGCTACATTTTATGTCGGTGCCACTAACCCCAGGGGGGTGCAGAAGCGAAAAACGTTCTAAAATTGCGATTTACTTTTATACTGAAGGAGCTAGAAATTTGAAATTTGGCATTGTACTTACTTATAAGATGTAAATGCTCTATAAGAAAAAAAAATCGAAATTCAAAAGGGTGAAATGAGCAAAAAGCGTTCTAAAAACATTCTAAATTACAATTTCTATGGAATCTCTGGAACTACAGAACCGATTTCAAAAGTGATGGAAGGAAATTGATGGTGATAACCCCTGCTCCAACATAGGCTATATTTTATGTCGGTTCCACTAACACCAGGGGGGTTCAGTAGCGAAAAACGTTCTAGAATTGCGATTTTTTTTTATACTGAAGGAGCTAGAAATTTGAAATTTGGCATTGTAGTTACTTATAAGATGTAAATTCTCTCTAAGAACAAAATTAAAAAAAAATTCGAAATTTAAAAGCGTGAAATGAGCAAAAAGCGTTCTAAAAACATTTTAAATTACAATTTCTATGGAATCTCTTGAACTACAGAACCGATTTCAAAAGTGATGGAGGGAAATTGATGGTGACAATCCCTGCTTCAACATAGGCTATATTTTATGTCGGTGCCACTAATACCAGGGGGGGGCGGGGGTGCAGAAGCGAAAAACGTTCTAAAATTGCGACTTTTTTAAGGAGCAAGAAATTTGAAATTTGGCATTGTAGTTACTTATAAGATGTAAATGCTCTCGAAGAATAATTTTTTTTTTAAATCGAAATTTAAAAGGTTGAAATGAGCGAAAAGCGTTCTAAAATCATTCTAAATTACAATATCTCTGAAACTACAGAACCGATTTCGAAAGTGATGGTAGCAAATTGATGGTGACAATCCCTGCTGCAACAGCCTCTTTAATAAAAATCTATGCTGACGACTGGATTTTCCGCTAATTGTTGCCAGAGATTAATCTCGGAAAATGAAACATTTGAAGTTACTGAAAAAAATAATAGCTCGAAAATTATTTGTCAGAAATTTGTTAGACAAACTGCGTTTGAAAGGTAAAAAAAATTATTTTTCATGATATAATTTCAAATGTAATGATTATGCCGTTTTTCAAATATTGAATTTCAAAAATTACCAAATTTCACAATTTCTTTGGAGTAGCATAGCGAAACCTTCATGCGTAAAAAGATAATGATAAGGGCGACGTGTGCTGACGTGTATATTGGCTATTTCACGAGTCACAAATTATAGTAGCCTTATTATTCTGTTAAAATATAAAAGTGAATTATGAAATGTCAATATTTTGTTTGATTAAAAGTTCGTTAAGAGAAATTGACCAGCGTAGCTTGCTAGTATTACATAAATTTAAAATACTTCAGACTTTTCATTTAAAATAGAAAATAAATAAATAAATAAGAAATAATATAATAAATCAAAACATTTGATTTCAAAATCAAAGTATCGTTTCTGATTTGTACATGCGATAAATAAAAGCTGTATTAAGGATTTTAAAAATGCTAAAAATCTGATTCATTAAATATTATTACATGAGTTCAATTTACGTTAAGAAAAGGTCCGAAAGGAAGTTGAGTTGTATAGCACATAATTATGGTGAACTTTGATTGTCTCACTGGTGCGAATTATTTTTTTGACGCGAGGCAGCGGTCCAAAAATTCATTCGCGAGAACTTGCTTTGCGAATGATTACCTCCATTATTTAATATTTTAAATGTTCACGACGAATCAATTTTTTTTGTTTACTTTCATGAATAGAGAATTTGAACTGCGAATCTAATTTCGACGGAAGTTATTGCAGAATATAGAGATAATTGAATGTAAGTCATCTCTCAAATATTAATTTATTTTGAAAGATCTTTCTTAAAATGTAACTTTTATACAGTTTTATTCGAAAAAAATAATTTTGAATAAAAATGGCCACCTGGCATATGAAAAAGTGAAACGGCCATCCCGGAACTGCTGATGACATTCACATGACTTACGCTTTTATTTTAGAAGATGTCAATTTCCATATCTATGCTACCATGTACCACCTGACAAAACTGTCTTGGTTTTTATTATCTTCAATATAAGCGTTTAAAATTAAAGCGTTTCATTTCGGACACCCTGTATTTATAATATTTTTGTTTTAATGCGTCATTTATATTAAAATAACATATCAGAAAAAGCTTTGTGACTCTTACAGCCTAATAATTTTAGTGAATATTCAGTAAGAAAACTTGAGCATACTAAATACAACAGTTTACTTCATATTTTAGTTTAGAGAGTTTCATATTAAAAGTGAACAATTATTGTGAATATATCTTTGAATCAATATTTATCATCCATATATTTTTCTTTTTTGTCTGATAGTCAGTTGCATATTATACGAAAGAAACATTTCAGAATATTCTTATCTAGAAGATTTCATATGAAGAAATGAGTATTTCAAGGTTTAAAAAAAAGTTGACTTTGCTTTTTCCAATTTAAAATCTTAAAAATATCCGATTGCATCTAAGGAAAGATAAGCAATTCGGGACTTTTGAATTCCTGTAAAAGGAAACGGGAGATACCATTTTAACGATGGATATTTTTTCCCTTATCACACGTCTCAAATGCACACCTTTAAATTTATACAGTAATTTTCAGAAAACGAAGTTTATATCGAAGAATTTCTTATGCGATTACTTATTTTTCTGAAATAAATTTGCAGCTAACATTTTAGAGGAAAGTTGTACATTTGTGCATATATATGCATTTTAAAAAGCATAAGAAAATTTTATTATTTAAAAGAGTAAGAATGTTTGCTATTTTGGAAAAAAAATAAAATTATAAAACGTATCGTTATTTATTAATGTATTCATTAAATTGTGTACTTACAATAGTTTATTTATTTATGTATTGAAATTCCTTTCATGCCGATTACTATTAACAAAATATTCTTAACAAATATCAAAATGTGGTTCGTCGAATTATGTTATTGAGTAGATAAGACGTAAAACAATGTGAAATGTAAGAGAAATAAAAAGATTCATCCAATGATATTTATTAGTAGAAATGCTTTAAAAGGTGGTTTTAATTGGCAAGATACATAATTATGTACTAGATGGAACACTTCAAAATTAGAAGGAAAAAAAATGATTAACAATATCAGTAAAATAAGCTTCTTTATTATTTAAGGGAAGGAGAGTGTGAAACAGTGTTTCAAAAATATTATTTAAAAGGGTTTTCCCTAGTGAAATACTATACTATTTTTGATGCAAACTCCAAACAAACAATTCGTAAACAACTATGTAATACAGATCAGTTCGACGTTACCGCCATATTCTCCACTGCAAGAAAGAAAATTTCATTGACCTATGAAAGATCATTCAAATAGTATATTCCTATATCATATTCTTTAAATGCAAGAACATAGTAAATAAAGCACACAACTCTCTCCGTGTGATAATGCAACCGAGTGGACTTCTGCGCATGTGTATTGCATCTGCCCAAAGGCACCGTCGAAATTCGATTTAAAAAAGTTTTAAAATGTTTAAATAAAAGGTTTTAAAATGCCCTCTATAATCATTGTTCGTTTGCATTCCATATATTCTAAAACGAATCCTTTGTTTTAAAATTTACACAGCGGTTCAGACAACATCTGTCCGGCTTTAACACGATTTCTTGAGAGAAGCCCTGTGAAAAGGTTAAGCTAATCAATTGTTATGAAAAGATGGAGTATTTTTTTTACAATAATAATATACAATCTACAGATGAGGCACATTTTTGATGTTTTTAAGTGCAATTGATTTGTATGGTTACTTCGGATTCTTTTTATAACTAGGATGATTATCCCTTTTCCACAATCTGATATCAAAAACGTTTCCCTCTTATACAGTGAAAAACCCAATGGATCTTTAAAAAAATAATAATTCCTAGCATATTCTGATGCAGCACATACGTCCACAAATTCAACTTGATATCAATTTTATGTTCAACATAAACTGAAAATATTGTTTACAGATTTCAGTTTAACGCCAAAATGCACTATATTATGGATAATCTGATATAATGATTTATCAGGGTTTCTTTTAAATATTATTATTTTCAATTTTTTTGTTGGTTAGGGAAATAAATTTTCAATTCTGGAAACTTTTCCAGGTGTTATTTTACATTATTGAAGCAAACTGATGGCCCTTGTTGAGATACCTTTGAAAAATAATTCGTACTTGAAAATTATTTAAAAATCGTTAAATTAAGCGACAGTTTACAAATACAATTCATTCAAAATTTAACAGTTTTCTGATTTATGATGTTAAACTTTAAATTGTACTTTATTTAGAAGTGATGTAAGTGCGATAAAAGATAAAGCGATATCGCTGCTTGTTGTCACAATCGTTATACATTTCTAAAAATTTACACTAGGTTTTGGATGGCGTGCAAAAGTAGACTGCCATTTTTTGACGTCGACAGAGAAATCCAGAGTGAAAGAAGTAGGACTTTACTGCTAATAAGAACGTGTTAAATGTGTTAACCCGAGAATAGTCGCGCCTTTTTTTAGAACACTAGTAGTCGCGCTAGGTCCATTTGCCGCCGTTACCAATAGCCCGAAAACAGAAGGGAAATCTGCCGGTGTTACCATATGATCGAAAACGGAGAACATACGGGGAAATTACTGATTGAATTTGAAAAGATACATTTTACAGGAACTATTATTTAAGAATGTATTCAGATAATGTTTAAGAACATATTTAAGAACTATAATTTAAGAATTTCATTTAAGAATATATTCAGTTGAAATATTTTTAAAATATTATAGTTGAAAATAAATTTAAATAAATATTTTAATATATATATATATATATATATATATATATATTTTACAAAATTTAAATTTTTTCCGCAATTATTCTATAAAATTTGTCCATTCAATAATATTCGGTATATAACCCAGCTTATTAAAATAATTCTCATTCTTAAAATAGCCTTTTACTATCCATATGTAAAGCCAATTATTCCTAATCCACTTAATAATATTTATTCGAATGTAGTTATTCTAAAAATGGCGATAGCTTTTTTAACTTATTCTTTAAATAGAACATCTTTATTTTAATCCATTATTAAAATTCATTAGTATTATTCCCGTGTGGTGAAATTGCTATAACTTCTTTATTTAAATGCTAAAATATCGTATCTCTTAAAATATTCCGCTCAAAAAACCTTATTTCATAAAGTTATCCTATTATTAAATATCAAATGTCTATTAAAATATTTCCGAAAAACTTTAATTCTTTCTTTTTTTTTTCCCTTTTATAAAGATTCATTTTCTTTTCTTCTTATTATTTTTATTACGTATTAAATTCGAAGTTTAGCTACAGCCTCAAAACCAGATAAGCTCGTTTGTTGATATGACAGGCATCTGGTACGAGATTATGGAATATTCTGGAAGGGCGTAGAAAATTTTTGCATTTTACAACAAAATAAATCCACCGGAAATATTGATAAAGTTCCAAAAGAGACCTTTTGATTCGATAGAAGTGGGTCACGTGACGTATTCTGTATTATTACGCAAGCTAGTTTAAAAACACGATCACCTGATTCGGGGAGGATTTTTTCGACGCTGGTGGTTGCTAAAAGAATCGGGACGGATTCTAGAAAATAATGGAACGTTGTATTTTTTTTCGTTTAGCGTTGGCTAATGAGCATTTTCCCTGAAGAGATGTCTTAAACTGGAAAATAAAATGTTCTTCGACAAAAATATGGACTGACATTTCTTGTTGTTGATGATACCACCCGGCCGCCTGATGCGAACTAAAAGGGAAACCAATAACATAGCTAACCCTATTTATCACGAGCACGACTGCCTTCTTCCCGGATTTGAACTTGGAAACACGACATATATAATATATATTACAAAATATACAGGGGTCGATGCAGGTTTTTTCCTTGGGGCCCATTTTGTGAAAAGTAAAAGTTATTTTTGTGAAATGTATCATATTTTTGTGAAATTTATTATATATTTTTGTAACAAATAACATTTTGTTATGAAAGATAAAATCCAGCTACTCAAATTCAAACCAAGCATTCAATAATTTCGTTCCTACTGCTAAAGTTTTCGATTCTGGTGAACTTGTTTTATTGAAAATGACACATTTTAAAACCTAAGAAAATAAAAATAATTAATGAAGAGTATGTTTTTATGGAGTGGAATTTTGTGAAGGGTGATATTTTATTAAGAAGAATTTTGTGCATAAAAACAATCGGGGTCCAAGGTGCTTAACCTTACTTGTCGGTTCTAAGCGGTTTATTGGTTCACTCACAGGCAGCTATTTTTAAAGCGAAGGTCTCGAAAAGGGGCCGGCGCTCTCAATTGCTTGAAGTGCACAAACAAGATCTGAGACAAAAGGTTTCACTTTGTAGAAGGAGTCCCTGTGCGTTCGCCCGGGTGACGAACTATAGTAAGATAGGTGTTCATCCGACGTTAGATAGGGGCAGTACGGTTTTCGCAAGAATGTCAGTACGGTCGATGCGCTCCAAGGAATGTTGGAATACATAGCTGAATCAAAGAGGCTAGATATCAAATCAGTGTTCAACAGCGTTTATAGAATCGATATCCTTCAATTCCTCGAGGAATTCTGTGTAGAATGCTACATCCTAAAAGTGATACACGACTACCTGTGGTACCGTTCAATTATTCTGTCCAATGGGGAACACTTCTTTAACGTTGGAGTGAAACAGGGTTCGTCTCTCGGCCCTTACCTCTGGTTGGTTGTAATTGAGATCTTGTTGAGACGGTGAAGAAAGGGTAAGGGGTGGACCATTCAGGTCTTCTGCCGATGACGTCTTCCTAGGCGCACAAAGTCCGGCTATTATGAGGTTCGCCACTATCCTCGGCCTGGTCCTGCCAATGATCCCCGTCTGGGCGATGGAATGCAGCCTCGATTTTAGCTACGGAAAATGCTGTTATACGGCTGCTACGCCCAAAGGTACTCTCAAGAACTAACCTTCCCGTCCCATCCCCATAGAAGGGCACCGGGTAGCGTTCAGATGGAAATTCCTCTATTTAGGTGTAACAATCTATGCACACCTAAGCTGGATGCCTCACCTAACTTCGGTTAAGGAAAAAACATTCAATGTTCTACATAAAATGAACCGTTTCACCGCAACCGACTGGGGACTCAAGCCGAAACTTCGTAAGATGTTCTACGCTGGAGTAGCAGAGCGCATAATCTTGTACGTGGCTTTCATATGGTACAACGAAAAAGTAGTTGTAATGAACCTGTTGCTAAGCATGCAAATATGTTTCCTCATGTGCGTGACTAAGTGTTATGTCACGGTTTCCAGAGATGCGCTGCTCGTCTTGTCGAGAGTTCTCGGTCTTGTCTTGCATGCGAGCTGGAAAAGGATTTCACGGCCCTCTTCCGATGGAATAAGAGTGTGGTCGGAATCGTTAGTCTACCTCTGGAGGCCCACTCAAAGACTAGAAGACCTCTGGTGCATCCAGTGGACTTCGCATCTCACACCCAAGACTGCGTATTCTTATTAGACGGACGGGCTAAAACAGAAGGACAACACCTTTGTGTGCGCTTTCATCGCTGGGTCAGAGAGACAGGTCCTAGAGAGACAGTTACGTCTCACAGATGGTGCGGAAGTCTTTGCGGCCGAAGTCCATGCGATTAAGGCAGCAATCTCTTTTGACCATCGACAAGGTCTCGGGGTGCTCGATATATACTGAAATTCGAGATCGGCGCTGCAAGCAATTCAGGGTATTGTGCCTCGGCACAGTGTCTTAGCCGTGATCACTTGATCAAAACGACAGAAATCGAGGCTCATATGCATTGGATTAGGGCTCATGTGGGACACACCTACAAGAAAAGAACGCGTGCGCCGGCCAAAGCCGCTGCTACCCGGCAATTTGTCGATGTGGAGGTCGAAATCACGCGTTGCCACCCAATTTAAGATCTGTTTAGCCGTGCCTTGTCAAAATGGCAAGAGAGTTGGAGTAACTCTGAGACCGGTCGAATTGCGTATGAATCCTTCCCTCAAGTCCGCACTCGCAGACTGCAGGGTTGTTTTTACGTAAACCAAGTCCTTATGGCACACTTCACATTAGGTGATGCTTGAACTTTCGGAAAATCTTCGCATGTTTTTGCGGGGCAGTCGAGAGCATGATCAGTCATATACTGTTCGTGTACTCTCTTTAGTGGTCCGAACAGGAAAAGTTTTTTCCCCAGATCTTCCAGACTCGAATACCTCGCGATTTGTGTCTAGATGGGTACACCCGGAAGGGGTGCTAATGACTATTCACGAACACCTCCTGCGGACTCTAGATCGCAAATTTGGTCGTCAAAGTGCTGGCCGATATATCCAAGCTCTTCGCGGTAGGAGACTTGAGCTTGCATAGTTTTGTATATATTTTACTTTGTTAAGTTTTTGAATTTGTTAATTTTTTTCTGTTTTTTTGTTATTTTGTTTATGTTTGTTGCTGGGAACTTCCAGTCAGTTATATAAATTAACCAGGTTACTACCTAAAATTGCACTATCCTGAACATATCCGTTAAAGGTTAAAACCCCTTTATCACCAGGTTTTGGTCCACTGCAGACATATATTATATAATTAAAGAAAAGAGGTGTTTGTAATATTTTCCTAGCTGAGAGTAATAATTAAATAAAAAAAATTAGGTACATAAAATTTAAAATATAAGGAAAATTACTCTAATTATAAAGTGGTATAAAGACCATTGTCATTGTGCTTATTTGTCGAACGTTCTCAACTTTTTCGAAATGACTTAAGCAAAATTTTTGATAATTATTAAACATCTAGCAATTAAAATAAAATTCAGTCTAATGCTTGAAAAGGCGAAGCAATATTAGTTAAAGAAGTATATATTTAATATTCGATGTAAAACTCATTTAAATAAACTACATTTTTTAAAAGAACACAAAGATGGAATTAAAAAAATAATAAGAAATTTTATTTACATATACATAAAAATATAGTCGAAGGGAAGAGAAATAATAATGAGAAAATACTAAGATATAATATAGTTCTTATAAACTTTCCAGTTCATCATTTTTGTATTTGATTTGAAAGGCAAATAGAATATATGATTAACCTTTAGTTTATTATTTTAGTTTTAGTTTTTATTTATCTTAGTTTTAGTTACACTTATTGGAGTCTACTTCTGGTGAACAAATACGCTAATATTAATCATAAATTCAAACATATGTCACAAAATATTCAAAGATTTACCTTTGTTCTTTGGAAGAAGTAGTCATCCATAGTTGTTTAAAGTGCAACCGTAGGCATGAGGGCGTCGTTTACATATTCTTTTTAATTTGTACTACACGAATTTGTGCCTCTTTTTTTTATCGGAAGTGCTTTGGCTTCTAAGAGAATAATTATCGGCCAAGCATCATTGCTTATTCTTTTAGAAAAAATAAAATAACTTTTTGTATTATTAATTTACGTCAGAAAATCACTAAGTTAAAATAGAAGAAAACAAAATGTTCAACTGCAGTGTAGCACTTTTGATGTCATAAATAATGTCTTCAGATTTTTTTAGAAGGCGAAAAACTTAGGGGATCGAAATAAGTGGGACATTATAATACCTCCCTACTTGTGCTATTTGATTTGCTATTCTCTTGTCCTGTTACAGCCCTGGCAGAACAAATGTTGAACGCACTGGGCCTGGATTGGAGTTGACCCCTACAGGCTTTGTCCATTCCGTTTGGTTTATTTGAGAGCGGATATAAACAAGCACGTGTTTGCTGATGCAATGCACTTAGGTGGATTTAACTAAGAGACAAAAATTTACATCTATCTATGTAATCGAGACATCATCACTAGGGTTATAAATTATCCTTATTAAAATGTCTGGTTGGGCAGGGGTTTGGCAGTCCGGCCTCGCTGTCTTGGAATCTACTGCGAAAGGGGCTAGTGACTATCTATGTAGATTTTCTCGTCCCAAGAGCTTTGGTACAACAAGTACAGGTCGGATAAACCTGGCATAAGATCTAGGACCCAGCTCCCTCTTGGGAATCTGGATTCCGAAGAAGATGAGGGACTCCAGCACGTCCACAAGTGTAGCGCGGTGGATCTCCTTAGGGCACGGGTTCTACCGTCGCATGCTGTTGTAGCGATCATGTCGTCAATCACTTGGGAGATGGGGGTGTTGCGCAGGTGGCGGTGCCCACACTACCCGCACAGCACACAGAACTCATCCTGGTAGTGCTCGTTAAATTTTCTCGATAACTTGGTTCGGCGGTGATAGTTTTATACCTTACAGTTTTATATTTAGAAATTTATCATTTAATATGATACCGTATTTTACATAAAATGACTGAACATATTATAACATGTAATGGAAAATTTATTTAGAGAAATACTGAGGTATGCGATTTTATTTTGTTGTTTTTAAACTTTTAAGTTACCTACCTCCATTTTTTAAGAATAAAAAGTATTAAATGAAACATTAAACTGAATAGAATATTCTATTGCATTATTCAAAGATTTAACTTTTGAATATTTTTTAAAGAAATACATTTTCTAGATGATTTTGAAACGTACATAATTATTATTTTCTGAGAGATAATAATATTAATCAGTTTTTGTATATTTTGAAATTGAATTTATTCTACAAATCCCTTCACATACTGTAGAAAGGGTCTGAAATTCAAATTTATGTAAATAACATTGTTATTCAAAAACATTAATTAGAAGGGTTTGAAATTTTTTTAACTGTGTTAAAAAAATTTATATTTTAATATTACCTTATGCTTATACCCAATTTAATACTGCATATGTAATATCATACGAGCAGGGAAGACCGAGCTATGCTCGGTCAAAATTAAATTTGAGTTCAAATATCATGACCCATGACCAAAATAACCCACTAATTGAATTTTCTCGAACATGTGACTTAGCCCAACAGTCTTCTCGTGCCCGAAAACCATAGGATGCAAAATTTAGTGTAAATAGTCTGAGCCATTTTTAAGATAAAATAGCTCGACCCATAATGACCCATGACCAAAATGACCCACTAATCGAAATTTCTCGAACATGTGACCTATGCTAATAGTCTTTTTGTTCCCTAAACCTGTAGGGTGCTAAATTTATTTCAAATCCTCTGAACCGTTTTTAAGATAAAATAGCTTGACCCATAATGACAGATGACCAAAATGACCCACTAATTGAATTTTTTCGAACATGTGACCTAGCCCAACAGTCTTCTCGTGCTCGAAAACCATTGGATACAAAATTTAATGTAAATTGAGCCGCTTTTTAGATCTTGACCCAGAATGACCCAGAAGTGATCCACTAATCGAAAGTTCTCGAACCTGTGACTCAGCCTAATAGTCTTCTCGTGCCCGAAAATAATCGGATACAAAATTTCGTCAAATTCGTTTGAACCGTTTTTTAGATACAATTAGCTTGACCATGACCCAAAATGACCCAAAATGACCCACTAATTGAATTTTCTTGAACATGTGACCTAGCCCAACAGTCTTCTCGTGCCCGAAAACCATTGGATGCAAAATTTAGTGTAAGTTGAGCCGCTTTTTAGATCTTGACCCACAATGACCCAGAAATGACCCGCTAATCGAATTTTCTCGGACATGTGACCTAGCCGAATGATTTTATCGTGCTCGAAACTCGTAGGACACAAAATTTAATCAAAAGCGTTAGAGCCGTTTTTTAGATAAAATTAATTTGACCCGCGTTGACCCAAAAATGACCCACTAATCGAAAGTTCTCAAAATGTGACCCAGCCCAATAGTCTTCTCGTGCCCGAAAATGACCGGATACAAAATTTCGTCAAAATCGTTTGAACTGTTTTTTAGATACAATTAGCTAGACCATGACCCAAAATGACCCAAAATGACCCACTAATCGAATTTACTCGAACATGTGACCTAGCCCAATGTTTTTCTGGTGCCCCAAAACGGTAGGATACAAAATTTCGTCAAAATCGTTAGAGCCGTTTTCAAGATAAAATTTACATATATATATATATATACAGTGGACTCTCTCTAATCTGAACACTCATGGGACCGACCAAAAATGTTCAGATTATGGGGGTGTTCATTATAGAGGGAGATTGGGAAATGCATTACTACTACTACTATGTATCGAGTTTATAGACTGTATAGAATACTTAGCCTGGTTAACCATGCAAATTACCGTGATGGTGGTGCTGAATTTAGAAACTATTAAAAAAGTTAAATTAAAAAAATTTTACAAAACATACAATTACATACATACATTACATTACTTGAAAACATAATCGGTACATTTCTTAAAAAAGTGTGTAATTTTAGTCTGTTTTTGCATTGTGTATACTCGTGCAGTGTACATGTTATCTAGTTGTTTAAGAAGCGGAAAGTCTTCCATGTGATATTCAGCCGTGTAGTTCAACAGGTCTTGAATTCCTTGGCCATATTGCTTGAAGGTAATCGTACTTCTTGTTTCACCGGTCTCTTCTGGTGCTGCTTAGTCTTCTCAACCCTCTTCCTCTTCAACGATGTTGTAGTAAACAGGAAGGCTTCCGTCGGCTTCGAGATAAGCTCCAGGTTCAATTTCAGTATGAAGTTCCTGAAGAATTGACCTCAAGTCACTCACAGCTGTTGCTTCTTGGTCCGTTGTCTTTGATTGCTCATTCTCACACAGGAATCTACCTTTGTAGAAGCATTTTTGAATGGTGTAGGGAATTACTTCATTCCAAGCAATTGATATCCAATGGACAGCATCCATGACATTGACCTTCTTCGTTAGTTCGGTTGCCGAATTTGCCTCCTCCATCACCATGGACATTTTCTTCAAAAAATGAATTCGGTAGTGAGCTTTTAAAGTCTTGATTATTCTTTGATCTAGTGGTTGGATTATAGAACTACAGTTCGGTGGCAGGAACTTCAGGCTCACATTGCTCAGCTGCACATTTGTATGTGATCTGGCATTATTCACAAAAAGAAGAATTTTTATTCCTTCTCTCTTCATCATCTCGTTAATTCGCTCCAACCATTGTGAGAAAATTGTGAATGTCATCCAGGCTTTTCGATTTGATTTATAGTGCGAAGGCAATGATGCTATCTTCACATTTTTGAAGCATCGTGGTTTTTAACTTTTTCCGATCACAGGTGGTTTGAGCTTCTCACCCGTAAAACTGGCACAGAGCATGACGGCAAGTCTTTCTTTTGACATTTTTTCATCCACACATTTCTCGTTTCTTTCTGTTGGGGTTTTATTTGGAAGAGCTCTGAAAAACAGGCCGGTTTTGTCGGCATTAAAAATATCAGCGGCACCGAAATCCTTCATTATATCCGAAGCTTACTTTTCCATTCCTCCACAGTGTCAATATTTACGTCTGCAGCTTCACCATTGATTATTTTGTATTCTATGTTATGTTTGTTATGTTGACTTTTGAAGCGAGTCAGCTATCTTCTGATGCCATGAATTCCGTGATTTTCTCCTTTTCTGCAAAATCCAGAGCAATCTGCTTGAGAAGGGGTCCAGTGACAGGAAGATTCTTCGTTCCCATTTGGCAAAAATACTTCGAGACGTGATTGTTTATGTTCTCGTTTTCTGTTTTCTTTCCGAAAATTCTACACTTTGAGGAAGGTTTATTTGCTTCATAAGCGGTTATAATTTCTTCCTCTTTCTTGCTGATGCGTTGACTTGACCTACTGAAATTCCAAATTCAGATGCAATTTTCCTTTGACTTACTTTTGATTTTAATTTTTGAACAACTTTGTATTTTTCATGAAACTTCTTTCCGTTTCATGAAAGTTCTTTCCGTTTTTTCGTTTTCCTACTTATTTCCTACATATCTGCGTAAGTGCTGTGCTTCTTTCCCTGCAACGGTGTGAAATGGAGAACAAGAGTGAAATGGCGAAAAAAAATTACCTTTACCCAACAAAAAGGATGAAAGAAACAGAAGCAATAATGCTGCCAACCAGGTGTGCAGAAAAGAAACCATATTCCTTTTTTGACCACTCCCTCTAACACCTGTTGTCTCTTATCCAGTGCTGTAGTTGGTTGGGAACGCGTGGGAACGCCGTTCCCAGAAATATTTGGTTTGTTACTGTAAAAAAATAACACGTACAAGCAAAAGCCTTTTTTTTCTCCAGACTGTGAAAACTATACCCATTTCAATGTCTGAATGCGAACGAGCATTCATCTGCATGAATAACATCATGACCGATGCGAAAAATTCACTCCTTATCTACTCTATGAAAAGGTGCGTACTACAGCATTGCTCTTATCTGTCATTGGGGGGGGGGGGTGGCATTTCTCTTTCGCAATCTTTCTATTTTTATCTCAGGTCGGGAGAGGGGAAATCACATAACATGTTTTTTACATTATTTTTTCTTGTATCTCTTTGCATAAAAATTGATTGTTTTGATCATTTCATTTCATTTGATTATCATGATTTACTTTTTATGAAACGGCAACAATTTCCTATCTGCACTTTTTTGTTTATTAAAAATATAAGAATGTTCTAGTTAGTTGAGAACACATACGGTAAAGACAAAAATATTCTTTCGATTGTTTTTATTTATTTTTTTTATAATAAATGTTTTGTTTGTTTTGTTAACTGAAGATTTTATCTGAATTATTCAAATTTCAGCATCGGGTAGATCTTAAAATCTAGAAATGATTTTGTGTGTTTATATTTAAATTTAAGTTCATTGAACCCTTTTATTCTTCTGCAACAATTTTTTCGAATTTCCATGATGCGGGAATTCCCCGCATTCCGACTGCAAACAAACGTTCAGTTTACAGAGAGGCGGGTTACAATGAGGATCAAAAGTAGCGTTCATAATAGTGAGGTGTTCAGACTAGAGGGTGTTCAGAATACAGAGAGTTCATCTTTTGTTAAGTCTATGGAGTTTCGCCGGGACCGTCAGAAAGTGTTCATAATACCGGGGTGTTCACATTAGAGAGTGTTCAGATAGAGAGAGTCCACTGTATATATATAACCACACACAAGATTTGCTCGTATTAGAATATACGAGCAGGGAAGAGCGAGCTATGCTCGGTCAAAATTAAATTTGAGTTCAAATATCATGACCCATGACCAAAATGACCCACTAATTAAATTTTCACGAACATGTGACTTAGCCCAACAGTCTTTTCGTGCCCGAAAACCATAGCATGCAAAATTTAGTGTAAATAGTCTGAGCCGTTTTTAAGATAAAATAGCTTGACCCATAATGACCCATGACCAAAATGACCCACTAATCGAAATTTCTCGAACATGTGACCTAGCCTAATAGTCTTCTTATTCCATAAACCTGTACGGTGCTAAATTTATTTCAAATCCTCTGAACCGTTTTTAAGATAAAATAGCTTGACCCATAATGACCCATGACCAAAATGACCCACTAATTGAATTTTCTCGAATATGTGACCTAGCCCAACAGTCTTCTTGTGATCGAAAACCATTGGATGCAAAATTTAGTGTAAATTGAGCCGATTTTTAGATCTTGACCCACAATGACCCAGAAATGACCCACTAATCGAATTTTCTCGAAAATGTGACCTAGCCCAATGATTTTCGCGTGCCCGAAACTCGTAGGATGCAAAATTTAATCAAAATCGTTCGAGCCGTTTTTTAGATAAAATTAATTTGACCCGCTTTGACCCAAAAATGACTCACTAATCGAAAGTTCTCGAACATGTGACCCAGCCAAATAGTCTTCTCGTGTCCGAAAATAGACGGATACAAAATTTCGTCAAAATCGGTTGAACCGTTTTTTAGATACAATTAGCTTGACCATGACCCAAAATGACCCAAAATGACCCCATAATTGAATTTTCTCGAACATGTGACCTAGCCCAACAGTCTTCTCGTGCCCGAAAACCATTGGATGCAAAATTTAGTGTAAATTGACCCGCTTTTTAGATCTTGACCCACAATGACCCAGAAATGACCCACTAATCGAATTTTTTCGGACATGGGACCCAGCCCAATGATTTTATCGTGCTCGAAACTCGTAGGACACAAAATTTAATCAAAATCATTAGAGCCGTTTTTTAGATAAAATTAATTTGACCCGCTTTGACCCGCTTTGACCCAAAAATGACCCACTAATCGAAAGTTCTCGAACATGTGACCCAGCCCAATAGTCTTCTCGTGCCCGAAAATAGTCGGATACAAAATTTCGTCAAAATCGGTTGAACCGTTTTTCAGATACAATTAGCTTGACCATGACCCAAAATGACCCAAAATGACCCACTAATTGAATTTTCTCGAACATGTGACCTAGCCCAACAGTCTTCTCGTGCCCGAAAGCCATTGGATGCAAAATTTAGTGTAAATTGACCCGCTTTTTAGATCTTGACCCACAATGACCCAGAAATGACCCACTAATCGAATTTTCTCGGACGTGGGACCCAGCCCAATGATTTTATCGTGCTCGAAACTCGTAGGACACAAAATTTAATCAAAATCGTTAGAGCCGTTTTTTAGATAAAATTAATTTGACCCGCGTTGACCCAAAAATGACCCACTAATCGAAAGTTCTCGAACATGTGATCCAGCCCAATAGTCTTCTCGTGCCCGAAAATGGTCGGATACAAAATTTCGTCAAAATCGTTTGAACCGTTTTTTAGATACAATTAGCTAGACCATGACCCAAAATGACCCAAAATGACCCACTAATCTAATTTTCGCGAACATGTGACCTAGCCCAATGTTTTTCTGGTGCCCCAAAACGGTAGGACACGAAATTTCGTCAAAATCGTTAGAGCCGTTTTTAAGATAAAATTTGCATATATATATATATATATATATATATATATAACCACACACAAGATTTGCTCGTATTAGAATATATGATAATGTACATACAATGACATGTACGTGTATATAGAAAGTCCATTCTTACAGTTGACCAATAGCTAATTCCTAAGGTATTTTAATTAATATTAACTAATTAAAAAAATTTCCACGTCACATTTCACGTGCATGTCTTGCGAGCAAGATTATAAAAAAAAACTATCACACATATTTGATTAATATTAGATATATATTTCCTTAAAATGTAGTACATAAACATCCACTTAAATTGATAATGAATTTTACAGTAGAAAATACTTTTTTCAGTCAATTATGCGAGAATATATTTGACAGATTAATTTAATGGAGTATTTTGTCTTAAAAGGAAACGTTTAATTTTAACATTACTTAAATGTTTTTAAAGTTTTAGTATATTTAACATTGTTTATTAAAGACATTAAAATTTTCAGATTTGTTTTTCAAATATTTATCGGAAAATTATTATTATTGAAAAGGAAAATACAAAATTATTAATACAAGTATCAAGTGGAAGCAAGGTAGCAGTTATTTTAAGAAGAAATTTAAGTTAAATATGTTCAATGAGTCCGTCAAAACACATGTACAATGCATTATGTATTATCTTATTAAAATAAACAATACCTTGTTTACATGATTTACTTTATTAGTAAATGTGCGTCTGCTTTTTAATTGCACCCTTCTAAATGCAATTAGGAAGTATTTAATTTAGTGATGGGAAATTAAAAAGAATAATTTCAATGATATATAATAGTTATTTTTACATGTAATTATGTATTACATATTAAATCGAGTTCGCTCTACAATTTTGTAATAGACTATTTTCCTCATATTCCGTATCGTTTTCGAGTTCGGAAATTTAACTTCACAATTTACATCTAGGTGGCGCTGTAACAGTTCTCTTCTCGTTCCGCATAGTCTTTTTAACATACTTAGATGGCTGCAACAGTCGCCGTTCTGAATAATGTGAATGAAGGGGACGAAACTTTAGTGGGAATCATACATATACTATCTCTGTGTGATAGAAATTCTTTTCTACCCACAACTGCTACTACTTACAAATTTCATTCAGCATTTTTATATTAATTTCACTACTGGAATGTTTATAAATGTTTTCTATGTTGATAACTAATATACTAATTTCGATCTTATGAATAACTGAAAAAATTATTCCTTTTGTGTTTAAAATTTAGAACTTAAAGGAATATTACTTAAACAAACAATTTTGTAAAAATCGCGTTTTGAAAAATAAAAATTTTATATTAACATTTCATCCGCTTTTGAAGAAACTATAATTATATAAACTATAATTATATAGAATTATAAGAAACAATATTAAATAAATATTCATATGTTTAAAAACATTTTAACTAAAATTTGTGAAAAAGTTTAATAAATCGTTAAATTACTCCCAATTGAATATTTTCGAGAAATACAGGTCAAAAGTTTTGCATAAAAATTTTATAGTTTTTCAAACATTAAAAATTGAGAAACAAACGTAAAACTGTTATTCAGTTTCCTTGCAATTTTTATAGAACACTGGCAGAACCACCCGTCTTTGCCCGGGTTAACATAAATTAAAATACAATAATACGACAATAACAATGACGACAATATGATTTGTGCATACTCAACCATAAATCGATAAAAAGGACAATTAGAAAAAAAGCGTTACTTTAACTTAAATTTCTCAGCTTTATAAATGAGAATGCGCGTTTTCTTTGCGCATACAATATAAAAATACATGATTTGATAATGGAAAAATATTGCCAAATGTCGTAACATTTTGCGAAATTCGCTTTCATATGGCATCTATCTATATTATAAAACAAAACTATATCCGTGAGTAATGTCGACATCATATTGATGGTAGCAACGACCTAACCATTAAATTTTGCTTGTACTGCATATTTCTAACTACTAAATATCGCATAATTTCTTTTTTAAACTATAAATTAGAAAAAAAAAATGTACTTTCAAATGTTGTTTGAAAAGTTTTTCTCGATTTTCTGCCTTTTTATGGATTTTAAAGTAATTTTAAAGCATGTATATATTTAAATCTGTGTCCAATCCAATTACGAAAGATTAACTTATTTGATATTTATAAAGTAAAGACATTTATTTCTAAACACAGCACATTCAATTTTTATGCGGTCGAATAAAATAAATGTACTCTCAATGTTATTCGTTTGAAAAGCGTATCTCAATTTACTGATTTTTTATGGATTTTAAAGTAATTTTAAATTTATTTAAAATTCTGTAAAATTGTTTGGTAAAAGGATGTTAACTTATACTTTGGCGACCAATACATTTTATGGAAATTATGCTACTTTGTGTAATTGCTATAAAATACTAATATTTTGTGAATGAAAACCGGTACATGATTTAAAACATGACGACACTTTTATGGTAAATTTTTCTCTGAACCGATACGAGTATAGTTAAAACAAATTCTTTCACTTCATGAATCATGTACAAATATGCATTTATATTTATAGATAATGTGCATGTTTGTCAACTTAACGTAAGGCAAAACGTTGAGCTAAATTGCTTGAAGTTTCGCCAAGTTTCTCATAATTTTCATATAGTTAAAAATACATTATATTATGTGTAGGAAATAATACATTAAGAATTACTAACTCTGCAAGAATTGTTACTTTTCGCCTACAGTTAATTGAGAAAACCGACTTTATTTGAGTACGTGACGTCACATGCACATTTGTATTTAAAACATGAAAGCGATTAAATAAATCGAATACTATGGTACTCATAGAAAATTTTTAAACAATATTACTAAATACTAAATTTAACTCCGAAATTATATTTACAATGTAATTTAAACAGAATTTTCTAAAATTGCGTTTTGAAATTATGTGATTTTTGATGCAAAACATTATTTTTCAAAAATATAGTGTTCTTTTAAGAATTGGATAATATTTTCGAAGCTGGTGAAATGAAATTATCGCCACGTTATCGAACTTATAAAAAATATATTAACTATTAAAAATAAAATAAATGTTTTATATTTAAAAAATCCATAATTTTTTTCCCGATAAACCATTTTACTTTTAATACCATTTGTTTTAACACCCATTTTTGTGAGAAAAAATAATGGAAAATGCTGTATTGTTTTCTTTAAATCCCATTTTTATTAATAGGGCATCTACTGTCCACCTGCATCCAAGGAATTTAAATATGCCTCCTTGGTTGAGGCTCAAAAAGTTGAAAAAAGTTACGATGTAATGATTGCTAAATGTCAGTATATGACAAACGATTTTTGATTATGTAGAATAATTTGAATCATGAAGTTTGAATGCGCAAAAGTATGTTTTTATTTCTTAGAAATTTTACTTTAATATTAAGAAACCAGTGGAAACAATTTGCCTTTATACAATTAGGAGCTAAGTTATTTATTTCTCTCCAAACACATTTAAATATATGTACTATGTCATTTAAATCACTTATAGTAATCTTTGTAATATGCGAAAAAAAATTACAGCTGCCAACATTGACGTCAGTTTTGGATTTCAAATTATAGCGAGTTAATCTGAAATTATTTTATAAAAATATTGTCCATACGCAGTTCCTTTGAATGGCAACGGGAAAGAAATTGAGGAAAAAAATTGATTTCTGTAATGATAAACTATGGGATATGTCTCAAAAAAGTGGTAAAGAATGGTCTGAGAAATTTTTAAAGTTGACAGTGATTTTACTTGTGTTCTAAAACGTACGTACATCAAATTTCGTTCCAATCGGACAAAAACTATAAATTTGTATATGGTACATACATACATACCAAGAACGGCTTTTATATATATAGATTTTTTAAACGTGCTGGTAGAGAAAATTGTAATAACAAATTGGTTGCAGTATAATTAATACTAAACTTTACTTCAAAAAATATTTTGATTTTTGAAATTTTTAAAATATAGTTAATTATACAACAGAGATGTTTGGTTGTCAATTAAGAATCCTTGGATTATATTTCAGTATATTTGATGGCACATTTTCACAGAAGTACCGTATATATTGGCGCATAAGTCGACACCAAAATTAAATTAGAAAAAAATAACATGCTCCATCTTTTCAATATCAGTATTTTCGAGTAATTTTCTAAACCTTATTTAATTTTAGACTTTTTAATAATTTTCAACGATTAAATAGAATGAAGATTATTATACAAAAATAGTCGTATTAAAACTGAATTTCATTTTATTTCTGCTCAATTTTGGGGGCGTATATACGCTATCGTAGGAACGATCATATAACGTACATACGCGAGTATATGTGTTAAAAGAAAAAAATGTGTGTTTTGTGCTTATCACATGGTTTATTGTCCATGTTCCGATGGACATTGATTGTTGTAATATAGATTTTTTCAGCTTGACACTTTCTTTTGCAACTGATGATAGTCAGTGCAAACTCTTCTGTGATTTTTATTGTGTGTGAAGACCAAGAATAACTGCAGGTGTTAGATAAAAGGTAGCAATGTTTATGGGAATAGTTAGTCACAATCGAAAAAGGATAAATTGTGGATATTGATAAAGCGATTATTATATATGTAATGTAGCCAATATGAATTACGATTTAGTAATTTCTAAACTTGGATAAAAGAAAATAGCTTCTTTTATTATTACAGACACCAGAAGAATATACCCTTGCCAAGTTTGTAGAACTTTTTGCGAAAATATTTAGAACAAAACCGAATTTCTCTAAAATTACCTGTTGGATTAAAGTTCGCTTTCATATTGGCAATTTATCTTTGACCCCAAAATTGGCATATGTTTGCGTGCATGCCCGCGCGTATGTGTACGTGTATATATAGAAAAATAAAGGTTTCGTACTCGGGTCACCAGACAACTTGCATTTTTACTATGAAAAGGGTTTGGCGTATATCTCCCATTCAGTTGTAACCAAATTTTTTCTAGCATCATTATTACGTCGGCGTCCCTCACGCCGACGTTTGTACTTTATAACGTACATTAAAATTACATGGTAATTTATTTTTTAATAAAATAATCATAAACATGAATATTCACGTTTAATCAAAAATTAATTAGATTCTATAAAATAGGAATTGTAAATTTTACATCATTCTTATTTTTTTTTATTATTTCTTCAATATAATACATTTTATAAATAAAAGCATATTGAAATATTTTAACATTCACATTTTGTTTTTTAATTAATTATATTTTCTTCACTTTTTTTTTTTTTTTTTTTTTAATATTTTTATTCAGGTTTTACATTCTTTTTACAAAAATATAAATACAAAAACAATACAAAAACCTCATGAATTACGATTTAGAGAACTTGGTGTAATTTTATCTTTCAACTATTTGGAAAATCGACATAAAATTGCTCAGAAAACGCATAAAGTTATGCATTTTTCTAAAAAATATTCTTGAAAATTGTATAATAGCAATTTTCGCAATGCACAATTTATATGTTTTCTACTTTCTAAAGTAATTCAGCTACATTTCCTCAGAGAAACCGGAGCTAAAGATTTTAGACAAAAATAGAAACTGTTAGTTTCTGTCAATATATATATATATATATATATATATATATATTGTAAGAACATTATTTTTTCCTTGTACTCTTCACATTACAAACATTTAACAGAAGAAACATTTTTATTCTATTCAATATTATTTATGATGGAATTCAATAAATTTTATCTAAAAAGAACTATTTAATGTATCCTTTGATGTCGCATTCTTCAAATGAAAGCATAAAGAAAAAAAAGAATATTTCTTAACAAAACAAACAAATAAAAACTCTAGTTTATAATTGATAAAGGTTTACATTCTCTATCTCTCTCAGAAACGATAATTATGAAAATAAATAAAATAAAGCTACTGGTTAAGTTATCGCAACACGTGTTAAGATATTACATTGATATACTGGATAATTTTTAATTTAGAGATAAGATTAACCAATAAAAAAGCCACATGTGTCTTAATCTAAGAAAATATTATATACCCTCAAATGAAAATATCAATAATATCTACCGAGCCACCCACGATTCCGTAAATCGTTCTTTATATTTAGAAACTTCAAAAACTGATATATTTGCGTGATTTAAAGAATCATTTATAAAAAAAAAATTTCTTACTGAGTTTCGAAAACGTTTCCGAGTAGATTTTTTAGTGCATTAATCAGTTTCCTCAATCGGAAATATATGTTTTTGAGGTGCTATCAATTCGCAAGTAAACATTTTCATTGTCAACAAACATATTTTACAGAGAAATTTTATAAATTAACACCATGACCTTTAAAATTAATGTTATTTATTTTTCTTGGATGTATAAATTCAATTAGGTATTGGAAATGTTTTTTTGAGAATCCTAATAAAGGTATTTTATTTTGCTAAAACTGATTAATACACTATAAAGCGTACTCGGAAAACGTTTCTGAAAATCAGTGGCAACAAAAACAAATTTCGTTTTTAGAAATGCTTCTTTAAATCCTCAAAACATATTGGTTTCAGGCATTTCTAAAGATAAAGAATCCTGTTCTAAATCATGGGTAACTTAGAAGAGGTTATAGTGTATTTTCGTTCCTGGTTATATTACATTTTCGTAGATTTTAAAAAAGATGTATTTTTATATAGTGTAGGGTAGACCGGGGCGCGTTTTCCAAGGGGCACGTTTACGCAGTGCACTTTTTCCAAAACGAGTTATAACTGGTGCGCCACCAGTCATGACAGATTGATGCTGCTGCCTAGCGGGTATTCTCACAAGATTTTGAGCGTCAGTCGAGCTTTGGTCTAGCATGCGGAAAGGATAACATGTTTCCTGTCAAGGTGAGTAAATTTTGTGTTGAACATATTGGAACTTATTGTGAACTAATAATACTTAGTTAAGGATAAACAAATATATGAACATTAGCAGAATTTTATCCTTTTTTGAGAACTGTATTTGTATAAACAGAAATGTTATTAATTTCCGTTGCACGTTAAAACTAAATCCAAACATGGCGACGGGGCACGTTTACGCATTGACATCGGGGCACCTTTACGCACGTTCTTACTGTGATTACCAATCCATAAAAGGTGGCAAAAGGTGGTCCCATGACAAGTGTGCAAAAGGAAATACTTTATTTTGTGTTTGTAAAAACTGTAACAGTGATGATGAAAATGACAAAATAGTTTCTGTTTTTAACTAGCAATAAGCCCTATGTTTTCAGTTTAGCCTATAAAATGTTCTTTAATTAATTCTCTTTAAATTATTTTGCTTTTAAACAGTGTTTTAAGTTATAAATAAAACATCTCAATTTGATTAAATATTTATATCACTTACTCTTTGGTATCAATTAGAATATGCGTAAACGTGCCCCGTTCCCGGGGCAAGTTTACACAGATGACTTGGACATAAAAAGAAATTTTTTTAACGGTTAAAACCACAAATAGGGCAACAACTGAATACACAAATTTTGACTTTATTAACTTCTTTATAAAACCACAATGTCTAAAATTTCCTAAGTTAAAACATAAAAATTAGAAAATTCATTGAAAAAAATCCGCGTAAATGTGCCCCGGTCTACCCTATATAATACTAGACTTTACACATGTACCACACAGAATTTATCTCCATTCCTTATCGTTTAAAATAATAACACTATTTATATATAAAATAAAGATTTTATTTTTAAATTTTATATTGAAACGATTCAAAATATCAAAGAAACAATTGGCATTTTTTTTTGGATTAATATTCAAACATACTTTGTATTTTCACGTGATTATTTTGCCTAAATATGTTTTTATATGTTTTTTTTATTTACATTTGTATTTTCAATCAACAATGAATTATACAGGGGCATTTTATTATGCACCTTCCTTTTTTATAATCAGAACATTTATGCAGAAAGCATCATTCAGCATCTTTGATTTGAATTGTGCATTCTTTGTGACTGAAATATCAATATCTTGTAATCGAGTTGAACGAAGTAAAATATTCTATACTATTATTTTTCAGCTGATATCTGAAGTCTAAAATGTATAAGAGTAAATAAAACACATTTGATGAACTGAAACCAAACTTCGTGCAAAAATTGCAGTGGTAAACACATTTATTTTTGAAAATGTATCTGTCAAAATTTCAACAGCCTCGAAACTAGGAAATATCGATGCAACGAATATCTAAACATGTTATTCATATTTTGCGTTTGATTGATATCAAAAGTATAACAGTTCAGGTTTCAAGCAAAGACGTCTGAATAGTTTTTCTTTCATTTAAATTTAGCCGTATAAAGATACAATTACATAATTCTTTAAAATTTTATAGTTGAGGAAAAAGTTATTATACAGTTTGATAATACATAAAATAGAAAGTTATTGAAATGCTACATGGTTATATATATAATTTTTTTTAAACTTATATTTAATACAAAAATTTAAAGCTGTAATAAAATTCTTAAAATGACCACAAAGATTTAAAATAAATAGCAAAAATCAGAATAAAGCATTGAGAAGATGTTAAATTTAAAGATAAAACATCGGTGACAAGAGGGCTATAAACATGCACTTGGAGACCTTTTTAATCGGCAAGTCACAGACATTCTTTAGACACGGCATTATCGAGTCTGTGAATAATAGGTAAAAAGATTATTTTTAACAGCGGTCAATATATAAATAATAAAATTTTCGAGGTGTGTAGAAATCATTGTGTTTTTTTTTTAACCTAAAAAAACGAAAGAACATTTTTTGCCAACCCAATATTAGAATATGGTTTCATCCGGAATATGTTTCAGCTTTATTTCATTAAAATTCTGTCTATCTTTAAAAAGAAAATAATTAATAAAATTTGTTTAAATGTCTTCCTTCACTTTTTTAAAAAATATTTTCTCTTTGAACATAAATTTAAATAAATATAAAACAAGCTTGAAAAATCGTGCGTCCTGCATAGATTATGAAAAACTTTCCAACACAGCTAGAAAACTACTTCACCGTTAAATAAGGTGAAAGTAAACAGTTTAGAAAATATATAACATACTTAAAAATATAGTTTTCGAAATTACCTTCCACTGTCAAAAAAGTAGTCGAATTATTTTGTGCAGCTCTCTATATTAACAATAGATGTGGATATATAGCATGATAAAATTTAGTTCAGTTAGAAATTCACATTTAGAAATTTTCTCCGATCCATGGCAATGCACTCGAAATCCTTTGTACAGCCCTGTATATTATCTGAATACTTTTGTACACACCACCTATTAAGCTAAAAGGCAACTTAAAACTCACTTGCAGCAATTACCAACCGTAAACGATAATGTATCTTTTTCTTGGCGTAGACCTGTATATGAATTTATTTACATTCCCCAAACTTATATTAGTATACTAAATATATTATAGTTCAGCAAGAAAATGCTTAACACAATTAAAAACTATCCTTAAACAATTCACTCCCATAGTCTGTATAATTACGGATTCCTTTGTGTAGCCTGTATATGAACAAACGAGTTTATAAACAAACAGGTACTATGAAAAATTTTAGTTAAACTTAAAAATGCAAACGAAAGTTGAAAACGCACTTATCACACATAGACTGTAACTATCACACATGTACTGTAACCGATATATTTTGTGTGTCCCTGTAAATAAACAAAATGCACACCACACTTTCAAGAGAGCAATTTATAGTGAACTTCAGTAATGCATATCATTTTCATTATGTTTGAAATAGAGAAATGTCAATAAATTACACTGCAATCGATTTTTCTCCATAGGACAATGTGTATCAGAATACTTTTGTTTGACACTGTAAATGAATAATTAATGCTTTGCACCCCATATTCTACAAAATTCATGTTTTAAAGCGCTTCATAATTATATATCAATTTCATCATGTTTTAAATGACGTAGCATCATCAAAACGCACTTGAAACGATTATTTCCCATCGACTGTAATGTAACGGAATACCCTTGACTGTCCCTGTAAAAAAACTATAAGTGCTACACACTTCAGTTAAAATAGGGAACATGCTATAGTAAACGACAATAACATACAAAATTTTCAGGATGATCCGAGTAATTTTTACGCGAGTTTGAGCACGGACAGACGGCAGACGGCCAGACAAACCGAAATCATAAGCACTTTTCAACTAGGTTGGAAAGTGTTAAAAAAGCGTAAAATTGAAGACAAAGCTTTTGTAACAGAAGATATAACCTAGTAACAACTAAGGTGTCCACATTGCATAAAACTTCAGGTTGCTTTTGAGAGTGGTTTTTATGGTAATTTCGCACCTCATATCATGAAATAGTTGCCAGTATAATGTTTAAAAAATATGAATGTTTTATAAAACTAGTGATTTTCGGGACTATCCCCAATTGATTCAAACGCTAAGCATCGAAGACTTAGTATCACAAATCCACAATAATTTCTTTACTCTCGCTTTGTACCATACTCTATTTCTTTAACGTACCTCTGACTTCAATATAAATATTAAATTGCTTTTTATTCTAACTCACTGCCATACTATGAAAAATTCATTTCAAGCGATTATCTTTTTGATGTAGCTCAGAATTTCATGTAGAACGTTATCCTCTGAAAAGCAAATATTTTAAAATAAACTAGAAGCTGACGAATAAATATGATTTTTGAAAAATACGTTTAAAATTAAATTCAAAATTATAAGCTGGCATAACATTTTTTTTAAGTTCTGTAAAATTAATGGGAAATTTAATTTATTCGACGTAATTAAAATATATTTAAAAAATACATAATACTAATAAAATATCTATGAATATACAAGTAGTTCTGCATTAATTGAAATGAACATTTTTGAAAAGCGATTTTATTAGAAACATTTGTTTGATAAAAAAAAAAAAAAAAAAAAAAAAAAAAAAAATTATATTTTCATTTTTCTTTTAAAGCTAATTGTTTCTTAAATATAAAGTAGATTCATTTTTATTTAAATAGTTTGACTGTTCTTAAGTTATATTGAATTTTATTTAGTCACACAGATTCCTTTTAGAAAATTGCTTAAAAAACACTTATATAATTTATGTATCATTTTAAAATTTGATTAATAACGACATTCGGATTATTTTCACCTTTTTATTTGAATTAAAGTTTTTTTTTCTCTATTTGCTTTTTTCTATCCTAAAATATTTTACTATTAAATGAATTTAATGTAAAATTGAACTTATATCTTTATGTCAAGATAAATTAATTGCATCTTAAAAAACGATGTTTAAGCATGGAATCTATGTTTCAAATGATTTTTTCACAAGAAGTTGTAATTTAATGAATATTCAAAATGTTTATTTTCTTATAACGTTACTCATTTTTTTAAATAAAATGATTCAAACAGAAGTGAAAGAATTATCAACGTTTGAAAAATTTATATTAATAAAAATATTTTTCAATTTAATATTTTCAATTTAAATGTATTTAAGATATTGTTAAACGGAATTTTAAAAATTTGTAAAGATAAATTATATAGACAGTTTAAAAAACAGAACATTCTGTCTTAGTAAACTAAAAATAAGATATAAAAATAAGATTTAAAGAAATCATATACTTCTTAAATAACTGATTTTAATCGTGGAACCAATGCTTCAAATGGATTTCGATATCGAAAAAGTGTTATTTAACGAACTTCAAATATGTTTATTCTAAATCGGCACGATGCATGTGTTCTGTTTTCAATAAATTGTTTGTATAACAGGAAAAATGTGTATACAATTTTAAAATGTATGCATTGAAATAAACAACATTTTTATGTTTAATATTCAATTGAAATTTTAAGCATCTTAATAAGTTTCTGAAGTTTACGTTAAACTTTTTCTTTCGTTATGAGTATTTAATCTTGTAGGAGTTTTTTTAGTTTATAGTGACTTTAGAAGAGTGGAATATGGAAATAAAATTTCCTGTTTCAAGTTTGTGAATGACATATAAAAAGTGGTAAGTACATAGTCACGTGAGTCCTACTGCAGTAGTGACTAATACAAAACTGTAAAACTGTTTAAAACAATCCACAGAAATGCAGACATTCTTCTATCAATCGGAATTAACTGTACAATTTTCCAAAGTTTCTGAAAAAGAAAATTTAACAAAGTGAGATGAGGGTACTAAAATTTTCTCATTTCTGTAAACAAACAACTAATACACTGAAAATGTTGCTGAGACTGTGCCTGTTGTATTGTAATTGTGCTGGTAACTTGGTTACCAGAAGAATTTATGTATTTTTCGGAATTAATTTAAAGTGTACACTAACTTTGGCTAATTGGCTATTCTTTTACCCAGTTAGCATATTTCTTACACTGTAGAGTTATTACTCAATAATTTAGAGGATTATAGGCACTGCAACTGTTTCAAATTAAATTCTGTTACCATTATTTCGCTCATTTGATTATTGTTCCACAACCTCCTCAAATCCAACATAAAAATAACAATTGAATCAGTCATTCTAGAAGGGCACTTGATCTATAATAAACAAATAGGACTAGTGCTCTTTCTAGAATGACTGATTCAATTAATTTTCTCCAGAAATATTTAAAACTTGATATTCCCATCATTTTAAATCGAAAAAATAAAATGAGTTTTACTTTACTTTTAAAGAGGCGTGGGGGCGAGCGAGTATCACATGTGATACTTCATGGCCAATGTACTACAAAATAAAGAAAAGGACTACAAAAATTATGCTTAAATTACATTTTATTTCTACAATTTACACAATTTTTATATATGAATCTTTATTTTTCATGAAATTGGTTAAAGCAATTTCTTGACCCATTGAAGAACAGAAATACATGACAGCTGGAACCACGCACTGTAGTTACAGCATTACATTTTCGTTTTCTGCATTTAATCTATATGTATCCGATCGCCAATCATTTTTGGCGTATGTCTTACATCTGTTTTTCTGAGCGAATCATGTGGTATCATCAGTTAAGCTGTAGGTTCGCAGTCATCAATGGATTCATCATATGAGCTAATACAGGAAATTCGTCTTTGGAATTGTTTCATCTAAAAATATGTACAATATTGATTAACTCAGATTACATTTCATTTCTACAATTAACACAATTTTTATATATGAATCTGTAGGATTCTAGACATACATGCGAAAAAACAGTAAAAAAAAATCTCTGAACAAAATAATGACCAGACACCACTTGAACCCAAAGTATTACACGTGATAGTAAAATCGTACAGTTCTAGCATGGATCACTAGTATTTTTCACAGATTAAGATCTTTAAATCTATTAGAACAAGCTTATATATCACTAAATATAATCTATATCCTTAAGTTGAACTATATTTTGAAAATAGAAAGTTTTATGTAACACTTATTTTGACGGCGGGAAGAAATCGTGTTTACCGCTGCATATGCTGTAATAAAATCTAAAATAGGACCTGTGCTAACATCTATCAGTGAACAAACAAAATAAACACAATAAATAAAAATCTTAGAGCTAACTGCAAAATTCACCTTGAGTCAATCATAAAATATACCACAAAATCAAAAAGTTCATTTCTTACGTAAATAGCGAGATTAAATTAAATATACATTAAAAGATGTAAACTCTAAAATATACATTTATTTAAAATTCCGCGTACTTTCGGATGAATGTGCAACCTTCGTTAGGGAAAAGTTTTCTTTTACTTGCTCATCAAAACCTTTCACCTCGCTTGAGGTGTGGGGGTCGATTATTCGTTGGATGTTGCCAGAATTAGTTGTCATGGTTCCCTGGACTGAATTAGTCAATAAGTTGAAACAGATGAAGGTAAAAAATTCTGGGTGTTTATCTTTTTCATATTTAGGATATTTAACCACATACTAGGTATATTGTATGACAATATGTATCGTAACGTACTTGATATACATACTTGATTACACAGAATATCTATGGACTCTCTGATAATAGATGTATAGTAATTTGATGCTGTATAAATGATTTTCGCTTAATCAAAATCTATTATAATATTCTGTTTACAATTTAAACGCGATAAAGCTGTAGATGGGCGACAAAATTAATCATTCACTGATGAAAGTTGCGCATGCAACCGAAAGTAGTCGAAGACTTAAATAAATGCGTATTTTAGAGATTAATTTTTTAAACATCACTTTATTTTAATGTCACTTTTTAAGTAAGAAATGAACATCTTGACTTCATGGAATATTTTATAAACAGAATATTTTGAATTGCACCATATGTAATACTACTGTTTCCAAATGATTTTCTACTCGTTACATACATTAGGCATTTTTTAAAAAAACTCAAAAATATGAGTTTCATTAATGATACTTCTGAACCGCGAAAAATAAATCAAAATAAAGAACACAACAAATTGAGATAAAATAATTCAATCTTTAAAAATTTGATGCACAATGTATTAGTTAAAGGGTTCCAGATCACATGCTGCATTTGAGTTTGTATTAATGATTTTAATTTGTGTTTTACATGCAAATTTAGGAAAATGATGTCTGTTTCTCTTGTATGACTTGTAATTTCCTTTGTTTCTGAAAAAATTCAAATAATTTTAAAAACACACCTCAGGGAATTACAATATTTATTAAAATATTGATATTACATTAACTAATGACTGTCAATCTCAAATGCATGATTGGCTTGGTTCAAGAAAATATGTTTGTTAATTAGTGACAAACTTTTCTTAAAGTTTATTTAAATTATGCCTTTACTATAAAATTTCCCCTTTGTGAAATTTCAAAGAAATATGACAGATATAATATAAATTTGCTTATAACAACATTACTACTTTCTCTTAGTAATATGCAGAAAATTAAAATTAGCATGTCCATAGTGAATACCTGAATTAAGAATTGTATTTAGTTATTTATTTATTTTTTGGAAAAAAAAATATTTAAACTATAGAAAATCACCCAATTTCAACGAATATACAATTAAAATAGTGTTTTAACATATTTACTAGGATACACATTATTTTCTGGGTATTGTGTAAAATAAAATTTGAACATTTAATAAATATTTATTTTAAATTAAAATATTATACATAGAATTAAAGACATAACTGGTAATTAAAAAATAGATAAAATGCAGATCTTTACTCTTAAACTGTTCCATACAGAAAGCTACTTCTAAACAAGTGGGTAAGTGTGATCGAAGATCGTTTCGTTTAATATTCCTTTCAAAACACTTTATCCTTTCTTTAATAAATCCAAATAAATTTCATTTTCCATTAAAAAAAATCATGTTTTTTTTTTTTCAAGTACAAATTTACCGGTCTATTTTTCTCGTTTTTTCGAATATCTGAACAGGCCCGATATTATACGCTCTCATAATAATATCTGTCATGTAGACTAAATGCGATATTTAAAAAAAATCAATTTCAAATTGAAACATGTTGTACACCTTCAAAATGTTAAATTATGCGAATATTTCCATAATCGGATTTTTATCATGATTCAATACGTTCCTGAAACTCGTATATTTACTATTCTCTATTACTCATATTGATACTCGCTTTGTATTATTCACAAACATTTGAAAAATCCGTTAAACTTCCATTATAACGTCAGATTAATTTTCTTTTTAATTATCTAATGACGTGATATTAATCTGCTTTCTGCACATACACATACTCCTTGTATTATTGAGAAATGTTTGAAAATTTCCGTTTTAATACCAATATGACGTCCTATTAATCTTTTCTTCAATTGGTGAAACTTTTTATTTCTTTTCCTTTTTTCACGTGGAAATCTTGCAATAGATAATTAATTACTGTAGAAAGAATTTTATCGTAGATTTTTAATTGTTGGCAACTGTTATAACGAAAAATGTTTAAATTTAATAGGAAAAGACTGTTAGATTTTTGGTTTTTATAGCTATATATTAAAATAATACGATTTTTTCATATGTCAATATTTTGAGCTTCATGGTAAGTAGTTAGCTATAAGTACACAAATTTCCATGAGTATAAGTTATATAGTTTCTGAAAACGGCTCTGTGACGGACAGACAACGGAGCGGGAGTAATAGGGTTTCGTGAGATGAACGAAACATTAATAAAAGATGTCTAAATTTAAGTATGGTGGTTAGATATGACTCTTGTTTTACAAGAGGATGTGAGCATAATAAAATAAGAAATGTTCATATTTTTTATTATGTCCCCTTTTCCTATAACTTTTGTTTATAAATATGCTATCTGTGTCTAAGAGCGAAAGTGAAAACAACAATTCTCATTCAAGAACTTACCGAGTTATGCTACTTTGGATTTTCAGTATTTGCGGCAATTAAAACACAATTTTGCGTTTTCTGTGCTGTAATAAATGCCCTATCTATGATTTATATGTGATTGGCATATCTTTAGACATTAGAAGAACGTTTCTATCATCGGTAAAATAAGCTATAATCGTCATTATATCTCTATTGTGAATCACCCGTTGTACAGAAATGGAACATTAAAGGGTCTCAGGAGTCTTACTTTTTTTTACTGAAAGTGAAATATAAGGTCTTGTCACATTTAATTTTATTTATCATTCCCCATAAAACACAAATACATAAGATATTTATAACTAATAGCTTAATATATGTTCTATACAGCATAATTTTTTCAACATTCTACAACTGATATTTTACATTTTTTTAAATCTTTAATTTTGATAAAAAATTTAAAACTATTTTTTGCCTTGCATCCACTGCGCGCAAGACTGTAGCAAATCTATTGGATCCAAATAATATTGATAATGATGTAAAACTGATGTACCTTGATCGCATACTTCATTTTAAGCAATTAAAAACATAATTGTTTTTAAATTTAAATTTAAATTATAAAATGTTGAAAACAACTAACTTTTTGCTGCAAAAATGCAAATTTTAAATAACCAATGCAATTATAATACTAAATTTGAAGTATAAGTTATTCCCTGCATCGAAATGCATGTATCTGTCTTTATACTTTATATATATATATATATATATATATATATATATATATATATATATATAAACTTAATGTAAAATTAAACCATTGAAACATAAGAAATTGAGCATACACAATGAAATCACAATACCAAATAGCAGAGTCAAATTACAAATTAAATTATGTAGTCCTAAGAAATAAAATATTATTAATTCAAATGAAAAAACAAGAGTATAAACAATATAATAAATTATAACACCTTGTAATAGTATATTACTTTTAAATGCTAAAGGTGTAAAATTAACAACTATAATATAAATTAAAATAACTTTTATTAGTTGTTTTACATGTTTCGACTCTTTCCGAGTCATTTTCAAAAACATAATGAGAATATTCTAAAGCTGCATGGGCTTTGAAGTTATTATTTTCTTGTACTTTTTGAAAATTACGCACGTTATTTATTATTTGTACTTGATTGTTTATTTTCATATCTTTCACCAGGGAGTAATTCTAGCCACAGTTTCGGTAAATTAAAATACTCAATAGAGATACTCACGCGCAAAAATACAATATGTAACGATGCGGCATCTTTCAATTTACCGAAACTGTGGCTAGAGTTACTCCATGGTCAAAGGTATGAAAATAAACAATCAAGTAAAAATAATAGATAACGTGCGTAATTTTAAAAAAAGTACAAGAAAATAATAACTTCAAAGCCCATGCAGCTTTAGAATATTCTCATTTTGTTTTTGAAAATGACTCGGAAAGAGTCGAAACATGTAAAACAACTAATAAAAGTTATTTTAATTTATATTATAGTTGTTAATTTTACACCTTTAGCATTTAAAAGTAATAAGAGTATAAACACTAATGAATGCTTATAATGTAAATCACTTTTTCAAGGGCAGGGAATATACAATTATAAGCAACGAACAATCGATGTCTGTAGAAGACACCAGCTTTATGCCAAAAATCATGTTTTCTCGCTGCCCGATCGATTGTTAAAACAAGATTGAGGAACAAGAACAGCTTTTATATGAAATATAATAAAGCAAACAAACAATTTAAGTAAGAGAAAAAAAAAGAAGAGTTTTATACTACGTACATTATATATATTAAATGTTTAAAAAACAGGAGAATATCTGTTGTATAATATTGAAATAATTATGCTACATAGAAGAGATATTAAGCTGTCAGTAGTAAACACATTATGCATTTGTGTTAGGGAATCCGTAATAAAATTAAAAGAAACATGATGCTAAATTGCACCTCTAATGGGAAAGTAAGACTCGTGAGACCCCTTAAGCTATTACTTGTTTTAGGAATAACAATTTTAATTTTAATCAAAATCGACAAACTAGCAATTAAATTAAAGTATAAAAAACTTGGGAAAAATATTTACCGAATATTTTCTTTAAAAAGGAACTGGCATTGAATACAATTTTAAGATAGATTCTTGTTTCGCTTTTTCTTATTTTTATAAATTCCTTTATCTCCTTCTTTAGAAAACTCAAATAATGTTGGTCTCTCGAGTTTTCCTAAACTTTCTAAAGGAATGGCAGACAATTGTATTATCAAAAAAAGTGTTTTTGTTTCATTTTGGTTCCTGCCTTTTTGTTTCCGGTGTTCGCAAACTTGCTGAGAGTTTTATTTATTGAGATGGAAAAATGTTGTAGAAGTATAAAAAATTGAGTTTTATATTTTAAAACAGATGGTGTTAATTACACTAAATGAAATGTCTAAAAGTTTTTTCTTTTATGTACAGTGACAGAAATAAAAAATGAAAAACGCTACTATTATTTGTCTCACATTTTGATTCAGAAAATAAACAGATACAAATTTCATTACATTTATAATTAAAGCTTCTGAGTTGCATTATAAGATTTTTTAAAAGTATGATTTAAACTTTTTAAACTCCATATTTAAACTTTTATATGTATTCAAAGCTCCAGGAATAGCACCAACACTTAACACTAAAAATTAACTAAATCCATGCATAAAATCTTGATTAATTTTATTAAAAATATTTGGAATTAAAAACATTGAGAAATATTTAATCAGTACATAAAATGAACGATTTTCAATTTTTGTAACATGCTTTTCAATAATATTATGCTTTGTTAATATAGGAATTACAGAATAACCTCGATTATCCGAACCGCGTTTAACCGGAACTCTCCGTATTTTTTTTTTTTTTTTTTACGTTCCTTGTGTATGCAAGCGGCCCTTTCAGAACTACGAGTACAGCGGTATAAGCACACTTTTTCCCCACCCCCCGCCCTGTGTACACGTCCCTGTTCTAAACAAAAACACGCCCCATTTCGATATTTGTAAGGCTGTACAGCCGAGTGCCACAATATTCGAATGTTATTGCACCCTCTGATTGTAAACACGTGCAGGGAACAAAACACATTTTTTACATCTTCTAACGAACAGAAATTTTCACAGCTGCAGAATTTCAAAAGGGGAGGAGAAATCAATGTCATATTTTCAATAAGCACTCGCTTACTGATCGTTTACGATTGGCACTACCAAATAAAATAATTTGCTTCAAAATAAATTTATTTTCATGTATAATTTAAATTTTGGTACTTATTTAGCAGTTTAAATAGTCATAATAGCAGGTCGATGACGATGTTACATATTAAACTAGTTGATTATTGATAAATCTCGATTATTCGGAAATTTCGATTATCCGATGTAGGTTCGGTCCCAATTACTTCAGATAATCGTGGTTTTACTGTATTAAATAAAATATTCGTAATGTGTCTGGCGATTCCTCAGCTGAATTTCTCCAAAAATTTGTTTTATTACATTATAGATGCATAAAACAGGATATGAACCGCCTTACAAGTTATTTTGTCCAATAATGTTATGTTAATTTGAAAAGAAAACCTCTGAAAGAATTTATATTCATGTGTTATTCAGAAATTATATACAGTATGTCCACTAAAGTCCCTTGTCACCTTCTTAACTTCGGAACGGCTGCTTCTATATTCATAAAAGTGGTTAGGTATAGTAAAGTAGCCATGCGCTACTGAATGAAATTGCCTACGGTGCCACCTGGTGGAAAACTGCTGAGTTAGCATTCCTATCACGAAAACGGAAAGAGATAGGGAAAAAAGAGATATGGAAAAAAGTGATTTACAGTTGTAGAGCATCACCTGTTTAGTACGAAAAGACACCTTGTGGATATTAATGCGAAGAATGGAACGGTTAAAACGCGCATTCGTTTTTTCGTGATTTCCTACACTGTGACGTGACAAAACGATCTTAGAAAGAAAAACACAACTAGTTGAAGCAATATACCTTTATTTGAGATGTTCAAACTTCTCACCGTCAGCTGCAATGCACATTTGGAAACTTGTTTGAATTTCACGTTGCACACGTTGGAGCAGAGAGGGTGACACGTTGGCAAAAACGTCCGTAATGCGGCGTTTTGATTGGAAATCATATGCGATACCACTGTGCCACATTGCAGTGTCGTGTTTTGTCCGAAAGATAATCATTTCTTCTTCCGTTCCAGTTTCGTGACGTCACAGTGTAGGAAATCACGAAAAATCAAAAAGCGCGTTTTAACCGTTCTATTCTTCACATTAATGACCACAAACTGTCTTTTCGTACTAAATCACTTTTTTCCCTATCTTTACCGCTTTCGAGATAGGAATGCTAATTTCGCAGTTTTCCACCAGGTGGCACCGTAGGCGGTTTCATTCAGTAGCGCATGGCTACTTTACTATACATAGACACCATTTTTATGAATATAGCAGCAGCCATTACCGAAATTAAGAGGGTGGCAAGGGACTCTAGTGGGCATACTGTATATGTTACGGTCAATATGATTAATCCGGTCATTATTAATAAAAACCGGTTATTATTAATAATGACCGGTCTTAATGGCCTGTTATTATTAATAATTACCCGTCGTAATGGCTGGTTAATATGAATAATAACCGCGGTCATTGTTAATAATAACCGGTTATTATTAATAATGACCGGATTAATCATATTTTGACCGTAACATATATTATACTATTTACATTAACATATTATTATTATTAACTATTTATAGTAACATATATTATACTATTATATAATTATTATGGCGAATAAGCTTGAGCTGTATTAATGGGGACACTGGGAGTAACGTGATGCAATTAGAAATACTTTGAAAAATAACATTTTAACCTATCACGTTAATTGCAGCATGAGGTGCTGGTCTTCGTATTTATTTTTAAATGAATGAACAATACTACTGCAGTCGCTGTCTAATCCGAATATTACTCATTTAGCGTGATTTTTTATATTATTCAAAATGTACACCAAATACATTTAATAGTAATCTTGAGTTAGTTTATTTGTTGGGGTTTTGTTTTCTTGCCTAGGTACTATTACCTCTTGCAAAAATTATGAATGAGTGCAAATTACCTATGACTAAAAATTGAAGAGAATCCTGTCAATATGCATACTTACAAAATTATTCTCAAACTAAAATAAATTTAGAAAAAAAGTAAATGGATTAAATTAAACAGAAACAATTAAAATTTAAAGAATTTAAATTTACATGAATTCTAAGTTTTGAATTCAAAATAGCATAAGAATTAATCATTTAAAAGCACTGACAAAATTCTCAATTTGCACTACATCCAATTCCCCAACAATCAGCATTGTGAATTCAAGAATTAATATGAAGGGTAACAACAAGGAATTTTCATAGACATAATAATTTAGACTAAGTGAAAATTTTGGAATAAAGGGGACAAAATCTTTCTTTTAAAGAAAGTACAAAAAGGGGAGGTATAAAATTGATGATATAGGTTAAACAAAATAATATTTGATAAATATTAAACAAATGCAAAATTAATTCCAAGAATTCACAACACTGAAGCTGTGATCGTATAGATTAATCCTTGTTTAAGAGACCATGAGTAAATAATTAAATTTTGAATAAGTAATTCATTATAATAAAATTCTTCTCATAAGACTTTAGATCAAAATGTTAAAATTACTTTATATAAAAAATTCAGATAAGTATGTCCTGCAATTAATTAAAGAATAGTAAAAGGTCTCAGTTAATTAAATAAAATAAGTTTGAATATTAAAAATTACAACATCCAGTAAATTAGCAGTTTATTTTTTTTTATTAGATTTAATGCTTAAAATAATATTTAGAAATTCCATGACTAGAGAATACAATAATTTACTTTAATTAATTAATTAATTTATTTATTTATTTTACCAGAATTAATATTTAAATCAATAGAATAAATTAAGTTAAAGATTACTATGCATTTTAAACTGACAACTCAAACTATACATAGTATTCCCATTTAAATTTTAATGATTAACAAAAAGTAAAATTACTGAACATGAATCTTATTGAAATGGTTTAAAATAAATTAATAAGATAAAGAAAACAAAGATGGAATTTACTTAGATATTTTGTTTATTTACAGAAACACATTATTCATAGCTTTCACGAATTATAATAGCAATCTAATGTATTGAGGTCATGATAATAGATAAAAACATTAACAAATTGGTTAATCCAAAAATCAGAAGTATCATATACTATAATCAGATAAATTTAACTAAAAATACTGATGTTATATTTACCACAGAAAGTACATAGTGATGTTAGAGGTGCTTTGGTCATTCTTTGGTAGGTTTAGTTTCACTCCATTATCACAATGCTTGGCTACTACACTAAGTAGTCAAAAATGTCTAAACAGAATCCGAGACGGTAGAGGACAATATGCACGAGGAAAATATATGTAAACAAAGTTAGTCGAGAATCAAATATTCACAAGAAGTTGTTGTTCCCACACCGAGAGTCGAATCCAATAATTATTCTGTAACTATTTATAACACGCTCCTGCCACTCCGTGTAAATCTCCAGTTACATACCGGCTCCAAATACGAGCAGTGGTGCTAATCTCTAGCAAAGATTATTCTTGAACATCAGTCTTTAAAGGCTGCAAAAGAATGTTTTCTTTTGTTCGTTTTATCTTGCAGAACGCTAGCAGAGTCTGTTACCAGGGCAAACACATCTCTCGATATAGCACTAAATCTGCACGTCCTAACATTTCGACATCTAAAAACTTTCTCGAAATCTTAACCTCTTTTTACTCCAACAACAACATATCATCCTCGTCATTTCAGGCCGCGTAGCATCCAACCATTTTCTATCAACTCCCTAGCAATCGTCCGTCTTCCTACTCACTAAAAAAAAAACTACCGCTCGAGCAGGCGGCGGTGGGGAGAAAATGACACCTAACACGCACACACAACCTCACTGTTCGTGGTTCAAAACATCACTGTCTACTAACTAGCTCTCCGTTTCCTTGGTAACGCTGGACCAGGGGGTAAAAAAAGTCAACGCTGATTGGATGAGTGGGGGGAGAAAATAACATGCCTATTGGATTAGTTGTTGCTAGGTGAAAAATCCTAGCTACAATTCCTGGAAATTAGCCGTCTGTTGGGTCCCACGAAAAGAAAGAAACCACGTGCACGCTTGCACCTGCTACTTCGTAAACAACGACTCGAAAGCAATATACTGATGCATCTTCGTAACAAGCCTTCGAAATAGTTTTATGACTCTCTTTTCTGAGGGTAATAAAAGTTGCACACAATACAACTGACAATAATGCTTCAGTTATTCCCATGACTTCTTATAAAGGCCTTTTGTACTTTATCCAATCTGCCTGTGTGTGTTTCGAATTTACGATCCCTTAAATTACGTGAGAATTTCAAGTAAAAGTTGTTTGCGTGGAAACTATCTAATAGTGAAAAAAGAAGAACCTGGGTGGTCTTGACTTATAGAAAAATACAAATGTTTGGATTTTGAAAATAAGAGTTTTAATTAATAATGTTTAAGAAAAATAAGAAAAAGGAGGAGGGGGGTTTGATTAAATATCAAAATAGAATGAGTTTATAAAAAAGAAATGTTTTAAGATATTAATGAAAATATAAATATAAAAATTTAGATTAAATTACCTCTAACATATTGGCAGACAACCCGTGGTCAAATAAACTAAAAATTACTTTTCAAAAGTATGGCAGATATATATAAGAAAGAAATATGTTTGTCTACGGGTGTTTCTGTTTGATTTTTGCGATAGCTAACGAAATCTATCGCACGTAGATGTATGCAAATTTCGATAAAGACAGATGAAAACATATTCGCTTGCCCTTGAGTCTCAGATCTCATATGTTAGACCAGATATCAATTAAAAGCTCTCATCAAACTCTAATGAAAGAGTTTCTATTTTTTCTGGCGATCGCTTCTCCATATGCCCAGGGAATTAGAAGTTTTTCAAGCACGGCTCTAGTAAAGTAACATTTTTTATGTATTTTTAAACCGCAATTTTGGGTCCTCTATGGAGGTAGAGGGAAAATAAAAATACAAACATTTTGACGATGCCTTCCCGGTTGCACCGGTAACTTTTGTTTAAAAAATATTAATATTTACTACTAAAAAAATTTGAATCTCGAATTCATATTCGGTATCCTGTTTTCCGTTTTTATTCAGAAGTTTCAAACTAGCACCTTCATGTCCAGTATGGAAATCAAAATAAAATAAAATAAAATAAAAATTATTATTTATTCCCGGTACCTTTCTGGTTCTAACGACCTGTATATGTATACATTTAAAATATTAACAAGTATTCATTTTAAAAAATCTGTAAAGCCGCTATCAGATTCACCAACTTTTCGAGCAACTTTTGAGCCAACTCTTGATTTGAGCCGATTTTCCGTGAAAAATCGTTCCAACACCCAGTGTGATAGCAAACAAGAATATCCCCAATTTATTTGCCACAGCTCTAAAAAATCGTGGCTAGGAGCGACATTTCATCCAACTTCCAACATTTCAGCCAATCAGAGGGGAACGCCTCTTTGCTATGAAATGAGATTGGCGTGATTTGGCTTGCCTAGTTTGATCGCCAATGTTTGTAAACATTACAGGGGTTGATGCAGGGTTTTTTTCTTGGGGCCCATTTTGTGAAAAGTAAAGGTTATTTTTGTGAAATTTATTATATTTTTGTGAAAAATAACTTTTTGTAACGAAAGTTATCTAGTTGCTCAAATTCGAACAAAGCATTTATTAACAAAAACTTTTTAAAATCCTTTTGCCGAAGTTTTCCTCTCTGGTTAACTTGTTTGTTTACAAATTACACATTTTAAAATGTCACAATGTAATAAATAATTAATAAATAGTAAGTTTTTATGGAATAGAATTTTGTGAAAGTGCCTATTTTATTAAAAGGAATTTTGTAAAGGGGTTGTTTTGTTATAAAAAATTTTGTGAAGGTGCCCATTTTATCAAATTGATTTTTGTTTAGGGTCCTATTTTATTAAAGTGATTTTTGTGAAGGGGTCTCTTTTGTTAAATACATTTTTGTGAAGGAGCCCTAAATAGACCCCAAATTTTGCCTGGATCGATCTTTGCATTACAGGAATAGCAGAAAATGTTCATTTTACTACTTTTGCCATGTAATGAATTCTGCATAAAAGGTATTGCTCTGTATTGATTTTTAAAGCTTCTAGTTATGAATCGCTAGAGTGTAACCAAAGTTTTGTATGTAGTTATTAGTCCTACGATATAATTATTCTGGATGCATACAAAAACATTGTAAAATCAGTTATAGGTATCCTATTACATGTTTTTAATGTTTAATTGCTTGTTTGAATAAGGTTTTCCATATTTTCAGTAAAAAATTACATAGATTAATTTTAACTTGGAATTAAAAATCAGTTAATATATAAATAATCAGCTTAAAAAATTAGTTCAAACATCTGATCCTCAATTTAAGTATAATATTTAAATAAATTTAAAACCCATTTTCAAAATTAAAATACTTCTTTTATAAGAGAAAAATTTAGAAAAAAATTTTTTGTTCTTGTGTTTGTTGATATTTAAATTTTATCACAATTTTGTCGTTGAATGCACAAATAATTTAAAATATTTTATTAAGAAATGTAGAATAACAGTTTTTATGTTAAGTGAAGTATTTTAATTTTTAATTCTTGCTTGTAAGTTTAATAGGTTGGCTAACCTATTGAAAATTTTATTCAATATCAATCAAAATATTGGATTTGTTTGATATTTTTGAAAATAGCTTGGTATTTACGTACTTTTTTACAAGCTTGGTATTTACGTACTTTTTTACAATGGCTGTATTGCTTCATCAGTGAAAAACTTTTCAAATTTTGGCCAAACAAGCCCAAACTGCGCAATTGACTAGAGACTGAAAAAGCCAATAAACTTTTATTTGTGTTTAAATATTGAGAAAAATAATAAGAATAATTTGTGTTTTAAAAATCTTGTTATTTTTTTATATATATATTTAAAATTTAATTCTGTGTTTTATGATTTAAGAAGGAGTACAAAAATCAAAATACTATTTTAATATTTATGCCTTGTGTTTTTCTTATTAATTGCTAAAATGGGTTTAAAATGTTTTGTTATGAACAAATATGACACTGTAGTTTTACATTAAACAAGTAATATAAAAGAAACTTTTTTAAAGTCAATTCCTACTTGGGTCATCAAAGAAAAAAATTATTTTAGTTACTTTTTATTAAATAATTACAATTAATATAAATATGTATATACATATGACAGAATCACAATATTAAGTGGCAAAATAGAAATGAAATTTAATTAATGAATTATTATTTGAAAAAACTGTATTAACATAAAGTTTCATCCACTACAAGTTTAAGAAAATGTATTTGAACTTGAGTGAATGAATAATAAAAAGAAAAGTGTCCAATTAAACTGATGGCATTGAGCTCACAGGCTATTCACACTAATTGTATATTATACTCTTATTTCAAAGAATAATGCCCCTTGAAAAATAAAGAGATCGACAATAAATTAAGGGGGGGATTAGCCCCCTATTTCCCCCCTTTATACTTAACCATTGAACCCCCAAAACTAATCAGGGAAACGCCTTACCACAATTAATCTATATACAAAATTTGAAGCAAACTGGGTAATTCTGCATGAAAAACCCATTTACAAAAATAAAGGGGGAAGGATTAGTCCCCCTTCCTTCCTTTATACTTAACCAATGAACCACCAAAACTAATCAGGGAAGCGCCTTATCACTATAAACATGAAACCAAAATTTGAAGCAAAACGGATATTTCTATCAAGAGTTATCGCGTTACGTACATACATACGTACATACAGAAACGGCGGGCACATTAGCTCCCAGGCTTTGTTAGCCTGTGAGCTAAAAATATTTTATTAACGATTGAAAATTGGAACAAGATATATAAATATATAGAGTGTGTGAACTAATAGTAGGAATTGAATAAAAGATATCAGGAATTTGCAAATTCCGAGTGCATTACTTTATTGTAAAAAAATTTTAAAAATTTGAAAACTGCTAAAAGCATTTTAGCTATTGTATGATAGTTTTTCAAATTAATAATAGGGGAGAGGGGGGGGGCACATGAGAATAATTTTTCCATTTTTTCCATTTTACAATTTACATACAACTTCTAATCCAAACTTCTCTTTTCTGTTTCTTCTTTCTGCTATCTGAATCTAATAATAAAATTGCTAAACACAACTTTTTTTTATCCTTCAACGATAAAAATTTGCTGTTTACCATATTGTCGATACAAAGATTGGAACAAAAGAAAGCAAAAACAATTTGAAGAAAACAAAACGTGTTTTGCAGCAAGTCCGATAGTACGGAGCGATTTATTTACGCCAACAAAAGAGTGATAAAGAGTAACAACTGGTACTCGTAGTAACTGGTTTTTCCTCCAACTTTATCAACGACAATTGCAACCCTTCTTTCACTTTGAGCGCGAAAAAGTTGGGGTTAAATTTGGCTGAAAAATTGGTTGCTCGAAAATTTGGTGAATCTGATAGCGGCTTAAGAGAACTTCGATTCCACTGCGCGGCGCCTGTACCGCAAATAGAGGTGGACTTAAAAAATATTTTTAAAATAGCTTCTCAATAGTAAATAATATTGTATTTTGAAACATCTTAGATTTATTACAAAAATTAAAAACTACCCTGATAAAACATTAACAAATGAAACATTAAAATTATTATTAAATGTTATTACATAGTTTTCTGTGTAATTAATACTGAAAACTTAGTATAAAACTAAAATAAAAAGAATTTCTGTGCATGTTTTCGTTTATAACTACAAGTAGAAATTCGTTTAGAAAATGAAATTTTCGGAAAAAGAAATCGCCGATGGCGGATTTTCAAAGTTAAACTTCTAAAAGTAAATGAGTTTATATGAGGTGCAAAATAACGTATGCATAATTAGCTGGAGAGGGGCATCTCGTTTTTCAATGCAAACTAACATGAAAGTATTAATAATACTTATACAGACAGCTTTCAAAATAAAATGTATAATATGCTCTTGTGGAAGAGAATTGAAGCATCTTTATCGTAATATATCTCCTCAGGACACTCATGCAAAAAATTAAATGACCAATTCATTTTGTATAAATAATTTCAGCTCAAATTAGAAGACTACACTGTAAAAAAGTCAGATATTTCTAAAATTACAAAAATATAATAACCAGGAATGATAATATAACTTCTTCGGAATTACCCACGATTCCGAAAAGCGTACCTTTATCTTTATAAACCTCAGAAACCAATAGATTTCCGAGATTTAAAATAACATATATAAAACAGTAGTTACTTTTAATGTCAGTAATTTTCAGAAACGAGTAGTTTTAACAGTTGTATTAATCAATTTTCTCAAACTGGGTTTTTCAAGTAGTCAAATGAACATTTTCATTTATTCAACAAACATCTTTAAGAAACAAATGTGCAAAAATAACAACAATAACATTAACATTAAAATTGATATTATTTTGTTACTCTTTATATATTCAGTTACGCAGCTCAAAATAAATACTTACTTGAGAGTTGATATCCGTAAATCGGATATTCTGGTTTGCGATAAATGATTAATGTCTTGTACAAACTACTCAGAAATGTCTCCAAAAATTTGCACATTATTATTATTTTTTTTTAATTGCCTGTTTAAATGTCTTAATCTCTTACGCATCATACGTAGTATAGGGTAAGTCGTTTTGAAAATCGAAAATTTTTTTGATGGATTTACACGTTTCAGACACTGGCGATTCCGAAAAACATATTTTTATATATAAAAAAAAAAAATTGGCGTCCGTCTGTCTGTGTGTCTGTGTGTTTGTGTGTGTGTCTGTAAACGCTCTGACAAAATCTCCTGATCTCCTGAACAAATTGCGATAGAGACTTGAAATTTGGTATGTACTTAGATAGTAATAATGGGAAGAATCTTACTGAATTTCAGTAACCTCGATTATCCGGAACTATTTTTTTCGGACTCTCGAAATATTCTTTCTGATAAAAGTTACATAAAATTTTTCGAAATTGTTTAGTTGAGTAAATATAAAAGACAATAAAAAAACATAAATTTTGCATAAAGAATGAAGTCGATCGGATAATTACTTGCCGATATATTTGTAATCATATTTTCCACACTTTTAAATTTTTCATGACTCTGTATTTTATTCAAATTTCAATTCAAAGATATATTTTAATTGGAAATAAGACGCTTAATCCGACACAATAAACCTTTAGTTAATATGATTATCAATTTTGGAGTTATAAGGATGTTTCTTTTACGCAATTCAGTAATAGAGCACTAAATTTTATGACGTCATCAAGCCACGATTTTATTCGAATTGCAATGCATTTTATAAATAGTTTACACATGTTTTATTTTCATATTTTATATTATGCATATCCATGATGGGTAAGTATTACGGTCGCCACCAACAACTAGTTTTACAGTGTAGTGCTTTTATACTCTTGCTCAGCCTCATATACTTTTAGAGCCATATCAATAACTATTAGACAAGAAGTTTAATTTTTTGTGTAATCAATTTTTCCCCCAAGAGGATACATCGGAAACATATATATGATGCTATGAGATATTATGTGACATTTCATCTAAGATTTGAACATTATTGTTAAAAAAACCCTACTCCTTTTCCAGAAGTTGCTCATCATTTAGTAACAACAGAACAACATCAAGACAAAACATAAATGAAGATCTAATGTTATGTTTTAATACATTTTGTACACAGATCAAATAGCAGAGTTATTTTGCATTTAAATCAGTTCTAGGGTATATAAAATAGAAGTCTATTATTACAGATAATATGCATTAACACATACAGACATAATTAGACGTCCTCAGCAGCAGACATGAATGTCAGCTACAAATATTCATAACACTTTTACGCATGAGTTCAATCTATATGCGGTGCGAATGCGTCTGCATTTAATATGCATTTTAACATTTCAGAGTTGTTTAATGGTGTCAACATAATAGTGTCGTAGTTTCTATTCAATGTGGCTATTATATACTTAATTATGCATGTAGTAATTTAATCAACTACTATATGAAAGGTTTATACATATATAACAGTTAATTAAATGTATAAATACTTAAATCTCATTGCCAGGAACTGAATGCACGAATATCCCGAATTTTCTGACAGTGATATACACTTCTGCGTTAAAAATGATAGCTGAATGCCAAAGTTTACACGTTGGTTTGGAAAAAAACGTGTTTTTTAAAATATTGAGAGTGGTATTTAGTTTGTAATTCATTTAACATGCTACAGTTTCGATAAAAGTTTTTTTTTTTCATTTTCATTACATGTAACTGTTTTTTAAAAAGTAGTTGGCAGAAACAAATTTTACTTAATATATTTAAGATATTTTTAGTAATTCAGAAATTAAACTTTAAAATTTAAACACGGTTGGTTGGTTGATTAGGGTTTTATGGCACAAAGGCCCTTTAGGGACATGCTGCGCCAAAAAAAGATTAAAATAAGAACATCTAGTTGAAATATAAAATCGATTTAAAACTTTGTCATAAAAACAAGATGAATGAAAATAACACAATTAAATAAAAAGAGTGATATGATGATAAATCTATAATTAAAATCATTCAATGAAAATATAACACATGTAATAGAAATAAACACATGTTTTCACAATTAAAATATAAACAATCTTTAAACTAATAATTTGTAAAATGTTCAATAAACTAACAGTCGGTATAAAACTAACAGTTGGTAAATTTTTTGAAGTTTCGAGCAGAAATACATTTACAATCACGTGGGCTCAAATTCCTCAAAAACAGTATTATCATCATCATTTGAGTCAGAGCTGTAAGACTCTGAAACCATATCTACCTCTGCATAGTGCAGCAGCTGTTTGGAATCCTTTGTAGTAGGAAGCGGTGTATCAAGACAAAATTTCTTGTTGTTTTTGCCCTTCACAGTGGAAAACTGTGAAGAGGCTTGGGTTGAGGTTTTCTTTCTCTCATTCTGTGTACATGATTTGGGTTTTGCTTTTTGTGTAGGGGAAACAGGTTTTTTCGAATTGTTTGCAGATGAAACAGAGGTTTGACCTGTATCCTCTTTAATGAACTGGTTAGATTGACTATTATAATATTCTATTTTTACAGGTTCGGATGATGGTGGCAAAAGTTTTAGTGCAGGTATAGGTCTTATTCTAGCGGAAGCACCAATACTACGGGTTTTTTCTTCACAGTGCTGGTTAGTGTAACAGATGAGTCATTTGGTGGTAAAGAGAATTCAGTTTGGGTGCTTATATGTCTTAAGGATTTTGATTGTTGCTTGAGTAGAGTAGAATATGAAACTCCTACAGATGGTGTTCTGGATTCAACAAGTTTACGAGCTTCAGGATAAGAAAGTTTTTGAGAGATTTTGATAACAAGAATTTCTTTCTCACGAATACAGTTTGGGCAACAGCGGGAGTATGCTGTATGTTCACCTTTACAGACTGTACAACGCTCAGGCTTTTCACATGACTTACCATCATGGCCGACTTCTGCACAACGTGCGCAGGTAACAGAACCACGACAGGAAGTTGAGTATGACCATAGTGCTGGTATTTAAAACAACGGAGTGGGTTAGAAATATAAGGTCGGACAGGACAGCTCAGGTAGGCAGCTTTAATTCTGGTTGGCAAAGTTGGGCTATTGAAAGTCAGAATTATGTGCTTTGTAGGAAGCACTTTCTCATTCTGACGGATTGTAATACGGCGTGCATCTATAACATTTTCATCTTTTAAGTTTTCTAGAAGTTCTTCCTTTGTAGAGAATAAAAGTTCTGGTTCAGATATTACACCACGGCTAGTATTTAGAGTTTGATGAGCCTGAATAGAAACAGAAAAGGAACCTATTGTTGTTGAATTTGAGAGAAATTGTGAATGTTTGGCTTTAGAAACCTCAACAAGCAAATCTCCAGACTGTAGTTTTTTAAGTGAGTAACCATCTTCAAATACAGATTGGAATGTTTTTGCAATAAGAAACGGTGAAGTTCTCTTAAAAGAACTATCACAGTGACTATCAGTGCGTTTAATTATGAAAAAACGTGTGAATGACTTCTGTACAATTCGTTGCTCTCCAGATGGGAGAGAGATAGAAGGAGTTGAAGATTTTCCATCCATAATAAAGAGAAAATTAATTCAGACCCCGGCCGCACCACCCACTACCGAGCCCAACAAGGGGATGCACATTCATGCACCAGTGCTAACCAGGGCCCATACTCTCACATGACACACCTATTTCAGTTTCCAGCCTTAACGGAATGACTAGTATGTGCCTGCTCACTTGATCCCCAGCCAGTGACATACAAGTCAGCTGACCAGACAATTGATGCATATGGGACTAATATGCACCTCCCGTCTACCTGAAGCAGAGGCCAAAGCAGTGTGTTGGTTTCCCTCAACTGCCAGGATCCTCTTTCCAGGGACACGGGTCGTTACGCACGGCAAACGCGTGGGTGGTTTACGATTGTCCATAAGTCGATATAAACAGGATGATATCGGCTTATGCAGAATCGCCCTCACCTCAGAAGAGGAAACCACAGTGAGAGTGAAACAAAGAAGAAAGATTAGACAAGAGAATGGAGAGGAAATAAGAAAAGAGAAAGATCGCTCAGGTGCCCGGTGTTGCGAAGCCCGTGAATACCTAAAGAAGGTACCCCCTGGGGGGTAAAATTTAAACACAATCTTTTAAATCTGAATTTCGTCTAAAAAGTAAACATTATTGTTTGAAATCTTACATGTAATAAGTTTCTTCTTTATTTTCAGAAATTTTATAAAAATAATAAATTTTATATATCGATATTTGTAGTGTTGGTTATTTGTTAGAGTAAAATTAATATTTTATATTTGAATTAAATAAATCGAATGTCTGTCGTTAATGTTATTTTTACACATTCACTCTTTGCCTGGACCATGACCTGACCAAATGCCCCTCAGCAGCGTCTCCTTTATCGTAACTGAGACCTCACACTATGTACTTCACGCCCCCCCCCAAATCATTTGAATTCCAAAATAATAAAATAATACTTTTACCACTAGCGATGGAGTTTCCTTTATGCTTATTGAATTGTCCTGTGACATTTCGTCTGTCTATATAATATCATCATTTCCATTCAACAATTTAATATTACAGCATTTATTATCTTTTTTTGCTTATTGTTATACAATTTGAATGAAAATCTTCATTTCGTTCATAGCAGACGATATAATTTATTTCATTGAAATAATAACGATGATTTTTTACATTGTAAAACTAGTTATAGCACGAAGCGAACGCACGTCATTTGTCACGTTTAACGTACAATTTCCAACTTGTTTTTTTTCGTGAAAAACAGCTCTTATTTTTTCTCAATGTTTAAATATATATTTTAAACGTACTTTAACATAGCAACAAAAAAAAAAAAAAGAATTTTTTATTATCCCATTACACTCTGTGATATAGAAAAGATAAACTCCATGATTGCAATGTCAACAAATGTTTGAAGAAAAATTTCTCCTAATACAAATTTGAAATACGCTTATGAAAACGTGAGTGCGCAAATACTTCAGTTATATGTCTCTCCTGAGAGCGATAAATAAGAATCTCAGTGATATTGTTTGTACTTTATTTCATGGTATATGGGAGTAGGAGACGTTTCATGTAGAGAACAAACTGAATAATGTATTCTGAATTAAGTAAACTAATGTGAATATATGCAATATTCATTTTTTACTTTTTTAATTTATTATTTAGCAATTACATACTTCTTTTAAAATTTTATATATATATTATTAAATATTTAGAACAAATGAGAAAAATGTATCGATGTGTAAATGAACTTTTAACATAGCTGAATTCATTCCCTCTAAAATAAAAGAGAATAGTACAGACAAATACATTATCTGAATTTCATATAAATAATTTACACCATTTAATTTCTGTTGCGATATTTATAATATTTTAATATTGAAATATTATTTAAAATATTCGAAATGGAGAACAGATTAATTTTTCAAATATTTTTTTCAATTAATTGTTCTTTATTATTTTAATTGTATAAAAATGCATAACTTTTACGGAAAAAGATCTCTCTCTCTCTCTCTCTCTCTCTCTGTTTGTAGTTCAAATTAATTTTACCTTGCTGCATTATAACTTTTTGTAATGTTGCTATTGAAATAACATATTAATATGGCCGTTTGCATTGTTTTTGTTTGTGTCCTACAGATATGGTCATCTTGCATTTTGAATAATTTGTATAGGTTATTCTGTATGGGCTTATATAGTTAAAATATTTTAAATGTATGAACTATGGTATTTTTATACCAGTTATGATGAGATTATCTTTTTTCTATGTAAATATTGTAATTTATCAAAATTTATGTAATCAAGGTTTATTATTATTATTATTATTTATATTATTATTTTTCTTTATATAACTAATTTAGTGATTTTAGGTATAAATTAAACTAGAAATCAAATTAGTCTAGAAATCAAATGACAAATTTGTTTTGATTATTGATACTTATTAACCTAGCAATCAAATAAATTGTAGTACTAATTTTATAATATATTATTTTATATTATTTACAACTTTATGTTCATTTATATTTAAAAATTGTCTTATATTTTATAATATACAATTCTCATTATGGCAAGTACTAAAAAAGTTTTAGCGACTGGCAATTTAGGCTTTAATAATAATATTAGGCCTAATGCTCGGTACATGGAAATTGACAGGGATTTCTTTGGATCGTCAAACAGTTACCTGTCTTATTGTCCCACAGTAAATCTCAAATTTAAAAAATGTTCATCACCACGCTGCTTAACTTGCCCACATGCAGATCCACTACAAATTGTTAATAGTTCTAACTCGAAAATTAATGTATTCTTTTGTAAAGCATACAATATTATTTATTCGATTAATTGCAATATGTGTAAGATGGAATATATTGGTCAATCATGTAATCCACTGCACTTCAGAATCAATCAACATAGACAGGATATTATAAAAAATAATTCTATAAATGTTGAGCATATGCACTTTAGACAACATGACTTTAAAGATATTACTATTAAAATCCTGAGTATGCACAAAAATTTCAGTGATAGACTACTTTATGAATCCATTTATATCAAATCCCGTAACTCTTTATATCCTTATGGTCTAAATTCTAAGTTATTTAATCGCACAAACATTGTTTATACAAATACTAATAAACATGAACATTATACTAGCACTTATGCTAATTTAAATCATAAAGTAAATACAAAAACTACACGTACAAAAAGGGGTAAATATGGTACTAATACACAGTATATTTCTAGTAATGATATTATACAGCAATTATCTAATATGGAAAATGAATTCACTAATACTTTCAATTGGTTTGATATAAGGAAACATATTTTTTCGATCAAAAAGAAAAATCTTAATAATTATTATAAAGTATTTTTAACATTAAATTTATCACCACATTTTAGTGATGTATATTTTGATCTTCTATTATATAGAATTAATCAACTTAATGTAAAAATTTCAAAAAATACTTATAAAAAAACTAACAATACTCAACTTATAATCACTTTTTCCAATATAGTACTTAATAAAATTAATATACACAATGTAATTAATAACAATAACAAATTCCCCATAAAAAATTTTACAATACATAAATCATACAAATACAATGTTACACTTGGACGTAGAATTTTAAATTACAATAATTTTGCAAAATTTCTTACATCAAATGATAAACCTCTGTGCTTATGTAATAATCCTAGTTTTAGTAATTATGTAGATAAGGTACATGGTCACATTATTACAGGGGATATTAATATTGTCGAGAATGATTATCTGCGCAGTTTTATGACTAATGGGACTAAATTTCGAACACCATCATGTTATAATATTTTTTTCTATATTAAAACAATTTAATCTGGATCTTGACATTTTTATATATAAAATTTCAATAGATTATAATAAACCCATTGAATTTTTTAAAGAATGGAAATTAAATGTATTAAGTAATTTAAATGTTGAACTTTTCAGAAATATGGAAAATTTTAATTTTAATGTTAAACAACTAAATAGTGAAATAAAGAATTTACAAAACAAATTTATTATTACTTATGTTGATAAATCACCAAACAACTATGCTTTCATCTGCAAAAAATATTATTCACAGCTAATATCTAATGCAATAAATACAAGTTTAAATTTAAAAAAAACTAATCTTAATACAATTATTAATAATCGACATATATTTCAATATTATAAATTGCTAAAAATTAAAAATTACAACTTTAATTAACCATACATTGTTGTTATACCTAAATTTCATAAAACTCCTATAAAATTTAGAACTGTAACTATAGGCTGTAATACGTATAATAATAATGCAAGTAAATTTCTATTAACTATTCTCACTAAATTGTTTGAACTTACAAAACTAAAAGATAATTTGTTTAGCATAAAAAATAGTTTTCAACTTGTCAATAATATAAAAAATTTAAATAACATAACTTACATGAAGACGTTTGACTTTAATGACTTATTTAATAATATTGATATCAAGGATATGTTCAGGATTGTCAATTTATTATACAAAGAATACAAGGATTCCATAAAATTAAAAAATAACATTTCTTTAAATTACTTTAAAACTTTAACTAGATTTATTCTACATCATAATTATATTGTTTTTAATGAGAATATATATATTCAATGCTGTGGATTACCACAGGGTGGTATTGTTTCTTCAATTCTTGCAGAATTATATTTATATTATTATGAACGTAATTCACATATTGCTAATTGTAAAATGTACCGTTATATAGATGATATAATTGTCTTCTATTTTAATAATAATTCAAATTATTTACTACCAATAAAATATCATAAAAATTTAAATTATAGTTTCAACCTTATGGTAAATAATGAAATTAATTTTCTTGATCTTAAGATAATTCTTAAAGATAATAAAATTTTGTTTGACATTTATGACAAAAGAAATGATTTTACATTTAAAGTTAACTTATTTACTAATTATAAGTCTTGTATACATAAATCAGTATTTGTAAATATTTTACTAAATTTTGCACATAGAATAAACAATCTTTGTTCTAATAATTTTAAAACTCAAAATTTAAAACTTATTCTTCAACATGCAGTAGAATATGGCTATCCCTTTAATTTAGTTAAGTCAATTTTACGAATATAAATTTTGCTTTCATTGGGGTTTATATGTTTGCACGTTCTATCTGTTAAAACACTTACATTTTGATTACTGATATATTTGGCTAAAGAATGAATTCCTTTATGTGAGAGCTGAGTGGGAATATTTTGGTTAAATATCTTTTATTAATTAAAAAATTTAAATAGTAAATTCTAATTTTTTTTTCTTTTCTAGGGAGAGAACTTTAAATATAATATTGTTCCAATAAGTGCGTTGCCATATTGGAGTTTTAATGTTTTTTTTTTTTCCCTTGCCAGGTAGAGAACATTTAACAATTTAGTTAAATGCTTTTTTATTTTTTATTTTTTGCAAGATATTAGATTCAATACGTGAGGTTAACATATTGGAAATGTTTGGTTATTTTTAGCTATCAGTGTGTGAAATCTAATTTTATTTTTCAGAATAAATAATATTTAGCAAGATGTTAGTTCCATTAAGTGTGTGTAGCCATTTTGGTATTTCTTTTAAACTTGCATTGTTATTTATAAAATGAAAATCTAATTTTATTTTTCAGGGTTAATAAAATTTTGCAAGATGTTAGTTCCAATAAGTGCATGTAGTCATATTGGTAAATCTTTTAAGCTTGCATATAATTATTTATAAAATGAAAATTTAATTTGACTTCTACAATAATATTTTTGATTTTATGGGTTTATTTATGTTTTGAAATTATTTAAATTTTGGATTTTATGGGTTTATTTATGTTTTGAAATTATTTAAATGTTGACATATGTAAAAATAAATAGATAAAATAATTTTATACTGAAAATTTACTTAATCAAAATAATTAATAGTTATTTAGATATTGTTTTAATCTTTAACTAGATGGCAGCACCATATAATGATTTTAAAAAAACTATTACTATTATTATTTAGTATTATTTTTTAGTTATTGTTTATTATAGAACCAGATGGCAGCACCATATAAATTTTCACAATTTTTTTTTCTCTTTTAACTGAAAACTTGGAATACAAGTGAAATTTTTAAATATTCCAATAATATAATATATATATTAAAATTATTTAAGTTAAAAAATATTTTTAGTAAATGAATTTATAGTTTTTATATTATTTATTTGTATTTTTATATTTTAAATTAGAAATAGTTAAAATCACAATGGTTAAATTAATAACCTGCTACTTTTAGAAAATTAACTGTAATTTTAACTTGTACGTTTGAATTCACTTATTCACTTTACCATGTGCTTAGCACAAAACATTTTTGGCTTCGGATTATGGACAAATTGATGTTGTAATGTATAGATTTTCTTTGTCTTCCTTTGTATTTATTTGTTTATAAATGGATTTATTTTCTTCCGTTTGATTTGTAGTGTTCTATTTTCAAAGGTATCCTTTTTTTTTTCCAATTTCTTTCCAATGATTGTTAGGGCTTGGAATTGTCACAAAATTTTGGCTTTAAGCTTGTGACAGTTACAGAAAACAATCATTCTTTGCTTATAATGTGGTTTCCCAGCCCTTGAAAAAGTAAATTACATTATATTTTGCATTTGTGTTTTTTTTTTTTTTTTTTTTTTTACTTATGTTTCACTTTTTGAATAAATACTTCATTTGTTAGGACTATGTTTTATTATTTGTAATTTGACAGTGCTATCTGGGATAATAATTTCATTGCATTTGGTCAGTTATTTCTGTTTCAATGGTTAATTTTTGCAATAAGTTTATATATATATATATATATATATATATATATTTCTTAGAGATCAGCCGCATTGATTCCATGGGAGTGACACATGCGTAAAAAATCGACCATGTAGAAGGTAAGAGAAAATAAAGAATTTTCACTTTATTTCAATTAAAATTTATGATTTAGTTTGGTGATGAAAAAATTAAATATTTGCTGTTCCACAATGTAATCTTTGGAGTTCAGTTAATTATACCTAAGAATGGCTTTTACTATTCTTTACTTATAGCTAAATTAAAACTACAACAAGAACGAAAAATCGTGCATAAGTCATTGTTTATTAAACATTTTGCAACTCTAACAGAATATTATTAAGAAATTTCATTTTTTCATATAATGAATTGAAATATCGAAATAAGCAATTTAAATAAAATGCACTGCAAGGGATATTTCTCCCTTAGACCATAATATAACAGAATATTTTGTGTTTACTGTAAATGAATGAATTGTAAATGCTTCATTTTACTTCACTTCCTTTTAAATAGAGAACACTCTATATTGAACCACCTTAACATATAAAAAATACATATCATTTCTAGTATGTTTAATCAAATTAGAGCATGGGCAGTCAGAAAGACAAACCGAATTCATAAACCCTCTTCAACTATTTTGGAAACTGTTAATAAAAATGAAAATGATTTTTTTTTTTCACCAGTATATATCATTTTATCTCATATATTTTTTTTCTAGAAAATATATTAATCAAAGCATTAAATAAATAAATTACTTCGGTGATAATTTTTATTCATGCATTTTCTAAATGTGCATCCGTTATATAACATACTTGTTATGTTATTTTTCTGGAATAATTAGATAATTAAATCTTCCTTTTACGATAATTTACTACGCGTCAAAGTTTGAGATAATAAAGACTAATTAGTGGCCATAAATAAAACTGAACAGAGAAATATGATTAGAAAATATAATTCACTTAAAAGTATTTCTAAAGTGCATCATAAAAGCAGAATACACAATGCTCAGAATAAAATTTTATTTCGAATACTTATTGTTTACGCAATTTTTATATCATTTCAAATGTGTAATTATATTTAAATTTTTGCAACACATTTAAAAATGATATTTATTGAGTAAAAATATTTGTTGCTTTTCATTGTAATTAAAACTTTAATTGTAAAATGTTTGAAAAAGTATCACATATATATATATTGTGCTCAAAATATTTTTATCACATTTGCTTTTAATCAATTATTTGATTCTGTTGAAATAGACCAACTAAGTCTTTCCTTTAATGTAATCAATTACATATCAATATCAGAAATATTCAGTAAATCATAAAAACTTTTGATACAACTAGAATAGAAGTGTAGATTAAGAAATTAATATATCTTTAAAGGCATTAATATATATAACAGAATAAGATTACGAATGTTTGTATTAAGTTAAACATTACAATTATTTAGATTGCGTAACTTTTACTTATTTATTATTTTTCCCTAAACATCATTCATATGATTTAAAAAAATTAGAAATCTTTATTATACAAAATTTGTAATTGAGTCTGTTTGCATAAAGTGAGCCTTTTTTGCACGTATAATATTCTAAAATATTTTTCGTCGTGTATATATTATATTATAGAATGTCTAACTGGAAATTTAAACTGTATTTTCGTAACTTCGGCATAAATCTTCCGTATAATTTTTTCATTACATTCGAAATTTTTCTATTATATTCAAGGAATTGAGAAGATAACAAATTCTTAAGCTTATCGTCCTAATGGTACAATGTGTAGTATGTTTTTTCGAAAATAAGAGAACTTCCGTTTAATATAGATGTTACATGCATATAGAAATGTTCATAAATGGAACGTCATATTCACCTTAAGTTAAAATACACAACGTAAATACACTGATTTCACAATTTAATCGTTACTGAAATAGGTGCAAATAGAATCTCGAAGTTTTAAAACATTAAAACCATTTAAAAACACTGATGTCAAGAATGTGTTTATCTGAATACGCTTAGACTAGTATTCAGATAAACACCAGCCATCTTTAGAGGTGTTAAGAGGAGACGAAAACTGTAGATCTAAAAAGAGGAACACTATACAACTAGCAAGGTCGAATCCATAAACAATAAAACGGAGGGAAGGAAAAAACAGGCTGACAACAGAAGGCAAGGATTTGACCTTGTTACTTGTCTAGCGTTTTTCATTTTAGATCTACAATTTTAATCTCAGTTTAAGTCCTCTGATGATGGCTAGTGTTTAGCTGAAGGTGCTCAGGATATTCTTGACATTTATGTTTTTAAATTATTTTAATATTTAAAAACTTTGAGATTGTATTTGCACCTATTTTAGTAACGATTAAACTATAAAATCAATGTATTTACGTTGTGTATTTTAATATAGATGTTTAAAATAAACGTTTTATACACAATCTCAGAAGGTTTATATCACAGAAGGAACTTATTTTGAAAGTAAAATAATGTATGGCTCGTAACAATTTTACCACATGCGATTAAAAAGAAAGAAAGAAAATAGGAGAGAGTAGCCTAGTTTGGACCATTTCACATATTTTCGGGTGTAACTCACTTTATTTTTCGAATATATGCAAAATACCACTACACGTGATCAATCTATTCATCTACTAACTAAATAAATCTTTAGAACAATTTCTGTTTGAAAATCATTGAAAATCATTTGAAAAAATTGTCAAAAGTGGTCCAAATTCAGCGACTGGTCGCCTAAGTTGGATCAAAATCTCCTAAATTGGACTAAACAATATTAGGCTACTTTAATGAGTAGGGAATATAACTAATTTTATTAAAAGCAAAGCTTGCGATTAATAAAACAATGAAACAATACAATGGCAATGAAATGTAATGAAATCAAATATCTGAAAGTAAGAGTAATTGTTTCAAATCAATATGTCTTCAAAATATAAATTAAAGTTATAAGTAATTAATAATAGAAATTAAGGAACTAATTACCAGTTACTTGAATGTCATGTAAGAAGTGATGCAAGGCTTACACATGAATTTTTTTCGTTCATATTTTATTCCAGTACACACAGCATGGAACCATATTTGGAAATCTGAACACTGGATCATTTCTGCTCTTTTATTTTTCTTACAAATTATGGAAAACCAATCATCACTGTCTTAATTTTTCTTTTCAGACTTTTTATTAGACTTTTTTTTTAGCAACAGAAGTTTTCTTTACCTTATTTCTGTAGTTCTTACCTTCCATCATTTTCTTTTTAATTTAATTATGCCTAATTTTTAAAACTTGATGTACAAGAAGAAACTGACATTTTAATAATTTTTTGTTTCTACGGAAAGTAAGGATGCTGCCCATCGACCCCGGATATTTTAGTACAGGTCAACGCGGCTGCAGATTTACGACGTAATCTGTCACCAAATTCAATAAAACAAATATTTTTATATATTTGAAGCAATTAAAAAAAAACGTGGAATTATAAATTTTTAAATTAATTTTATTCCTTCCCTACAAATTCAAATATATATCAATTTGTTGCCACCGATAACGTATGTAACCCCTTAATTAAAGAATTATTTTTGATGATTTCATTGCTCTTGATTAAGTTAGAATCGAAATCAAAGCATTGTTGTTTGTATAACCATTTTACCATTAAATACAATTTTTGATGAAATTCGAACATCAATTTAAATAATGATAAAGGTTTAATATTGAGATTTATTTAAAATATTATTGTTAGGTTTGAAATATCAATTACTGAAATGAAATTTTATTATTGTAAAATCTCATTGTTTGTTTAAATTATCGAGTAATATCTTTGCAATTACAGTGAAAGAAATAAATAATCGTATTTCGATGTGTTTAAAATAATCAGTATAATTCTCTGCTTAAAGTTAATCTGCGTTGAAAAACAAACAAATATTCATGTAGCTTGAGATAAATTTATTTTACACAGGATAAAGTTTAAAAATAAGATTTAAGAATTTATCACATGAAAACTTAACTGTTTGTCTGTATTTCAGAACTACTCCTCCTAGAAAATGGAACGCAGCGTGACTAAATTAACACCAATTATCCGCACCAATCCGTTGATGTGATATAAGCTGTAAGAATTTAAAATTTGTATAACTTTCTGACATTTGTTTGGAGCTTTTCAGGAAGTTTTTCTAATGATGACAAATAAAATCCTCCAATTTTGTAAAAAAATAAATTAATAATGGGATATCGCCTGCTATCAAAAATAGTGAACAAATAACTTTATTTTCGTTTTTTCTACGAAATAAAATGATTTAAAGATTTTTAGTTCACACTCTGTCTTAAAAAATGTATTGCAAAGAATATTCTTATGACTTACTTCCACATATACTTAAAATTATTATAAAAAAACGAAAGATTTTAATAATATTGATGCACATAAAATGATATTTTCCAAATTTGTTTAAAATGGAAATGAATGGTCTATGATAGACCACGGAGTTTTAACATACGTTCAGGACATATTCTCAGATTAAAACTTTTTGTACAAACCATAGCAAACTATATTACAAAATTTGACGACACTCCCCGAGGTGGATTCGCTTGAAAACACACGTAATCACAGTAATCACTTCATAATGACTGAATTTCAATAACCGCTTTAACAATTTTATCATCTCATTAACGACAGAATAAAACCATACCAAATGCTGCTTAATTTTGTGTTTAATAGTCCAAAACAATATTTCAACATGTATATAATATAAGTATATATATTTCTGTTTATGTCTATCCTATGTTTATAATTAGCAAAGTGTATGTAATAAGACATCCAAGTACTGTCAGATAAAAACTTCGAGTAAGCTCAAAGAAACCACATCCAGAAAAAACGAAAGCAGCTCCATGACACTTTTGTGTTACTATCTTAACACTAATATTATTACGGCTTCTTTCCTTCGAACCTAATAAACACAGAATATCAATGTTAATCTTTTTAGCTATTTTATCCGCTTCATTAACGGCAGAAGATACCATAATAAATGCTGTAAACCAGGTAAAATTTGATATTGTAAATAAGATCTCTGTCGGATTTAATTCATATTTCATTATCAGCAAGCTGTCGTAAAATATACTAGTTGAATAATAAGTACACATTAAAAAGATGGGAAAAGACCAAATTTCGCTCACATCATTAAACATTGATGAAACAACGTTGTAGTATTGATACCAATTATCATATTCCTTAGATTTTATGTATCCTCTCTTACAGATATTCTTGCTTTTCGCAACATATTTGTTCAGTATACGCGTCATTTTATAGGCAACAATAATGAAGAACATACAAACAAACTCTGGAATAGAATAAACGACATGAATCTTAATGAGCTTCCAAGAAAGCCATATTCCCCTTTCAATACGCCAATCAATACTATAAATATCGTACGCTCCAAATGATAATTCTCGAATATAACCTGTAGATTCTTTATTATTAAATCGGTAGATTTGTGTAAAAACTCTAACCATATACAAAAGCGTAAAATTCAGGAGACAAATGCTTTCAAATTGTCGAGAAGAAGTTATTTTTAGAAAGTCTGCTAGCTTTTGTAATTTTCTGACTGATTTACTTAGTTTTAACTGCGAGTGGAAAATGTAATACCATATCAGAAATGCACACATCATCATGGGTGTAGCTAATAATGCCACTTTGGTCATATGAATATCATCATAAAATGATGAATATATTTTTGTCATTGAAACATAAAATGTAATACCCCACATGAACTTCATAAAAATACGACATATAAATACAGAATATATTTTATGTGGAATATCACTTGAATTACAAATGTCGATACCAAGCATTTTAAATAACCAGGCATATTTATGAAACCACACGTCTCTTTTACAGCTCTCAGATTTCATCATTGCATAATGTTTGACTGACGGTTTAAAAAAATACTTCAAAAAACAACCCATCTGTTTATCAAACTCTTTAGTTTTATAAACCTATTGCAGACACTTTTTCTCCGGTTATAAAATATGTATTTTCAGTTTGTTTGAATAAAGTGCCTGGATGTTTGTTTGCAATGAAACATGTCAAAATTTAAGTTACTATAGTAACAAAAAGCCTTTTTTTACACAAATACTGAAAATATTAATTTGTGTGAGTGGTTGCCACACTGAAAAACGTCCATTTTTTAAATGTCATAATTTTTAAAACATTATTAGATTGAAATTCTATATTCCATAAAATTTTTAATCACTTATAATGTATCTTTTTAATGTAGATTGTTTGAAGACGTTGGATATTTTCACGATACATTCAGTAATTTTCCAAGCTATAAATTAATTAAGCCAAGAGAAACTTTAGGAAATTGTGTTTGTTTTATACATCATTAATGACATTTCATTAATAACGCAAAAAGCATTTTGTAAGCCCTCACAAAATTTATTGTATTCTTGTTTGTTCTAAATAATATCAATAAATTGTTCAAATGTTTTTGTTGTAGAATGCGATATTTGAGCTTCAGCAGATAAATACCAACTGATTGATTTTTATTTTACTCTTTTCTAACAAAGTATTTTTACGATAAAAACAATAACATACTGACTCTCGTACTTAATAATTCAGCTATTATGGTATACTGAAATTATATTAATATGTTTCATAGCTTCAATCAATTTCTGAAATTGGATTTTAAGCGGTTGTAAAACACCAGTTATTTATGTAATTCTAAAACGAAATTATCTCAATTACTCTAGCTTTTTTATTTCAAAATTATATTTCTTAAAAATAATCTACATTCTAAAAACGAGAAAACTGAGCAAAATATACTCAAATCTGAGTATGTCGCATAGTCAAAATGGTTCCGAATCAAAATTATACAAGTTTGAAACATGTATATACTCATTTCTGAAAACATGCACACACTCAAGAATAACACATCATGTGCTCATTCTTGAGTATGTCCATGTTTCAAAAATGAGTATGAACTGATCTCTATGTGCTCGGTTTTGAGTATGTCCATGTTTGAATATTCTGAGTATTTCTGGCATTTCAGAAATGAAAGCATTGGTTCGTCATATTTGAAACACAAAGTTTCATAACAAAATGAAAACATCGATTTACTCAGATGTGAAAGTGTCATTTAAAAAATTAATTTAAAAAAAAAATAATTTTCATAAAAGCATAAAATACAAGAAAAAATCCCTGTTTGGAGGTTGAAAATTAAACGTCTGGTAAAACAGCTGTGTAAAAAACTTTATAATTTGGTGACTCATCGAATAAAGTTTTTTCCATATTTTGATAATTGGCCATGAGTTCTACTATTGCCTCATACGATTCGGGGCACTTGTTTAAGACCACATTTTACCCTATTACTGCGTCATCTATGATGATTCGAAAAAAAATATTAAATACAAAAGTTACGTATTTTTTCCCGTAGAATCCGAATCTGCAATAAAAATAGTGCTTCTTATTTAAGATTTCAAATTTACAACCCTCTACCCAGGGGATGGAGGGCAACTTTGATATCACTGAATAGATTTCTCAAAAATATTGAACATATATTTTTCCGTTTTCAATCCGATGTGTATTTCTCGAGAATTTCGACGGTTTCCAAGCTTTTCGGACACACTGTATCATTTACGCCTTACCACAATTAATATATATATATATATATATATATATGAGGTTTTCTGAATTCTCTATCAAGCGACAAAGCATGACCTCCAAAGCATGACCTTCAAAGTTATATATTTGGGGAGGGATAAAGTCATAACATAAACTGATTAAAAATTATTAAATATAATAAAATAAAATGATTTAAAGCATCTGCTGTACAATAATTGGAGGACATATTTAAGTAACATTTATTGAATTACTCGGAAGTCAAAGCCCTTCAAATATGAAAGTGAAAAGTTATTTAAAATGTAGGTGTGAGTCTTATTATATATTGAAGTGCCATTGAATTAGGTAGTGTAATTACAAAAACGTGGTACTGCACATGCTCATATAAAATAATAACGCTGTCATGTAAAATAATTAGGTGGATGTGTAGGTCTCTATAAACAACTATTGAATGTTAGATGATCGAAATAACTCGCAATTCATACGCCTATGACGGTCGATAAATATTACATGCTTTTTGCATGCGTTATTAAATTTTATTTCCAATAAATTCGGTAGTAGGATGCGAATATGAGAAAAGCGACAGAGTGAGTTGTAATTCAAAAACCTACAAATGGTAGGTAGTTTTGAATGAACTGGACCTTCTGAGATTAATCTTGTGTCGTATGCAATCAGCGACAGCACTACTTAGTTTAAGTGATCGCGCAATTGATTGATAGGGCAACACAGACACTCAATAGGCAGGTTGTACAGCGCTATTTTTCCAAAATACGCTTCAGTAGGAGAATACAACGGGAAGACAACTTTCAATGCACACCACTTCACGCAAAATGTTGCATGACCCAGCGAAAACTGTAAATAGATCACATTAACGGTTAGAACCGAGTAGCACGGTGTGAGGATCCTCTCTTCCGGCTGCGTTATGCCGATGGTAGTCTAAGAATATGGTACCCAGTTGACGAAACAACATACCTAGCATGCTAGGTTGGATCTGTACAAGGACAAGACGGCTCACCAAATGTCGGATAAAGTATTTCCTTGGCAATTTTTGGGCCATCTGAAACGTATACAACTAATTATTTTTACCTCTAAATGTGTAAATTATAATCAGAGCAAACACTGTCATATTTTTATGCTATTTTCTGACACCCGGATAGAAATGAAGTTTCAATCAAAATAAAAAAAATCCCTTAAGATCCGCTTTAAATGACATCGAGGATAATTTCACAGAAGACTGTTTTCTGATACGATCATCGAGTATCGTGGACATAAATTGCATTTGGCATCAGTAGGATACTCTAGATCAGCGCAGCCCAACGCTGTGCCAGCCGGTGCCATGGTGCACTTTCAAATGTCTCCATTGTCGGGCCTTTTGAAAATAATAAAAATGAATTTAAAAAGATTCTTTACTTTGAAATCATTATTGATTTCATGCCTTTATATTACAAGTTACAAAACGTTTTCGCACCCTCCTCTGTACAAATTGAGCAACCCCTCTCCCACTCACAAAATAACAAACTATTATAATGTGAGTATGATTTATTTTATTTAGTGCAAATTTCTTTTACATGGGCCTCTTGTATTGTAGGTCCTTATGATTCTGAGACTTTAGTGTATTCATCACTAATACTACTATAGTTAGATAATATTGCTGCGCGTTTTCAATCATATGCATAATGGCTCTCATAGTGCTTTCCAACAGCTGAAGCGCGCTCTTGCTTATGGAAAAATTTGACAGGTTTTCTCTAAAAAACGGATTGCAAGCACATCATACACCACCAAAGTCTTTAACTGATTTTTGGGATTTTCTAGAAAGCTTTTGGCATGTCATACTTCAGAGTCATTTTCGTAGGCATTTTGAATTCATACCTTTTCAACTGGCAGTTGTTATAAAGACTAGACTAGCTGCAACTCTTATCAATCAAGTATATATAATAATGTTGTACTTGAGAGTATTATTTGAAAAATACATTGAAAGTATCAAATACATTTAATAATATTTATTAAATAAAACAGATCACATAAAATAGTATAGCACTTACAATCGATTTTATAAATTAAAGTTAATAACAGAGATACACAAAATCTCATAATATAAATCAATAATGTGTAATAAACACATGACTACGCATTAAATTCTGATTCAATCAGTTTTACTACTCATTTAAAAATAATACATTGAATTACACAGTCAAATCTCAACAAAAACAATTATCTCTATTTTACATTTTTTTAATCTTTTTCGAAATACTTTTGGATAAAATGAAAGTAAAAATAAGATATCTATACAATATTTTCATAAAGGAAAAGTAGATTGAAACTAACATTTATTAGCAGATGAGAGAGTTGATTGATGATTTTGCTAAATTCGTATTATTTCTGGACAAAACCTCCTGAAAGATCAGAATATTATGCACGTGTAGGAGTAGGTAATTCACAGCACTACTTCTGATTGTTATCTACTTAGCAGAACCAGAAACAGAAACCTCCCACTCGTGGACAGCCAACCTCTCGGCATAGGACCTATGAGTCCACGAGGGGAAAACCTATATCTACCAGGAACCCCAGTGTCCAAAGATCCGGAATCCCCAGCAAGTTACAAAAAAAAAAAAATCACACGAGCTACCCAATATTGCTTATTGCTGGGTGAGCCCAAAGTTATTACATGTATATAAGTTCTATATGAATATACTGATAAGATTACATAATAATATTAAAGATAAATATTTACAGATATTTACGATAATAATATTGTACTTAAAATTTTCAATTGTATTATGCACTAGTCTATTAAGTCTTTTAAAACATAGTTTTTAAAATCTATAGATCTAGAATTTTATATAGGTTATAATAACTCTTTGATATATGAAAAGTTTTTATTTAGGACATTATAGTTTTTATCTAACTTTTCGTAATTGGAAGCGTCTAATAGCACACGTTGTAGGTTTCTCTTTAATGTTTTATTTTTATTGAAGTTAAAATGGTATTCCATAAGAGGGCAGTTACCTAAGATGTAGTGTATAGGAGTTCCAGAGTTTTTGTCACAAGGACATCTATCCGTCGTTCTTTTACCAATTTTATATAAAAAGCTTGGGAAATTACCATGGCCGCTGAGATAATATGCTGCTGATTTCTGAACACATAAAAATTGAACATCTACCTTATTAAGAATTTTATACGTTTCTCTTCCTTTCGTTGAGTTGGTCCCATCATTTTGCCAATCTGTGATGATTTTGTTTTTAAAATAACTCTTTAGAATGGATTCTAGAAATGGTAAGACAGAGATGTCATCATAATGGTCTTCTGTAATTGCATTTTTTGCGAGAAGGTCTGCTCGCTCGTTACCAGTGGTGCCTACATGTGCTCTAATCCACGCTATTTTAATGAATTTATTGGGGTTTTGTAGTAAACTATTGTAGATATTAAAATTAAGGAGATTCGAGGAAAAATTATCTTGAGTGCATCTAAGGATGAGCGACTATCTGTCAAAATAAGGGCTGATGTAAATTGTGATTGTGTTAACCGAACTATTGCTTCCTGGATCGCATATAATTCGGCTTGGTAAATTGAGTTAATTGGGTGTAGTCTTACTGCATGATCATGGATGAAGTTATTATTAAGAGAGACTGTATATGCACTTGCCACTCCATTTCCCATAGATGATCCATCTGTAAAAAATTGTAGATGATTTTCCAATATTATGTTTTCTGTCAGGTTATCTATAATTTCTATATTTTTAAACTTGAGTGAAATTAAAGAACATTCATCTTTTTAACACTTTCCTACCTAGTTGAAAAGTGTTTATGACTTCGGTTTGTCTGGCCGTATGGCTGTCTGGCCGTCTGGCCGTCTGCCATCTGCCGTCTGTCCGTGCTCTAACTCCCGTAAATATTCTCGGATTGCCCTGCAATTTTTATATGTTATTGTCGTTATCTGTAGCATGTTCCCTATTTCAACTGAAGTTTGTAGCACTTATAGTTCTTTTACAGGGACACTCAAAAAATTCCGTTACATTACGGTCCATGGGGAAAAATCATTTGCGGTTTATTTTAACGATGTTACACAATTTCAAACACATTGTAATTGATATATATCACGAAGGTGCATTACAAGAAGCTTACTATGCAATATGGTGTGCATAGCACTTATAGTTACTTTACAGGGACAGTCAAAAGAAATTCGTTACATTACGTCTATGGAGTAAAATCGTTTGCGGTTTAATTAAATATTGTTTCACTATTTTAAACGCATTTAAATTTATATATATCACTAACGTGCATTACGAGAGGCTTAATACAGAATATTTTGTATATAGCAGTCATCGTTCATTTACAGGGACACGTAAAAGAATTATCTATTGTCTGTTAACAATAATTCATGGAAGTGCATTTTAAGTTGCTGAACGCGATTTTAAATTTAACTCACTTTTTGTCTATTACTTGGTGTGTATAAATTCTGTAGCTCATATACAGGGCAGCACAAAAGTTCACGAACACATTTCCGTTTATTGACAGAAACTCCAGTGGGAGAATTTTAAACTGTGCTACGCGTTTCCTAACTAAACTAAAATTTAGCATCCTATGTAGTATATATATAAATCTATAGATCCTATACAGGGCTGAATAAAAGTATTCGAATATTTTTTCGAATACTGTATATGTTGGGAATTTCTGAAATTACGTTTTTAAATATGTTTTGCGTTTTCCAAATTGTTTACTTAGATGTTATGTTTCAGCATATTAAACGGTAATGATTTGTAAAATTATTTTGAAAGTGTTGGAAAGTGTTACATTATCTATGCTTGACTCATAATTTTTCGTTCTTATTTTTTACTTTCATGCTTTGGTTGCTCTTGGATTTAGCACATGTTGCAACCAGTTTTCGCGCTTAATCATTCGTTGGAGTCGAAAAATTAGAATTGGCAGCTGTAGAGATATATTCTTTCTATGCTGATTAAGTGGTGAACATGTTTTTTATGCTAGTTTTCCATTAGACTAAGTTCTTTTATTTTATCTTAATTTTTAAGCGTATATTAAATGCTTCGCGAAAAAAAATTATGGTACTTTTCCTTATTGGCTTACCGAATGTTTGTATTAGATACAGATTTCTTTATATGCTCATTTGTATGCGAAAAAAACAAGTAGAAGATGTCTATATTTCACTTCGAACTGATAGATTGTAGGTAACATCAAAAGTGTGAAGATAATACTTTCAGGAGTAAATAGATTAATTTTCGAAATCGTTTTGCAATAGTTCCACGTTTCACAACTATACTAATTAACGGCAGTATACTGATTCAGCTACGATTCAAAATCTGGAGAAGCAGCGCGATGTTGGGAAGAGTAATGTAAAACTGAGTAGGCGGTTCAAACCGGTGCTGTCTTGTGAACGGCACCCGTCTTAACTACATTGCATACCGTCTCCTGGAAGTGTGCCATCAGCTTTTGAAATCAGTTAATCTCTGTGTCCGTGCATTGCTATTGGGAAAAAAATTACCTCAATATTTTTAATTTTTCGCTGTCTCTCTGCTGTTTAAATAAATCTAGCCTGACGGTGAATTAATGTAAGTACACCACCGTTTTCCATAGCGATTACACGATATTTGTAAGACAAGTAGAAGTGTGTACGTCTAGCTTTTCCAGAAAATGACCATGTTGATTATTGGTCGTCTGTTTGGGAAAAAACTGGCACTGAAATGTGCAATGAATTGTTTTTTCATTCAAAAGGGAGAGAAAGATCAATACAATATTCATTTTGAAAAACGTGGGCACATGAGGAGTGCAGCGGATACAAGAAATGAAATTTGAGAATGCCATTACATGACAACAAGTAAAATTTCTTGAAAACCTGAAAAAAATGTTACTGCCCTTAAAAAAGTATTAGTATTTTAATGCTTGTTGTTTGTTGTTGTAAGCTTTTTTTTACTGGAAGTGTAGAAACATAAACTCTGATTAGTATCCTGTTTTACACAACCGCCTAAATTCGGAGCTGTTTCCGATTGTCCTATAAAACGTATTTTCCCATATAGAGAAGAATTTCCCCTGTGGTCACAGGAGTGTTTTCTCAATGGCCCAGATATTCCCAAACACTTTTGTGGGATGCTCAGATTTTTCCGGCTTTCTACATATTTTTCAAGAAAGGAAAACTATTAGCTACCCGATTTTACCCGACTTTCCCCTACAGTTCTTTGAAATCAGTTGCATTAATTTCCTATCTGTCACTAGCGCAAATTAAATGCAACCAACTGTATGAATCATAATATAAAATATTGGAACAGTAGCGTGCGTATTTAAATGCGACGCACGAAAAGCAAAGGAAAAAAAATTATGATTTCCCTTATTCATGGGTAAAATTTCAAAATTCATTTTGCCAAATTTTTTCCCTTGCAATAATTTGATAGTAAAATCTCGGTATACTCGGTTGAAGGGGTCAATAAATTGTACAAACTCGTGTTGAAACTTATATTGTCTTACAGTGTCTCAAACTGCAGAGCACTTGGTGCTCCAACAAACAATTTCAAATTTTCCATGAAAAGATAAAGATATTTTTTTATAAAAATGTTTTTTAAAGAAAATAATAAAATGTAAAATTGAAAGATAGGGATTTTTTGCTCTCAGGAGTGACGATTAAATAATTACTGAGTGGAAGACGAGGTGAAATCGCACTGGAAGCATCAACTTCAAAGAGGATCACTTATTGTTTTTAACCAATGGTTAAGGACATCCAGATCCCTGAAATGTTCAAAATATAACGTTATTAATCCCCAGGAACAAGGTTGTCTTTGTCCCCTTCCCTATAATTTTACGTGTATTTTCATCGTTGTCTTTGGAATATGAGTGAGTGAATCAAAAAACCAGTTAGACTTAGCACTAGCTGGTCATATACAGTAACGAGGACAAATTTATTTACGAAGATAAACAATACATAATGCGGATTCTGAAGGAAATGTAGATTTGGGTTGTTCCCCAGTAAGTGTTCCGAAGATAGAATGAGGCCAAAGGTCAAGTAGAAGAGCGAGAATTACCGTTATGTTATTGTGGGTCAGTGGCTATACTCAGTGTGGCAAGAAATATCTCTTTTCAATAACTCATAAGCAAATCCACCATATCTAACTGAAATAATAAATTTTATAAATCGGTGATCTAAAAATAGTAGGATGTTACAAAATAATGGCATGGGAAATCTGCATATGTATTTTTCAAGCACAAGTAAAGTAGCGCTATAAGGGATCTCCGAGATGGCGCTGTGTGCTTTTTTTACTGTACCCGAGTCTGATATTAGTGACGTCACAAGCGAGATCTGCCCCAGTCAATGTATTCCAGCAGAAACATTTAATAAAGAGAGATGCTTTGAATTTCCGCTTTTATATTTTGTGATTACATAACTAATGGTAGTAAATTTTACAAACGTGAAATAAAAGTAATTAATAAACTAGTTTTATAAAAAAAATTAGAAGTTTTAATTTAAAAAATGGCACGATAAGTAGATCTGTTTGAGCGCATTGATTTACCTTTTCCTAAAAACATTACTTTACGATAAATATACGTACCAAAAGTGTATCAATTCTGACAGAAACTTTACAAAATTAATCCAATTCCCCCTTTTACTTACCCATCATACGTAGTATAGGGTAAGTCTTGTAATCGTTTTGAAAATCGAAAAAAAAAAATTTGACGGATTTACACGTTTCAGACACTGGAGATTCCGAAAAACATATTTTTAGAAAAAAAAATTTGCCGTCCGTCTGTGTGTGTGTCTGTGTGTCTGTAAACGCTCTATCTCCCGAAAAAATTGAGATAGAGACTTGAAATTTGGTATGTACTTAGTATGTAATAATGGGAAGACGCCTATTTCATTTCAATAACCTCGATTAACCGGAACAATTTTTTCGGACTCTCGAAGTATTCGTTCTGATGAAAGGTATATAAAGATTTTCGAAATTGTTTATTTTAAGAAATGAATATAAAAGACAATAAAAAAACATAAATTTTGCATAAAGCATGAAGTTGCCGAGATATGAGTTGCCGAGATATTTGGAATCCTATTTACCACACTCTTCGATTTTTCATGACCCTCTATTTCATCCAAATTTCACTTCAAAGATATATTTTAATTGGAAATTTGACGCTGAATCAGATACAATAAACCGCTAGTTAATAGGATTATTATTTTTGGAGTTATAACGTTATAAGGATGTTTATTTCAAGCAATTCAGTAATCGAGCCTTTAAAGCTTGTGACGTCATCAAGCCACGATTTTATTCGAATTGCAATGCATTTTATAAGTAGTTTACACATTTTTATTTCAATATTTTACATTATGCGTATCCCTGATGGGTAAGTATTACGGTGGCCCCCAACGACTAGTTTTTACTACTAAAGAACATAATTTAACTAAAATACAATAAACATAAATTTAAATAGAAAATAAATTCGGTACTTTTCTAACAGGACCTTTGCATTTTCATAAAGTTTGGCACAAATCGGACATCAGAAAGTGTGACTTGTTTCCAAAATTTACAAACAGCTATGAAAATAAACTTAATGAACTTTTATATTTGTTTATACATGAATTTATGTTTACGAGTATATACTCGTATTTATTTATGCTATTGATTTTTATACGCAATTTACTTCTGCTTATATATAAAAATAGATACAGGGTGTTTCACAAAGTACCCCTAACTTTAAAAATCAATAACCCGGAAACGGTGATAGGGAGAAACATGAAACCAGTAGTATGTTTATTAAAAAAAGCGTAAGAATCTTATACATAAATCTTCAAATTCAGTTAAAAATAGCGCCGATAGATGGCGCTTCGATAAATAGGCGTATCAAAAGTGATTCAAAAGGTGCACCTTTTACACAACAGACTTATCACAAACGAAGAAGGAAATTGTCATTGACTCTCTGCTGTATGTCACCGGTCTGTTTGTTGAAATTTTTTGAAAAGCTCACGAATTTTTTTCTGATCTGGGCTTTTTGCGACTTGAAATCGCATTTGAAAACTTCTCCTTGAAGCAGTAGGACTCTGCATTAATCGGTGGTACTGCAACAGAATAAACACACGTTCTTTCACGCTATACATCACTTTCGGAAGTATTATCACTACAAGCTAATAGCGGTCAGATTTCAATGGCGAAATCATCAACGGCATGTCTTTCTATGCTTCTGAACTCTCTGTAGAAGGATTCTTAACGCTCTCAGCGCCATCTGTCGGTACTATTTTTAAAAAAAATTTGAGATTTATGTATAAGATTCTTACGATTTTTTTTATTAAACATACCATTGGTTTGTTCCAAAGTTTCATGTTTCTATCTATAACCGTTTCCGGGTTATTGGTTTTTAAAGTTAGGGGTCCTTTGTTAAACACCCTGTAAATGTTTTCCTTATATTAAAGGATTTCATTAAAATATTTAATACACACCACTGCAGTTGCAAATGGATTAAAATTATCACGATGTAATTTTCTTAACTACAATTTCTTCTTTTCATTATCAGTTGCGAATTTGAAGACTGTAGTATCCTGCTTTTCAGCATAGTAGTTAGATTTGCAACTAACAGCACAATATTTCCTCCCCATTATTTTGTAGATATAATCTACACTTATTTTAATTGTTATAATCTATAGTTTTTTAGCATTTTAATCCAAATACACTGGAAAATATTTTTAATTACAAAATAAAACCATAAATAATATGACAACATCATTGTAAACAATCCATACAAACGAATAAAGTACGTAGAAAATTACCAGTAGCTCAGATTTTGTTTGTGACGTCACGCATATGAAACGCTCTTACAATCGGGCCCGGTAAAAAAAAAAAAAAAAAAAAAAAAAAAAAAAACACAGAGCATCTCAGAAGCCTCGTTCTACACGAAAACAAAGAAAATCCAGCATAGATAATTGAATAAATTCATATTTAATACTTGGAATTTTTTCCCATAGAAAATTTCACACGCCTTTCATTCATAATATTCAAATTTTAATTGCTTAATAGGCGTAAAGCCAACATAGTGAAAAAGTAAAATAGTGAAAAGTTTCCAAGTATTAAATATGAATTTATTCAATTATGGATGCTGGATTTTCTTTGTTTTCGTGTTTGCCCCAGGGTTGGCTTATCACAGAAAAATATTCCATCTTGTGCTGCGTTTGTAGCCTTGCCAACATGTTATGCTGAAAAAGTTCTAAGCTGAGTATCCTTCCTAAGTGGTTCAGTTGGTAGAACGTGAGTGCGCTATACCGATGACCCGGGTTCGAGTCCCGGCTTGGGTACTTTTTGACTTTGTTGGCTTTACGCCTATTAAGCAATTAAAATTTGAATATTATAAATGAAGGTGTGTGAATTTTTTTATGAAAAATTTTCCAAGTATTAAATACGAATTTTGAAAAATCAAGTTCAAAATTAAAAATGCAGTATAAAAGCATAATAAAAGAAATATGCCAAATATTACGTACATGAATCAAATGAAAACCCAAAATAAAAATATATAAATTTATGGAATAAATTCATCAAAAATCAGCTATAAATCAGCTATCTTCCATTCATCATTGTAGTAATAAAAGCTGAAAATTCACAACTGCTAATATTCTTTTAAATGTAACTTTGCATGTAAACGAAGCACATGTGTTGCCATTCTAGAAAAATAATGTTTTAATTTTCGGTTTAATTTTAAGTTTTTATTTGCTTAATTTTCACTTTTTTTATTTAATACAGAAGACAAATTAGGGGAGAGTAGGACAAAACCTGGTAGGTGGATAAAACAGAGATCCAGGTTTTATGGCTTGATTTGTGGCAGTATCTGGCGGAAACTTCTAGAATTACTTCTAGGCGAGCGGCTTGACAGCAACAAGTAAACAGTAGTCGTGTAAAACAAGTCATTTCGCAGTGGTGATTTTTTAAAAGTTTCGCGTGAAAAAGTTAACAATTCGGCGTCTGCAATTTTATGTTACCAATCCTAAATGCCTAAGGATTTAGTTAGGTAAGTAAAACGTGTGATAGCGCATTATTTACTTGTTATTTTAACGTTTTTATTGGTGTCTATGAGTTGTCTGAACAACGTTAGAGTAACATTTTATGAAAATGGTGTTGTCGGACAAAGCCGGGATGCGGATCGTCGGACATAACCGGGAAGTTTCCGGTTTTCGACAACTCATTTATTTACGTGATTGAAATGGAATTCACTTGTTTAGTTATTATTTTACGATCTATAAATATTTAAAAACTATACAAAAATTACTATTTAAATTAAGTTCTTATATAGAAAACTGATTTTTAGTCATTTATATTCCAAATTAAGTTGAAAAAAAAAAAATAGTAAATCATCGAGTTGGGGCTAAATTAATTTATTCGCGAGATTAACCTTTTGTTTAATTTCATGGTAGTTTTTAAGTGCTTAAGTTTCTGTGTATCAAATTATTTGTACCTAATAAACTACAAATAATTTTTACTTTCTCCTATCTTTAGAAAAAGAAAATATTGGATTCGTGAAAATTTTCGACTTCCGGTTTTCGATAGATTTATACGTTTTAGAAGGTCCTGAACACGATTTGGTGGTTTTTAGAAAATATCTGTCTGTGAGTCTGTCTTTATGTGACAAAAATTTTGTGGGTGCTCTATCTGCTATAAAAGGGTTTGAAAAGACGGGGATCTACCCGTTTAACAGTGAAGTATTCCCAGATCACCTCTTTACTCCCGCTGAGAGAACCGAGAGGCCCATGGAAGTGGAAAAGAATCCTTTGGCTTAATGTCAAGTATTGCCTGAACAACAAGAAGATCCTGATGTAGACATGCCTGTAGGAACCTATAAATCTCAGCCTGAGAAAGGGAATGGGTCTATAGAGAAGCTGTCAACGCCGACTTCGAAGGCTCCAGTTCCTGTGCAAGACAACTACGTCGGGTTGTAGGTTCCTGTGCAACCGTCTATGTCTTTTCAAGGTCTGGGCAGAGATATCAAGCGTCCTTTTGCAGTCTCTCCACATAATATAAAGCCTATTCCAGTACAAACCGGTTCTAGGGCCATTAGGAAATCCGACAAGCGTCGAGGGAAAACAGCTATCTTTAGTTCAACCCCCTACAAATTAGAACTCGAACTAGAAGAAAAAGAAAGGATGAAAAAACAAGACAAGAAAGACTTAACCCTGAAGCGAAAACTTTTCAAGATGCCAGAAAAAGAAACTGAGGTGAAAAAGAAGAAGTCAAAGAAGGAAAGACCCTTGACATCAAAGGAGGAGAAGGATGAAAGTGATGAAGCATGCATCTTTTGCAAAGATTTTTATGAACAATCTAAACCCAAGGAGAGTTGGATACAGTGCCTTCAATGCAAAGGGTAGGCACATGAAGCGTGCAGCAATGCAGATGAACAAGATCAAACTTTAATTTGTGATTTTTGTGCCAAACAAATTTAACTCTTAAGGCATAACTTACATCATTGTTATTTGATGTAGATATGATATAGATTCAAATTCTATAAGTATAATATGTCATATACTGCAAGTTTCCCTTTAATAAATAGTATTATTACAAAGTTACAATGTGTTTTTAATTATTATTTCCAGTTCCCGGTTTTGTCCGACAAAACCGGGACATGGCACACTTCTGAAAAATGTGCGTTTTATGATCTTAATTGCTATTGTTCGCGATTGAATGAATACTTTTTTTCTTCACAAAGAATCAATTTATCGTTTTAATGCAAATTTTGACTGTTTTGTTCACATAGCAGTAAAAGAAAATTAGTTAGGGTCCCGGTTTTGTCCGACTTTCCCCTATGTACTTTAAATTTAATCTGTGGTCCGGATTGAGACCGAGATTAAAACCTTTTTATGAAAAGTTATTTCCGAGTATTTTGTTATTTAAATAAGTTTTTCACAATAAAAAAATGGGAAATACAAAAGTTATTTGGATTTTATGAATTTTATTTTTAAAAAATCAGAATTTTTTTATTTCAGTTATTCACTAAGAATGAGTTCTGACGACCTAAACTTTTGGTAATTCTAATATACACGCATACACACACGTATATATGTGGAATAGATTTAAAAATGGCGAAAACTTCAAGTGTGTTAAAATGTGCCAATTATTCCATAATTGGGTTTTTATCATGTTTCCATACATTCCTCAAAGTCATATGACGTTTCATATTCGCCTGCTGACGTCATATTCATCTGCTTTATGTACTTACTCTTACTATTTGTATATTTGAGAAATGTTGGAAAATTTCCATAATACTTCTAACATGACGCCATATTCGACTTCTTTTTAATTCTTGAAACTTTTATTTCAATTTCACATTCCACGTGGAAATTTTTAAATAGAAAATTAATTGTTACAGAAAGGATTTTATTGTGGATTTTTAATTGTTGGCAACTGCTATAGCAAAAAATGTTTAAATTTGATACGAAATGGCTGGTATATTGGTGTTTATTTTTATTAATTAAATATTAATAAATTTACTATAATTTATTGATTGCGGATTACTTCAGTTGCCTCGGGCGGTTTTAATACACCTGTATGTTATATTTCCAAATTCTGTGTTACAAACTGTGGAATTGTGTAGAAATACAGACAGACAGACAAATTTTCATATGTATATATTATATCAAATATACAAATTTTACTTACATTTCAAAAGTAAAACTCCATTGTCCTAATTAATGTTTGTACAAATATATTTGTTCAATTGAAATGGATAATTTGACACGAAGCTATAAAAGGTTCCACATGAATTCATGGTAAAAATCCTTTATAAAATTGCGGAACAATTTTGAAAGAAATGCAACTGAAAATTGTTTATTTATATTTATTACAACACAATATTTCCATGCATTGATTATTCTTAGAATACTTTTAAAAAGAATAATGATTGTATCTATATCCAATCAATCTCTGTATGTTATGTAAAATATTACATTTCTAATGAGGAAAATATTGGATTTTTCAAAACATCGCTTCTCTACAAAGTTTATTAAATTTTAATGTACTAACAATGTACTATAATCTCAAATTCAAACTTAGTGTAAAACATTTTCGAAAATTCAAATTATTATTTTTGTTGTTGTTTACTTAACACGTTTTGAATTTAAGTTTTAGAGATATATTTTCACATTAAAACTAATTTTTTTAGATTATTAACTCTAGTTTTAAAAAGGTATTTTAAATGAACACTAGCTGAGGAAAACACGCTTCGCTGTTTTTTTTTTGCTAGTTTTTTTAGGGGGGGGGGGTACATTAGTGCAGTTATTTTCTATATTTAAGATTTATATATATTTCTATATATAAAAGACGTGCATTAAAAGATTTTTTTCTTCGTCTTTTATTATTTAGAACACTTTGCTTGAAATATAAAAATGCCCTTGGTGGACCATTTTCAATGATTACATCTATACACACCCAAAGAAAGTTCCTAGAACATTCCAGAACGTTCTTGATCCTTCAGGTCCATATGTAAACATAATAAAAAATATGTACAATACATGTAAAAAATGTGTATATATGTAAAAAAAAATATATCTATACTGTTATATAAAGAGAGAACGCCTGACTGACTGACTCACCAACGGCAGGTTGAAACAAATGAAGTCGGGAAATTTTGACGAGAAATCACAAAATTCTGAGAGTAGCTTTCTGTTATGACATAGGCAAGCAATAAGAGAGGATTTCTCAAAATTCACCTCCCTAAGGGGGTTATAGGGGGTTCGAACGTTTTAGGTCATTTCGCCATTTCTCAGCAGCAGTTTTAGGTAAGAACAGAAAATTCAAGATAACAAATTTACTAAAAATATTGTTAGACACGTATTTCCGCGATTTTAGAAATTCGCCCTCTAATATGGTTACACACATTTTTCAGCGACTTAAGAAATTCACTCCCTAAGAGGGTTAAATATGAGGGTCGAACGTTTTAGGTCATTTAGAAATATCTCAGCAGCAGTTTTAGGTAAGAGCATGAAATTTAAGATAACAAATTTACTAAAAAAATGGTTAAACACATATTTCAGTGATTTTAGAAATTCACTCGCTAAAGGGGTAAAACGGGGGTGGATCGAACGTTTTAGTTTCATTTCGCCATCTCTCAGCAGCAGTTTTACGTAGAAGTATGGAATTTAGAATTAAAAATCTACTAAAAAATGGTTAAACACGTATTTCAGCGTTTTAAGAAATTCACCTCCTAAAGTGGGGTCGAACGTTTTAGGTAATTTCTCCATATCTCAGCAGCAGTTTTAGGTAGGAACTGGAAATTCAGGATAAAAAATCTACTAAAAAATTAAACATGTATATTAGCGATATTATAAACTCACCCCCTAATAGAGCTAGATATCTAATATAAACCCGATTATGGAAGATTGGACAAATAAGGTAACTATTGCTGATTTTTGATTAGACATTTTGTATAAGACATTTTTGGATGAAATTTTTTAATCAAGTTGAGTTACTTAGTGTGATTGCGTCAAAATAACGTAAGTTTTTTATGATTGTTATTTTCATGATTTATGAACGCGAATGCCTTATTGTGATTGGCGTATTTTTGGAATATTGTATTTTATATATGTTACCCGGAAGCCAGGGTTAACTCGGGCGAAGCGGGTGGTTCTTCTATATTAAAATTAATTTATTAGATTTAATTACAACATAAACATAGAAAATATATATTTATCACATTTTTACAAACATTTGCTTGAAGTCTCAAATTTGTAAGACTGCAATTTTGTCTCACTCCCGCTTTTATACGATTTAGAACATTTAAAAAAAATGCCTACCCATCCCTACCTACATTTTAGTCGACATATTGTCCACACGCGCAAATATGCATTATGCATATATATATATGCAAAGATGCATATACGCAAGATGCATATACGCAAAGATGCATATATATATATATATATGCATATAATATAAAGAACATTTTAACACATTCCACAAAATTCTAGTACATTCCAGAACATTCTAGTTCATTCTAGAAGATTCCAAGCATTTTTAGAACATTTTGGTCGAAATATGAAAATGTTATAAGTCGACTAATTTCAAACACCATATCTCACACACCCCCACAGCTACCGCCATGCAACCACCATAGTGCACGATGGAAGATTCGAATCTACTACCACACACAAGCACCGGTTGTATGCGCTGGGTATTTGTGGCTGGAAAGTGAAATACAGTGACACACACGTCTATTTTTATATTGAAAGTGCCCTAGGTCGAACAATTTTAACAACCAGTTGTCTGCGCTGGGTAGTTGTGGCTGGTGAAATATAGTGGCACACACGTCTATTTTTATACTTAAAATGTCCTAGGTCTACCACTCTCAACCACCATATATCCCACAACCCCACATCTACCAACATACATCCACCACAGTACACGATGGGAGACTCGTGGCTACTACCACACACAAATACCTGTGGTCTGCTCTGGATAGCTTTGGCTGCAAAGTGAAATATACGGACACACGTCTATTTATATATATATAGATATAGATATAGATATAGATAACCTACTCGGAAAAATATTTTGTGGCTTTAAAAAAATTAAACTGTTAAATATATTAGTCAGTATACTCACTGACATGTTTTCAAATGCTTATTTTTTTAAATTTTGAATTACGAAATAAATGTATTAAAAAATATTTTACTTTTTTCAAAAAATAAAATAATTTCATTAAGCAATGGAATTGTAGTTAATAGAAAAAATACCTCTGATAGAAAATATTTTAAAGCATAAGATAATAAAGACAAAAACCATCTTTCATTTTTAATATATATATATATATATATATTTAAAACGAATACAAAATGTTTCCAATGTATCATTTATTAAATTTTAAGTTTCATTTTTTAATAGTCTCATTATATACTTAATTAAAATTACATTTTATGTCAATTTGCAATTCACAATATATATTTTCGCATTACTATACGTTAGATAACTAAATAATAAAAAATGAAACAATAAAATATTGTAAATACTCACATTAAATGCACGTGAATTTTATGAACATTGAATTGAACATTGTATGAAAATTTCAATTAAAATTGTATTATTTCAGTTTGTACATATAAAGTATTTATGTTCAAATACCTATTTTTAGACAACTTTTTAAACCGCTAATGGACTTCGAACACATTGCACAGTAAAAGTTTTTTCTCCAAAATTCCAGAGCAAATTTTAAATAAATTTTTTTCCAGGAAATTTATATTTTTAAATATTCAAAATTCCATGTATCTATTAATCTGAGTTTCGAAAAGATGATTATTGCATCATTATGTAAAATGCAACAGTCGTTATATAAACTTTACTTTCATTATTCAAAACATTCAAAGTTTTAAAACAATTCTCTTTTTATATTTTTATTGTAAAACGGGGTTTAGAATTTTTTTTATTATTATTATTCTTATGAAAATGCTTTCAGATTTAGTACACTGTTAATAATTATCAAATTCGAGCTCAGTTACAAACTTTTCAGAAAATTCCAATTATTATCTGGCTGGTTGGTTATCAGAAACCGAATTGAAGCCATTGTGAAATATTTTCACAGTAATTTTTTTTTTTTAAATTAAGGACAGATAAGAGAGGAATTAAAGAAAAAATATTTTACTTAAGCGGGAAGCATTTTTGGGGATATGTAAAACTATAAGTTGTTACATTAGTTACCAATAAAAATTTCACTCTCCTGAAAACATACTAAGTACTCCATAAAAAGGAATTGGGTACATATTAGTCTTAGGCAGACACACGCTGTAAAATGTTTCGGGAAAATATTGAATCATTTTATGCAAAAAAGTATAATCACCAACACATGGTAAATTTAGATGATTTTCAAATCGTATTATTATAGTGAAACGCGAATAACGTTTAAACTTTTCACCACTCTATTGCAATATATAAAGGGCAGTCAGAACAAACTGTCGTATGTACACTCAAAATTCTTATTTTGAGCACTATGATAACCGTCTGTTTTTCTAATGGTTAGAACGGTGACTACATATCAGGAGATTTTAGGTTTTAAATACCGATTCAGACGTGAATAGTCATAGTTATCGTATTCCACTTTAAACAGAGGTTCTTGTCTGATAAGGACTTGTTTGAAAATTCTAACTGCAATCGCTTTATGGTTAAATAATTTACTGGTTTATTGCTTAACATTTTATCCATTCTCTTTATTCAAAAATTTCCCAGGTCACAGAACAACATTTTACCAGTTTATGGTTAAACCTATTGAAATTTATTGTTTATGTAAAACGATTATCAGATCTTCAATGATTAGAATAAGTGTTCTCCATCTTATTATGACAAAGTTTATTGCAGCATGTTTTAAAGGCCGGTGAAAATCCTGCAAAAATTGCTACAAAACGTTTCTCAGCGGTTTTTTAATATCAGATGTATATATTATTTATCATCTAATTACTTACTAAATTTTATCAAATTTAAAGATCAGAAAATGTCCATTTTTCAAGAGAGCATCCAAGATGGCGCCAAACACTAAACACAATTTTAATCAAACTCGAGCAAAATTGTTTTCTACCCCCATGTTTTTAGGATCTTAGAATACATTTATCAAATCTAAATTACAAAAGTAATTTATTTATCCTTTGTTCACATACAATTTGTAAAATTATCAATGTTAATGTATTTAGAAAAAGTCCCTCTTGCAATATTCTCCTCAAACAGATTCGTTGAAGTGATTTTCTAAATGTTCTGTTTGGTAAGGTCCGCAAGAAGATAAGCACGATAGTCCATATCTCGTGCAACTGCACGGTTTTGTGCACAGTGGTGTAATTACAATGGAGTATATGACGAATACTTTCATGTACATCAGGTGTAACAGACATATTTGGTACATACTGATTGCGCAATAGCTCCCACCCCAAAACGGCCGCTGCATATCTCTGTCCTTTCCAATCCAAACCATAAATTAATATTATAATCAAAAGCTGTGGTAATTTGTCGTGGATTCTCTCGAGGATGAAGGCATTCTCGAGTGACAATTGGCGTGGGAAAAAGAATGTTATTACTGAAGACCTCGTTTCAAAAAGAGATGAGAGAATTAGCACGTCTTCCCTCCAGGTCTGAATTGTTTATTTTCTGCTAATAAGTTTTTGGAATGCTGACCTTCTGCCTAAACTAAATATGCGCGAATTTGAATCACACATTGTGTATGCATGAATGAACAACTGTTGCAAAATTGCCTTACTACCCGGAATTTCTTTCATCTCACTGATGGTATATAGCTTATGAAGTGTGGGTTAGTTTGAACGAAAATACAGGCCTATATTTTTAGCTATGCGTAAAACAGAAGAAGTATGAGTAACTCTGGATCTTCTCCTACAGGTGCCTTACTACCCAGAATTTCTTTTATCTCACTGATGGTATATAGATTTTGAAGTGTGGGTTAGTTTGAACGAAACTATAGGCCTATATTTTTAGCATAAAAGAGAAGCATAAAAGAGCTAAAAGAGAAGCAGTATGCGTAAATCTGGATTACCCCTACAAATGTCGTTGGAAAACGGCCTGATGATTTCACAATTGCCTTGACGATGTCCACTCTTGCATCCCCTAACGCAGTGATATTACTACATCTCCTTTTTTGCAGTTAATATATCGCAATATATATATATATATATATATATATATATATATATATATATATATATGTAAGTACCTGTTTATGACGAGATTTAGACAAAAAAGCATCTTTCCTTTCCTCAAACTGTGTGGCTGCATTCAATCTATGGTTTAGAGGAGGATAGCTTTTATTAGTTGATATTATATAGAAATATCATTATCATAGAAAGTTTAGATATAAAAAGAATAAAATTAGTTCAAAAGAAGAGGACATCTGTAGATAAACAGAACTTGACACCATTATTGCAAAGAGAACTTAGTCAACAACAAAAATACACTGTCACAATCAAAAAATTACGAAACGAAAATTAAACATTGAAAGAAAATATAAAAGAACAAGAGGTGATACAAAAACAACAACATCAGTTAAATCAACAAAACTTGAAGAAATAAAAGATCTAAAAGTGCAAATAAATGAACCAAAAGAGGAAATTGCAAAACAAGAAAGAAACAATAAAGAACAGGAAGAGTTACAAAAACAACAAACAAAAGAAATAAATGAGTTAAAAGAGGAAATACAAGAACAAGAAATTATAAATCAAGAAAACTCAGATATTATACTACAACTGAAACAAAATGGTACTGAAAGAGATCAAAAGAAGTATCAAATAACAACGATGGATAGGAAAAACTTAAACGATACACTGTATAAACCAAATGGGTTCAATAGAGCAACTAAAGGAAGAAATGGCATCAAAGAATAAAGTAATAGATGAAACCTTGATGGGAATGCAGATGATAGAAGAATTATAAGCTCATATAAAAGACAATACAGATAAAACAATGGAAATCACTACTGCAATTCAAAAACAAGTAACAGATACAATCAAGCAAACATATGCTGAAGTAACCTCGACAAACATTCTTCCCCCACTCTTCAACAAACAAACAAATCAACTCCTTTATCGGTGATATTTTCAAAATCAGCAGTAATTATAAGAATAAAAGCCTAGACATCAATGTCATTGCTTGTAATTAGAAATATTAAACAGAAAACTTAAGGAAAAACTACAAAATCAAAAATTTCATCAGATCGGAAAAAGATGAAAATACCCAATTTCTGTACGAAACGATAAATCTGGAAAATATTCAAGATATGATAAAAATTGAATACAATACGAAAAAAAGACAGAAACTTATAATCATTGAAATTACAACAATATGTTCAGAAAAAGAAGTCATAGATAAAATACAAGAAGAACTGAGACAAACAATTGCAAAAATTACAATAAAGTCAATGAAAAGATGAAATTCAAAAACCTATCAAACGATTATAGAGGTAGATGACATGAATGCACAGATATTAAGAAGTAGAGATCGCCTACTTATTTCGTTGAACTCTTGTAGAATTGAAAAATACATCCCAATAATAAGATGTGGACATTGTCAAGTTTATGGTAACACACAAATTAACCCGCATAGCATGCACAGTCACATTGACGTCATTGTGACGTAAATGTGAGTCACGTACGTCACGTCACATCTGTGACCAAAATGCCACCACTTTGTAACGTCACACTGTGACCAAAATGTGAACGTCTTGGAGATCTAAAGAAAACTTAAAATAAACTTTAGAACATCTTATAACATAAAGAAAATTACTTTTTGACAGCTTTAGAAATTTTTGTGACGTTGCAATGACGTCACTGCAAGTCACATAAGTCACGTAAAACCTATGATCAAAATGCCAACACTCTGTGACTTCACGGTGTGATCGGAGAGTGAATTTGGAAAAAAAAACTCATAAAATATAGATTTGAATTATGTCATGTACCTAAATCATTAATAAAAATATTGTCACACACTATTTAAATATAGTGAGTATTTCCAAAATAAAATAATAAATAAATATCTGTCTACATATATGAGGCAGATAATTTTTTACAATTTTCATTACCATTTTCATGAAATTTAACAAAATATACTATGTAATACACAGGTAAAAATCCTTAAATAGAAATTTAGTTATTTATCGAGTTATAAGCAATTCGTGTCACGTGACGACCAGTTTTTCGCCTGTCTTTCACTGTCACGTCGGATATTCAAATCAAAACGCAGACTTTGACATTCTTTTCTGAAAGATCTTCTGCTTTTAACAAAAAATGGAAAAAGTTTTTCAATACATTTTATAGTTTCTAAACAAAACACGAGCCAATTTCGTGTATTTCCGAGCAAAAATGAATTAAAAACATGTTATAAAGTATATGTCATTCCTATAGCAATTTATCCAAAACTGGCCAGTGCTTAGTAAGATGTCACCTCTATTAAATATATTGCTCTTTTCGATAGAGTGTAAAAAATAAAAAAATTGTTCTTAGGAAATTTGATTGCAATTTAAATTTATATCGAAATTACTTTATAAAGCCTATTAAATCAATTATTATTTAAAATTTATCTTTACGTTTGACGTCTAAAGCAAATGCAATGGATTAAAAAATATATAAAAATGTAAATTTCCACAGCTTATTTCTAAGAATACAAAACTCTCTCATATAAAAAAAGAATATTATAGCATCATTAGAAGTTCATTTTTCAGCCATATAAATTATAAAGGTTTTGAAATGTCTTTATTTAAATTATTTTCTTCCTATATCATTTGCGGTAAAGTTGTAAACATCTGCTAGCTGTTATTTTATTGTGTTTAAACAATACAGCGCGCGCATATTGAAGGCAGACGATTTTTTCTCATTCGAAGTTAGGATAGGATTAGCGTGTGTTGCGTTCTTTTAAGTTTGTAGATTTATACTGTGTAAGTAAATTAACGTTTTAAAGTGAACAATCTCCATTTTAAAGTAAACCATCCATTTTAACATCTCCCTGTGTCTAGCCGGGTGCGTTCATAAGGCCTGGGTGATATTTGATTTCTCAGGTCTATGAACACACCTTTCTGCTGGAATAATTTGAAAATTAGTGTAGTGGATGTACAGTTTAATTTTTCAATGAAAGGGAAGCAGATAAGGAGCATTCAATAGTAACACCTTTACCTATAGATCAGCAGGTAACTTTTAATGTCTTCGCAGTTTTGTTAATAGTGCATGTTTAGTACTAGTACATTTAATATTGCATTATTTAAAAGTTAAGATGTTTAAATTTTCTTTTAAAAAATCACTTGTATTAAATTTTATCTTTAATGTTTTAAATTTTTTTAAATAGACTATTTGGAAAAAAGCTTAAAATATTTACTAACAATATGTATTCTAAATGTAAAGTGTTATGTAAAAGGAAGAATTTATTTAATGTTTTGCGTTTCTTAGTTCAATTTTCATAGTTATTCATTATAATTAAAAACATTGCAATTTTTAAAACTATTAATATTTGATTTGCAATTTAATAATTTCGTTGCTAGTGTAGGTTTCCAGAAATAATTTTCCGGTATATTTGAAAAAAAAAAATGTGACATTTTAATGCATTGAATAGTTTATTTGTCGAGATATGTCAATGTTAGATGCACAAAAATAATAAATATTGATGAAACAATAAAATAACTGTTTAGTTAAGGTAATTTTTCCAGCTGTGTTATCGAATGTTTTTACTGTAAAAATTGATATTTAAGTTCTGCATTTAGTATTCTATCAAAAACTATAAATAAAATAATTTGTAAAGAAAAAAAATATATAATTTTTTTTGGCATTTATGATCTTAAGTTCTATATTTCATTTACAACGAAAACTGTTTTACTGCTTGATACAATGTTTATTATTTAATAATATCGCACAATAGGTATACCTATTATTTAAATTGATTCCTAATATAAATTTTTCAGAATGCTTATTTGAAAATGTATACTTATATTTTCTTTAAAGTTGTTCTCAAATCCAAAATAGCTAATTTTTGGCATATTTCTGAATTCATTTTTATTCGGAAATACATGAAATTGGCAGGTGTTCTTATTCAGAAAAGGGTAGATGTGCCAGTAATGGACCGCCTTCCAGAAATGGGACACCTTCAATGTTTTTGGTTTATAAAAAAGTAACCAATAAAATTTCAGCTTTATTTATTTCATTAATATGCTATCTTTAAATTCTAGTTTTAAATGCAATCATAATATCAATTATCTATTACTTTTTGTGAGGTGTCCATTACTGGAGTTTAGGGAGTTTTGATTTATTTCTGTTATTTACAATTAAATTTAGATTCACATTGGGAAATGTGACTATGAGCATGGTTAAATATTGTTGGTTGAGTAATATAATATTAAAAAATGTTGAATATAACAATTATAACTATTAATTAAAAAATAATTGTTAAAGAAATTCCTTAAGGGTGTCCATTACTGGCACATCTACCCTATATATAATCGAATGGCGTTATCCATTTTTTGGTAACGACAGATGATGTTTCAGAAAACACTATCAAAGTCGGTGTTTTGAACCAAATTTCCGACGCGCAGCGTCAGAAAAGGGTAAAACGTGACCGACATTGATCTTAAGTATTACATTTATCTAAAAATGGAAAACGCTATTCATTCCAAATAGCTTTAATAATCAGGCATGCAAGTGCCATGCGTTTAAAAGTTTGTTCATAAATGTGTCAGAAAGTTTCGTGTTAACCGGTTTCTCAATCAGATGCAAAGTTTTAATTTGAATACGAGTTGCATCAATAAAAATGATTGCCGATCCAATCCTTATCGTCGATCTTATCCGTATTTGGTGAAATCTTGTTATCCGAATCTATGCGAAATCATTTATCAGGTTCGGTCGGGATGTGGGCTTACAGATTTGTTGTTGTTGTTGTTGTTGGGTTAGGGTAAGAATACGGGTTGAATCAAAATATAGTTTCAGTCAACCATCATTCATGTTCAAGTTGACATTCAATCATGTTCAAGAAGTATATAACCGGATTCGTGTATGACTCTAGATCCAAGCCGACATCAAAAATTTTATCGTAACACAATTTCTGATAAAACCTGGTTACTCGGTCGTATGCAAGATTCTATTCCAAACAAGACTTACAGTAAAAACATTATACCCGACTCGGGTCAGATCGGGTTCACGAATATCAGGTCACACGACAACTAATCGAAATCTGTTCTGTAGCCAAACAAATCCAAAAAGATCGATTCGAAGTTTCTGGATTGGATTCGGGTAAAATCTGGTCACCCGACCCGGTGCAGTGTCGTCACAAACGTCACAAACTTGAACCATAAAAAAATTTTGATCCGAACAATCCGTATAGGATTCGGATAAAATCTGGTCACCCTATCCGATGCAGATTCGTCACAATTTTCACATTTAAGTCGCACGGTGACTTCACAAAGTAGTCACATTGTGAGGTCACAGAAAGCCTTGAAAACGGCCATAACGACCTCGCATTTACGTCACAATGACTTCACATCGACGTCACTTGACGTCACGACGACGGTCACAAAGTCACAGTGTGACTTCGCAGGCAGTGACGTCGCCGTGACGTCACCATGCCTTACGGGAACTGTAGAAGAAAGCTAATTGTACAAAACCACATAAATCAGAAGATTGTAAGATAAAAGACAAGCCAGACTTACATAGATGCATTAACTGCGAAAGTGACGCGCGATACACAAACAGAAAACTTCACGATCATAGCGCGAACTGGATGAAATACATTGGATGAAATACATGATAATACATGGATGAAATACATTGGTTCTCCAAAGGCTGCTCACAAAGCTCGTTCCATGGTCCTTTTCTCTGGAGAGTATTTATGCAGCAATTAATCGATCTTCTCAGCAATAAAAATATAAGGGTCATACCATATGCGGATGATTTAATGTTAATCATTGAGGCAAGAACTAGAGCCGAACTGGAAAGGGGAGGAAGTTAAGCTCTTCAAATAATTAGTGATTGGGCGCAAGCTTCAGATCTGAAAATCTCTTATCACAAATGCCAATGTCTGTGTCTCAGACGTCAAAAGTATTTAAAACGGCGTCCAATCTTCAAACTTGATTCACATAATCTTAAAACTGAAAATACTGTGCCATATCTAGGAATACATTTAGATTCAACTCTATCAGTTTTGGCACATCTTAGAATCAAACGGGATGAAATATCAGCAACAATACAAATCCTGTTAAAATTCGCATCAACTACAAGTGGCATTTCAAACAAATCACACAAACTTGGTACATTTTCATTTTAGAAAAGAAAGTTTCATATGCAGCAGCTGCATGGTTTCCAAGATTGCAAAAGTCACATGGCTTCCGCCTGCTCTTATCTATTCAGCGTCGTTGTCTGCTACTAATCTCTGGAGAATATAAAAAATCTCCTACATCGGCTCTAAATGTCCTGACAGGAATTCCTCCACTACCTTTAAAACTGAAACAGATTGCAGACCAAGGAATGATACTGAGACTGGAGTGCCATCACACCCACATCACTCTGATACATTTAAAAACAAAGCTTACAAGAAATATATAGATACCTCAAAAGAATATTTTAATATACTGGATGCACAAAATAAAATAGAGACAGATGTGCAAATATACACGGATGGCTCCAAAACTGAAATCGGCACGGGTTATGCCTACTGCGGATTTAACGAAGAAGAAACAATATATACATATCAACAAAGAATACACAAAGAAAACTCAAAGTATCAAGCGGAACAGCTGGTGATCTTGGACTCAATACAATGGTCAAAATAATCAAAATATCGCACAATAGTTATAAAATAGCCAATCTACAATATCAGCACTAAATATATATCTACAAAAAATCAGACAAATAATCAAATCTCTGCAAGTAGCAACACAAAAAAATTATCTACAATGGGTCAAAGGACATTCAGGAATAGCAGATAATGAATTAGTCGATCGGTTAGCAAAGGAAGCAACTGATCCAAATTCATTAATACCAGAAAAATTTATATCATATCCAGCCTCATATCTTAAGAGAATATTTACTTTACATAACTTATTACATAAACTTATTACATAACTTATTACATAAACTTATTACATAACTTATTATTACTTTACATAACTTATGGCAACGTGATTGGCACTTATTTCTCACTGGTCGATATATCTATGGATTGAAGCCAAAAGTTTCAGAAGACTGTATTCTAAGTCATCGATACTTATATATATTCGCTATCAATCATGGCCCTTACCCGGCTTATTTAATTAAAATTAATAGAGTTTTGTCTTCAAGATGCACGAGTGGCGCAAAAGGGGATTCTCTACATTACGTTCTCACATGCCCATTGAAGGCTACTCTACATTTGAGGAAAACAGACACCATCTCTTTGTCCTCATTTCCTCATTGCTTCAAAAGATAATTAGCTGCCTGTCCTTAATAGAAGAAAACCAATTGTTATTCCAAATGCCACCAGTACACATTGTTGGTGGTGATGATGATGATGATGCTTTTCCTGATGATGAAGAAGTTTATTGAGAAACTCCACTGTCTGTACGTTTAAAATATTTTCCACTAATAATTTGTAAATTTCAAATAACTTTTAAAATCTCATAAATGGTGCATTTTCTGCAAATTAAGCTCACACAATAATGGTGACTATTTTTCAAATCTCCAATACTGTAGGTGTCATCATATTCAGAACTTTTGAACTTCAGTTAGAAATCAGACTTTGCATTCAAAGAGTTATATATTATTTTACATTAATCCAGTATGCATTGGAATATATAAAAAAAGAGATGTATTATTATTTTATTTTATTCTGTTTATATTTAATAAGTTTATAGCACTATATAAAATTTGTTAGCATTCAAAAATTATGAATACATTTAGCACTCAAAGAGAATTTATATATCTATATATTTTTTAAGCTTTCACTGACACAGTATTATACTATTTTATTATGTTCATTCTTATTCTATGCATTAAAATATTATGAATGTGGCCATTTTCAACCAGTACTCAAAGAGAAATTTATATCATATTCATATTAATTATAGGTCGTAATCACAGAGGTATATATTTATCATATTCTGTTCCGTTAGCCTTTAAAACTGTAAAGAGTCATTTATTTAATTAACACTCAGAGAGAAATTTTTTATATCTATACTTAAATTAATTTTGTTTGCATTTTTTTACTCAAAGAGCTACATACTATTTCATATCTATGCTGCTTCTGCTTGTATCTGAATATCTACATGAGGTTCTGACCTATATACAATAAGTTAAATAATAATTTAACATATACTTAAAATGTCCGTACTTTAAGAATTTATATATAGATAAAACATATTATTCTTACATAAAAAAAATTAATGACATTTCATCTGTTTCTTCTGGAGAGAAATGTTAATTGTGTTATGACTCGTTTAATCTTTTATTTTTCAAATATTAGCATACAAAAGTTTAATTGTTATCTCAAATTTCATTGCTTTCTTGTACTTAAAAATTATACTTAATTTGTAATTTCATCTAAGACTAATTAAATGTCAAATCTCTGGCTTTTACAAAGCCTAGAGGTATAATAAATTTCAGTATACCCGCATAAGAAATGCTTTTTCAAATATTTTTTTTTTTTTTTTTTTTTTATAAACTTGCCAAGCAGGGCTTGCAGAGGCTAAATCGATATGTTAGGCCTCCCTGCTTGGTTGAATCTTGAATCTTGAATCTTGTATCTTGCTGATACGTATTATCCTTGATGGAAAGACCAGCATCGTGACCGTCAAAAATAGCAGTTGTTTTCACAAAATGTTTAATGACGAATACCACATATGGGCATGTAATGGTACAAGAATAACTGTCATACTTTTTCAAGTGCAATCGATGGACAAGGAACCACTAGTTAAAACACAATGTTCAGTTGATGGTGTTGAATCCATGGCAGCTTGTTTGTATTACTTGATAATATACTGCTCCATTACATAAGCCAGTTGGAGTTAGTCACATTTTTAATAATGCCATTGGCTTCAAACAAGATTGGTATGAATAGAGAGGTCATGGCTTAATACCTGCTGCAATGAAAGATGTCCGCTTTCTACGCAACTAAAAGCCTTTGGTTGAAGAGACTATGGTTAATAATTTGGCCTTTATCAATTTTAATACTGCGCTCGTCATCAATTGTTTTTTCTTTATCTTTTAATTTAAATAATGCATCAAATTTAAATAATGCATCAAAAAAGTGATGCATTAAATAATGCATCACTTTCCGACCACATTTTGTGAAATAATTTTTTTGATCATCTCTAAAGGATACACATTGATTTTAACTTTGACAAATACTACTGTAACAATATTTTTGAACGATGAGCCTTGTAAAATTTTCGTACAAACTATAAGTTTTCTTTGATCTTCTACAAGTCGCATTAATCTGCTTCCATATTTGTCAGTATTGTTTCTCGATGCTTATTACTGGTTGTGTAGATAAAGCCATAGAGTGCCTGCATATCTTCGTTGCATTGAGATGCAATATGAGCTGTAGCATTTTCTGGTAATTTATGTAAAGCAGGCTTGTTTTGAACTGTGGCCAATTTCTGTCTTTTTGTGTTAATAACCTTTAATCTGATTTAATGGTACATTTAAACGTGTTATGTTTCAGTATTTGTGCTGAATATTTTTTTTTCTTACTTCATTTTTTAATGATACAAATTGTGTCATTAAAAGAATGAAGCAAAAAAAAAAATATTGGGTATGAAACAATTAGGTGATTGAGATATCTGTCTATCAAGATATGTCCACGAGAAGCTCTATAAAATGATTTTATAATCAGCATGTGCTAGAAAGTGTGCTCTCTGTAGACAACGCACATATTGATTCGAAGTCCTATTCCTTGCATCAGTGTGCCGCTTGAACGCGTCTAAGAATCAATATGATGTTTTTTTAAGGGGCTACCCTACACTCTAAAAAGAAACCTGTAGATTTAGCAGAAAAAAATCAGCTATGCTACCAGATTTCCCCAGTATTTTGTACAGAGAAAATCTGTTAAATTGATACAGACTTCCCCTGTGCGCAACAGAATTTCTCCGTAGTATAGACAGAGGAAACCTGTTATCTGGTACAGAATTTCTCTGTAGACAAGGGAGACCTGTTATTTTAATTTTTAATGAAACTAATCAAATTATGTATTTATTTTAATTTTTAATTTCTAATCTTTGTATTTTCTGTTTACTTTTTATAAGTTATAATAGCGTGAAAAATACGAATATTTTAAAAGAGATTATTTTCTGAAATAGTGGATATACTTTTTAAAATTTAAAATTTAAGGTGTTCAACAATTTCATTTAATTAAATATTTATTATATGAGGTTAATATTTACACACATAGTTTATTACAAAACCATTCGTATTCTTAAGAAGTAAAGAGAAAATAAGATTAAACGTTAAAAGAAATAATCTGTTTAGTTTTCATTAAAAAGTAAAATATTTCATCATGTTTGAGTTTGATTAGTTATAGGATTAGAAATCTTTGATTGATTTTACTGTCATACTGTCGAAATAATTTTCTTTGATTTCTTAGTTAAAAATGTATTCTGTACCCTGTTTATAAAACCATGAAATAATTGTGATTTTTTTTTTGTTTTGTTTTGTTTCATGAACTGTTAAGTATGTCATACGAAAGCTCAACTAAGTTTTATCCACCACAATCTTAAGCAAGTTAAATATTTCTGCATAATTTTATTTCGTAAAGATTAATATTTTTTACAGAAATATATAAACAAAATTTAGAGATAATTTATATATTTCCTGTACAAAATTAGAAAAATACATTTCCGTGGCACTATTAAAAAATATTTTTATATGATCTACATGTTGCATATTTTCTTATTATTAATTTTTATTAAATTCTCTAAATATATTTTCATTTATACAGAAGGACAATTAATTTTTCAGAATCATTTGCATCTTACATTATATCTAACTTGATGTTCCAAAATTTCATTCTTATTTAAATCAAGCAACAATATTTACATTTTTCTTTCTAAATCATTCTTTTTAAAATATAAATATGCATTTTCAAAATATCTCATGTGTATTAATATGTACATTTAAAATGTTATTTATTTCAATATATTGATTTAATCAAAATTATCTTATTTTAAAATTCATAGAAATAAAATATATTGAACAAATTTAATAATACTTTAATACTAATAATTTAATAATAAAATTCCAGCAACTTGTACAACAAAAATTTAATAAATTAAGATTGCGCACACAAAATTATCTGCAGTTGAATAGTATTATTAAATGAAAAATTATACAGATCAGATTACTAGGATACGTGAAAAAAAAAGTTTTATATAATTCGAAAAATAAATGAATTAGTAACTTTGAATAAGTTAAAGTTCAAATATTATAAATTATTATTATTAAACAATCGAAATTTTTGACGATTTTTGAGTACATAAGTATTTTAAAATTACTGAGAAACGAACAGATAAGAATGTAAACAAATAATTATCAAATGTCATTCTGTAATTATTAGAATAAAAATACTTTTAAAGCATTCGCACTAATTAAAAAGAACAAATTTCATAAAAGCTTAAATAATAAAGATGTAGAAACATATTTCCCTAATTTTACGACAACAATCATTTTCTACAACGAAATAATCTACGCAAATTTATTTTTTTAAGATATTAAAACTTTACGAAATTAAATGTATAAAAAATAATGAAATTAATAAAGATGAAGGTGGATTTAACAAAACAAAATTAACGAGCTTGCTCTGTTTAGACAACTGACTTACCGAAATATTACATCATTACGTGTTTTCCACATTACTCTGCTTTTCCGTGCATCCAGCTTTGGCGTTTGCGGCGAACACGAGGTAAATGCACACACTATAGTGACTAATGGTCTAGCCTAGAGTAGCGATACGAATACGAAGATCGTAGACAAACAAATTTTCCTATAATACACGTTGAAAACTGAGAACCGTTGTAACTAGAGGGCGAATACGATATCTTCCCTGGGTAACAGTGAAAATCTGTACTTTACATAAAATGGCGATATTCTGTTAAAAGTACTGTAGAATATCTGTTAAAACAACAGGTTTTTTTTAGAGTGTATGATGCATCTTTAAAGCTTTCTAAAGCGTTTCAATAAAAAAATGTGTCTATTTTTCAATAAAGGCAAAACATCTTTCAAATGTTGTCACAGTTGGCTATTTAAGACGATTTTCGAGACTACATTCGATTATAACTGAAGATATAATATACCGGGTGCGTCATAAATTCGTGCAAACTTTAAAAATTCATAATAAAAGAAGTAATCATAGGAAAATTTTTCGGTTTGCACGAGTATGATTTTGGATTTTTTTCCATGTATAATAAAAAATGATTACAAAAGTAACCGATAGAGGGCGTCATACAGAGGCGTTTTATGCAAATCAGGCAAACACAAACAGACAATGAAGCAAATTACAATAACATGACACTGTGCATTTATTTTAAGGTAAAAGGTGCTCAACATGACCGCCACCACCAGGTATTAGGCAAGTAGGCGCGTCAATACGCCTGTTACAGCTGAGTGCAGCATGTCGGCAACGATGCCGCCGAAGCGTCGGTGGTCATTCGACAGTCCGTCGAATGGCATACTTTCAGTTCCACCAAAGTGGCTGTGGACACGGTATACACGAGACTTTAAGTATCCCCACAACCAAAAAATTGCCGGGATCAAGTCTGGAGGTCGTGCGAGCCACTCAAACTTACAACCTCGACTTACCACTCGGTCTTCAGTGAAAGTGTCCAACAGGAACGTCTTGACTTCACGTGTTAAGTGGGGCGGGGCACCATCCTGCATGAAGATGACGACAGGTAACGCATGTATTTTCTGCAATGCAGGCACAACGTGGTCACGCAAAAGCTTAAGATACCGTTCTGCAGTGACTGTACAGGTTTTCCAGCCGGATTCAGGACAAGGTTTCTCAAAAAAATAAGGACCCAGGATGAAACCACATCAAACAGTCACATGAAGAGCATGTAGTGGCTTGGTCAGAAACTCACAAGGGTTTGACGTCGCCCAGATACGACTGTTTTGCGTATTGACGTCACCATGCAGTGAAAAGTGTGCTTCATCCGTCCACATGACGTTCATCAACCATTGTGGGTCACGCTCGATTTGTGCCAGCGCCCATGTAGCAAACTTTAGTCTTTTTTCCACATCTTCTGGTAATAAATGGTGAAATACCTGTTCCTTGTACGGATACAGATACAAGATTCCGTACAAAATACGTCGAATCGACGATTCTGGAATCCCCGTTATTCTCTCAGCTTCACGAGCACTGCTACTCCCCATGATGTCTCGGAGTCCAATTCTTCCATGATACTTTTTACAACATGGACGCGATCCGCGCTCGAGGATCGTCTGCCACTACGTGGACGATCCTCGAAACTCCTCGTTTCCTCAAAATGTCGTACTAAATTGAGTATCCCATTCAATGAAATAGGGTTTTTTGCACCTCAAGTCCTTTCTTCTGGCGAAACTTTCGCAATGCAATAGTTGTGGATTCACCATTCGTGTAGAAAAGTTTAAACACCAGCGCTCGATCTGGTAACGATAGCATACTGTTGAGGTCGAATAACGAATCCATTTCTAGCAAGGTGTTTTATTGTGAGCCTGATTTGCATAAAGCACCTCAGTATGACGTGTGAGCGCCCTCTATCGGTAACTTTTGGAATAACTTTTTATTATACATGGAAAAAAAATCCAAAATCCTTCTGATCATACTCGCGTAGACCGAAAATTTTTCTGAGCATTACTTATTTTCTTATGAATTTTTAAAGTTTGCACGAATTTATGACACACCCGGTATTTATAAAAAACGAAAAACTGTTGTTCAGTTTCAATGCACCTGGAATGATATGTCTAAAAAAATATGTTTTACATAAACAAATTATTTTGTAAAGGTGCCAGAAGTATTCGCGTTGTTAAACAGATTTTTTTCTTCGAGAACTGCTTTAAAAAATAACCTACAATAAAACAAACAAAAACTTAATTTAGTTATATAGATACCCTTCCAAACTTTGCTTCTATTCGTTGCTCTTTTTTCTTTATTTGGTCGACATTTTAAAATTAATCACAACAATCTAGAAAGGTAGCCTAAAAATAATCAGTTCTAATGCATGTCAATAAATCCAACTACGGACAATATTTTTTATGTCATGGCTATATTATAACTTTGCGTACTGCGCATTCCTTGGAACAATCGATTACCAAGAGTCTGATGCCTGTGTAGAGATATGAAAATAATAAACATGACATTTTATTTAATATTTTTCATTAATCTTTTTCATTATATTTTTTTCTACGCTCAGACTGATATCGCTCTGAAAATCAATGTTTTATTTAATAAAATTGTTAATTAATACATTTATCCGTAAAAAACCTTTCAATAACTTCCAATAAGAAATCTAATATATATTTATTCACTAATACAATCTGTGGAGGTATGGACATTTCCATTACAAAGGTACAATCGACTATCATTGTGCTTGTACAAACTGATATGGCATAAAGATCTTTGATAGTAAAATAATTGTATATATATTTCATTATTCTATAAATTAATTATATTTTCCTTAATTACAATTAGTTATTAAAGAAATTATATTTTTATGTAATTACGTTCATTTAACAATTTTTCGTGCTTAAATTAGGTCTATCGCCCAAAATTATACAAAATCGCACACTAGTAGTCATTTTCGCACTGTCGGGTGCGATGTTACTCTCTTTGGGAATAAATGCTCTAAATATAATTGAAGACCTCAAAAACATAAGTATAGTGCTTCAAGTTTACTTTTGAAGAATGGAAATTATAGGAGGTACTTGGCGGCCATCCCTAAAATTAGAGCTTCCTGGTGGCCAAAATTTGATAAACTCTTAGTATGTTATTCACCACACCGGATACTACAAAAACTGTTGAAACATAAAAATACTTTGTAGCAATTTTTTAAGATTAGGTTTTTTTCATATCTGCACCCGACTGCTCGTGAAATGTTAATTCAAATTTTAACTGTGTATATTTATGCAGGAAAAACAAGAAATGGAGATTCTATCACTTCTTTAATATAAACTTTAAACATAAAACAGTTTAAGAGATTAAATTTCAATCATTGGGAAAATGTACGCTCTAATATTGCTAATAATCAATCAGCCTGTTTACCATCCGCATTTTAAAAAATTCATTTCTTTATTTAAATGGAATCCTTGCTAGTGTGTTTGTGGTTTCCAATATGTATTTTTTCCTTTAACACAAATGACTCGATTATGTATCCGATTCCTCTTAAAATGACACATATCATTAATAGCTAAAAGTAAATGCTTAATTAATTAGTTTCAAACACATAAATTTTATTCCAAATTTCAGATAAAAGTTAATGCACTACTTAATTAATGATTCTACATACAAAATATATCTTTGCAAAGACACATTTTTAGACGTCATTTAAAAAGTGCTACTTATGTTGAGAAGGTTACACTTGAAAAATTTCTTCACAAAATTCCTGAACAGATTTGAAAGGAATATAATTCCAGCAGAGTAATTTATATTTGCATAGTTAAAAATATCATGCATATATGAATGTCAGAACACTTTTACAAAAGGGAATGGTTGCATCGTTTACAAAGCATTCTGTGTCAATTATGCAAAAGGTTTCGCTTAATGAGTTAAAAATTTAAGTGTCGAAACAATACTTCTTTTACATTTTAAGTGTAAAAAAGTGTATAATTGCATTTCATTTCCTTTTAAAATTTGGAAGAGAAGTTATTTTATTTTAATGCACTATAAATTTCTGTCGCATTTAAAATTAATGATAAACAGTTTTGAAAATGCTAATTATTGTTTGGCGGATTACTTTGTGCAAAGGAAATTTAAGTTTTTAAGAAATAATTTCTATTTAAAAACTCATTTAAAAAATATACATATATAACTACTGTGTGTTTAAGAAGCGGATTTGAAGGAAGTATTACGGATATTTTTGCGGATAGAAGTTTTGTTACTATGTAAAATTTTAAATCGTTAAATGTGTTAGTCAAAACTTCTACCGACAGGTTTGAATATGCTTTCAAATGTTTATTTATTATATTTTAAATTATCATTATTATAAAAAATATTTTACTTTTCAAAATATATACAAAATGCACTGTTGTTTTTGCCTTGTCCATGAAAGTACAATTGCATTTGTTTCCGGGATGGTGGTCGCCAGAGACTCAAAAGAGGTTTGACATCTTATACACGGTGGAATATTTTGAAGCCTAACTTAAATGGGGAAAACAACAGGCTTAGTACCGTACCCATCTTGCACCTACCGACCACTCAGATAGAGGACATTCGACACTATCGATTTTACGTTCTGATCTGTGGCATAAGCATGTCGCTAACAGCAGCGCAACAAACAGCCAAGCGGCACGTTCTAAAGTACTTACCGCTCATGATGTTGCTTAACTATTGATGTGCTTATAGGAACGAATGCGGTATGTACAAAACAAATGGAAATGGTAACTAAGCGTTTACTTGAAATGGCTTAAATTTACAAAAAATACATACAAATTAAAAAATAATTACAAAAAATAATCAATTCTTTACTACACAAAATACATGGGAAAATTAAATATATATATATATATATATATATATATATATATATATATATATATATATATATATATATATATGTGAAGATATAAATGTAATAAGAATGCAGATGATCTTATATAACAATAAAAATTACGCCATTTTGACGAATTTAAACTAATATTGAAATACTTTTAAAAAAAAACTAATTTTTGAGAGATTTGAGTATAGTTCTTCTTTCGAAATAAGTTAGGGTTTATTTAGATAAAAATTCTTATGTAAGTATAATAGAATATAAAAAAACAAAAATAAACTGGATTTAAGTCTTGTAGGGATAGTTTATACTGTATTTTCATTTTTAAAAATGCCAGCGGACATTGCATGGAAAATTTCTGAAAAGTGTTAAAATTGTTTCTTCTTTTTCGATATAAGACAACTTTTTATAATGTTTTTATAGTGCTCTGTTACCTTTTGAGACATATAAAATATTTATACAAATCAATATTAAGTATTTCCAGCAGATAAAATATTCAAACTTCAAATTTTATATACATCTTTTTAATTGCTAAAAGGTGTCAAATAGAAAAATTATAACGAGTATTACGTTTCAAATAACTTCCTAGACTGTGCATGTATAGAATATCTTTGTTTTGATAATGGCTCAGATGGAGCTGAAATATATGTCAACAGTATAATAAAATTTATTTTACTCTTTATAATCTTTTTATTTTACACCATTTAACAATTAAAAAGAAATACATAATTACAAGGTATTATGATTTGTTATATTCAAATTTTATGTTTTTGAGAAAAAATATAAAAACACTACAAGTAATTGTTTCTTCTTTTTCGATATAAGACAACTTTTTATAATGTTTTTATAGTGCTCTGTTACCTTTTGAGACATATAAAATATTTATACTCGTTTTTTTCCCCTGTATGAGTACGAAGAAGTTTGAATGATAATAATGTACACGATTTCTTTCTCACTGAAATCATGCTGTTGAAAGAAGAGAATATTTGTCATTTAAATGCTAAGCAGATAAATTGACAAAAATGAAAGTAAGAGAAAAACATTTTTGTAAACAATATTTATCATATTTGATTGAAATTTGTATCTCTATTTAAAATATATCGCAGATTTTTTTAAAAATATATAAAGTAGACTCATATGAAATAGTTTTTCTATCACTTTTCTTAAATTCTAATTTCGAATGGGAATTTAAGAAACATTAATCATATATTCATTACATAATATTAATTGATATCATCGATAATATTTACACAAGTTCCAATTAATTTTTTTTTATGTTTAACAGTGAAAACTTTTCTATATTAAATTTTTGTGATCAAACTGAGCTTAATATTAGTTATTACTATTATTTATTTAAGATTAGGGAATTTAAGAAACATTAATCATATATTCATTATGTATTATTAATTGATATCATCGATAATATGTACACAAGTTCCAATTATTTATTTTAATGTTTAACAGTGAAAACGTTTTGTATTATTTTTTTTGATCAAAGTGAGATTATATTAGTTATTATTATTATAGTTTTAAAAATAAATATGTTTTAAATGTCACTGAATCGATACATTTTTCTAAATTCGTGAGGTAATTAAAGAAAAATTAATCGTAATATTCATTAACTATTATTAATTGATATCATCGATAATATATACACAAGTGTCATTTTTTTTAAAAGTGAAAACTTTTCTGCATTGAATTTTTGTGATACGACAAAGCTTAATATTAGTTCTAAATATTATAGTTGATAAATATGTTTTATTTGTTACTGAAACTATACACTTTTCTATGAACATAAATAAAACATTTCTACTTTTAACATTTAGAATACATTTCAAATTCAAATAAGTTTTACACTTTATAGTGTCAGTTGTTTAGAAAACTTATTTCACGTGAGTATTTAAGGGAAACAATCATACATTTATTGTAAAAATGAATGCATAATGTATTATTATTTAATTGATATTTTTGATCAAAAGTACACGATTATAATTTATGTTTTTTTTATATTTAGCGATGAACGCTTTTATACATTGGATTATTATTATAAAAATATGACTATATTTATTATGTATATGCATTGTTTAAGTAGCTCTAAATAAATATTTATAAAATCTACGATTCAACATATTTTTCTTTATACATAAAAGTATATATATTTATTTGCATTTATCATTCAAAACACATTTCAGATTTAAATACATTTTCTCCTATTTTAAACAAATCCTAAAGGCGAAGAACTTTCTTTGAAAAAAACACATAGGCTTTGAATCTGCTTTCATTATTCGATTTGTATGGTTAAGTGATTCCCAGGCGATCACAAAACGAAGCGTGTGAATCTTGCCTGCTGTTACTAAAAAACATTTTTCGATTTATTAATGTTTCAAAACATGTTGCACAAATCTGTAAAGAATGCATTTTTGAAGGGAATGTTTTTTTAATTTGGCCTTTTATGCTTCTTCTGAAAATCATTTTTTCATTGCATTTATCAGAAAATGGTATATTATAAAAGCGAAAGGAGTTCGGCAGATGAAAAATTAACATTGCCATTTTTATTTATGAAAAAAAATTGTTAAATGAAAGTATATAATATTAAACGTATTTGTATTTTTTTAGCTTAGTTATTTGATTTGAGAACTGATTCTTCTTCTATGTGCATATTACATTTGTAACTAAATAAAAAAAAGTTGTATTGAAAATCACTAAAATATGTTTTATTAATGCATCCTTTACAGTACAAAATAAATATTGTTTACTCAAGAAATCTAACTAATATTAGATGTTCTGATTGGTTATAGTTTTGTGGAAACGTCAAGTTAAAGCAGAGTCGAAAATTGTTTGGTGTCCGTCTGTCTGTATGTCCTGCAATATGTCTATCTGTATGTATGTTTTGCAATAACTCTCGCAAAAAACATATGATAAGTTTGAAATGCAGTAGGTATGTTTTTAAAGGAATCGGAATTAGCTGTAATTGGTTTAGTTTGGTTGATTAATTCGAAAAATATGAAAAAATATCTTTACTGTTATAATCTATGAAAATTTTGATGATTTAAAACTTTTATCAATCACTAAAAGGAGCATTTGAATGTTTTATTTAAATGTTTTATTGTAGATTTAAAATTTTCGCTGACAAAAGTAAATCAAATTTGTTTAAATTTTGTCAATACCTTTCTGAGACATTATTAATCCTCTGGATAATATTTGGTGGAATTTTTACATGTTCAAAAAATAAAGTATTTTTCTTCCTTAATTTTACAAATTTGAAATCATGAATTTTTCTTTTTCAAATTCAAGTTCTTACAAATTTGAAATCCTAAGTGTTTCCTTTTCAATTTACAAACTTTTCAATTTTAAAATCACACATTTTGTTTTTCAATTTACAACTTTCAAAAATTTGACATCATACATTGTTTCTTTTTCAATTTAAAACTTTTACAGATTTGAAAACATATTTTTTTTCTTTCTAAATTTAAAACTTTTACAAATTTTAAATCATACATTTTTTCAATTCATAACTTTAACATATTCAAAAAAGTACTTCTTTTCTTTTAAACTTTCAACTTTTACAAATTGGAAGTCATACATTTTTTTTCGATTTAACTGCTGTTCAAAGAACAGAAAATTGTAACTGAATTTAATAGAATATCAGAATATAAACGTTTGCATTGAATTTTTGATTTGAAATTTTAAAAGTTTCCAAAAAATCGGTGCATTTTGACACAGCTGAACTGTAATTAAAACATTTTTATTAATAAAAATGTTAGTTTCGTGTGATTTTGGTATGCTTTTCCTATTGAAATAGATTAGGAATTGTTTAGATAAGAATTCTCTTTTAAATACTACAAGTTTCACATTTTTTTCACAAATAAAATATTATGAAAATGTTGACTTCTAAATTAAAAAGGTCTCTGAAAAGGATAATACCTTTGTACAAATATTTTTGTTACATGCGGTTTTATCCAAATGTTGCAAAATATGCAGGAGAATGAAAGGTAAGTATATGAATAACATAAGATAAAATCTTCGGTATAAGGAGATGTTTGTATTAATAAAATTACAATGCAAAAGACAAAAGATGACCGTCCCCAGAACCCAGATTTCGCTTTTGAGCAGTGTAAAAGACAACAGGAAATATACTAAAATTCAGAAATAGCGCACTATTTGAAAATTGCGAACGTAAAATTTATGAGGCAATAGGGAGTTATGTGCCCTGAATAAAATTAATTTTTAGTCTAACAGTTTAAAAGTATAAGCAATTCTAGAATATCAAAGTATGAGTTCGTGCTCAATGAAACCATTTTTAAAATTTAGATCTCCTGAGTCTTCGAAAAATCTTATTTGATTAAATATATATGTAACCTAAAAAAATAAATCGCAGATTTTAAGATATTAGATATTAAATAAAATAGGATAAAAAATAAATAAAATTCTAGAGCTAAAGTTACGGATCCTGATCTGCAGATTAACTAATTTAGGTAAGTATTTATCAGGAATAATAATTTTAAAGTCAGATATCCTTAGGAAATGAAAAAAAAAAAATAAAAAAAAAAAATATCATTATTTTACGCTTACTCTACCGCAAGTAATATATTCAAATTTAAAAAGATTATATGTCCATAATCATCGAGTAGACACTTTAATTACATTGTCAAAATAATTAAAATTACTCTCAACTGTTTACAAGTTTATTTAAATGACACCGTCTATTACACAGTATGTCTATTCTCATCGTTGACGAATGCCTATATACTAAAGCGATAATTTAAGTCTACAAACGTTAGAACATGTTTTAATCTTGTTATATATATATATATATATATATATATAACGAAATATATATTAACGAAATATATTTAAAATGTCTTTGAACTTAAAAAATACATTTTTATTTTAACATTCAAAATATATCTAGATTCTAATGCATTTTTCCATTTTAAAAAACATTTCTTTTTGAGCGTGAAAGAACTTCTTTTGAAAAATGTATATGGATAGAACCTGCTTTTATTATTTTATTTGTATGGTTAAGTGATCCGTGAATATCAGTAAACAAAGTGTGTAAACCTAGCCACCTGTTACTAAAAAACAATTTTAGATTAATATTGGAAACTATGTTGCGCAAAATTGAAAATAGAGCGTTTTGTAAAGAAACATTTTAGTTGATTTTTTTTTTCTTTTATAACTGTAAAATATTTATTTTTTCATTTTATTGCTTTAGAAAAAATGCAATCTGTTTATCAAAAATCTAATATTGTTAATAAATGTTATTTATTTTCCTGCATATTTTTATTATTTTTCTAGTTATTTTATTTTATTTTCGTTTGTTCTTATATATAAATATTAAATTAATAACTAAATACAGTAAATACTGTAGTATAAATATCAAAAATACTTTTATTAAATCATCGTTTGCAGTACGAAGTCAATACTGTTTTCACACAGAAAAAAAAAATCATAATTGCACCTTTTGGATGGCATTAGGTATGTAAAAATGGATCATGGATTATACCGTGTGAACCAAATGTTCGTTAAAACTTTTAAAATTTATAAAGAAAGAAGAAATTATAATAAAGATGTGAGGTTTGCAAGAAAGTGCTCACAAGGTCGACGGATTTTTTTTTTTTTTAGCAGTAAAAAAAATTTAGACAAAAAAATCACCTGTAGATGGCGCTAACATGCGAGAGATTCAACAGAATTATGCAAATTAATCCTGAAATAAGAGACCGGTATACACGAGGATATCTCATTTGCTTTCAAAATTTTAGTATTACCCGATCGAGCGTTGTTGGTGAAGTTGTTCTATTTGAATGGAGAGTTTCCGCAATTTATTTCGACATGTTGCATTCAGCTGTAACGGGCGTTTTGCGTCGCCTTAGTTGTGTGTTCTTGAGGTCATGTTGAACAATTGTTATTGCAAGAATAAAGGGATGGTGCGTTCTGTTATCCTGTTCATTGTGTTGCGGGTTGTCAGCGCCCTCTACCAGTGATATATTTACTTTTTTTTCTTTGCTGCTAAAACAAATCTGACTACCTTGTGAGCAATTTCTTGCAAATCGCACTTCTTTATCACAATTTTTTTCTTTTTTATGAATTCTTAAAGTTTTAACAAACTTTTGGTTCCCCCGGTATATTGAGTTGCCTAAATATTATGACCACTCTTTACTGCAACTTATATTATAATTGGTTGTAGATAATGATCACGTATAGTAGATAGTCATGAGATAGAATTCGTGCTCATTTCATTTACAGGGTCAAAAACACTAAAAATATTGTCAACTGCATACAAGATTATTAAAAAGTGTATTCATATAGCCATCATGTTGCGCAAATGTTTGCTTTAGAAAGTTAGTGGTAACAGTTTGTATTTATTAACTATTTAATTAAAACTAATGCCCTCAAATCAGCCATTTGGTAACATATCCGATTACAGAAAGTTAACCATCGGATACTGCACTTTGTCTTTAAACTGATATTTGTCGACTTTCTTCTATTTTGACAGAATTTAAACATTTGTATGATGACAACATTCTCTGGGTACTACATTAATGCCAGCATCTCTCACCAAAATTCGATAACTGAATATTAACCAAAGAAAAACTTTTATTAACTGTGGCTCATAATTTTGACGTGTAAATATATAATGGCAATTTTTAAAAATAGACCTGCAGTGTAAGTACATCCTATTATATTTTATCCATTTCTTAACTGTTCAGTACGCTTGCAAATAAAAAAAAAAAAACCTTTAAAATATCGGAGTGTAATTTTAGCATAATATTTAACATCTTCCAATTACAAAAAAAAAAAAAAAAGAAAAAAAAAAAAAGGTACTTTTCGGTTAGCCGGGCGCCAGTGATATATGTACATACATAAATATATATGTATATACATATATGTTATATAAAAAAATTATTTCGCATTATTCCTTTAAATTAATCTAAATTCTGACATAATCATTATTTCCTTAATTCTTAATAATATTTATTCCTATTTAATGTCCTTTTAAAAGTAATAACACGTATATTAATAATTATCTTATTCCAAATCTTAATCTAAAACTTTAAGTTCATTCGGAACTTTTATGAACTCCCCAATCTATAATTCTGAGGACGCTTACTGTCATTTCGAATGTTTTTAAAAGCCATTTTCTTTTATTCCATGCTTCGCTTCGCGCGCTGGGTATTTTTCACGTCAAAATCAATGCGCAGCTACAATAGGGATTCTTTCGTGTTAAGTCTTCTCCATCGCACATCATTCGCTTAGCTTATTTTTGTCTGTCAATCATTGACTCGCGCATACGTTACGTCGTTTTCAGTAACTATACGCGCCGTTAACAATACTGGCTTGCAAGCTTTTGGAGAGCAGATTTGTGTCGTGTTTTGAAGTGCTGACAAATTGTTATCTGGTGTTCAACTGACTTAGAATTTCACAACAGCCTCTTAAGATCTATTAAATGATGTAGTGAGTTATCGTCAAGCCTGAAGACTATAAGTTTATACCTGATACTGTGGGAACTGTTACTGGCATCGTTCCTGGTTGTTAATAAACATTTTATCTGGAAATTGGCTGCACTTTATTGAAGAAATTCTTGTGGTGTTTCATCATTGCCTAACCTCCTCGCCATGATTCTTGATACCGACTGCAATCATTCTACATCTGTAACAAACTGCTTTTTTCTCGTGGAATATTAAATCATCTTCGTAAAAAGTTTACATATATATATATTCATACATATATATGTGTATATATATGGATGCAGATATACGTATATGTGTAGATATATGTGAATATATACACATGTGTGTATATATATCACTGGCGCCCGACTAACCGAAAAATACCAAATATTAATAATAATAATAATAATAATAATTACGATCATTTTTAGGCGAGTTATTCGTAATTTTATGGAGACACGGACAACAGCTGTTTCAACCACTCCTATTCTAAACACCCTTTGTATAGCTGCCAACTTTAGCGCTTTCTTTTTTCAAATTTAAAAATATTTTTTTTTTCCTTTTTTAATCTCCGAAATTTGCGATTAAATAAGAAAAAAAATTCTGTTAATTTTTAGTGGTAATAAAAAATTGTAAGAGTTGTCAGCTATGCCTTTGACAGGATTGTTTTGATTTATTCCCCCTGCGAAGTATTTCTTATGCAGACCCATTGGATTTTTTATATCATAAATATTTATTCTGTTATAGAATATATTACTGTTAAATATATACAAAATGCTAATGAAAATTTTATTCAGTTATGCAAATGGTTACTAGATTTGTAAAGGTAAGTTTTTTTCCTACTTTTCCATAAACAAAGCATTTACATAGAAAATATTCTGTAATATTTACAGTTTATCTATTAAAAAATATCTATCAGGTATTGTGAAAAGTTTATTATGCCGTTAGAAATAACTTTAGATACTGAGAAGTAACAGAGAATAAGTTTATAGTAATTTTAAAAGTTCGTAACTTCTTCTGTCTAATACATATTTTATAAATATAACAAAAGTTGTGAATTATTACATATTAAGTAGCGTACAACCGACAGAGAGAAAAATGTCCAGACAGGGAATCGAACCGGAGACCTTGATATTACGCACCAATGGCTGGTTGGTTGATTTTATGACGGCCGATTATCTACATGAGGGATATGGGCCCTAGGGTGAGTGCCCTCCGTGGGTGTCTTTCTAAGGGAACCGAACCCGTATTTACGCAAGGTTAGAAGAAAGCCAGGAAAAACTCCGAACGGTTAGGTGGAGGAGCGCGACACGGGTTTGAACCCAGCACCTCCAGTCTACCAATTTTGAGAGCAGAACCTCTAAGACACTGGTGGGGCATTTCGCACCAGTGCTCTACCATTTGAGCTATTATGACGACATGCAGTCTGGCATCTCTCACTCCTATATGTTGGCAAGTATTCAACTTTGCAGCACCAGACGGAAAGTCATTCATGAGCACACATCTTCAGAGGCATACATGAGATTGTCTAAATGTATATGACTGTTGTCAATGGAATGTAATTTCACTCAGACGAACAGACAACTATTATTGGAATAGACAGTAGATGTGTTAAATAATAAATAATAGCATAAATTACAAGTTTTTTTGTTTTCTATTAAATTCTGACTTGTAAAAAACCTGAAAAGAACACTAATTATAACATATTTCTGTCACAGTAACCTCACTCATTCCTTTTAATAAAGTATAAAGAATAAGTTATTATAAAATATACAGTTATGCAGAGTAATACACATATATAATTTATTAATTTCAATAGAAATTTATTCAACGTATATCAGTTATAAATAAAACAATTACTATCCTAACAATGTAAATTACCAGATGCCCATACCCATACGAATTTGTTCAAGAATAGCTTTCAAGGTATAATAAATAAAATACATCCATATTTATTAGCTCATCAACGACTGATTTATTTCCAAGAGGTTATCAAATTCAGTTCAAAAGGTTCATTACAACCGGAGTAACTAAATCCATAACTAAATTTTTAGCTACATCCTTTCTATTTTAAGGATACTTTTTATCAATTTCTTTGTAATGCCAGACATCGAAAATTTTTTATATAAATGCAAATTAATACGTTTGAATAAATTATACGTTATTTCTGAACGTTGTGTGACACTTTCATCTGCATTAATGGAACTTTCTGTTTGATATTCATAAAAAAAATAAAGCAAACGATATATTGCATAGAATTTGTAGTCCAAAAAAAAAGTATTCATAATATTACTCATTTAAATTGTATTAAAACTCAGATATGGTTTTGTGTTTTTTTTTGTGTAAAATGAACAAGATTAATATCACGTATTTTTATACAAATATTTATTTTTAGTTTTTTAATTCGTAAGGAATTTTTAAACAAATACAATCAGTTAAATAAGTCTTTTATACGTTTTAAAAAATGTATATGATATATAAATGAACTAAAAAATTACAAAAGAAATATTCGAAATATTATTTAAACATAATAATGAACATACAAACTTTCCTTTTTATTAGCTCACAGGCTATCAAAGCCTGAGAGCTTATGTGCGCGCCGGTTCTGTATGTATGTACGTATGTATGTACGTACGTATGCATGTACGTAACGCGATAACTCTTGATAGAACTAACCGTTTTACTTTAAATTTTGTTTATAGGTTCCTTGTGATAAGGGGATTCCCTGATTAGTTTTGGAGGTTCATTGGTTAAGCATAAAAGGGGAAAACGGGGGGCTAACCCCCCATAATTTAGATAAATAGGTTTTTCATGCAGAATTATCCCATTTTCTTCAAATTTTGTATATAGGTTCATTTTGATAATGCGCTTCTGTCAATAGTTTTGGGGGTTCATTGGTTAAGTATAAAAATGGAAAGGGGGGTATAACCCCCCCCTAATTTAGATAAATGAGTTTTTCATGCAGAATTATCCGATTTTCTTCAAATTTTGTATATAGGTTCATTGTGATAATGCGCTTCTCTGAATAGTTTTGGGGGTTCATTGGTTAAGTATAAAGGGGAAAAGGGGCGGGGGCTGATCCCCCCTTAATTTAGATAAATGTGTTTTTCATGCAGAATTATCCGATTTTCTCCAAATTTTGTATATATATTGATTGTAATTAGAGAGTTCCCTGATTAGTTTAAGGGATTCATTAGTTAACTATGAGGGGGGAGTAACGGGTGGATGACCCCCCCCTTAATATATTGTTGATTTCTTTATTTTTCGAGGGGCTTATTTCAAATTCTTTGAATTAAGATTATAATATACAATTAGTGTGAATAGCCTGTGAGCTCAATGCCCTCAGTTTAACTGGGCAGTTTTCTTTTTACTTATTTATTTTTTATTATGAGTTAAACGTTTATTTTTAAATTAAAAATTTAATATAGAAAACTGCAGGTTCTTAAATTACATTTTGTTTAAATTACAGTTGTGATAATTTATAAAATATGCAGTTTTTAAATAACATTTTCTATATTTCCAATTTTAGTAAAACAATCGTTGTATCCTATGCTAATAATATCATCGCTATTATGTCAGACTATCGAATGTGAAAAAATGCATTTTTCATTACTTTTAAAAATAAGCCGATTGTCACCACTAAATTTGAATAGTATAATTCCCCAGGGTTGTTAATTTGGCCTCCTTTTTTATTTAAAAATTCTGAATTCATACCAGAAATTTCAAATAGAACAAACCCGGGCACTTAATGGATTTTAGTGCACTTCCACCTCTTCCAACAATGTCACCACATTTTTCGTAAAGAAAAGTTGAAAATATCTATAAAATACTTTCATTATTGATTACGTTACGAACGAATATCTCGAGCGAGACACTCTGTATTTTTTATTAGTGAACTAATGGACCCTCCCGGCGTTGCCCAGTTCCGTGTAATAAACTTAAATTTCTTAAAAAAATGAAACTCTATTGCGGATCTCCGGTGCCTTTGCATCCCATACCGGGCGTGCTGTGAGGAAAATTTCTTAATCCCACTGTCCAACGCCAAGTAGCGCATTACGTTCTAAACAAACCTGTTTACGAAGGAACCACCGGGACAGGGTACACAGAACCATACCACACAGAGTACTACAGAACCATAAGGGACATAAGGGGTGAAGATAATTAAATTTTTAGGCTTTTAAAGGACCCTAGCACCCGAAAATAAAACAGGAAAGCTGTAGGACAAAATGTAGAAAATTTGAATTTTATTCGTAAATGGTGGTGATACAACTTAGCTGTAGGCGACCAAAAGTGCTAGAATAGAATGGAAATATTGTGATGGAGTTATATACCGATTCTTAGGAAAATCCACGAATTATTACTGTGAAAAAAAAACACCGAAAAAGAAGATTATTATTCGAAAAAAGGTGGTAGCTGGAGGGTACGTAATTTTTTTTGTAGTGCATAGCTGGAGTATGTATAAGAAGTTGTTTTAAAAAAATAAACCTTTTAAATCGGGCCTAAAAACGGAATAAAAAGGGCATGCTGCGTACGCACTGCAAAATATTTTAATTCAACCTTCCACCGCCGCTGTTTTAAACATACTATTTGACAAATGACTAACTGATACTACTAGAGTACTTGGTCAAAAATTACGACTCGAAGTTGAGCCAGGAACATAATTTAAGAATTTGTGAAATAACTATTTGGAAATAAATAATGGTATCTACTACTCATAAATTAGCTTTATCAATGTGGGAGGTGGTAATTAAGATATTAAAGTAATTTGGAATCAATTTCGAAGAGAGACGACTATTAGAAGCCGAGGATAAAATGCAAAATAAATTTCAATTTCCATAAAAAAATAGATTTGTGATAAAATGAAAAATTACCAGTCGATGTTTTCGAATTTTCGAATTTTAAATAGATGGCGATTTTGCTTATATTTACCAATTTTCAAATCCCTACCTTGTATAGTTTTTAAATTTTCAATATACCTTGAAACATAACCTTGAGTAGGATTTTTAATTGTCCAAGGCATTATTGATTTTTTTTTATCTTTCGTATTCGAATGTAAACAAAATAAATATTTTTTAATAAAAAAAAAATTACTGGTCGACTTTTTGGATTATTAGATTATCTTAGTCAGCATGGAATTTTGCGATTATATACCAATTTTCAATACTGTATCTTATATAGTTTTAAAAATTTGTATAATACATTAAAATAGCTGAGTACATTTTAAATCTGTCAGCGCTTCTATTTATGACAACTTTCCCTTTCATTGTCTGGAATTATCCAAACACGTGTAACTCCAGTGCAGGTGTCTTGATGAAAAAAAAAAATATTTTTCCATTTTTATTAATGAATTTTTAATTGATATCTTAATGAATTATAAAGCGATTTTTACAAGAATTCAAAATTTGGATTCAGATTTTTTTTGTCTATGTGCCTAATATCAAATCGATAAATGTAATAGTTTTATGTATTTGAAAAGGTCCACAAAAGTTTCAGTTCTTTTTTATTCTGGAAAACCCCCATTTACCGTAACCTCTTTTCCATCTGGGTCAATTTGATTTGTGTCTGGTCAGTGTTTGGCCGAAATAAAGGAAATTTACTGGCCGACTTTCACAAAATTTGTATTTTTCGAATCAGAAAAATCAACTACGTATATACTATGAGTTTCGAATTGATACCTCCAACTGTTTTTTTTAATATTCAAGGATGAGTGAAAATGAATGTTTCTTTACTTGTTTGGAATTATCAAAAATATAATTTCTTTTGCAGTTACAATGACAATAGCCACTTTCGAAACGCATTGTAATGAGTATTTTTATGCTATGCTTAATGGGTTTTTAATTAATATCTAGGCTAATTTGAAATTACTCAAATTCCTATTCTCAGGTGCACCAGCAGAGATTTTGGACTATCCACACCTAATTTTTCAGACTTCTAGGTGAGCTAGAATTCGCTTGTCATCGCAGAAAGACAGACACACACACATAGCGAAACTTTTTAAAAATTATTATTATAGTGTGCGATTCCGAATTCCATTAATAAAAATTGTTTGTTTTAGTGGTATCTACAATTTCTGAACCCTACATCGAACGTTGTAGCGATTTGGCAGAAATTTTCACTTAGAAGAAAGTATTTTGACTTTCGTTATTTGTTGGATTTACATGTTTTAGGATAACTTAAACACGATTTGACTATTTTTGCTAAATGCCTATGTCTGTCTGTTAGTCTGTGTGTGACACAAATTTTGTGGCTACACAGTTTTAAAAAAGTTATGCACGGAATTTATTCAAACTTTAGATTCAGTTAGACCTTGACATAAATTTATGTTGTTTAGGTTTGCGTATATATCTTACAAAAGATGGCACTGTTATACTCTGTTTTTCACGATAACAGTAATGGCGTTCCCGTGTATATAGCCCTAGACGATGCACTGTTGTGAAGTCTGTTTTTCACGGTTTCTATGATAGTAATTATTATTAGTTAAATCTATGGTCTACAATAGCGAAGCATTGCTGGAATTTTGACCATAGATTTAACTTTTCCGGAGCCAAAATTATTCAAAATTGCAATTCAATATTTGATCTTGATTTTTATGAAGCACATTATATTTATAAATATACAGATTCATTGGTGAACGACATGTCTAGCACCCCTTTTCTTTCTCCCGTTTGGAGAGAGACTGCGCGGTGATGCCTGTTTTCGGTGATTTCCTGTCAGCTGCGTCACTTCTGCTCTTCTAGTTGCACTTGCTTTGCCATTTTGGTCAGATTACAGCCAGTACTCGGGGCTATAGCCGAGCGTGGGTCTTTTGAACCCTTTTAACTTTTTTTCCCACCTTACACTGATGAAGGGGATCGATGTATCCTTGAAACGGCCGTATGTGTTTTAAAGTTGTATAATTTGTGTGCTTCAACGTTGTTTTTAGCTTTTTCGTATTGATAACCACACAAAGTGTACCTTTTATACCTAAGTAGCATTGAAGTTCTGTCTTTTTCCCGATTGACGAATAAGCTGTATATCGGCATCTATGCGAAGGAATTTCACTAAATTGAAGATGTAAGATATTTATAAGAAAGTTACATTGATTCAATTTCCAACTTGTCCGCTCAACAGGGGGTGCTGCTATTCTATATTTTCACAATTTACATTATAGCGATATCTCATGTTCCTATTGGGTGGAAATATACCAAATTTTATATTTGAAGTTATTAATTAGAAATATATAACTGTGCCCAATTTTGTATTTTAATAGTATACATAAGGGACGCTGTTCAAGTGACCTTTTTTTTTTACACTGATCACTATAACTCCGAGTTGGATACGTAACTCCGAGTTGAATACAGACTTCGTAATTATTGCTGTGTAATAGTGCTTTTTGAAATAACATATTAGAATTCTATACAGGTGAAAGTCTCATGTTGGCAACAGCATTCAAGTTAAACAGGATGGCAATAATGAAATTATAAGTGTTTAGAGCTGTATTATGAAGAATGTAATGGTGCAAATGCAACACTCTTTCATATACATACTAGTTATATCATAGAAAATAAAATTTATAAGAGAAACTTTGTTCTCAATTTTGGTACTAGGAGCAAAAGTGATTTTGGGCAGTAAAATAGGCAAAAATACGAATATAATACCACTTTAAATGTTAGTAATTCATAGAAAACGTCCCAATGTAACAGTCATTCCCGATTTTACGTTTGAAAATGAGTTATAAAAGATGCCAGAAAGTTTCGCGTTGTTGAATGCAGAAGTTTTTTTAAGAACCGCCTTGACGGCTTCGTCGGTCATCTTTGGATTTGCCACAACACACCCATAATAAAAGTATCAGTTTTTCGCGTTTTCTCGTTTTAAACTTCTGGATTTTGGTCTTCAAAATATTGATGCAAGAATCCTAAGAGCTGAAATAATAAAAACTGTACGTCTTAACTTAAATTTGATATTCCAAATCGCATAATTTCTGTCAATTTTAATTTGTAGTTTCGAGTTTAACATCAATTTCAATGACTAAGTTTCAATTTCCGTTTAATGATAGAACAAAATGTTTTGTTTAAAACCATTATAGTTCAAAGAATATCCGATTAACGTTTTATTTATTTTTATTATGGAATGAAACATGTTCTTTGTTTAAAAAAAAAGTTAAGAAAATATTGTGCATATTTTGTGAGATTTACATTGCATATACTATACATCAAAATCATCGCTTTTGAATAATTGAATATTCTTATTCTTACTTCACAATAGGAAGAAATTTAGAGAAGCGAAAAACTGATTTTTATAACCTCGTGAATGAACATTTCTTTAGGTTCAGATAAATCGCATTTTGATTAACATTTCTTTGAATTCACAAATAGCAAAATCTGAAATATGACTTCTTCAAAATTTCTATCTTTTATTCTGTTTGTCCTGTTTGTCGTATTTAGAATACAGATTTTTTCAGATTTATTTTGATATTATTACATTAAAATGTAATATATATTCAAATGTCTTCCCCCATATCATTCCAGATAACTTATTCAAAATTTTCCTCTTAAATGAAAAACACTGCTAAAAGAATATTATGATTTTAAATTCAGTTACTTTTCAAGCTTATTTTACAAATAAGTTTTTATAAGAGGAAAAACTGCGACCTTTGTTTTTGTAAAATTTGCATATGAAAGAAGTATTTTCAAACAGAATATGCAATAATATAATAAAATATAACACCTTGTAATAGTATATTACTTTTAAATGCTAAAGGTGTAAAATTAACAACTATAATATAAATTAAAATAACTTTTATTAGTTGTTTTACATGTTTCGACTCTTTCCGAGTCATTTTCAAAAACAAAATGAAAATATTCTAAAGCTGCACGGGCTTTGAAGTTATTATTTTCATGTACTTTTTTAAAAATTACGCACGTTATCTGATATTTTTTTACTTGATTGTTTATTTTCTTATCTTTGACCATGGAGTAATTCTAGCCACAGTTTCGGTAAATTAAAAGATGCCGCATGTACTCACGCGCGAAAATACAATATGTAACGATGCGGCATCTTTTAATTTACCGAAACTGTGGCTAAAATTACTCCATGGTCAAGGATATGAAAATAAACAATCAAGTAAAAAAATATCAGATAACGTGCGTAATTTTTTAAAAAGTACATGAAAATAATAACTTCAAAGCCCGTGCAGCTTTAGAATATTTTCATTTTGTTTTTGAAAATGACTCGGAAAGAGTCGAAACATGTAAAACAACTAATAAAAGTTATTTTAATTTATATTATAGTTGTTAATTTTACACCTTTAGCATTTAAAAGTAATATAGAATATGCAATGTTATATTAAAAAGGTTAAACACGGTTTAGAATTTCGGAAAATTTAAAATCAAACTTACTCTTCCAAATACTGTAGTATTACGAACTGTAATAATTTAATAAGTTTTTGATTAACACTTGATTGCAGTTCAATTTAAATTATATGTAATACTTTAAATATAACTACGATTACAGTAAATCAGATATTTGATGCTGAAAAAAATATATTACATATTATATTTATTTAAATGATACACAATTATTTAGTTAAGTAAAAAGATATAATAAAGTATTTTCAATTCACAGGTAGGCTTACATAAATTTTATTGAAGTAAGTTTTAAAAATATGATTGTTTTTTTTAAATAATGATTATTATTTTACCTAAAACATAATCTACCACTACACTTTTTAATTTAAAAGGGGACAGATCACCTTTAAAATGGTCAAAAATTCAATTTCAAGGTTTTGATGTCAGTAAATAGTGCATTTTATTCTGAGTAAAAAGGTACAAATGTTTTTCAGAGGCGATAATTATTGACGAAGATATAAAGTAAAACGCAATCGTCATTCTTTGTTTTTGAATGGAGAGTGAAAACTTTATGTGCATTTAATTCACAACAATGATTTTAAAAGTTGCGAGCACGATTTCTCCAAAAATAATTTAGATAGAACCTCAATTTTTTTCAAACTTATTAATGTTGCAACAATGAACAAAATGAACTAGAATCTTTTAATTTGATCAATAAATTAAAAAAATAATTAACTGTAATTAAATTAAAACACATTTTGAATGCGCTTTTCGATGAATTGCAGTTAATTATTTTTTTAGATTATTGACCAAATTAAAAGGTTCTAGTTCATTTTGTTCATTGTTGCAACATTAATAAGTTTGAAAAAAATTGAGGTTCTATCTAAATTATTTTTGGAGATATCGTGCGCGCAAGTTTGAAAATCATTGTTGTGAATTAAATGCATTTAAAGTTTTCACTCTCCATTCAAAAACAAAGAATGACGATTGCGTTTTACTTTATATCTTCGTCAATAATTATCGCCTCTGAAAAACATTGGTACCTTTTCACTCAGAATAAAATGCACTAATTACTGACATCAAAACCTTGAAATTGAATTTTTGACCATTTTAAAGGTGATCTGTCCCCTTAACTGTGAAGTTATTTTATATTTAACATTTCTCAGACGAGAAATAATATGTATTCCTTCACGCCAAGTTTTCAATGCTAATCTCATACTAAATGTGAAAAATGTATACTTTTTACTATTCGTTAAAAACTGCAGTCAATTTTCGGTCTCACATAGAAATAAAAATACATTTGAATATTGTAGTGACAAAATAGCAAGAATTATGATATCCTACTTAAAGTAAAACTTGAGCAGTATGAGAATAATAAAAAACTAAAACGGGCCATTAAAAGAAGGATATCAAATTATTTGCAAAAAATGAAAAATCACTACGAATTCTCAGTGAATAAAACGAAACAAGGATTGATAAATTTAAGTTTCTGTTTATGTTATTTAGTATTTAAGAACAGCATTCTTCATTCTTTCCGTATTTAATCCCTGTTCTTGTAGAAATAAAATGCATTAATTAATAAAAGGTAATTAAGCAGACAAAGGTGGGTATAAAAAGCTTAGAATGACTCCATTTGTTGCGATTCTGTAAATGCATGTGACATGAGAAAGATAGCCATTACAAAGGTTATAGTTAAAATAGAGAATGAAAGAAAAAACATGAAAAATAATAAAAGTTGAAAGAAAAAAATGCCTTATACTAGGCCACGAAATTTCCGTTCGCCAGCTCGCCAATGACGAGTAAATATTTAAGGTTGGCGAGTAAGTTTCGTCTTTTGAAATGTTGTGCTTCAAATCAAACTGTTTATGCACAGAATATCGTGCCTCAATCTAGCGACAGGCGGAAGTGTTTTAAAATCAAGCGACGGCATTTATCTTCCAAAAGAATAAAAAATGCGGCGTCACCCACTTCCATTTCTCTCCTGCGGAGGGACGAACTTCCCCCGTCTGCATTTGTTCCCACGCTTTCCCACCGTGCAAGCGCCAAGGCTGCTTTTTTCGCTTCCAAGGCTGGATCTGAACGCTCTTTACTCCTGAGCGAAGTGAATCAGGTTTCGTCACCTAAGCTCAGCTGCTATAAACACTGTAAAAATTATTCGCTTTGTCCCGAATATTCAACATTAAAAAAATTTTCATATATTTCATGAATGTAAAATATTCTGGATTTAACAGACAGCTCCTTCTAACAATGGTCAATCTAAATTCAGTTTGTCATAAATAGGTCTTTTCTGGGCAGGTGTGGTGGCCGACGTTACTGTCTGGATGAATGTAAAATAGTGGCGAGCAAAAATTTTAGTCTGGCTAGTACCTTTTTAACTGAAATTTCATGCCCTGCATATACATAGAATATGAAAAACATTCCAAAATTTCAAGAATATTGTAAGGAAACATCATTTTAATACAGTGAAAGAAGATATCTTATATTGGCCTTCAATCGTTAAGATACAACCAGTTTTTTACCACTTACCATTAAAACAATGAAAATATCTATAAGAGAATATAGTTTATTCGAATGATCATAAATAACATCAATAAAATAATATAAAACACTTATAAAACATTTTTTTTTAAGAATTGGTCACTTATATGGTAATCGAAATTAAAGTGCAAAAATTCCACTTTTGTAAATTTGTGGAATTTTCTTATGCTTGTTCACCTTCAATTGTTAGATATTGTTAGCCATGTTTCAACGATATATTTTGCCTATTCTATGAATTAGAGGGCAATTGTATGGATGGAAATGTGGCTACCCAAAACGGGTGCTGCTAGACGTGTTAATGTGCCTATTAGTGTAGTCCAGCGACTCTAGGGTCAATTTAAGTTTTTAAAAGTCACTATGAAGAAGACCTTTTCTAGGCCACCCACATGTTACAACGACAATGCATGATCATTTTTCTATTTCTTTCTGCCCGAAGTTTGAGAAATACTCCTGTGGTTGAGCTCATTTCAAATCATCGTACCGCTGCAGTAAAGACAATATCTGCTACTATGGTGTGCAGAAGATATCACAATCAAGCACTCTATGCAAGATTGCCCGTTGTGTGTTACTCTCTTAATAGCCGACACATATATGCCCGATTACATTAGAAAAGTGAATACATAGCCTGGATTAGACAGCAAAGGGCTTCTGTACTCTTCACAGACGAGTACCGGTGTGCTTTGGAAAGTGATTCAAGTCGTGGGCTGATTTTTGAGAGAGCAAGGTACCACTATAACATTGTTGAAAGATACAGTTATAGAGGTGGTAGAATCATGTTTTCGGCTGTCCTGGGTGGTCACAGGAGGTGGCTGCCTTAAGTTCTCCTCCGAGGTCATTAAACGTGTCATGTAGAAAATCTCACAGTTGTGCAATAGCGGGACGGAACCATCCTTCTGTAGTCAAACCATATGCCGGTGCTATTGATGAGGAAATTCGCATAATGGATGACAATGTCCGAACTCACTCAGCTAAGCTTGTTGATAAAAATCTTGAAGATCAAGGTTTGGAGCGAATAGAATGGCAAGATTAATCACCGGACCTTAATCCGACAGAGCATCTTTGTGACTAACTCGACAGTCAGGTGGCTGCCTTATGTTTTCCTCTGAGGTCATTAAATGAGCTAGCTAGAACAAGCGTTGCTCCATGTATTGGCGTTGCCTGCCATTCCAATCTTTGATAACTTAAGTGACGGAATGGAAAGTCTATGCCGCAAATGTATTACAAATTGGGCGGACAATTTCCTTATTAAGACCCTTTTTTTTACAAAAATCGGTGATTTAAAAAAAAATCAAATTCTGTTTTTTCAATGTAACTATTTATTTGTAAATCATACTTGATGCTAAAATTATGCAGAATTAAATAAATAACTGTTTAAAGCACAATTTTTAGATAATTTAACTTTTTATGTTCATTTGTTTCCAATTAGACACAAAAGACTCATTGTACCTTATTTTTCGGAGGCATTTTAAAAATGCACACAGTCCAAAACTAGAACGTTAACAACCATAGGTTTCCACCTATGGTTGTTACTTCATAAAAACAGTTGTGTGCTTCATAAAAACTTTCCCTTCATGAATATAAACTGCAGGTACGGCAAAATTTGCAAAGGAATGACAAACCTCCTCATTTTGCCTTCACTGTGAAAATGCTCAATTTTCTGGAAGAAGATAGCAATTTTTTAAAATACATCATTTTCACATAGGAAGCAAAAATGAACAGTGTTGAAAACACGCAATCAATGTTGGAAAGCACATGGGCCGAGACAGATTATTGACTAGATGTGCTCCGTGCCACGAAAGTTGCACATATTGAAATTTATTGACTATACTAAAAAAAACTCTAATATCTCAGGTAACACATACGTGAATTTCTGGTTTCTATCTTGTATATATTTTGTTTTATATATATATTTTTTCAAATATGTCAAGGTTTTTTGTTACACCTATATTAGCTGTGATTGTGTAGTAGCTACAGTGAGGAATATACAGTGTATATTCCACTACAGTGTTTACAGTAGTATACAGTAAGGAATTAACTCAAATTAGCGGATTTGGAATAAATATCGCCTAACGATGATGAAACTCCTTCGCGATATCTACGACACATATAATTATAGAGTGGAGTTATATTTTGAGCATGGAAGGATAACTTTTTGCCAGGCTGTGAGCGTTGGGTAAGACGTTAATTTTCCCACTTCAATAAAGAAGTTTTAAGATTCACTCAGTCTATTTGGTTATTTAGCTTTTAGTGAGGATTTTGTTTTTCTAGTAAAGATGGTTGTTTCAGATTCATTGCAAAATTAAGAGCAGGACTTGCCGTTTAACGCTTGGAAAGTAGTTGTATTACGTGTAATAGTGAAACGGGTTATCTCACTACTCTTTATACCTTTTTAAGTGTTCTAAAAAACGGTTGTTATTTTTAACGTGTCTTCATGTCGTCGTTTCAAGCGAACAGCCAAAACAGCGTTGGCACATATGACGCCCGAAGAGATTTTGAATACAGGACGTTGGGCATTTTCCTTCGTGCTTATTTTAGCGGTGTATAGAATGGGAATGAATTTGTTTTACTCTTCGAATATATAACAATGTCTTTGACAAAAATAAATACGTCTTGTAAAATGTTCATTGAAAGGGAATGCCTTCCTACAACTTGAGTATATGGGTAAATTGTTTGTCACGGAGCAAGCTAAACATTATGAACAAACAGTTACTGAGTTAAAAAGGCACTTCCATCTGTAACGTGACAATAGTAGTTTAGGAAAATAATTCTATTCTAATCAGCAGACTATATTTTAGAAAGCGTCTAAATTTTTCTTTCGTATATAAAAGCTCAAACATAACCTGGGATTAGATTTTAATTTTGATCAATTTCTCGATATTAATCCGTATGGTGATAATCTGGTTTAAATGTGTGCACATAATATGTCTGTGGAATTTTACGAATTATTACTCTAATCTAAGAATTGATCACTGGGTAGTCGAGTCTTTTTATTAACGAGATTTGTTCTCAAAAGTATGGAAATCCATGTAAGATATTAACAAAAGTTACAGCGCAGTCAGGCAGAGAAGTCGAAGCGATAAACGGTTTTGAATTGTGTTGGATATTGATAATAGATCAGATTTATTTTAACTAAAAAATATGCAAGCTGCCGAACTAAAAAAACTAACATTAAGAACAAAGAATTCCTTAAAAGTATGCCCATTAAACAAATAAAAACACTTAATTAGTATTGTCCTCTCTTTTGAGATTATTCATATGAATCATATTTGCGATTTAGATAACTGACGAATGACAAATTGTATAATGGTAAAATAAAGTGAGTAATTTTAAAATTTGTAATAAAGCTCACTTCATAATACGCGCCTTTTATGATTTATCGGATGTCTTGTTTCGAGCATAGTTCTATTGACATATATTTCAGCTAATAATGCATATTAATTTTAATTAAATAATCACCCAAGTTACCGACCTTAAAGAAATTGCGTTCAGAACAAGGAATTAATTTATATTATCCCCGATAAACTAATAAAAACGCCTTATTAGAAATATCCTATCTTTTCAGTCTACTCATGCATGCATGACAGATATGCATCAACTACATGTTATTTAATTGAAAAATCATAAAAAGGATATTGATGAATTAAAGTTACTATAATTTTTTAATTTCGTAACAAAGCAGATTTAATAATACGCACTTCTTATACTTTATCGGATGTCATGTTTAAAGCCTAAATTCTGCTGACAAGTAATCTAATTAAACAAACTTATATTTAATTATGAAATTTATTGTTTATTATGGGCGCTACCGAGATCTTCCAGAAAAGAGCGATAAGAAAATAATTCTCTAAAAATATCTCCAATAAACGAAAATAAAACTTTATTTGAAACATCCCGTCTTCAAATATTTCTCAGGTGCGTCAATTATATTTGCGATTTAGCTAATTAAAAATCATAAAAATAATAAAAATGAATTAGTCAGTGATTTATAATTTGTAATAAAGCTAACATTATAATTTGTACATTTTATGTTTTATCGGATGTTATGTTTCGAGACTGGTAATGCTTACAAACGAGTCAACACTTCTATTTCCTTTATAGAACACAAAACTGAACATCCCAAAATTGTTAACATTTGTACAAACAACATTCACCGAACAAATATTATTACTCAGATTTTATTTTGACGTAATTGGATAAAATATACATTTAATTTTTATTTTTCCTATACTTTTTATAGAAATTTTTAAAATCTTGAAAATAAAAATTAATCTATATTTTTTAGATCTAATAAATTGCCTTATTATTGAAAACTTCAATTACTTAGTATCTCAATAATTCATTCACATAATTTACAAAACTGTTGTGTAGAAATGGTAATCAATCAGTAGGTTCTAGACACAATAATCATTCCTTGTCTTTGAAGATTTGCCACCCTTAGAAGAAAAATGATGTATTCGCCTTAACACCTTAATTATGTTATAGTTAAACACAATTTACAAACAACTAGCATGCTGTTTAGATTTTAAGACCAGAGAATTAGCCTCAGTGCTAGAATATACATACTGTGACAGAAATGCTATTTGCAGCTGAGACAATGTAATATATACATTTTATGACAGATTTTATTTGACATATTACAATTTTCCATTTATTGTATACATGGTACTGTATATTTCTATCATTGCTGCAAGACAAATAATATATGTACTTAATGAATTAATTTTGGTATAGCTAGACGCAATTGGTAAACTATCAACATGCTGTTTTGAGTTTAAGGTTACATAGAATTTGCTTTTAGGGGAGAATACGCAAACTGAGTTTGAAATGCTAGTTTCAGGTGATAAAATTATAATATACGCAATTTATGATTTCAAAAACGTCAATTTTCATCTCATTGTATTATGCGATTTATTGTCTTTGTGAGATCTGTCATTATTACTGGATGGAAAATGAAGCATTTGAATAACAAATTAGTTACATATAGTGACAAATAGTTCTCAAATTTTCAGAGTACTATTTAGAATTTGTCTGGGGGCAAATGTACACAATGAAAGTGAAATGCTGGTTACTAATGAAAACTTATAATATATAACTACTTGAAACAGGATGTGCTTCACTGTATTTGCATTTGATCCTTTGATTTTTTTGAGGGAAGAATCAAATTGTATTGTACTTTTAGAAACGATTCAAAATATTAATATTACTAAATGTTAACTTTTTAAGTACGAAATGATACATACAATGTAAGCAAACTGTTTTATTAATAAAAATACACGTTTTTAATAATTTCATTCCTCAAAAGCCTTTCCTTTTTAAGCTTTAGCTTCTAATTTTGAATCTAGTAGAATAGTTATTTCCTTTTGACGAACGCATACAAAAATATTTAAATTTTATGAACTAAAGCAAAGGCTTAGTAAACATTTATTGTTACTTATATATATATTTATTCAATTGATCCGTGTATCCAGTTTACTTTTGACGTTGAAGTTCAACAACATCTAGCTTTTCTAGATGTTCTAGTAATTCGTAATGATTGTGAATTTTTGACAACAGTTTACCGTAAAACTTTTGCAGTAAGTTTACCCCCTCATTATAGATCCAATCATCCTCCACATAAACAAGTTGGAAATTGTACGTCAAACGTTACAAACGAGGTGCGTTCGTACGCACGTTTTAGAATTAAATTCATGATATCCCGTGCATAGAACGGGTTAAACAGCTAGTTAAGTATATATTTTATGACACTGTTCATACAAATATCTTAACTAGTTATATAAATATTCAGATATATATGTATCAGCTAGTTATATAAATATTCAGATCTTGATGATTTTTAATTCTGTGAAATGAATTATATCGTCTGCAGATTAATTTCTGTCATAAAATAAGTATCTCGGTCGCTTGACGATTCGGATGACGTCGCTGAACTTCGGAAGCTCCTATAACAAAAAAGCACCGATTTAAAAAAAAAAAAATTCAAATTTCTTAATAAATATTTTTATTAATATCTCCTAAAGTTTTGATTCGATTTTAATAAAATTTGAAATGTCTCGACAAAATTCTGCAAAGATAATATATTTTAAATTGCAAACCATTTGGTTGGGTAGTTTTTGCGTTGTTATATGCGGACAGACAGACAGACGGACAGACAGACAGACGGACGGACCAAACGACGACTATAGGAGCTACGTATTTATATAATTACGAACGCACCTAAAAATTAGCAGCTTTCAATGCACTTCTTTTCCGTGCACGTAAATTTTTTTCAAATTCTGAGTTGCTTAATTATGAAATTAACTATATGAAAGCAGTCGCCATCGATCGTGGATTTAACTTGAATATAATTAACCTCTTTTTATGTAAACTTCCAACAATCACTGATTCTGTTCCAGCTAATAAAGAATTTAAAAATGTTATTCTCTTACCTTATTTTCATAAAATCAGTTCACAATTTTTTTAGTTTCAAAGTTGTTTTCTCTCCAACCAATAAAGTTTCTATCTCCAGTCTTAAAGATCCAGTTGATGAATATAATACCTGGGGCATTTACAGATTTTTTTGTGAATACGGCCTCTCTAACAATAGGCAGACGAAGCGTGCTCTTACAATTAGGTTGTAAGAACACCAAAATTATATTAAAAATCAGGAGTGTGAGAAATCTACAATAGCTAAACATTGTTGGGATTCCAACCACAGGTTTAATTATTCAGAAGCTAAAATTATCCAAAAATGTATTTCAGTTATAGATCACGACATTTACGAGGCTTACTTTATTCACAAACATAGTTCATCCTTGGTGAATGATATGACCAGCACCCCTTTTCTCTCGCACATGTGGAGGAATCCTGCGCAGTGACTCATTTTTTCAGTTATTTCCGGTTAATTACGTCATTTCTTTGGAATATATAAAATCTTGCTTTAGCATTTTCATTCAAGCCAGTACTCGGGGCTATAACCGAGGGTTTTCTTTAAACCCATTTTTATCCTTTTTTTCGCACTGAGGAAGGGGATCGAGGAATCCTTGAAACGGCCGTATGCGGTTTTTTGTGCCATTTTTTTATATTTGTACGTTACAATGATGTTATTCGTTTTGGTTTATGAATTGAAATTTGCAGAAAGTATTTGATCTATACTTGCTAATCCATTTACTTTTTAGTGCGCGTATGAAAGGTTTTAACCGTCAACTTTCAAAAATATTTAGAATGTTTTCATTCTTTTTGTTTAAATTTAACTATTGTAAATAGGTGACGATTGTTATTTGTCCCTGTTCTATTTAGTTACATTGTATCCTTTCACCTTTAATTCTCGTAACGCATTTTTTATAAGAGGTAACGTGAATATGAAATAAGTTTTTCACTTTTTGAATATTTTTTGTGGAATAAGGTAGAACTTTTTACCGTTAAATAAATCATTATTATTTTGAAAGCTTAAGAGGTTAATTCACTTCTTTCCGTATTCTTTAAGTTATTAATTGGCGTCCACATTATCTGTAGAAAGCTGAGGTGTTAAAATAACATATGTTTGAACGCTTTACGTCACATTTTAGGCGCCCGCGACAGGACGAGATTAGCTATATCAGTTACATCTACGGTTGTGAATGAAGCTGAGATTAGTGTTTTGTGGAAACTACATTTACTTGGAATAAATTATCCAATTAAAAACAATTAAAAATGGAAATTGATCGTAAGGTAAAAGAAAAATTTTGCAGAGAATAAAAATGAATAAATCGTTATGAAACTTCTTTGCCATGATCGGACGTGACAGATACATTTTCTGATGCCCCAAGTACTATGAGAACGCATCTTGTATCATCTTGTGTATGACATGGATATTTTGACCATTCCTCCATTTATCCTACATTTACCATGGCCTCAATTTCTTCGTAAGGCACATCCATCAAAAGAGGTGGTTAAAAACGTCCAACACATTGCCAGCCGATAAGTTCACAATAATACTTTGCTTTGAAGTGTATTTATTGCACTTGAAAGATTCTTACTTCTGGTGATCTTGAATTTTCATTTCTAGCACAAAATAGTTTTCGTATAGTTAAAAAGCAGATAGGCTCTGTGTTATCTGAGAGCATTGATAATAAAAAATTTTCAGGATGACAAAAGAAACTATCTAGTTGAACAACAGCGTCTACAAACTTGGGTTCCAAATATCTAGAAAAGGTTATAAGTTTCCAAATATACCACTGTCCTTCTGTTATGGAGGGCTTGTTTTAATATGGAACCATATAGGTCCATACTTTCATAATATATGTTGTAAGAATAATGAGATTCTCAGATGGATTTTCTGTGACCAACTACAATCTTAACGTTCTCCATGCAGTCGTTAGCCATCTTGAGTAAACAACTGGAAAAGCGTTTTGAAATGCCAAGTCAGAACCATTTTCACCACCAGATATTTCTACGCAAATATCATATAAATATTGCTGATCATTGCTGAGAACCATTCTATCTATTTTATCTGGTATATTCTCCACATTTATTGAAGAAAAGAAGGTTTCACGGGTTTTGATTGCTGTACCAATTGGCCCACAAAAGGCTTTAGTACCAATTGTTGCACATGTAAAGAATGTAGTAAATGTCGTAAAAGCCTTTAGCTTCTCCTGTTGCAAATGTAACGTGTCCAATAACTAATATGCAGAGAGTCAGGTTCCTTTACAAGAGTATAATGTTCCTCCTTTGTGATCTTTGTGTAGTACATAGTGCTCTTCATGACTGGCCCTTTTATTTTGTTCTTTCCCATCGGAAAATAATTCGGTTAAAGTAGACAGAGACACGGCTAAATTGCTCGTCTCTGCAACTAAATGTTGAACCTTTGTACGCTATCGACGAATTTTGTTGCGATCTACTAAATTCGAAGTCTCTTTTTTGTGTACAATTTCAATATGTTGTAAAACAGCACTGGCAAATTGAATCACATGTTCTATACAAAATTTCGTATATAGTAGTATAGTATAACAATATAATTTTATTACATTTAATATAAACGATAAACGATTTGTCATCCCCTGGATCTAATAATTACGCTATATAAAAGATTATTTAACTCTTATTTTTACTTATTTTGAGTTCAAAATTTGCATAAAAATCGATTTTCGGCAAATATTTAAGTGTCTTGGGGCACCTGGAAGACATTTGTCGAAGTTAAAAATGTTTTGCGTGTGTTATAGTATGCTTAAAAGACAACTTTCGCGTCCCGCGCTAAAAGTAATTCAAGAAATAAATAAAGATTGAAAAAACAAAAAATATATAAATTTCACAAAACTTTCAATTTTTAATTATTTTTGGGGCGCTTGAGGCACCGAAATATATGACTGGATTTCAATTAAAAAAACAAGTAAAATAATATGCATAAAAACAACTTTTGTACCCCGCGGCAAAAGTAATTAATAAAAATATAAATAATCATAAAATTTTCATTTTATAACTATTTTTGGGGCGCTTGGGGCACCGAAAGAAATGAATGGATTTCAATAAAAAGACAGATGTAAACTAATATGCATAAAAGGAAACTTTTGTACCCCGCGCCGATTGGATTATCCAAATTTCGATTTTTCGATCCACCCTAATCCAGTGGCTGTAAAGCAAAACAACTGGTATCTCTCAAATAGTGGGAGGGTGTATGTTGTGTAGAGATCCTGAAAAATATCATAAATATATAAATTTATATACATTCACGTGTCAAAATATAGACGAAGAAGAAATTGAAAAAGAAATATTGAAGTCTACGCAATTACTGGTAAATGTTCATAAAAGTCCAAAGAAAATCTGGTACTACCGGTATTTTTCCTGTTAGGAAAAAATCGTACGCCTTGCTGTTGTATACTTCGTTTCAAACATAATTCTTTTAATCTAAAAGAACAAATTACAGAAGAAATGGCGTAATGAATTTAAGAAAAGAGAAACAAAGATAATTTGCATGATACAAAAGGAATATTTTACTATCAAAGCAACGAGAGATTAAAACTCTTGAGACGTTTAAAAATCAACAAGAAATAATACGTGTAAAGACTAAAATTATGTATAGACAAGACAATATGGATTTCCTCACACCTATGGTTGTTACTTCAAATCATGCAGTTATCAAAAGATTAAATTTACATTTTCAGCTCAAAAATTGTCCTGCAGGTCCTCAGATTCTTTTACATTTTCTCAGTGAAACATATTGGATTCTGAATGGAAGAAAAACTTTAACCACTGTTTTCTCCAAATGTACCAGCTGTAAAAGGTTTAATTCTAATAATTTGAAATCTTTTCCTGTTTCTCTACCAGAAAATTGAGTAACAGATGCAGCATAAATAACAGAACATCTTCCTATGAGTGATGCAAATGTTTTTAAAGCCATCAAAAAAGCGTCTGTAGATGCTGAAGTCTCAAGCTCAAAATGTATAGTTCTGTAGATAGCGCATGAAAATATGATAACATAATTATTTTGATTATTTCTAAAAAATAGAGGGCCAGCCATATGAATGTCGATAACTTGAACTACTACATTGGTCCTAACTGTATTGGTGCAGCTAATATTTTGAAAAGATCGAACTGGATTGAACTGGTTTATCGTCTGAGTGCGGAATTCTCTTCTTTTCAATTGAATATGTATATATATTTTTCTTTATCAGCAGTAGTTTTCCTTATCTCCATACTCAGTTGTTCATACTTTTTGGAACACACTGTTTCATGGGACTGCATCCCAAGCTTGTCTCAGGGTGCGCATCAGTAAATGTCAGGTTTTTAAAAGTTTTCTCGAAATTTTTTTCAACGTCCGGTTTTCGACGGATTTACACGAGATTCCGAAAAACATGTTTTTACAAAATGTCTATCTTTCCCATAGTCCATCTGTCCGTCTGTCCGTCCTCATTTTATCATCGAAAAGTGTATGAAGTTATACTTCAAATTGAACCCTTTTTATATGAGTTTGGCTAGGGCCAGCAGGTTCCACTTGAATTTCGGAACATTTGGACGAAAGGGGGGCTGTGATCGCGATTTTTGTTCCATTTTCACTATTGTGTCTTCGAAAAGTGTATGAAGTTATGCATATAATTGAATAATTATTTTTTTATATGTGTCTGACTAGTGCCTGCAGGTCCCAGTTGAATTTGGGGATACTGCGCCTAGAGAGGGAGCTCTGATAGACATTTAAAGATTTCAATTTAAAAAAAAATACAAAAAAGTAGAAATCCTAAAAACTTTTTGCGTTAAATGTTCGGCTTTGATCCAAGGATTCAAGAGCATTTTTTGTTTTGCCGCTATCTTAAATAAAATGGCTCAGATATAGCAGTTTGAAATTATATGGTGGCTGAAATTTTGAAACAATACAGCAGGATTCTGCCATTAATGGGTTTAATTTATGTGTTTTAGTGAACATGGTTTTGCTAAATTTTCTTTCATTGTTGAACCATCGTTTCATCACTTACATGCGTAACACTATATGTTTATATTCGCCAACGTCAAATTTTTGCCAATCTTGGCGACAATTGGTGAAATACCGCTAAATTTGGCGGCAAAAATACGTTGTCATATATGAAGCTAACTTGGCTATGTCTGACAAATTTGGCGATATTCTCATTCAAATTCCATATTGACGAAAACTGGGAATGACTCATGAATGATATCAGGTTCCGCGCATTTTAGCTTCGTGTATTTTCGGTAGAATTATCTAAAATCTCAAAACCAAGCAATAGGGAGGCTATCTTTTCTTGCCGGTACAGCCCAGAAGGACTTTTCATAGTTTAGTATAATACATCGGCTGCTCACATCCAGGTAAACCGACGATTCGCAGGAAGCTGACGTACAACAGAATGACGAAAAATATTGATTTTTTTTGGCGGTGTGATAGCGAATTTTGAAGCATTAAGAAGTATGAGATAGAAGAAATTTTTTGGATTGGCATATAAGACTAGTTTTAAGTTGTAATTTTCCAATTTAATGCCTTGGAATTTCCTGCATTCCTCATGCTTTTTTTCTCTATTTTGAGGGAGTAATATATCATATATAAGTGATACATTGTCTCTCCCTGCCGCAGGCATCTTAACTCAATTATCTATTTAATTAATTATTCAGTTTCATCATCTAATTTATTTATTTTATTTAACCATCCATTCACATTTTATGATTTACCTAATTTTAATTTACCTAATACTTTATTGATTTACCTAATTTACATTTTAACGCACGTTTCTCTTTTTAGACACAAATTGCATTATAATAAACTATAATAAAATTTATAATAATAAATTATAAGAAATTATAAATAAATACGCGCAATTTCATATCTTCTCTATTTCTCCCATTTCTTGACGCAAGGCCAATGGGCACCGTTCGCATAATTGTCGTTCCTTGCATATACGATGTCTGCATGTGTGCGCACCTTTTCACTTTGGCGTAGATACTTTCCGCTTCCACATATCACTGCACGGTTTTAGAGATTCAGCGTTTCCCTAGGTACGGTAACTGCTCGATTCTTCCACACCCAGTCTAATAGAAATCACCGTAGCAGTTGCTCATCTTCTTAGCGGCGCGGGTTTACCCGGCCCCGCGCGGTAACCGTGCATACTGACACTGACACAGTTTTGATGGCAAGTCCTATTAAATTAATTAACATAAACTTTCTTCATCTAATTTTAAATCAGGTACTACAGAAATGCGAGAGAGTCATATATCAGAACGGACCCCAACTTTTAACATCAAGGGGTAAGTAATAAAATGATGTTACCTTTCTCTGCCACTATTCGTTTCTTCTTGTGATTATTTAAATTATAGGTAGGACTATTAGTATTATTAATAATTGACAAGACGCAGAACCAGAAGTACTCGCTATCCGAACATTAACTAATTAATTAATTATTCGCGGACTTTTCTTATCACGAACTCTAATTATTAGCTTAGCAATAATTAGCTTAGCAATAAATAAACTCTAAGCAAAATGCATCTTAACAACCAAGTACTTAGCAGATTATGGCCTTATTTAAAACGCAACACTGTTAAAGAGACAAATATTTCTTAATTTAGGAAAATATAACATATCCATGGACGAAAGTATATAAGTAATCTCTCCCCAGTTATCCATGATTTCTAAAAGCGATCTTTATCTTTATAAACCTCTATATTTTCGTGATTTGAAAGAGCATTTATAAAAACAATGTTTATTTTGCTATAATTTTCGAAAACATTTTCTAGTAGCTTCTATAGAATATTAATCAATTTTCTTAACCCTGAATATAGTTTTCTCAGATGCTATCAATTTTAAAGTAAACATGCCTTACAGACAATCATGGTAAATTAACATGATTAACATTAAAATTAATATTATTTTGTTACTTTTGCACGTATAAATTCAATTACGCAGCTAAAATGTTTATTTGAGAATAAAAACATTCCAGAAACCAGTTTTGAAGAAACTGTTTAAACCTGTGTTTAGGGCTGAGACAACTGATTAATCTAATAGATAAAAATGAAAATTTGTCTGTCTGTTTGGAAGCCAGAATCGTGCAATGTTACGTATAGGTGTATCAAAACATGGCCGAGGCAACTAAAGTAATCCGGAATAGAAATTATGTATAGTTAATTTTTAATTAATAAAACACCAAATATTTAACACCCTTTTCTTATCACGTTTAAGCATTTTCTGGTTAACAGTTGTAAACAATTAAAAATCCACAGTAAAATTCTTTCTACAATAATTAATTTTCTGTTGAAAGATGTCCACGGGAAAGATGAAAATGAAATAAAAAGTTTCAACAGTTGAAATAAAGATTAATATGACGTCATATTTGTAATAGATCAGAAATTTTGGAACATTTTTCAATAATACAAAGTGGATGAGTATGTGTAAGTACAGAAAGCAAGTCAATATAACGTCATTAGAGAATTAAAAATAAAATTCATATAACGTCATATTGAAAGTTTAACGGAGTTTTTCAAATGTTTGATAATCCTACAAAGAGAGTATCAATATGCATAATAAAGAAAGCAAGTAGATATGACGCAGGCAGGTGAATATAACGTCATATGGGTTAGAAGAACGTATCGAATCATGATAAAAATACGATTAACTAAATATTGAGATATTTTAACATTTTGAAGTTCTCTGTATAACATGTTTAATTTTTTAAATTCATTTTCTACACAAAGATTCTTAAAATCCCTGACAATGCCGGGTATTTCAGCAAGTACACTATAAAATCTACTTAGAAATGTTTCTAAAATCAGTGGCAGCAAATTAAACTTCTTTTTTATAAATGCTTCTTTAAATCTCAAAAAAGTATTAGTTTCTGTGATTTCTACAGATAAGAAACGTTTTTCTGAATCGTAGGTTTCTTGGAGGAGGTTAATATATTTTTTCCTTCTAGGTTTTATTATATTTTCGTAGATTAAGAAACATTTATGTTTTTTGACAGTGTGGGCTGAGAAATTTCCACCATTCATATGTGAACAACACTGAGCTAAACATTTTTTTTTATTCTGAATGCAGATAACAGTACATATACTGCGTCACTAATGGCAACACTTCTGATGATGTCATCACATTTCCTTATAAACATAGTTAATAACATTAAAATTTTGCTAAAAATCTTCATTATCGTTAAATTTAGGAACGAAAATTAAGTTTCAGCCTGTAATGATTTGTGATGATTGAATGTATTTGATGGAATAAAAAGAATTGAAATCGTGGTTTCCTATATAAAAAATGTTTGTTTTGACTACATTGTCTCCACTGAAAGCCTATTCCAAGATTTTAATTTCAGTTTCATGCCGAAAAATTTTAACACATTCAAAATACCGAATTGTACAATATCAATATTTCAGTCTGACTTTTGTTATATATTAGTATTGGATGAACATAACGGGGTACCAATTCGTCGTTTTGATGGTACTCTCACGTCATCAAGTTTCAGTATAATGTTTTAACACGTTAAGGATATCGATTAGTACAACACAAGTATTTTTGTCTGCCTTGTGATATCGTGGTGGGATATGATACGAACAGTTGAATGTGTAGATTGTAAGATAACTTTCATAACGTTCAGTTTCGAAATGAAATTGGTGTGAAATTAAAACTTAAACAACGTGTTTTGAAAATATTTTGTCTTTTTACTAATATCCTGGTAGTTCCATCCGGTATCTTTAAAGTGTTTGAACTAGAAATTCCTAGTAATCCTGAAAAGTGCTTCCAATGTTAAATCCGACAGTGTTACCTTGTATACGAGGTAACACTGATTTGCTGTTTCAATTAGGAAAAAGGATGCTGCAGATAAAGAATTGCATCCATATGCAATGGAAACTATTTATAGTACATATCCCATAAAAGAATGGTTCCACGTTTATACGGACGGCACCAGACTCTCTTTGGAAGAGAATGTAGGTGCTGGAATCTACTCGGAATTCTTCGCATTTTATGCATCCCTGGGAAATAACACAACGCCGTTCGATGGAGAGGTGCAGTCTATCTGTATTGCCACACAACAGCTAATTATACAAGAAAAATATTTCATAAAAGCGGATTCAATCTCTGCTATTCAAACAATAACTTCCTTTAAGATCCCCGACTCAAGAAGAAATGAGGACAACAGGAAAATTTTAAACAACTAAAACAGTGTGGAAGGGAAGTGGAACTACAATGGATCCTGGCCCATTGTTAAATACACGGGAATGAATCGGCTGACAAACTATCCAAAAAAGGAACTAAAATAGTACAAACAACAAATAACTAAATACCTTTCAATTCAATATCAAGGATTATAGAGAGAAAAATGAATTTTCACTTTGAAAGGAGAAAACTAAATGAAATCGAAATGAAGAATGGAAAAATGCAATACCTTATGCCCCTATAGCACCAAGAACACGTGTTGTCTTATTTAGAGTTGCCCCGGGACACGACTGTCTATCTAATTACCTTTTCAGATTTGGTATTCTTGAAAGTCCAAATTTCCCTATTTCTTGAGAGGATGTAATCTTGAATACGCAGCATTTACCACTGTGCCCCGCACTATCAAGTAACAGTATATCTGGTAGATATTGGAAGACCAGGGAACTAATGAGGACTTCAGAACATCAGCCTATTTGTTTGTATTCCCTATTTACAGATGACGTTTTGTTTTCTCTAAAGTCTCTATGTGTCATTCTTGTTTCGTTTATTGTTCTGTTTATTGTTCAATTATTTTGGTGGCATATAATAGTGTATAGATGTTTGTCTAAGAGCTATTGCTTTGAAATGGAAAAAAAAAATGTTTTAAGTGTTAAAATTTCCGACCGTAATTTGATGATGTTATAGTATCATCAAAATGCTGCATTGGATCCACGTTCTGCTCATTTCGTACCAAGATATCACGAGGCAAACTGAAATACTTGTATTGCACTAATCGGTATCTTTAATGCGTTAATATTTATGCCGTAACTTGATGGCGTGATATTACCGCAAAAAATGGAGAATTTGCGCTTCGCTGTATCCATCTCGTACCAAGGTATGACGACGCAGACTGAAATATTTGTATCGTACTAATCCATATCTTGAATGAGTTAAAATTTCAGGCTGTAACTCGATGACGTGATAATACCGCAAAAATGGGGAATTTCCGCCTCGCTCTATTTATCTCGTACCAAGATATGGCGAGGCAGACAAAAATATTTGTATCGTACTAATAAGTATCTTTAATGTGTTAAAATTGCAGGCCGCAACTCTATGACGTGATACTGCCGTCAAAATGAATAATTGGCGCCGTCCGTTCTACTCGCGATTTACCAAGACATGCCAGATAATTTATTTTTTCACGTACTGTTATTAAACTTTTCCTTTATCATTAGTTCATCTTGAATGTCGATGGCGTAGTAGTAAATAGGGCAGTGCAATGTAAAATATTATGTTTATTGTAACTCAATTGTACTACATGACGTCTTTTTCTGCCATAAAGTTTAGTCTGTCTGGTGGTCCTACCAGGATCGGCCCAAGCAGACCAAAATATTTTTAATACAATTTTTAAGCTTTAATTTTGCACCAATTTCTTCTCGTAATTCGATGACGTGATATTACCGCCAAAATGACGAGTTGACGCCCTCTGCTGCTTATATCGTATCAAGATATGACGAGGCAACTATTATTATTATTAAATGGGAGTAGTTCTGTTAATTATTATGTAAAATTATTTAAAAAATTATTTTTTTAATATCTTTAACTCTGAAATATACGGGTATTCGGACAGCCGAATATTCCGTATACTGTTTATCTGTGCGCCGAATTTTCGGTAAACGGCCAAAATCGCTGTTCGATGCATCCCTAATCGCAAACTTCTAAACAGCTGTAATATTCAGTTTTACGTCATTTATGAATTTTATTATGTCGTTTACAATTCAACTAAAAACTAAAGATCAAAAAATGAATTTCTTAATGCACAGTCAAAGTGTGTACAGTGAACCTGTGAAAACGGAATCTTATATTACGGAATTCTGTCTTTAACGGTAAGATATCATTGTTCTGAAGGAACAAGCACCATACAATTTGGGAGCAGGTCTTCCGGTGTCGTATTAGCGGTATTTCAAGTATACACTTTTGTGACATTATTCGTTGTATATTGAATTTGTATTTAAAAAAATCCATTTATAAGAGATATAGCGAACTTCTATTTAAAAAAGTTTAATTTCCTTAAAATTTGCTTTTATGCTTTTTGAAATATATGTAATGAAAATAAAAATAACTTATGTTTTTAAAAACATGTTTTTATACGGATTTTTAATAAAGAAAGACCTGAAGACTCTTTTGTAATACTGAGCTATTTCTAAATATGAATAATTAAAACTCTTGTCAAAAATGTTAATGTACTATGCAAAAATAGTGCAACCATTATAAAAACCTTTTGACGTAAAACTTCTTTTTATAATTTTCAGAAACAACCGCAATTTTATTAGAACATTTCCCCGCAAAACAAATTTGTCATTAAAATTCATTTCCTTAATTAAAAGTTCTAAAAGACAAATATAAAAACTAAAAGAATATTCCTGTTAAATTATTCAAAGTATGCCTGGCCACGTTTTTAGTTATGATTCAACAAAATTAGGAAATATACGAAAGAAAAGGAATAATCTTTAACAACAAGGAGAGTTTAATAATGTTTGTTCTTAAAAATTTAATTTTATAAAGTTACGTATCAAAAAATAAATTATATGTTAATTTGTTTTCGAAAAATTAACTCATAAATGTTCCTTAGAATTTATTCTACATAATTATACTCAATCCGCTTTCAATTCGATAACTAAATATGATATTATTTTGCATTTATTTACTATTTACTTACATATTTCTTAATTTCTAATAAATTGAATTTGAACTAAATTTGGATTACCAATTTTCCTTTGCAAATTTAGTAAAATTAATTAAAGAAAATCATTTAAATATAATATACAATACAATTAATATTTTTAAAAATTCAATCCTTTTTCGACATTTTCTAATGGACTACCGTCAACTGTAACAACAGTTTCATGATGTTGGAGAAGTTTGATTAATTTTTTAAATAGATTTGCACACAATTTTCTGAACTAGACAGAGGTGCCAAGCTCTCACTAATCTTCCGTAATATGTGTGTTAATTTTAATTTTTTTAAAGAAATGAAATTAAATATATTCCACGTAGAAATTTTAAATTAAATAAATAAAGATTCATCAAATAAATTTTCTGGTTCGAAACACTGTTAAACTAGATTAAATTAATCCACGTATTAATGAAGATAAGTGGAAGCTTGGTGTCTTTGACTAGAAGTTGCGTCATTTCAATTTCTCTACTACCAAAATCACTTCTTAAATTGTTTTCAGAATATTTTGAACTGTTTTATTATTTGTACTAGAATTTTCCAAAATAATACAAGACTTGGCGTTTGTCGATTTATTTACAATCTTAGGTTTGGTATCACTGCTAAAATCATGTATAACATTTCCTTTTAATATACTAAAATAATAAAGAGAAAAAATAATTCTCGTAGATCGATGGACACAAAATTACTATTAAAACACAATATATTTGCGATTGTAATAAAATCCTTTATTGAATTTTCTTTTAATTTGAAGAGTTTGTTTTAAATTTTAACACTATCTATTTGAAAAGAGAATCGGCCAAATCTTTGGTATTTTTTTTTCATTCGCTGTCAATCTATATATATATATATATATATATATATATATATATATATCATCATCATCATCAACAGTTTTCAATCCACTGATGGATATAGGTCTCCCCCAGACTTTCCATTGTTTCCTGTCTAGTGCTTTAGTCATCAAATTAACACCGGCTACTTTTCTGATTTCTTCCCTCCATCTTACTTGAGGACGTTTACTTGGTCGTTTTACATCTCTGGGATACCACTGTAGGGTGTTTGTGCTCCATCTATTGTTTTGTCTTCTTGCAATGTGACCAGCCCATTTCCATTTTAGCCGTTTATTTCTCTCAATGATGTCAAAAACTTTCGTCTGACTTCTTATCCAAGTTATTCTTTTTCTGTCTCGTTTGGTTATGCCAAGCATACATCTTTCCATACTTCGCTGTGTTGTTTGTAATCTTTGTACCATCCGTTTTGTTAGCGTCCATGTTTCTGCTCCATATGTTAGTGCAGGCAAAATACGTTGGTTAAACACCTTTCTTTTCAAACAAAGAGGCATGTTACTCTTCAGAATAATATTGTTCTTCCCAAAAGCATTCCACCCATTTCTTATTCTTCTAATGATTACATTCATGGTACAGTTGTCCGATGACATTTCTTGTCCAAGGTACACATAACTTTGCACTTCTTTAATCTTAGTGTTGTTGTAGATGATTTTCTTTTTTGATGCAAATGAATTGAATATCACCTTAGTCTTTTCCAAATTTATTTTTAATCCATGCTAGCTTCTGCCAAATCTTTTAGCATATTTTTCAATTCTTCAGGGCTATAACTGAAAATTAAATGCATCATCTTTCAATAAAACGTTAAAAAAAAAATCTATCATATTTGCCAAAATTTGTCGTTTAAACGTAATGATATTACTCAGCGTGTGAATGTTATGAGCTTTCTTAAAAGAGTAATATACCGAATGGAATATAAAAATACAGACAAAGAAAAAAATATATTAAAAAAGTCTCAAACATAGACAGATCACAAGTATTTTTTTTTAAATATATTGTAATTTCACTAGTTGATTTTCTTTCAATTTATCCCTGTAAAAAAGTATAATTCGAAGACAACTTAAAAATCATAATGTAGTATACTCTACGCGTATGTTAGAAACATATTGAAATGTCGTGTGAATAGGCACTTTTCTAAGATAATTAAAGCTTACACAGAAACAAAAGTCCTTCCGGCCTGTACCGGGAGGAACAGGTAGCTTTCATAGTTCATGTTTTTAAAAATTCAATTCATTTTACTCAAACACTTGAAGCTAAAATGCTTGGAAACCGATTATAGAAGATTCAATTCCGGTTTTCATTAAAACTGAATTTGAATGCAAATTTCAGCATGAGAGTTACAGTATAACACAAATCAGATTGTTTCAAAATGTCAGCCACCCTTGAAATTCCAACTGCCATATCTCAACCATTTTTTAAGATAAAAACAAAAAAAAATATGTTCTGGAATCCTTGTATCACGATCTAACATTTAACGAAAACAACTTTTTCAATTTATAATTTTTTAAACATATTTTTAAATTTATTAAAAAATAAAAAATAATAAACTTGCCACCATTTTGAAACAAGATGGCGCATGAAGCTCTCCAACAAACTCGGTCGAAACTTTGGTATGTTCTGTACACGATCAGTCACATTCATATCGGTTCATAAATACGAGAATTACAGAATAGCAAATATCAGATTGTTTCAAAATCTCAGCCACCTTAGAATTTCAAACTGCCATATCTCAGCAATTTCTTAAGATATCGCCAAAACAACAAATGTTCCAGAATCCTTGTAATACGTTCTAACACTTAAAAGAAACAAATTTTACAATTTACAATTTTTTCTTTACATCACTTTGAATTTTTAAAAATTTAAAATTTTTAACTGTCCGTCATTTTGAAACAAGATGGCGGATGAAGCTGGCCAACAAACTCGGTCGAGACCTTGGTATGTTCTATACACATACTCAGTCATATCCGAATCGGTTCATAAATAAGAGAGTTACAGCATGACATACGTCAGATATATATATATATATATATATATATATATATATATATATATATATTTATTTATAAGTCAACACGGGAGGTGGTTTGGGGGTCTGGGGATCATGATCGGTGAAAATATACCAAAATTTTTGAGAACAGCTTTCCTCCGAACGGCTTCAATGGTTAGCTTTTTGTAATGAAAGCTATCTAACAGACAAGAAAATGGATAAGTAGACTAAGACACATTTTTTGTATCCTCATGTAAATTGTAATGGGCACTTGAGTCATTTCCAACAAAGAAAAATTGTCAAACCTTTTTAAATATTATACATGTGCAATCTGCCAAAAAAAGTGAACACCGTATACATTTTCATCTCCAAACTGTGACCAAATTAAACTGATCCGAAATTATGTAGGCTTTATGGATTTGTTTAATTTATGTTAAAAAAATAACTTTGGAGTCGTTTTCCTACTGAAATTGTACCAAACTCTGGAACTTTCAGTATGAACATCTGACATCATATTTGGCTTTTTCAGACGACTTTACTCTAAAATACTACATGAGAAGTCCCTTGATCAAGTAGTTTAGATATTATAAAGATTTAAAGTTTGGAGCTCCTAATGTTAAATTCATTTGCAGTCGTTGCAAAACAGAGTGCAATGCGGGTAGTAATTTAAATATAACTGAAAACTATTTTATTAAGAAGTAATTTTGGACTCGTATATTTTAATCTTCTAGAAATATGTTTATGTTAAAAATGCATAGGTTACAAATTTAACACGTTCAATGCTGGGTTAAAAATTACAGGAATTTTATTTTATTTAGAAAGTTCGAATTTATATCAGAAAATATACTACCAATATTTATTTTATTTAATTACAGACATTTCATGATTACATAAAATAAAAGCTCTTCTTTCGAAATTTCCGGTACGAATCCGTAATTTTAGATTGAAAACCCACGAGTATACTTGTGGTAGGCAGCAAATGGGTTAATATATTTTTTTGCAAATTTCAGAAAAATATTTATTTTAGAATTTTTTTTTTCTTCTACAAAAAAAAAAGATATATAATAAACTTTTTTTTTTTTTTTTTTACATAAATTGATTTTTAGAAGCTTTATATATGCCGTATAAATATATTTGTGACCAATAATGTTAACGATAAAATGTAGGTCACGAATAGTAAAATATACCACACCATAAAAATTAGAAAATCCACAGTTCTAACTGTCAGTTTTTTAAGTATTCGCTGTTATTTATTTTTATATTTTTGATACAAGACGGGATATCGTATTTATTCAGATTTTAAAATATACAAAAATCCTATGTTTAACCGTGTCAAACTAAAATGTCTTATTTTGAATATTTTAATAAACATTTACAAGAAAATGTTTCTTTGGCATTTCAGAAAACATAAAGAAATTAAATGGAATGCGGAATCGATGAATAATACCTTGAAACTTATACTATACAGAGAGATCCTTTTTCAGTGAAAATAAATAAATTCGAGCATTTATACTGTTATACCAAAGTCCTTTTGTGTTTGCTTCAAAAATGCAATCTTTTAAATGCGGTTGTTTTTTATCGGCTAATTTTAGTTAAAAATACATATAATAATAAGAAACTTATTATATCCTTTCTTTGTAAGTAATTTTTTAATAAATAGTTTTAATCAATTTACTATACGTTGAAAGGGCTTGTATAGTTAATTCTAGGTTGTTATTATTTTTTTTTTTAACGAAACTTTCTTTTAACTTTTAATGTATTTATTTGGTTATCGTTTCAAAACTGCTTTAATTTTTTTTCAATTATACGGTAAATTTGGGTGAGATGCCGTATTGGACAAGATACCGTGTCACATGGTTTTCCTAAGCACAGGCGCTGTAGGGAAACGTCACTCAGTCGTGTGGAAGAAGCTTCCCTACTGATAATTTAATTCCAGTTTGAGTTGTTTTATTTAAATAGTGATTTTCTATTATTATTTCGTCTTAACACCTTTGGTAAGTGTCCAAAATGCTTTTTCTTTATTTACCTATATAAGTCATAGTCAGAGAAATAAATCTGATGTTTTAGGAGAGTATTGGTGTCTGCCCTTTCTGCAAAACGTAAATGGTGGCCAGTTAACTCTTCTTCTGTTTAGTAGGAAGATCGGAGTCTTCTCCAATACTTTGGGTGAGTAGACGAAAATCTTTAGGGTGAAGGTGCCTTTTTTTGCCATTATCTGTTGTTTTTTCATTGTTTTAAATTACTTTTGGATATTCACTACGGTGACAACGATTTTAATCAGATGATTTAAATCAGTGATTAAATCGTTATTTAAATCAACTGTTTTTCTAATCATTGAGTAAAATCAAAAATTTTGTAAATGTTTAAAATGACAAAAAAAGTATTAAGAATGTGCAACCGCACAAAATGGGATTGTGTCTTTTGAAGCAAAGGAAATATTCCCATTTATTCCAACAGCTATTCCAAGTCGAGCTTTCGTTGGGTCACATGAACAGCATGAATCACATCCCCAGTTTTTCAAAGAGACATCCACTTCAAAACGGTCGAACAAACTCTCAAGACTCGCTAAGCAGCCTATTTAAGATTTTCTCCAAATATCCACATCACTAAAATCACACAAAAAGTTGACTGGCCTAATAATCAACTTGCTATTAAGTGATAAAGAAGATCTAGTGCAATTGCCGAAAATAATACACAGTCTTTTCCAGCAAAATTTCTGCAATAAACTTCACCTGTTCCAGTTTGTGAAAAGAGAAAGCATAGTAAAAGAAGGCAAGAAGATCACGTATTTACATCATCAGAAGTTATTTAAGAAAAGTAAGTAAAATGGCAAAAAAAAAAAAAGCTTATGAAAGGGAAAAAATTTGAGAATGGAAACAAGAACTAGACCTGCAAAAACGACACCAAAGCAGAGAGAAGATAGCAGCTGAGAATTGCAAGATGTCTCAAAACTTTCTAAAAATGAAGTGTTATAAAATAAGTTAAAAGCTGGAAAGCGAGAATCTGCAACAGACGTTGATATGGATGATGATGAAATTCCCCACAATGATGCAGAAAATGAAGATTTTTTAAAGTAAAAGAGAATGATTGTTTAGAGTGTCTAGGAAAGTATAATAAAACCTCGGAGAAATGGGACTGGATCAAGTGCATTCAGTGCAACTGTTGGTTACATGAACGTTGCTCAAAGTTCCTAGACGAATGTGCAGTTTGCGGCAGAACTGAGATATTGCTGAAAAAAGAGGAACGCATGAAAAACTTTAGCTAAATGTTGGATTCTCAGTTTTTCTCAGTGGCTTTGCCATATTGCAGTTTGTTATAAAGTTTTAAAAAATAGCATACTTAAGTGCCATAATACTTTTAAATGTTAAGTAGAAAAAAATCTTTTTTTTTTCAAATATCTAATTGTTTTCTATTAAATTGCCAATGTTTGTAATTTTCGAATATTAAGTAAGTAACAACTTTAGTTTGTCTAAATATTAAAGTTACTTTTTTCGTTCTATCATGTGTTGCAATGCTTCACAAAAATTATTGTTTACATTGAAAATCCAGAAGGCATCGTACCCCAGATTGGGGTAAGATGTCGAAATGCAAACATTTACAAAAGCAAAATTTTTTATGCTTTCTATGACTTTTTTAAAATGAAATACATTTTAAAATGATACATAAATGTATGAACTTTAACAAGAAATTAATGAATAGCAAATACAAACAAAAGACGATTTTATAAAAAAAATTAAATCAGAAACTTTTCAGAAAATCAGATTTTATCTGACTTTCAACAAAGGAGGGTAACCTACACATATCGTTTAAAGATTTTTTGTTGTTGTGTCTACAGTCGGCCAATAAGCAAAGATAATACCCACCACACATTTTAATCAACTAATTGTCCCAGAAAAAACGTGCATTCCTTTGGAAATTATGTCTTCTTCCAAGTTACGTTACAAAAATGAGCAAAGGAAGTTGTCTTCATAATGAAATGTTCCTAAAATCAAAATTTTTTAATAGGAACACCAAATTTTGATATCCTATTTGAATTTTTCGGTACATGTTACCGCATGATACAAAACAGGAAGTCATTCGGTCAAATAGTTTAGTAATTATGAACGTTTAAAGTTTTGAATTCTAAAGTAAAATCCAATTGTACTCGTTGCAAAACAAACTGCAATGCGGGTACAGGTTAAACATAACTCAAAAACTACCTGGCAATATGAACTGTAATTTTGGAATCGCATATATAGAACTTGTAGAAATCTATTTGTGTTTTTAAAAAATACACCCCATAATTCCAATTTTTCCGAAAAGTATTTTTTAAATTATTTTTTCTTTTCAAAATAAATATTCGAAAGATTTATAAATTTTAACCTAGAATCCAAAAAATCAGCTCTTCCTGCCAATAAAACTTGAGTTATATTAAAATCTAACCACATTGCAATTTTGTCTTCCAACGATTACAAATGAATTTAACGTTAGGATTTTCAAACATTAACCCTTCATAAATTCTAAACTACTTGACCGAATGACTTCTCGTTTGGTATCCTGTGTTAATATTTACTAAAACAAAAACCGATGTGTTAGATAACAAGATAATAGATAAAAACAGTTAGATATTTGTAGTGAAAATGTTAGAGTTTGGTGTAATTTCAGAATGAGGACGACCGTCTAAGCTTATTTCTGTAGCCTAAAATTATAGAAGTCATAGTTTCGAATCGAAAGGATATTTTCGTTTTTTCATGGGACAATTTTATGATAAAAATGTGTGTGTTTTTTCAACTGTTCACAGAAAAAATAAAATATACATTCAAGCGAATTGTGTACGAGGAGCGAATTGTGAAGTAGGAGTAGCTGGAAGTTTGAAAAAAAAAACTGTGCTTTTACACACTGCATACAATAAAACAACAATAGAAAATAAAATGTATTCATTAAACGGGAAGAGAGCGAAAAAAATTTTACGTTTTGCCAAAAAAAGGTTAATATTAGACGGATATTATTGATCATCTAGTTTTAACTCGTCTTAAAATTTCAAGTGAAATACCTAAAACATTTGTGAAACAATAGTAAAAATAAATACATCTAACGTTAAGATAAAATAAGATTCATTTATCTGTTATTTTATATTTTTAAAATAACACCCTTAGAATTAACTATGGAACTACTTTCGATATAGTATAGAAAATTGTTTAAAACTATTTATTAAAAAAAAATGTTTTCAAAGAAAGGATTGAATGGTTTTCATAAATAGAACTTTTTAAAGTAAAATATGCAAATGAAAAACAACCGCATTTAAAAGATTGCCTTCTTGGAGTAAATCCAAAAGCATTTTTGGAAACTGCATAAATGCTCGAAATTATTTACGTTCACTGAGAAAATAACTTTCTGTATAGAATATGTTTAATGATATTATTCATTGTTTCCGCATTCAATTTAATTTTTGTATATATTTGGAAATGCCAATGAATGCTTTTCTGGAAAATGTTCAATGTTTATTAAAATATACAAAATAAGACTGTTTAGTTTAACTCTGTGAAACATAACATTTTTGTATATTTTAAAATGTGAATAAAAACAATAACACTACATTCTTGTGTTGAAAATATGAAAATATATAACAACAAAAAGTTTGAGAAAAAGTTTGAGAAACGAGAGCTTGAATAATGGAATGTTTTATTTTTATGGTATGGTATTTTTATATTCTTTAAATAAATGTTTTCCTGAACATAATTGTGTTAAAAATACATCGCTTGCTCAACGTCACATCTTACCCTCTTTAGCTGAGAAATGCGTTCTAATTTTGGAAAATGGTGAAATACATGTTCAAAGAATTGAAGAGGAACTTCGACTTCCTAAGCATGTTGTGGTTATGTGTCACGAGAGCATCTGGAGGATTAAACTTTGACATATTTTGAAATAGAAAGGAGGTTCTTGGGATATAACCTAACAATAACAATTTAATAAAAAAAAAGTATCTTACAATGCTTCTTAAAAAATATGAATAAATAAAATTTTAATTTTAGAAAAAAAATTAACCTAGTACAAAAATAAAATATGCTCGAATTGAGTACGTTTCACTTATATAGTACTTGTATGTTAATTCGTTCCCGACTGTCTTAAATGTGGCTATAGATATATTATTACAGGCTTCCGTTATTTTCTGCTTCAACTGTTAAATGAAATTGGGTGACGCCTCGTAAACTATCGCATTCAAGTATCCCTACAAGCAAAAAATGCTAGGTGTCACATCTAGAAAACGGGTACCATTCAGAACGTTCATTTTTGCTAAAATTCTAACTAATACTCCTAAGAGATACCAATACCCAATTCAAATCTTAGAACTGTATGCAAAATTTTTAGGAGATAATATCATCAGTCATCTTTTTCTGACCGAATGTTTAAGTGTCAATCCTTATACTGCAATGCTACACAACGCAATCTATTAAATGATCACATAAGTTTAAAATTCTTTTAAGTGCTTTTAAGATCTGTTTCTTTTTAAAAGGAAAAATCTTTTTACAACGCGTTGATTGCCCCGTTCATTATAGTAAAGATGTCAGAGACAATCTTAAATACTGAAATGGCCACAGTCGGTCGACCATGAACATCGCAGTCTGAAGGAAATATCACCGAAATACGAACTATGTTACAGAGAAGCTCTGAAAAATTCATCAGTGCGTTTTTTATAGAAAGAGGATTAACGCGCATTACTAATCACGTTCTTTTACAGTTATTTGCTATTATGTGCTCAGTATGCAATTTATGATTGGTATTGATTTATCAGACAACACCCTGTACTTTTTTGGCAATTTCTAGCACAATTCGAAGTGTTTATGATTTCCGTTTGTCTGTCTGTCACCTGGTTGTCCGTACTCCAACTCTCGTAAATATACTCGGATTGCTATGAAATTGTTATGTGTTATTGAGGTTTAATATAGAATGCTCCATATTGAAAATGAAGTACATAACATTTGTAATTCATTTATAGGGGAACACAAAAGAATTTCGTTACATTATCGTATATGAGGAAACATTTTTACATTGCGTTTTATTGATGGTACGATATTTCAAACATAATGAGATTAACATGCATCACTGACATGGAGTACAATATGCTTTCTAGGAGTATAGAATAAGTAGAATTTATACTTCGTGTACAAGGACGCACAAAAGAATTCCATTAAATTTTTATTTATGTTGGGGAAATCGTTTGTGGCGCATGTTAATGATCTCATGGTGCTTCAAGCATAATGAAATCACTTAAGTGCATTACAACATGTTTTTTATAGATCATGGAGTACCATTTATAGAAAAAATTTCAAATTCGGAGTTGTTTAATAGTGAAATTCATTATATTAAAGCAGTCGCCATAGATCGTGGATTTAGCTTGAATGTCATTAACCGTATTTTATCTAAACCTTCGACAATCACTGATTCTGTTCCAGCAAATAAAGAATTTAAAAATGTTATTGTCTTACCTTATTTTTCCAAAATCAGTACACAAATTTCTCGTATTCTAAATAGGTTTACTTTCAAAATTGTTTTCTCTCCAATCAATAAAATTTCTTTCTCCAATCTTGAAGATCCAATTGACGACCTTAATACCTGGGGCATTTATAGAATGTTTTGTGCGTGCGGCCTCTCTTACATTTTGCAGACAAAGCGTGCTCTTAGAATTAGACTGAAAAAAACACTAAAATTATGTTAGAAAGCAGGAATGTGAGAAATCTACAATAGCTAAACATTGTTGGAATTCCAAACACCAGTTTAATTATCCAGAGGCTAAAATTATCCAAAAATGTAATTCAGTTATGGATCTAGACTTTTATGAAGATTACTTTATTCATAAAAATAATTCTTCCTTAGTGAATGATATGACCAGCACCCCTTTTCTCTCGCACACGTGGAGAGATTCTGTGCAGTGACTCATTTTTTCAGATAGTTCCGGTTAATTACGTCATTTCTTTGAGCTATATAATCTCAATCAGCTATATAAACAATGAGAACTACTATGATAAACTCAAATGGCCTTTTCAATCAAGCCAGTACTCGGGACTATAACCAAGGGGTTCGTTAAACCCATTTTAATCCTTTTTTCCGCACTGAGGAAGGGGGGATCCAAGAATCCTCGAAACGACAGTGTGTGATTTTTTGTGCCATTTTTTCATATTTGTGCGTTATAACGTTGTTAAAGGTTTTAGTTTAGGAATTACCATTTATCGTTTCTTTACAGGGACACCCAAAAGAATTCGGTTACAGAACTCAATAAAATCGATAATTTCTGGAAGTGTTTTTACCGTATTCATTTTAAAACTTATCTAATGTTGAGTGTATTAGGTGGTATATATAAATTCTATAAATATCTTACAGGGATGCACGAAGCAATTTGCACACATTATGGGATATTAACAGTAATTTCTGAAAATGGATTTTTACCGCGTTATGTGTTTTTTAAGTTGCTTATTTAGATATTTCATTCCATTGTATGAAAGAATTGAATTTCTGAATAATATTCTGTTAGCGTTGGAAAGTGTTTCATAATCTATGCCGGGTGCATAATTTTACATACTTGTTTAGCTTCATTATTTTCTGTAATAATTTTTAATAATATTTTTAAAATATTTATGAATCCTGCAGAGGGAAATAACGATAATTTTATATTCATTTAAGGAAAAAAAATCTTTTTGATTATTATCTGATCGAAAAGACACTTTTTTCTAATATCTAAAAATTTAAATTTAGGTATTATCTGTAATTTGAATTCTCACGTAATAATGCGTGGACTATAATTTTGGCACAATGCTATTAATAACACTAAAATAAGCAGTGTTGGTTATTGGGCATACATGGGATCATTTATCACACACAAAGCTTATACAACTGCGTTGAAAATGGAACCTAACACTCAACGAACAAGCCCATTGATTCGGAATTTGAACTCGAGACCTCTTACGAAGTAGACAGCTTCCAAACCACTAGACTAGAGCAATCGATAATGATGATGATGTTATAACTAAATCGACCTAACCAGTAGAAAGTCAAGTGAAAATAATAATAAAAGCATGAATCTAGTAGAGACTTGTCTCTAATAAATGTAAACCTTCTCACCGCCGTGATCTGATATATCCGTTCACTATATGTTGTAAGTTTTACTGCAATATTAGCATTATTTAAATTAATATAATTTTACAAATATAAGGTAGTTTTAAAACATTAAGAAATGATTAATACTCTCAAGTATTATGTTCATATAAATAATTAACTTTTTACATCATGTTTGAAATACCATGTTTTTTTAGCATTTAAAAAAATCAGATTAAACAATATTACAATTTTGCTCTTTTGCTCGGCGGTCAGGGGGTTATTAGGAAATACGAAAACTTTATATTCCCTTTTATCTTACATTCTCCTATCTAACATTTCAGTTTAAAATATTATCAAACCAGGATTAAATTACTGGTTTATATGTTGAAATTGGCAATAAAATATTTGAATAGATGTAGGCTATTTTATACATAAAGTCTATACCAATACATTTAATGCAAATGAAATATATTAAAATATTAACTAGTCTCTAATAAAAGGTCTATTCAAAAAGTGACAAAATGACAAAAAAAAAAACGATATCAAAAACTCTAAATATGACAGTCGTAAAAAATTCAGAAACGAAAGTTACATATATTATATACACATACATATATTTAAACAACTAATACAGTTCACACTCATTGTAAACAAGCGCTTGAAACTTGGTTTTATTTTATCGACTAATATATTTTTAGAAGTCTAACTTGCTATATAGGTACGGTTTTTGGATTTTGTAGCACAAAGAGATAATTATATTAATGCAAATGTTTAAAGTACCGATCGAAAACTAATTTTTTATGTATGTATGAATTATTTCTGTGTGTATTCTTTTATGCATCTTTTTATTATTTGTGTATTTTTATGTATGATGTTTATAAATCAATCACTATGGTAACAATAGGTAAATCGAAAATCTATACAATTTAATGTAAACAAACAATATTTTAAAAACTTTATTCAATAGTGTTATTATTATTATGAATAGTAAAGATATTAAAAAAAGAATAAAAAACTCTTTATATTTTTGCAAAATAACACTTACTGTTATTATATATTTTATTTTGAATTGTGCTAAAATATTCTTCGAAAACTGACAATTCCGATCTGGTATTGTTGATAGTATGATGATTCGATATGTCTATTAAATAAGAAAAGTTGCAACATGTTTTCAATATCACCGTTTAACTAAATTTGCTGTTTAGAATAATTTGTTGTTGAGAAACATTGATATGTGCTTTTGTGATCAAGGGTCCAGTAAAGATTTTAAAATTTTAAATGTTTTAGTCTTCATAGACATTTTGGAAAATAAGTGTTAGTAAGAAAAACCTCAAAATCTAAGATTTTTCATCTAACCCGTCAAGAAATTATTCATCAATTAATTTATATAAATAACTAAACACGTATCTTTTTATACAATGGCTTGCATTATGCTGGAAAATTTGAAATGTCGTGCAAAAAATTATTTTTATCTATTGTTTCAGTATTTTTTATGTTTCTCAATAAAGTAAATAAGTTGCATTCCATTCTATTTTGCTTAGTGAACTTGAATATTTTACGTAATAGAAGTGAGAATATTTTAACAATTACCAAAACTCTTGATTTTTTAATCAGACAATTATTTTTTGCCAAGCGAAATAAGTTAAACCATATTTTTGATTATACGACATAATCAAAAGGTGGATGTATCCTCTCATATTTTATTCTCGTGATGCATTTTTTGTAATATGTAACGTGAATTAGAAATTGTTTACTACTGTTTTAAATATTTTTCATGGAATAAGGTAGAAATTTCTACTGCTGAATAAAATTATGAGTATTTTGAAAGCTTAAGAGGTTAATTGACTTCTTTCTGTATGCTTTAAGTTATTCATTGGCGTCCGCATTATCTTTTAGAAAGCTGAGGTGTTAAAATAACATCTTTTTGAACGCTTTAAATAACATTTTGGCGTCCGCGACAGGACAGCCAACAATAAACAATTTCTAATTCACGTTACATATTACAAAAAATGCATCACGAGAATAAAATATGAGAGGATAAAAAAGGAATAAATAAAACATGGACAATAGATTTAACATCCTCCCACCTTTTGATTATGTCGTATAATCAAAACTTCACATTAAATAAATACATTTAAATGAACATTATAAATCGAGTCTCTCTGGGATTTTTATCATTCTACCAGATCTAGTCTTTTTAACTTGTGATTCGTCCTTTGAAGGCTCAACCTTAGTTTCATTCAAAGTTGGTTTAGGAAAATTAATTTTGGTACAGTCACTCGATGACACTTCTAGAGGATAAATTCTTTGAACAGGCCGAAGTATCTGCGAATGAGACGTTTGTAGCTTTAAAAGCCGAACTTTTCCATCTTTACCAGGAATGAGCTCTGTAACAAGTCCTAATGGCCAGTTAATTCTTTTCTTGTTGTCTGCTCCCACCAAGACTATATCTCCTACAGCCACTGAACGTTGGAATCGTCTGCCGATCGGCCGTTGGATAAGTAGACCTAAATATTCTGATCTAAATCGATTTCTTAGATCCTTTTGCAGTTCTTGCCTATATTTAAGTCTCCTAGTGAGAGAGTTTTCCTCGATTGCATCAACGTCTGGTAAATCACACTCATGAATGTCTTTCAAAAACATGTCTGGAGATATGGGTTTGATAGATTCTTTCTCTGACATCTAAGTTAGTGGTCGAGAATTTATAATACTTTCACAATCAGCCAATACAGTTATCATCTCTTCATAGTTCAAACAGGCTTGTCCTAAGACTCTTTTTAATAGATCTTTCATCACTCTGATCAGTCTCTCCCACCATCCGCCCCACCATGCAGCAGTCGGTGGGTTGAATTTCCATTCAATTGAATTGGTTGCTCCATACTTCACTATGCGATTCCAATTCAATCTTTTCAAAAAATTAGCTGCACCAATAAAATTCGGACCATTGTCACAATATATAATAGAACATCTTCCTCTGCGTGATACAAATCTTCTTAAAGCCATCAAAAAAGCCTCTGTAGATGCTGAAGTAACAAGTTCAAAATGTACAGCTCTGTAGATAGCGCATGTAAATATGATAACCCAACTCTTTTGATTATTTTTAAGAAATAGAGGGCCAGCCATATCAAGACCGATAATTTGAAATACTGCTGCATCTTTTACTCGATTTTCTGGTAGAGAAACGGGAGAAGATTCCAAATTCTTAGAATTAAATCTTTTACAAATGGTGCATTTGGATAAAACAGAAGTCACAGTTCTTCTTCCATTCAGAATCCAGTATTTTTCTCTGAGCAAATTTAAAAGAATCTGAGGACCTGCATGACAATTTTTGAGGTGAAAATGTAAAATTAATCGTTTGGTAACTTCATGATTTGAAGGAACAACCATAGGTGTGAGGAAATCCATATTGTCTTGTCTATACATAATTTTAGTCTTTACACGTATTAATTCTTTTTGATCTTTAAACGTCTCAAGAGTTTTCAATCTTTCATCGCTTTCATGGGAAAAACATTCCTGTTGTATCATCCAAATTATCTTCGTTTCTGCTTTCTTAAATTCATGACTTGTCAATTCTCCTCTAATTTGTTCTTTTGGTTTAGAAGAATTATGTCTGAAACGTAGTATCCAACCAACAAGACGCACGATTTTTTCATAACTGGAAAAATACAGGTAGTACCAGGTTTTCTCTGGACTTTCATCAACATTAACCAGTAATTTTGTAGACTTCAATTTCTCTTTTTCAATTTCTTCTTCATTTACATTTTGACATGTGAAATTCATATATTTATAATATTCTTCAGGATATCGAAGCCAAGATGGACCCTCCCACCATTTGAGAGATACCAGCTTCTTTGCTTTACAGCCTCTAGATGGCAGATCTGCTGGATTCATTTCACAAGGTATATGTTTCCATAAAGCAGGGTCACTCAATTTTTTTATTTCTTGAACTCTGTTTCTAACAAACACAGACCAGTTCTCTTTTCTGGATATCCATGCAAGAACCGTCGTGGAATCGCTCCAAAAATATCTTTTCATATCTTCCCAGCCCAATGCGTCAATTACTGATTTAGCCAATCTGGCACCAATCAAAGCAGCTAAAAGTTCCATTCTAGGTATGGTTGCGCATTTTAAAGGACCTATGCGGGATTTCGAAGCAAGAAGGAATAATTCAACATGATCTTTACTTGCTATCCTCAAAAATATAACAGCAGCATACGCATATTGACTTGCATCACAAAATGTGTGAAGAGTACAATCTTTTACATTATCTGGGGTGAACTGAATATATCTTGGAATCTGAATTTCTTGTAAAATATTCAATTCTCGAAACCATTCAATAAACTTATATTTTAGATCACTTGCAATTTCTTCATCCCAGCTGATACCTTCTTTCCATGTTTTCTGCAACATCATCTTGGGACAAATCATAACAGGAGACGTAAAACCAATAGGATCAAAAACTTTATGTGCAACTGATAGCATGATTCGTTTAGTTATTTTTTCTAAATTTATATCTTTCGTCCAGCTTACATTAACCTTCAAAACGTCTAGAAATCGGTTCCATTGTAATCCTAGTACAGCAGTTTCTTCGCAATTTCCGCTATTTTTTCTTTCTTCTGTATGTTCCCATCCTCTCAAATCAAATCCACCTTTAACCATAAGACACTTAGAATCAGCAATAAACTTTTCTAATTCCTTTTGCGTATGGACACTAGCAACGACATTGTCAACATAAAAGCTTCTCAGCAATTGCTCTTTAAGATGCGGATCGTATCCTTCATCGTTTTTTATGTGATATTCGATGACGGAAGCAAGAAGAAACGGGGAACTTTTGACTCCAAACACGACTCTAGCATGCTGAAACATTTTAATATTTCTCTCTTCTGGATCGTTCCACCACAAGAAACGCAAAAAGTCCCGATCTTCTTTCCGTACAGCGATTTGTAAAAATGCTTTCTTGATATCAGCTACAACGCCAAATTTCTTTTCTCTAAAACGTAAGAGAATGTCAGGAATTAATTCAATGAGATTTGGTCCAGAATGTAAACATTGATTCAGAGATGGATGGTTCTGTATTCTAGCTGATGCGTCGAACACTGGACGAATGGGAGTTGTACTGCTTTCTTTTATTACTGGTCGATGAGGCAAATAGTTTCCGTAAAGATTCATTTCTGACTCGGGAATTTCCTCAATAATTTTATCATCAAGCCAGCCTAAAAGCACTTGTTCATATTTTTGATAAAGGTTATTGTTAAGCAACTTGTTTGTAACATTAATTAATCTTTTCTTGGCTAAACTGAAATTATCGGGTAAAGGTGGTATATCCTCCACCCATGGCAAAGAAATTTCGTAACGATTATCTTCATTCATATTTACTGTCTGTAAAAAATGCTCTTTTACCTGACGATCAATCTCCATTTTAGATTGTTTTACAATTGGATCATTTATTCCAAGTAAATCTAGTTTCCATAAATCGCTAATTTCTGCTTCATTCACGAACATAGATGTAACTGTTAAAGCTAAGTTTTCTTTAGATACGTTATCTTGAGGCACTTTTCCCATTAAGGTCCATCCTAAATGTGTTTCCAGAGCTACTAGTCCAGACGACAACATTTCTCTACGACCTGTCAGTAATTTTCCAATTACATCGGCTCCAATCAATACTTGAATAGATTCAGGAGTCTCACCAATATCCGTCAGAGTGATGCCTTTTCCCGATAATTCTTTGTACCAGGATCCTTTCTCTACAGGCATAACATTTTCGCAGATAATGTTTTGGTCCAAAACCTCAAAATTGCATTTAAAATTTTCTTTCAAATCGCTTAATCTTATCTTGTAGTAGTTATGATTATATTCCTTTGTTATGACTCCGCCAAAAAGGGAATGTGCGATTTTTTCTTCTCGAAGAGGTAAATACTTCATTTCTTCGGCTAAATGTTTTAAAATATACGATCTCTGTGAACCTGAGTCTAAAATCAGTCGAACAACTTTCTTTTTGTTATCTGAAGTGATTTTTGCTTTGAGTGTCTGAAGAAAGACCTTGGGATTTCTACTGACATTGGACATATTTACTTCATTTACTCTACTGACATTAGCCATATTTACTTCATTTCCAGACGATTTTTCTTCCCCTTTCCTTTCATTTAATTTGTTTTTATCGAGCATTTGACACATCACAGATGCATGTTTTTTATCACAAAAGAAACACTTCAGAATAGCTTTACATTGTTTCGTTGTGTGGCCTGACGCCAAACATAAAAAACAACACCTTTTGTCTTTCAATATATTCTGCTTCTCACTAAAACTCATCTTCCGTGCTGAGAAACATTCTGAACTCAGATGTCTTCCGTTACAAAAAACGCAATTTTTCCTTAAGTCTTGCTTTGAAGAAGTTGTTAATAGAGTAGCAGCAGTTGGTAAATGTTTAGAAACATCGGTGTAACCTTTCCTTTTTCTAAAGGTTCTATCATCATCTTTTTTCGCTAAGCCAAAACCTGCTACTGCCAAATTTATTCTTTCATCGCCTTCAACTTCACTTTTGATAAAATTCATTAAATTATCTAGGCGTTCTTTCGGATCGGAAATAGCAGAAGACGTATAGGTTCTGTTCCACGCTTTTAAAAATTCCGCAGTAAAACAAGATTCTACCATTGGATATAATATTGAGGCGCATTTATCTGTTGTGACTCCTAATGTCTCAAGAGCTCTTAAATACGATTCAAGTTTATCATACAAGGATGTAAGAGAAAACTTTTCTTTTGACTGTACTGATATTATTAATTTCAATAATTCTCTAACATATACTTCAACTAAAAGATCTTCCCGACCAAAACGAGCCTGAAGACTCTCTATAGCTTTGGCATAGTTAGCGCCAGTTGGCGGAAAACTATCTACAACTTCTCTCGCTCTAGATCCAGCTACTGTTGCTTGAATCAAATACTGGAATTTATTTTCGGGTACAATATTCTCATCCGTATGAATCTGTTCAAATTGACTCCAGAATGGTAGCCACTCTTTTAAATCTCCATCAAATTGACGAAATTCTAACCTAGGTAACGTAAATTTTCGTTTGGAATCATTAGTTTCATTAACAGTTGAAATGTACTCACCTTGAATTTGACCTTGTGACTGGATTTTTGCTAATTCCAATTGATGGTCTAATTCCAATTTTTTCAACTGTATTTCTTGATCCAACTTCTCTTTCTCCTTCTCCTTTTCTAATTGTAGCTTCTTTTCAATCTCTAACTTCTTCTCAGCATCTTTTTCTTTTCGTTCAGCAATGGCTGTTGATAAAATTTCTTGTACAAAATCAGGATCCTGTTTATATTCCTTACTATTCAAAATTATTTCTTTTAGGGTTCCAATAGTATAATCTTGCGGAATTGTTTCACCAAGTTCTTCTACTACAAACTTTAAATCGGCTTTTTTAAAACCTTTTACGGCTTCAAACATCTTGCTTCAATAAATCTAGTCCTGTCACGGACACGCCAAAATATTAATTAAAGCGTTCAAAAAGATGTTATTTTAACACCTCAGCTTTCTTAAGATAATGCGGACGCCAATTGATAACTTAAAGCATACAGAAAGAAGTCAATTAACCTCTTAAGCTTTCAAAATACTAATAATTTATTCAACGGTAAAAAATTTCCACCTTATTCCAAAAAAAATATTTAAAAACAGTAGTAAACAATTTCTAATTCACGTTACATATTACAAAAAATGCATCACGAGAATAAAATATGAGAGGATAAAAAAGGAAATAAATAAAACATGGACAATAGATTTAACACATATAGTTCATCAGATGATCAAACTTCATTCTACCATAGATCGTAAGTAAAATTTAAATGCGCAACTAAACTAATCCTTATACTCATCATTAATGATATTTGCACCCTTTCAAAATTCATTTTTCCGTTTTCTAGTGAACATACCTCACATTGCTTTCAGAAATCACGGCATTATTTTTGGTTCTGTAAGTGTTTTAACGGCGACTATATTGTTTTATTTGTCTACTTTTGAGGAATTATAGATTATTGTAGCACCAATATTTCTCTATTTATTTTTGTTGCTTTTGTTTAGCCTTGTGGCAAATAATAAATGAATTTAAGAAAATACTTCGGTAAACTAAGAATATAGACCTCAATGTTTTGGATAAAATGTATACGGAACTTTCAAGCTTGAAGTCTGATATCAACGAAGTTTTCCATAGTATGCTACTTTCTGAAATTGTCATTCAGCTTGGAATTACGTTTAATAATTCATATAAATTCCTTACTGATAAAAGATCGACCGAATTTCTATTAAGATACCACATTTGGATGACAATTATTATTTTCACTCGATTTTTTATAATTTGCGAATTTGCTTCATCCGCCTGGTAAGCAAGTTCAGAACTTAAACGATTCATGTACAATATCAAAGTTAAATGTAATGATGCATGGCAATATTTGTGTATTGTTGTTAAAACAAATGAAAATTTTGTTGAATTCAATTTTCTAGATAATTTGGACAATGATAAAAATCTCATATTACTTTCATCTGTAGCAAGCAAAGTAACTTATGGAATAATTACAGCAACTTTCAACGTTAATTCCAATATATGACGTTTAAACACATAAAAACAAAGGAAATTTGAAAGAACATATCACATGTTTATGTGTCAAGAAAACCAAATTGGAATATATCCATGTCTTATAGAGTATATATTTTGTATTCATCCGCTTTAAGTTCTCACGACTATATTTGAAATTTTATATACTTGCTTGCGTATTGAAGTATTTCGCTGGAGTTTTACAAAAAAAAGGCTGAGATTACCAAAATATTTTCATATTTATAAGACGGAATGAAGATTAAAAATAATAAATTATAAAAAAAGATATCTTTCATAGAACGAACTTGTAGATTGTGTAACAGAGAGTTTGTTTTTTCGGAAAATGTCATTTAAGATACAGTTTTTATTAGAATATTTTCATTCATCGATTATATACATGTTATCAAACTTCAGATGAAAATGCTATTTTATGCTGTTCTGTATACTGAACGAAAGATATATTTATTTCTAAAAGAAAAAAAAACAGCATTTAAGAATAATTTTTTATCAAGTGACCACAGTTATAAAATCGAACAGTATAATTTCACTTTTAGACACATTATTATGTTGAGCTAGCCTGTCAATATTTACAAAATAAATGTTTAATTTATCGAATTTAGTAGCAACCGGTATATTGAGAAATCTCGTGATTTTAATGATGATTTCACAGAAGCGATTACGTTATCTTGAAGCAACATAATTTTTAAGCTTTCATACCTCTAGTTGCAGTCGATTTTCAATCAAATAAAAATTATATGGAAACTATTGTAAAATTCTCTGCAGTTTCTTCAAATAAGCAATTTTTAGTGAAATGTTGAACCAATAATTTCCTTTTAATTTTAAATTTAATTGACATAAGAATCATTTAATAAACTTTGAGAGTCATCTTAAGGATGTAACATTATAAAGCCAATCAAACAGAGTTAATGGTCAAATCTCACGTAACAATTGAGGGGGTTAGAATGACAGTGGATTAAGTCAATATTTAGTAATCTGATAAATGAAAGGTTTTGTGAAACTTGTCGTATTTTCATTGCATTATGCAGTCCAGCTTGTTTTGACCTCTAGCGACTCCCTAAGTGAACTATTACTTATTTGACTTTGGTTACCTAAATTTTTCAAATTTTTGACTTACTTCACTGTCATTCTAACCCCTGCAACTGTAAATTATGTTTGATAACAATGCTTTTTGAATAACCGAAAGACATACATTGGTTGTTTTTGGATATTGCGGTTTTCTTTTACAGATGAAATCTGAACAGAACAGAACCTCCGTTTAAACTCAAATACGAAGGCCAACGATTAATCCAGTTTATCCGGAATTTGAACATATTTTTATAATTAGCCAGCACCCTAACTACTAAGCAGGTAAGCTACTAGCAACTATACAGGTCTTGAAAATAATAACGAACACTGCGTTTCTAATGAATAAAACAATATGAAAAAGAAAATCTTCAAATTGCTTTTGATTTTATTATCGCATATAAAAATTTCAATTTAATATATAATACTGGAATCAGCATTAAGGTATTGAAATACATTTAAATTGTTTTCTATATAAAATGTGTGTAAAAAAAATCAAAATATTATTAGTGGTTCATAAAATTTCTTTTCTTAAATTACAAGAAAAATTAACAAGTAGTTAAATAATGAAATGTCTTCAATTTAAGATTTCTAAATCTGACAGTTATAAAAAATTAAGATAACTTAAATATAAATAAATATTAATCACAAAATCTCTATAATAGCTTTAAACATATTTTCAATAATAAACAATAATAATTTTTTGCATTTATTTTTTCTGATTTCATTTGTAAATGGGGTGGTTAATACAATTTTAAAATCATTCTAGGGATTTAATTCAGGAAAGCTAATTTAATTCAACTAATGAGCAAATTTAACACCGTAACAAACATTTCATGCTATTTAAATGCAAAATAATGTTCCCTATTGTAGTTTAATTATTATACAATACAATTGATTTCCATCTACAATTACATGAACATTCACCTCCAGGCAGTTTCGTAACAATCAGTTTAGTTCGTCATAATGCGTTTATTTGCGTAAAATGCGTTTTATCCCCTCCATAGTATCCATCAATTATTTGAAAGATAATAAATTACTAATGGTATATATTACTCGTACTTCTGGAATTCTGTAAAGAATATTCATATAACACATATTACATATATTTCGACTTTTACTAATGTATTTAATAAGTTTTAAAAGGCTGTGGAGTTCAAAATCCGGAAACCTAATTATCTTGACTAATGTGCAAACTTTTAACGCTTTAGCAAATATCTTTCACCATGTAATTGTGAAAACATATTGCCTAAGATAGTTTTAATAACCAGTTGTTGTTTCCTGAAATTGTAATTCCATTAGAAAATTTGCATTTCAAGTAAATTTATAAGAGCCGTGTTAAGGCATTCGATTAAGGTAGAAATCTTTTCACAGCGTGAACTTTTGTGAAACGAATACAGAAATAATTGCCTACGGATAAGTTTCAAGATCATAATCACCTTCAGATTTATTGCTAAAATATATTTGAGAGGGCATTTACATTTTTTCCTCGTTTCACAATGTTTAATAAAACGTTTTAGAGTCTTTAGGGATTAAAGGCCCGAAAATCTTTTAAGTGTAACTCGTTAGAAAGTTTTAACGCATTAACGAAAACAATTCCCCATGTAAATGGAAAACAGTAGGGAAATACTAGTAAATTAATGGAAAGTTATGAATGATTTTGTTTAATATTTGTAGAGGATATTATTTCACCGGAAAATTTCTCTTATCTGCTTATAAGGAAGCATAAAAGTATTAATTTTAATTGTCGAATAAAATATAGCCCGCAGTGAAATAAATTACACGTTTAATGTACAATGTATTCTCTCTTATCATTGTAGAACAGATAATTAATATACCGTTGTTCCATAGGTAAAGTTTCAATATCAAAATTACTTCAAGCGTTGATCTCCATTCGTAGCATTACCACGAATCTTTGTCTTTGGTCGATTTTCTTATAAGCTTTTAGTTAGAATTCCATGATGCGTGGATAATATTATAGCAACGACACAAGTTTTGAAACAGTCTGTATTTCATTTTAATTTTACAGTAGTTTAATTTGTTTTATCCTTAATCTTTTGAAACGATTGTTATAATTTTTTTATTCATTAATGTGTTTTATATAATCATCTAGATGAGTATGCATCCGCACATAAAAAGGTGGTAGATTTATGAATACTATCAATTGTTAATTGGACTACACTTGCTGTCTCAAATACAAAAATATACCCTTAAAAGCAGAATGGTATTAATCACCTATAGTGTTATGAAAACTTATTGTTTAGTGTCCACAAAATTGCTGCTTTTAACACTTATGAATTCGGTTTCTCTGGCCGCCCTGATCGTACTCTAACTACCGTAATACAATCGGGTTGTCATATAAGTAATATATGTTCTTGAGGTTTAATATGGCATGTTCAGCATTGAAAATGGAGCGTGTAGTAGGGCGGGCCGAAAAAATCTTTTATTTATAAAAATTGATTCGCTATATCACGGAAAACTTGCCTCTAGGGTAGCTCAGTAAAATGCAAAAACAAGATAAATAAATTGTTACATTTGGTGACAGCGCATCGGCACTAAAATTTGAAAAAGTATACGATTTTTATCATTTTTCTAATAAATGAAAATAAATTAAATAAATTCTATAACAAAAAGATATTGACATATTTTAGTGTAACACCGAATAGGAAAAATAAATAAATGAAAAAATAAATAAATTTTACAATTTATTAGTAGCGTATTACGTTTAAAAAGACATTTTTAAAACAATTGACAAATTTCCATTGAAACCAAAACTTATTTTTCAGATTGTGTAAAAATTCAGTTTGTAAAGAAATGTAGTCCTTTACTTATCTTTTCTTTCTTTTGGTAGTTTGAAATAAGATTTCCTTGAAAAACTAGGCATTGGCGATTTTGAGATAAGTGTAGTTCTTATAAAATCATCTCAGGAATCGGAGACGACGGCTTTTTGTGATGCCTCGGTTAACCACCTTGTTTGGGAAAGTGTGCCAGGCTCACGAACAGATAAATCTTCAGGGCTGCTGCCTGATTTTGTAGAAGAGCTTATGTCTAGCATGTACTGTACATCTGATCTTTGCTTAAAATTTGCCTTCAATTTCTGGAATCTCAAACTCAACACTGTCAAAACTTATCACTGGGAGTTTCTCACATTTACTGAGATGAGTTCCAATAGGACCAGGAAATGATTTTGGCCCAGTCGTTTCACCATCTAAAGTTTTAAACAATTTCCGGAATGGTAATTCATTGAAATGTAAGTTTGGAACTAAAAAAAGAAAATAATGACAAGTAAAGGACAATATTTCATTAAAAACTAAAATTTTAAACACACAGAAAAATAATTTTTGGTTTCAATAAAAATTTGTCAAAAAAAAAAATAATAATAATGTTTTTTTAAACGTAATACGCTATTAATAAATTGTATAATGTATTATTTCTTTAAGTTATTTATCATTCCTATACTTTGTTCTACTAAAATATGTCTTTATGTACTTGTTATAGAAGTTATTTGATTTATTTCTATTTATTAGAAAAATAATAAAAATCGTATACATTCTCAAATTTTAGAGCCGATGCGCAGACGTAAAAAAATGTCTGTTTTGTTTTTGCATTTTACTAAGCTAGCCTAGAGACAAGTTTTTCGCGGTATAGGAAATCAACAAAGAAAACAATATATTGTTCAGCCCCTTCTAAAAAAAGATAAAAATCGTATATTTTCTTAAATTTTAGGGATGATGCGGTACCTCCAGACATAAAAAATTATTTATTTTGTTTTTACATTTTACTAAGCTACCCAAGAGGCTTTCCACGGTTTAGCGTATAAAAAAATATTTCGACCCACCCTAGCGTGTAGGCGTGTAGCATCTGTAGTTCGTTTACAGGGACAAACAAAAGAATTCTTTTACATTATGGTCTGTGGAGAAAATCGATTGCAATGTATTTTAATGATTTTACACTAATTCAAATATATTAAAATTGATATAAATCAGTGGGTTGCACTACAAGTTGCTTATTATTGACAATGATGTGCATAGCATTTATCGTTCGTTTACAAGCGCACAGAAAAAAATAAAAATTTCAGTTACAGTACTGTCTGTGAACTATGATTTCTGGAATGCTCTTGCGGTTTAGCTGCGGTATGCTTTTTCGAATTAAACTATTAACATTTTACTTGATGAGTAGAAATTACATAAGTCATATACAGAGATGTACAAAATAATTCGAGTACATTTCCTTTTATTGATGAAAATTGAAGAGTTTACTTAGATATCATCTTTTAACTTATTAAACAGTGTAGTAATGTTACAGTATTGTGAATGCTTTTGAAAGTGTTTCATAATCTATGCTTGGCGTATGATTTTTCTTTCTTTTTTATATCTGTGGGCAAATATGAATTAGGATACTTTTAACTTTATGCATTTTTAACATTTTCTGACATAAAAAGGAAATATAGTAGAATATAGAATTAATAATTTGATAGGGTCCAGAATGTATTTATTTTAAATTTTTTCTTACAAGAAGCATAACTTGTAATTCGAAAGGAAATCGAAAATCAAACTTAACGGACAAATGTATTATGTGCTCTATAACGTAACATTTTAAAAAGAATATTTTTTGAAATATTTTTTATTAGACAAATGTAGTACAGAACGAAATTGCCTTTAAAACATCTGCGTTTTTGTTAATAAATTCATGCTATATTTTTCAAATTCTTAAAATGCTATATTTTTCAAAACCTCTATAGAGTAAACACTACTATAAAGAAGGGCTGTATTATCTTTCAATAAGCATCTGATCTAGTGGCAAAGAATGAAGAGCACCATTATTTACACGACTGGATGAATAGAACAATAGTATCTCACTATGTTGGAGTAGTGATGAACAGACGTCTTTTAAAATGTACACAGATCGTACTCTGTGAACCATAAGCTTCCTGACAATGCTAGGTTCACAGTAAGAAAACATAAATCATAGTACATTTATGATGTATCGACTACTCTGATCATAAATGTAGGCAAAGTTTTGATTGTGAACGTATTTTTTTCCAATAATTGTCAATGTGCGTAAAAGTATCAAGGCTATCATTCTCTAACTTTCGATGAAAGAGTGTGAAAACCTCGGAACTTGTGAGTTTTTCGCTTCGTATCGATATGTATGCAAATGTCTACGTCTGGCCAATCGATGTGTTAGTATTTAAGCACTGGCATGCGTTGGGAAAGTGGAACTTGGATCGAGTTTCTCCTCCCTGTGAGTTGCTGTTAGATCCGGCTAGTGTAGTCAACTATCCGAAGCTGAGAAAGAGGAGTAGCTATTGTTAAGCGTAAATTACGTTACTTTGTGCTAATCGAAATAAAGTTGTTTCGGTGCTCACGGAGTGATATTTCAGTGGTATTGAAGGCGGACATCTTGGCATCGGAGTTCGACTAGCTTGCATAGTGGAGATTTGATTTTACTGAAGGTATCTTGCCTTGCCGCATCTTAAAATTTCATTTCTTTCATTTTGAGATATCTTTATTTGATATTTGAAGATATATTTTGTTGAGTGAAGTTTCGTGTGAGCTGATTTCTTTTGGCGTAAGGAGAATTTGTGGAGTCTTTCTGAAAAACCCTGCCCACTTAAGAGTTTATTAAACGTGACTTTGATTTTATACGTCTTGGTCTCTCTTTCCGACTGACTATTGTTCACTGTCACTAGCAGCGATATGGCTGTTACACATTTAAAATTACATTTTTATGAGTCGGGCCTATTTCAAACATTTTTGAAGGGATAAGTGTCAAAATATTTAATGCCCCCTGTAATATTAAAAATATATGAAAACTAATACTTTAAAAGAAATCACCCTTTAAAAAAATAATTTTTTCATAAACTTAGTGACGGGAAGCATTCAAAACTGCTCCAAGAAAACCCTCAAAGGCCGCCATGCCGTCCACGACCGATGTATGGGTAAGCTCTGCTTTAAGAGTAGGTCGTACGATGTACTTTGTAGGTAAGTAACTACAAAGAATGAAAAATCATTGATTTTTAACACTTTCCAACCTAGTTGAAAAGTGTTTATGACTTCTGTTTGTCTGGCCGTATGGCCGTCTGGCCGTCTGCCCGTGCTCTAACTCCCGCAAATATGCTCGGATTGCTCTGCAATTTTTATGTTACAGTCGTTATCTATAGCATGTTCCCTATTTCAACGGAAGTGTGTAGCACTTATATTTTTTTACAGGGACACTCAAAAGAATTCCATTACATTGCGGTCTATGGGGAAAAATCACTTGACGTTTATTTAAATAATGTTTCACTATTTTAAACGCATTGAAATTTATATATATCACTAAGGTGCATTAGAAGAAGCTTAATATGGAATAGTGTGTGCAAGGCACTTATAGTTACTTTACAGGGACAGTTAAAATAATTCCGTTACATTACGTCTATGGAGAAAAATCGTCTGCGGTTTATTTAAATAATGTTTCCCTATTTTAAACGCATTGAAATCTATATAAGGTGCATTACAAGAGGCTTACTACAGAATATTGTGTGTATAGCAGTCATCGTTCATTTACAGGGACACACAAAAGAATTCTCTACTGTCTGTTAACAATAATTCCTGGAAGTGCGTTTTAAGTTACTGAACGCGATTTTAATTCGCTTTTTGTCTATTACGTGGTGTGTATAAATTCTGTAGATCCTATACAGGGAAGCACAAAAGTTCGCGAACACATTTCCGTATTATTTAACTCCAGACGGAGAATTTTAAACTGTGCTACGCGTTTCCTAACTGAACTAAAATTTAGCATCCTATGTAGTATATATACAAATCTATAGATCCTATACAGGGCTGATGAAAAGTATTCGGATTACTTAGATGTTATCTTTTAGCTTATTAAACGGTATGATTTGTAAAATTATTTTGGAAGCGTTGGAAAGTGTTACATAATCTATGCCTGACGCATGATTTTTCGTTCTTGTTGATAGTTTGTTTTGCGAAAACTATACATCGGAATGAAAATTTGTTTGAAGGTACTTATTATATTAATTATCTTTAATGTCATTAAGATATTTTTCTTTCTTTAGAGATAATTTATGAAGCGTCTATCAAACGCTTTGAAACGTGCGATTGAAGATAGTTTTCAGCATAACTTTAACAATTTTCTTCTGATAGCCTACAAACATTAACCACATATTTTCAGCACTTATCTCTAAAAAAAAAGGTAACATTAATATAAATAATAAATAGTTTTTTTTAATTTAAAACCATGTACAAAGTCAAATTTTTGTACGAAAAATCGTACCCACATTTTTATGTTTGCCATTTTTACAACTACCAATTTTTAATGTTCCTTTCGTGTTATCCTTTCCCTGAAGAGAGCTTGTCAAAAAATGGTTGTCAATTGCCATTCTTGTTTGTCGTTAACTATCACTCTCAAAACAGTTAATTTAAAAATGTTAAATACATAACATTATTAGAAATAATAAATTGTATAAAATAAAACAAAATAAAATAAATAAACTTTAATAAATAAACAATAAAAAGCTATATAAACTATAATAAATAAACAATAAAAAAAGTGTATAAATTATGATAAATAAATCTACTATAATAAATACACTATATGGTTGTCAAAAAAATATTGGCGCCATTGTTGGAGTGGTTGTATTTTCGGGATACGGATTATACATATGTACCATTTAATGTAGATTTACAGAAGAAGAAAAAAAAACATATTTGTTCCTTTTTTTATTTAGAGAACACCTATGGTGCAAACAACGGTTGGCGACATTTTTGTCATAATCATGTTATCACAGCTCCATTGCCGCAATTTGGATTTTTAATAATAATAAAAAAAATAAATATTAATTGTGCTAATGATTGATCTGATAATAACTTCAAACTAATCTACATTCCGATGTACAATTTTCGCAATAAAAGTATAAAAAATCAATGAATTTTCAAGTGTCTCAGAAAATGTCTTCTTCTCAACACTTGAGATTTAAATTATCACAATTTATCACTGTGCTTTTGTTGTTTGAGTAATCTATTTAATCCATTTTAATTTATCATATCGGTATAAATAATCGAGCATTTTTGTATTTAAAATTAATTACCCTGTCATTAGAAGATTTTGGGTATTGTGTTAAAAATATTTGCTATAATATAACCATTTTAGGAAGAATTTGGTTATACAGAAAATTTTTATTTTACTGGATTACTTATTCAGATTTATTAAAAATAATGATTTGGCTGACGTATGTAAGAATTCGCATTTTTTATATATATAGCAAATTAACAAGTGTATTAGGTTATACATCTATTAGATTAAAACTTTAATTTAAGAAGAAGTAGAAAAGAGACAAGCAATGACGGATTTAGATACGAGGGTGGGCTGATAAGTTCGAGGCCTAACAGTGAAAGTACAAGATTTTTGACAAAATTTCATATTATATTTCAATGTAGTCCTCTTGCAACTCAATACATATAAGTCACACTCTTGGAAGCGAATTCTTTAGTGCAGTTGTTTAAGTGTACGAGGGTGGTTCGAAAAGTTCTCGGCCTGACAAAGAACATACAAGATTTTTGACAATATTTCATTTTATTTTTCAACTTGCAACATAATACATTTCAGAAGACTCTTGAGAAATGTTCATTCTTTCGCGTTTTTGGTCGACGTTCAACAAACGCGGCACGCATCGAGCGAAAAGTTTTTTCATACCCAAAATATCGAATAAAATGTAGTGGACACGGTCTATCGAGATGTTTGCAATGTCAGCAAGTTCACGTATCTCAATCGGCGATTATTCAATACGGCATTGTGAATGTTTGAGACGATTTCGTGGCGGTTTTTGGCCGTCCTGAGCGTTCATCATCGTGAATTGATTTTCTACCATGCTTAAATTCAGCAGCCCACTTTTTTATCGTCAAATATGAAGGACAGAAATCCTTTAAGGTGGAATGTAACTTTTTTGTATATCCGTGGGGGTTAAACCTTTTCTAACAAAGTATTTTATGACAGCCCGAACTTCACTTTTTTCCATTTTTAGAAAATGTCAAAACTTGTTTACTTTACTTTATCGCCCAGCAATAACCAATACCCTCACGCGTCTGAAACTTGACAGCCTGTCATCTAAAGGATCATACTTTACAAACATCATTGTCATTTGGTCATACTTGTTCCGTCTATGTGTCAGGCCTTGAACTTATTAGTCCAACCTCGTATTTTATACTTCAAGGTAGATATTACTAAATAGTGTTTTTTGTTCGTTCAGCAACGTTTGCACACAATAATAGATATATTATATATTGACAAAAGGTTGTAATTCAGATTTTCTTACCGTAAACTAAACTCGTTAATGACAACACAGGCAATATTGTTCGGTGTTTGTAAATTGTAAAAAAATAAAGATAAATATACATATTTAAAAGAAACTAGTACTAATGTATTTAAAAGTAGAAATACTCTGAATTTAAAATTCATACATTATAAATGTACGTTTTTTATATGGCGTAAAGAAACCTACATTTTCGATTCAAAACTAATGAATTGTTATAAAATGTAATTTTTGCACAGTTTCGCTTTCATATATGGCAACAGGAGAGAAGTAAATATTTTAATATTACTGCAAATGTTACTTCACAATACTGTTACAAAGAACAATTATTGTTAAATAACAAGGTATCAGATTTGTAAAAAACATGCCTGATAATTATTTAAACTATTCCTAAATTGTTTTTTCAACATATAACCAAACTTTAATTACAATTAATCTTTTATTTCAGTTATAATAATATGAAAATTTTACAATGTCATCAGGAAGAAACTACGGTGCGTAATTTCTAGAAATCAAGCACATATGGAAGTGGGTGAAAAATCTATGTAAATATTCCATCCATCCATACATGAATCAATTTAAGTTAAATAAAATTATGTAAAAAGGAAAGAAACAAATAAATAGAGTTATTGAGATATTTTATAACTCTTGGCAATTGTATGGAATTGAAGAATTATGTTTTGGAGCTTAAAACTGCTAAGCAACTTTAAAATACTCGGCTTCCTGGAAAGAGTCTGATCAGTAAAAACTGGACTGACTACATACCATTACCCGACTACTTTTGACAATGGTACACAGCAGCATTGCGACGTGTTCTGTTATTTATTGGTTTAATTCCTCTAATATTCTATTGCTTCTTTTTAGTTTATTTAAAGTTTTATGAATTGCAAATGTTCACATATTTACATTGCTTGAGGGTCACAGAAATACTGATTACATATTGTGGAATTTCCAACAAAGAGAACAAATTCTTTCAATCAAATTGAAACATTGCGCAACATTCTGGTAAACGTCGTTGAAATAAATTTTGATTTTTTAATATGAAATGCTTCTTAGGATCTTCCTTCGATGATATCTGCTCAAGTATAATGTCTGGTGAATTAAAATTTATCTATCGTGTCTTATGACAAAATTAAAAAATAATAGGTTGGTGTCTTAGTTTGTCAATTTTTTAGAGTATGCACGATCATCAGAGTACGTACGAGCATACAAATGGGCGGAATAATTACAGATCTCTAGACATGTATAACGCTTTTGTGTTGATCTGAATACGAGTTCTGTTCAACTCCTTTGTTTATCGCTTATATTACTTGCCCATCAAACGTAATAGGGTAAGTCTTGCGATCGTTTTGAAAATCGAAAAAAAACAAAAACTTAACGGATTTACACGTTTCAGACACTGGAGATTCCGAAAAACATATTTTTTGAAAAAAAAATGTCGTCCGTCTGTCTGTGTGTGTGTGTCTGTAAACGCCGGAGCAAATTGAGATAGAGACTTGAAAATTGGTATGTACTTAGTATGTAATAATGGAAAGAAGCTTATTGAATTTCAGTAACCTCGATTATCCGGAACTACTTTTTTCGGACTCTCGAAATATTCGTTCTGATAAAAGGTACATAAAATTTTTCGAAATTGTTTATTTTAAAGAGTGAATATAAAAGACAATTAAAAAAACATAAATTTTGCATAAAGAATGAAGTCGATCGGATAATTAGCTGCCAAGATATTTGTAATTATATTTTTCACGATGTGTCATGTCCCTGTATTTCATTCAAATTTCAATTCAAAGATATATTTTAATTGGAAATGAAACGCTTAATCCGACGCAGTAAACCGTTAGTTAATATGATCATCAATTTTGGAGTTATAAGGATGTTTCTTTTACGCAATTCAGTAATAGAACATTCAAAGTTTATGATGTCATCAAACCACGATTTTACTCGAATTGCAATGAAGTTTATAAATGCACATCTTTACACATGTTTTATTTTCATATTTTGTATTATGCATATCCATGATGAGTAAGTATTACGGCAGTCCCCAACGACTAGTTTTCCTGTGCATGCGCGCAATTAAAATCAAGCCAGTCAGCTAACCTTTTTTTTATTTCCAGATTAAATTTACTAGTTTCAAGATTAACATGAATCTCTACTTATATAGAATGAATTATATATATGCAAAGCAGGTAATATTGTTGGATGATATGTGACAGGACCTCCATCTTTAAAATACCACAACGAGACTAAATAAATGACTTTTAACATTTAAAAACACTTTGCCCGAAAATGTTTGGTATCCTGTCCCACACATATTTCTTTATTTATAAGTGTCACAACGGAAACTAAACATGTTTTTATATTTATATTTAAAACGTTGAAATAAAATCAAACTCCAAAAAGTGTCTTGCACTCGCGCCTCTTTTGAAAAACTATCATTGGTGTGTAACATAGAAAATATAACGGATTTCTTTAAAGTTAAAATTATAAAATGAATTATTTTATCTTTGATACATTTCTACACTAATATTTATGACAGGTATTAAATGTATTATTCTGAAAAAGTAATTTGTATCAGTTTTTCCACAGCTGCGGCATAGTATAAAACTACACTATATCTGCATATCAATTTATTCAAGCTTGCAGCTCTGGCGGTTACACTTTCCTCAGAAGAGAAATAAACAGGTTAATAAATGAATGTTTTCTACAGATGATTACGACAAAATATGTTATTTATATGACTTTATATGAAAACAAAAATAAAATAGAAAATTTTAACACGGAAGTAATTTAAGTATCGATTCAAAACAAAATAATATTGACAGAAACTTCTTACTTACTTCTTTTTAATTGTTCGAAGGTGTAAAATAAAAAGATTATAAACAATAAAATAGGTTTTATTAGACTGTTGATATATGTTTCAGCTCAACCTGAGTCATTATCAAAACAAACAAAAATATTCTAAAAATGCACGGTGTATGAAGATATTAGAAACGCAATCATTCTTTTTTTCACGTACTTTTTAAAAATTACACAAATTATTATTTTTTCTTTTACTTGGATTTTTATTTTCATATTTGGAACCATGGATTAACTCGAACTACAATTTTGGTAAACTAAACGAAGCTGCATCTTTGCATATTATATTTTTACGTGTTGCAATCTCTATGGTTTCTCTTATAATGAATTGATAGTATAGATTGCAGGGGAAAATTATTTTACTTTCATTGTAATTTATTTTTATGGGTTCTTCTTGATATAATCTTTCCAGTGGTGTGATTTTTCTATTATACTTAATATCAGCTATATGCTCCTTTTTTTCTGTAACTAAATTTCCTGCTTGTCATGCCAGTAGAGTAATTCTTTGATCCGTCTTCTTTAATAAATAGTATTTCAGATACTCCTGAATAATTCTTAAAATTAATTGGTTATATCGTTATATATAAAAACTAGCGGCCCTCCCTCGCTTTGCTTCGGGTTAACCTTGAAAACCTTCATCTCTTTGTGTTTTCTGTAGACCTTTTTAATGTGTACAATAATTAGTACATTATTTTGATAAATCTTGTAGGGTTCAGCCTGCGTTTGCAATGTATAAGCGGAAAAAATGAAATTATTTACGACAGGACATTAAAAACCTCAAAAATAACAGTATTTCTCCACTATTTAATGGATGTTATTATACATATAAACCTTCCTCTTGAATCACTCTATCTATTAAAAAAAACCGCATCAAAATCCGTTGCGTAGTTTTAAAGATTTAAGCGTACATAGGGATATAGGGACAGAAAAAGCGACTTAAACCTCAAAAATAACAGTATTTCTCCACTATTTAATGGACGTTATTATACATATAAACCTTCCTCTTGAATCACTCTATCTATTAAAAAAACCGCATCAAAATCCGTTGCGTAGTTTTAAAGATTTAAGCGTACATAGGGATATAAGGACAGAAAAAGCGACTTTGTTTTATACTATGTTAAGATGTTATGTTTAAAAACTTCCTATTTATACATTAAACCGTAAATCGGAAACAATTCTTTTCTAAATTGTTAATCTTCTTTCTTCAGGCCCAAAAAGACATACTGCTGCTACAAGAGAAGAAGTAACACTGAAATGAAATGGAAGAAAGAAAGGGAAGAAAGAGAAGTGGATGAGAATAGCCAGCAAGAAAACAGAAGCTAGTGTGAAGAAAATCACAATTAAGTTGATGAAGGTTAAATTGGCATCATATTAAATTCCTTCTTTTCCTGACTGTATTTTCCGTGCCACCTTCTTGCAATGGATTCTTCCGTGTATCGTCTATTTCCTCTCTTCCTATTGTTCTTCTGACCGCCCCCCCCTCTTTTTTTTGTCTGCTTCTTTTTTCCCGTTCTTGAAGTTATAGCACTTCACTTTGCGCTTGGAGAAGAAATAAGAAATCTTTCGAAACACGTTGCATATTTATCTTATTTTACAATGTATTTGAAATGTTCCTTTAGGTAGTATTAAAAAAATATGATCTATATCAGTATTTCATTATCTAATATATGTTGAAATCTGCGTTATTGTGAAATCCCTTGTTAGCAGTATTTTCCTTTTTAAGATTGAGCGAATACGCCAATTTCAATTTATTTCAATTTAATTAATTCGCTAAGAAAATTTCAATATAATCATTTTTTTTTAAATGCCGACTTGAAAAAGCAATTTTTCGTTTAATGTTTCGTACATTGTTTCGGTTTATTGAAAGGTTAATAAATGACTTTCCTTTTTAAGAAGATAAATTATATGTCTAATAAATGAAACTTTATTTCTCTGTCTTTCTTCTGAAAAGATAAATCCAAAATTAATTCTATAAGCGTGAGAGTAATGAAAAATAAATGAGAGTTTTACTACTGCATATATCACCAAAAGAGAAAAAAAAAAAAAAAAAAAAAACTTTTTTATTGCCCAAACGAAAAAGGATGCATTTACAGCAAATAAAATAAAATGTCTTAAAATACGTACTTTTTTACGTTGTTAATAAGATATTTTGTAGAAATTAAGCTGCCTTAAAAAAAAAAAAAGAAATAATCTTTAGAAAATATTTTAAGAAAATATTTAGAAATTAATGATGTAATAAAGATATTATAATAATAAAATTTCGAATGTGCGGTCATTGAAAAACTATTGCAACAGATATAGTTCATTATTAAAAACAAATAAATAAATAAATAGAAATTTCGAAGCCACTAAAAATAAAATTTATTTAGATATGAAAGCGGTGTCGGGCGTTATGTGTTCCTGGGTCCTTTTATAATAAATTCTTCTAGATGTTTGTAAAAAAAAAATATTTAAGACTTTACATAAATTTAAAAATATGTATCAACACAACATTTTCTGATTTTATAGCCTGAAGTTGTGAAAATATTAGAATAATGACATTTATTAAACGTCAGCGTTGCAAATTAGAAACAGAAATAAAACAAGTACAGGTGAGATATGATTGAAATATTTTTATTTAATTATTAATACAGATATTCCGTATATTTAGCTGTGAAATTTGGATTAAATGTGCAATGAGATAAGCTCACAAATATAAAATATTATACAATCTTTTGTGTAATTTTTTAAATCTTATTATTTTAATTAATCTGTAATTTACAGTTACCAGGCGATACGACCCGGGTTTCCTGGATTTATAGAAAAATAGTCTGGCATACAGAACATAAGTTAAAAACATTTTTAATTGAAAACTCTAACAGTTTTTTTTTTACATTTAATATATTGTGTTTAGATTGCTCATTAACTACTCGAAAAGGTATTTTTATATGAAATGTATTAATTATGTGTTCAAATAAAGTTTTGAAATTTAGTAAAAATGGTACTTTCATATTAGCCGAATGCCAAAAGATATCGATAAAGTTTACCTATTTACAGCTGCCTTTTTATACTGATTATTTCAGTTTTTAAGTGCATAGTCTGCTTACATGTTAAACTTGTATTTTTGGGGAAGAGGAGGGGGTGAAGTTTTAATATTACCCAAAAATAGATGTTTAACTATTTATATTGTTTTGAGGGAAAATGGGTTAATATTTCAAAATCAAGATTGCACGTTATAGAGATAGATTTTTTTAAGTCATATTTTTCAAACAAACCGCATTTGAAAATACATGTTTTTGTCTATTCGAAAATCTAAAAATTCAAATTGCGTGATGTTTAGAAGTTAATAAATTTACAAAAAACGAAACTGATTGCTCAGGTCGTTGCGACCGGAGATATGATTCCAGAGTTACTCACGGACATATTTTTGATTTATAATATATATAAAAAGAAGGTTGTCAAGAATGTAATTGTAATAAGAATAACTTTATAACAAAAATAATTTCAATAGGAATAACTTAACCCTTTTTATCCTGACGGTACTTATAATTACCACTTTAACCCCTTCGCGATGAGCGTCTTTTACAGAATTTTTAATCTGTTACCACCGGTTTTTCAAATGAGAAATTTTAACCTAATTGAATCGCAAAAATGCTATGATTAGATAAGGAAAACTGTACAAAAAAAAATGACTGGTGGGAATAATCGAGGATTCGGAGCATCTAAAAAGTAGCTGGAAAATTAATTCAGGATATAAAGGTTTAATAAGAAAAACTCATTTGTAAGTAACTTAACAACTGAGTTTCTTTTATTAATAGTTCCTAAAATTATTATTGCTTTTATTTTTTTTCTATTTACCTTTCACTAGAATAAAAACGTGTGGGTTTAACGAGAAAAATGTTGTTGATTGTCAACATCTTGTTTAAGATGAATTTTAGTATTCAAAATTGGATGGCAAACTGTACAGTATTTATAAAGAAAAAAAACATTAATCCGCGAGAAGTCTTCCAATTAAATGAAAATTTACGTGACAAAGCCTTAACACTGTATGGGAATAATAAAAAAATATGACAAATTCCTGAAAAGAAATACGCTTTTTTATTTCATCGTGCAAAAATGATAAAAAAAAAACAGTTAAAATGAACGTTCATGACTACGACGCCCCGCATTGTTCAAAAACTGGTTTTATTAAATTTTGAAACTTTAATAATATAAAATATTTCAAAAAATTCTGCAAGGCATAATGAAGTGGGGGGGGAAGATCATTTATTCTAATAGTTTCACTATAACTGATAGGTTCGCTCCCTCGCATTAGAATCTAGAAGGAAGATGAAAGGGCATCGACCATATTCAATTCTCAATTTTAAAAGAAAATTTTAAAAGTTGTGAATTGTAATATAAATTACTTATTTAACTATTGTAACTTTAAATTCATATTTAATATTTTGGAAATTTTTCCACGCCTTGCATTCAGAATAATCAAATTTTAATTGCTTAATAGACGAATAGCCAATATAGTGAAAAAGTACCCAAGCCGGGACTCGAACCCGGGTCATCAGTATAGTGCACTGACGTTCTACCGACTGAACCACTTGGGAACGATACTCAGCCTGGAGCTTTTTCACTATAACATGTTGGCAAGGCTGCAAACGCTGCACAAGATGGAATAATTTCCGTGAGCCACCAACCCTGGGGCAAACGCGAAATCAGAAAAAATCCAGCATCGATAATAAATTATTCCATCTTGTGTTGCGTTTGTAGCCTTGCCAACATGTTACAGTGAAAAAGTTCCAGGCTGAGTATCGTTCCCAAGTGGTTCAGTTGGTTGAACGTCAGTGTGATTTACTGATGACCCGGGTTCGAGTCCCGGCTTGGGTACTTTTTCACTATGTTGGCTATACGCCTATTAAGCAATTAAAATTTGATTATTATTATAACTTTCCTCGTCATTTATTCATCTGCTAAAGAATCCAACATACAGCACGACAGGTGCCACGACATACAGCAGCGGTTCATATTACAACTCCAAAGCCAAGAAGCAAAGGGAGCGATCACTAATTTGGAAGATTACACTTCGTAACATTTCAAATCTATTGGTATCATGTTGATGCCAAAAACAGGCATAAAAAAATCAGTGGCGTGGTGAGATCTCTCGTTAAACGTCGTTAAACAGGAGCAGGGTACCAAGCCGGGAGATTCTCCAATTCAGTAAGGATAAAAATTGTAGGTAAATTTTGAATCCAAATTAAACTACTTCCCCTGTGGTGCTTCGTCCAATGAAAACTTCGCCCTCTGGTTCGGGATACTGCATTCGTAACACAATCAACACAAAAGAACTGAGCCGCGAACTGAAAGTTTTACGCTATTTTTTTATTTTAAATTTCAAAAATTATGTAAAGCGTAGTAAGGATTAGCGTAGATAACTTATTTTAATAATCTCTAATTATCAGGCAGCAAGTTCAAATAGCGTCCAATCTATTTGATTCTGAAGTTTAAAAGAATTTTTAAATCGTACAATTGCAGGATCAATAATGTAATTATTTTCATTTTAACTCATCATTTTATTTTCCAGCAAAGAATCCAATCCTATGATCCTCACATTCGATGCTTAGTTTTGGAAATAAATAATGCGTAGGAGATTGAAGGATCGATAATTTATTTCAATTACTTTTATTTTAACTGGTCAGTTTATTAACCAGAAGATAATCCAATTTCAAAGTGAAAAGACGTCGTGATATTTGATTTTAAATTTTAAATAACTTTCTTTTACACCAGGGGACTCTGCTCCCTACGAACTATGATCACCAACAGTCATCCAGACCCCACAGGCTCCAAAACACGGTAATTTGCTCTGTTTTAAAAATGTTTTCCGATTACGGAATATTAAACGATATTATCACAAACAGTGGCGATCTACTCTAATCGTGTGCCCATTCATTTTCCTTTGAATGGTCGACTTTTTGGTACCCAAAGCCGCATCCATCTTTCCCGTGACAGCTGACTGATGTTTTCGTGATTTATTAAGAAAGATCATTTACACATTTGAACATCAGCTTGTATAAAGTAGTTAAGTTGGGAAAAAAAATAATAAAAAAACGCTGCTTTCCGGATATTTATAGTGTTTAGAAAACAATTTTTTTAGATGCTATAAAAAATTCGTACTAAATGTGACATTTTTAATATATCGTTGTAAATATGACGTAATTTTCATCATTAAATTCATTTCACACGCTATAATTTAATTATTTATAGTTTTCTTATATATATATATATATATATATATATATTCACGCATAAATAAATAAATATATATATACATATATATTCACGCATAAATATATATTTCAATTAAAAATACAGTGTTTGGAAATGCTAATATTTTTTTTAAATATGACGTATTCTGTACATCGTTTTAAATATGAAGTAATTTTCACCATTTAATATTTTTCGACCACTTAATTATTTTAAAATTTTCGTTTTTTTCTATTTACGTGTAAATATATTTTCTAACATGAACGTGTTTGTAAATGTTACTCAAACTATGAATTAAATCTTTATTCATATAATAAAATTTTGCATAAAAAACTAAAAACAAATCCTTAAAAAATTAGACAATTTAAAAAATATATATTGTACACTGCATACCACAATCTAGCCAAGTATGTAGCTGCGAAAAATGGTTAAATTTCTAAGCATTTAACGAATTCGTTTGACCCTATAAAATATTTTAACTGAACTATACCGACATGAAATATCTCTTAAAATTATTTCTCGGATTAAAACCTGAGATATTTTTAATACTTAGAAATTAATGTCATGCATGAGCAGCAAAAAAGATACTCAACCTGAATCTCCAATTCAATTAAATAAGTGCTTTGTGGCTGTAAGCTTTAAAAGCAATGTGTTTTATTTCACAGAAAATCGGAGGAATATATTTGTTTAAAAACTTTCTCTTCCCTCTAGAGCTATCTCAAACATCACAAAAAATATATTACAAATAATAATTCAAACAATAATATTTTATGATAAATAATTTTCCAATAAGAAATTTTACAATTTCATATTGTTAAACAAGTTGACTAAATAAATGGAGAAAAACATACAAGTAAAATTATTAATTTACATATATCATATAACAAACACATTAAAATTAATAAACATATAAATGATTTTTAACTTTACTGAAAAACATTTAAATAATATATATATATATATATATATATATATATATATATATATATATGTGTGTGTGTGTGTGTGTGTGTGTGTGTGTGTGTGTGTGTACCCGTAAAAAACGTATAATTTGTCATCCGCTGGCATATCTTCCATTGAATTATAGATTTAAAAAAATTGGAGTCTAGTATTTTTCGATCTTATATTCGACTCTTTTTCATATTCAAGCATATGTTTTCTGTTTGAAATTTCTGTTGTATTATGTTTTCTGTTTGTTGGCTGCGTAAGAATGAATAAGGAAATATTATCTGAATTGCATGTGAAAAGAATTATAAAATTATGTATTTTATTATTCATCATTATTATATTTTATTTATTTATTTAATGGGCATATATTTTCTTTTTGAAATATGTCTGCGTACGAATGAAAATAAATAAATAATATTTTGTATCGCATGTGAGAATAATTATAAAATTGTGTATTTTAATTAATTATTATTTATGTATTTTATTTATTTTTTTAATGTACATATATTTTCTGTTTGAAATATGGCTGCGTAAGAATGAAAATAAAGAAATAATATTTTCTTTCGCATTTGAAAATATAATTATAAAATTGTGTATTTTAATTATTAAATATTTATGTATTTTATTTATTTACTAAATATGCATGTATTTTCTGTTTGAAATATGGCCCGTAAGAATTAAAATAGAAAAAATATTATTTTGAATCACTTGTGAAAATAATAATAAAATTATGTATTTGAAATATTCATTATTTATGTGTTTGTATAATGTGCATATATTTTCCATTTGAAATGTGGCTGCGTAAAAATGAAAATAAAGAAATATTATTTTGTATCACTTGTGAGAATAGTTATAGAATTGTGTATTTTATTTATGTGCATATATTTTCAATGTGAAATATGGCCTCATTAAAATGAAAATAAAGAAACATTATTTTGTATCGCTTATGAAAATAATTATAAAATTATGTATTATAATTATTCATTATTTATGTATTAATTAATTTATTTAATGGGCATATATTTTCTGTTTTTCGTATGACTTTAGTAGAATGAAAAAAAAAAATTTTGTATCATATGTGTTAATAATTATAAAATTATATATTTTAATTGTTATTTTTTATGTATCTTATTTATTTATTTAATGTGCATGTATTTTCTGTAGGAAATATAGCTGTGTAAGAATGAAAATAAAAACATTATTTTGTATCGTATATGAGAATAATTATAAAATTATGTATTGTACGAATAATATAATAATAATTATATATTTTAAAGACAAAATATTGCTTTTGATGATGCGTGTAAAAAGAAAGAAGGATATGTGTTGGATGGATGTGGAAAATGTAATAAATTTTTATTACTACACTGGCGAAAAAAAAATCCCAACTCCAAGAAAGATTTGTGTTAGATAAACGAAATTTAGTAGGCGTGTTTATACATATGAAAGATGACATCGATTCAAATTTCGCGACTCGCGCTTAAAAGGGCGCTAGTGGAACTTGCAAATCAGGTTTGCTTTAAATGCGTGCTGTAAAGTTCGTGAGCGTTATTTATCTTCGAAATTTGACGTATTGAGTTGATGTTAGCCAAAAATGCCTTTAAGAAGATGAAGAAGCCATTATCAACAACTCACCGAAGTTGAACGGGGTGGTATAATAGGGCTACGAGAAGCTGGATTTTCTTTCCGCGATATTGCAGAAAGACTTGGCCGGAATGTATCCACTGTGCATGATTGTTGGGAGTAGTGGTCAAGGGATGGAACAGGCTCAAGAAGACCGGGTTCCGGGCGGCCACATGGCACTACTGAGAGGGACGACTGTCGTATTCGGCGTACGGCTGTGGCGCATCTTACTACGTCTTCGGAAGAAATTCGAGCTGCAGTCGGTACCACAGTGACACAACGAACTGTTAGAAACCGGTTACTTCAAGGGAAGCTCCGAGCCAGGCGTTCTGTAGCTGGGCGTTCTGTAGCTGTTCGTTCTATAGGCGTTCTGTAGCTGAGCTTGGCGTTCCACTAACGCCAAGTCATTGTCGTTTGCGTCGCCAGTGGTGTCAAGCCAGAGCTCATTGGAGAACGGCGTGGAGATCTGTTGTGTTTTCTGATGAAAGCAGGTTCTGCCTTGGTGCCATTGATGGCCGTGTGTTGGTCAGAAGGAGGTCAGGGCAACGCCTACAACCAAACTGTCTGCAGCCTAGACAAAATGGACCTACACCTGTAGACATATTCTGGGGAGCAATTTCCTATGCCAGCAGGAGCACTCTAGTGGTTATCCCAAACACACGGAATGCAAATTTGTACGCCAGTCTGGTAATTCAACCGATAGTGCTGCCATTCATGAACAGCATTCAAGGGGGAGTTTTCTAATATGATAACGCTCGCCCTCATACCGCTGTTGTAACGCAACGTGCTCTACAGAGTGTCGACATGTTACCTTGGCCTGCGATCTGTCTCATATTGAGCACGTATGGGATATCATTTGATGACAACTCCAGCATCATCCACAGCCAGCACTGACCGTCCCAGTATTGACACAACAAGTACAACAAGCATGGAACTCTATACCACAAAGTGACATTCGGCACCTGTTTGACACAATGCATGCACGTTTGCAGGTTTGCATTCAAAATTCTGGAGGTTACACCGGCTATTAATGTAACAGCATTTCACATTTGAAATGAATTTTCTTGAGCTTAAATTAACCTGTGATCTTGAAAATCTAATCAATTAAACATGTTAACTAGACAAATGCATTGTCCAAATTTCAATGCTCTACAATAATTTTTTCTTGGTGTTAGGATTTTTTTTCCGTCAGTGTATTATGTAAGATTTATTATCAAATTTGATTTTTTGCGTGTAACATTTTAATATAAACTAGCTGTTTAACACGTTCTACGCACGGGAGTTCATGAATTTAATTCTAAATCCAAAATTAAAAATAAAAGTCAGTACAATTAGTTGAATAGTATCTATGTAATATGTAGAAAAATATTTTTTTACTACTGTGTATTTTTACTTACCCATCGTACGTAGTATAGGGCAAGTCTTGTAATCGTTTTGAAAATTGAATTTTTTTTTGACGGATTTACACGTTTCAGACACTGGAGATTCCAAAAAACATATTTTTAGAAAAAAAATTTTGCCGTCCGTCTGTGTGTCTGTGTCTGTGTGTGTGTCTGTGTGTGTGTCTGTGTGTCTGTAAACGCTCTATCTCCCGAAAAAATTGAGATAGACACTTGCAATTTGGTATGTACTTAGTATGTAATAATGGGAAGAAGCCTATTTCATTTCAATAACCTCGATTAACCGGATCTATTTTTTTCGGACTCTCGAAATATTCGTTCTGAAAAAAGGTATATAAAAATTTTCGAAATTGTTTATTTTAAGAAATGAATACAAAAGACAATAAAAAAACATAAATTTTGCATAAAGCATAAAGTCGATCGGATAATTAGTTGCTGAGATATTTGTAATCCAATTTCCCACACTCTTCGATTTTTCATGACCCTGTATTTCATCCAAACTTCACTTCAAAGATATATTTTAATTGGAAATTTGACGCTTAATCAGATGCAATAAACCGCTAGTTAATAGGAGTATTATTTTTGGAGTTGTAAGGAAAAACCTCTTTCAAGCAATTCAGTAATCGAGAATATAAAGTTATGACGTCATCAAGCCACGATTTTATTTTAATTGCTATGCATTTCATAAGCAGTTTACACATTTTTGTTTTAATATTTTACATTATGCATATCCATGATGGGTAAGTATTACGGTGGCCCCCAACGACTAGTTTTAATTAAATTTAAATTATCATGTTGCTATGGCAGCAGACGATAAAATGATATCTTTGGAATAAGGGAATAAATAGAATAAAAAGTTTTGTTGATGCTTGTGATAAAATGCTTTTCTTTATTTTTTAAAAAAGGTAATAAATAAACGCAATTAAATAGTCTCTAATTATTTATATGCGAGGTAAAAGAAATATCGTAATACCCGCTACAGCTTCTTAGTATTGCAGCGTGTCGTACGTAATAGGTATATCTCACATTACAGTAAACATTTAGAACTGGTTAGAACTCGGGGTAAATATTTAGAACTGGTTAGATTACGGGTTGAACTTAAAAAGTGAAAAAATTCGTCAAAAACATAAAATTAAAAGAAATCTATTTAAAATTTTCGAATTTTTTGCCCCAATCGTTCATGGGCCCCCTACCAGCAACCGTGTGCCAAATTTCGTAGCCCTGCGCCCTGTGGTTTCCGAGTTTTTGAGGTTTTGAGGTTTTGAGGTTAACCGAGTTTTTGAGGTTAACCGAGTTTTTGAGGTTACATAGACAGATACGCGCACGGATTTTAATAGGGCAGATGCGGGCCTTTTCGCATATTGTAACAAAGTAAAATATAACAAATAGAACTATTGACATTAATAAGAAATATAAATATCTTTAAAATGGCAGATGAGAAGTAATTAAAAGAATTTCATTTGAAATACTTATAAATAAAAAATATTTCGCTTAGACAGTTAACGATAATAAAAATGAATATTCTATATCTTTAGAAATATATTAAAGTTTATTCAAAACTTTATTACGTAGAATGTTTATAACTTATTCCTTTAATACATATTTCTTTATGATATTTGAAGACTAAAATATTATTACAAACAGGCGAAAATATATAGAGATAAAAACCCAAATATCTAACAGCCTTTTCCTATTAAATTTAATCATTTTCGTTACAGCAATTGCCAACAATTAAAAATCCACAATAAAATTCTCTCTAAAATAAATAATTTTATATTGAAAGATTTCCACGTGAAAAATGAAAAATAAAATAAAAGGTTTCACCAATTGAAAAAAAAAAGAAAGATTAATTTGACGTCATCTATACTAATATTATAAAGCAGTAAAAATTGTTTGTTTGTTTGTTTGTTTGTTTGTAGGGGGTAATCTCTGGAACTACTGAAGCGATTTCAAAAGTGATGGTGGCAAATTGATGGTGACAATCCCTGTTCCAAGATAGGCTATATTTTATGTCGGTGCCACTAACCCCAGGCGGGTGCAGAAGCGAAAAACATTCTAAAATTTCGATTTTTTTTTATACTGAAGGTGTTAGAAACATGAAATTTGGCATGGTAGTAACTTATAAGATGTAAATACTCTCTAAGAACAAATTCTAATAAAATTCGAAATTTAAAAGGGTGAGATGAGCGAAAAGCGTTCTAAAAACATTCTAAATTTCAATTTCCATGGAATATCTGTAACTACCGAACAGTTTTCAAAAGTGATGGTGGCAAATTGATGGTGACAGTCCCTGCTCCAGCATACGCTATATTTTATGTCGATGCAATTACCCCCAGGGTTGGTGCAGGAGCGAAAAACGTTCTAAAATTTCGATTTTTTTATACTGAAGGAGCTAGAAACATAAAATTTGGTATGGTAGTTACTTATAAGATGTAAATGCTCTCTAAGAACAAATTCTAAAAACGTTCGAAATTTAAAAGGGTGAGATAGAGGGGAAAACGTTCTAAAAACATTCTAAATTACAATTTCAATGGAATGTCTGGAACTACAGAACCATTTTCAAACGTAATCGTGGCAAATGGATGGTAACAGTCTCCGCTGTAACATAGGCTATATTTTATGTCGGTGCCTCTATCACAGGGGGTGTGCAGAAGCGAAAAACGTTCTAAAATTTCGATTTTTTTTCTACTGAAGGAGCTAGAAACATGAAATTTGGCATGGTAGTTACTTATAAGATGTGAATGCTCTCTAAGAACAAATTCTAACAAAATTCGAAATTTAAAATTGTGAGATGAGCGAAAAGCGTTTTAAAACATTCTAAATTAAAATTTCTATGGAATCTCTGGAACTACTGAACCGTTTTGAAAAGTGATGGTGGCAAATTGATGGTGACAGTCCCTGCTCCAACATAGGCTATATTTCATGTCGGTGCCACTACTCTTAGTGGGTGCAGGAGCGAAAAACTTTCTAAAATTTCCATTTTTTTATACTGAAGGTGTTAGAAACATGAAATTTGGCATGGTAGTTACTTATAAGATGTAATTGCTCTCTAAAAACAAATTCTAATAAAATTCGAGTTTTAAAAGGGTGATATGAGCGAAAAGCGTTCTAAAAACATTCTAAATTACAATTTCTATGGAATTTCTGGAACTACAGAACCGTTTTCAAAATTGATGGTGGCAAATTGATGGTGACAGTCCCTGCTCCAACATAGGCTATATTTTATATTGGTGGCAATACCACAGGGGGGTGCAACAGAGAAAAACGTTCTAAAATTTAAATTTATTTTATACTGAAGAAGCTAGAAACTTGAAATTTGACATGGTAGTTATTTATATGATGTAAATGCTCTCTAAGAACAAATTCTAAAAAAATTTGAAATTTAAAAGGGTGAGATGAACGAAAAGCGGTCTAAAAACATTCTAAATTACATTTTCTATGGAATCTATGGAACTACAGAACCATTTTCAAAAGTGATGGTGGTAAATTGATGGTAACAGTTCCTGCTGTAACATAGGCTATATTTCATGCCAGTGCCACTAACCCCAGGGGAGTGCATGAGCGAAAAACGTTCTAAAATTTCCATTTTCTTTATACTGAATGTGTTAGAAACATGAATTTTGACATGGTAGTTACTTATAAGATGTAAATGCTCTCTAAGAACAAATTCTAAAAAAAATCGAAATTTAAAACTGTAAGATGAGCGAAAAGCGTTCTAAAAACATTCTAAATTACAATTTTTATGGAATCTCTGGAACTACCGAGAACTTTTCAAAAGTGATAATGGCAAATTTTTGATGACAATCTCTGCTCCAACATAGGCTATATTTTACGTCGTTTCCACTAATCCCAGGGTGGTGCAGGAGCGAAAAAACATTATAAAATTGCAATTTCTTTTATACTGCAGGAGTTAGAAATTTAAATTTTGCATTGTAGTGTCTCATAAGATGTAATGCTCTCTAAGAACAAATAAAAAATATTTAATTTTAAAAGGGTGAAATGAGAGAAAAGCGTTCTAAAAACACTCTAAATTACAATTTCTAGGAAATCTCTGCAATCCCAGAACCGATTCGAAAAGTAATGTTGGCAAATTGATGGTGACAATCCCTACTTCAACATAGGCTATATTTTATGTCGGTGCCACTAACCCCAATGGGGTGTAGGAGTGAAAAATGTTCGAAAATTGCGACTTTTTTTATACTGAAGGAGCTAGAAATTTTAAATTTGGCACTGTAGTTACTTATAAGATGTAAATGCTCTCTAAGAATAAATTAAAAAAAATTCTAAATTTAAAATTGTGAAAGGAGCGAAAAGCGTTCATCATTCTAAATTACAATTTCTATGGAATCTCTGGAACTACAGAACCGATATCAAAATTGATGGTGACAATCCGTGCTCCAACATCCTCTTTAATATAAAGCTATGCGTTGCTGACGACTGTTTTGCTAATCTTTGCCACCGATTAATCTTGGAAAATTAAACATTTGAAGTTACTGAATAAAATAATAGCTCGAAAAATATTTGTCAGAAAATTGTTAGTCAAACAGCGTTTGAAAGGTAAAATATTCTTTATTTCTTGATATAAATTTCCAATGTAATGATTATGCTATTTTTAAAATGTTGAATTTCAAAAATTATTAAATTTCACAATGGAGTACCATAGCGAAACCTCCACGCGTAAAAAGATAATGATAAGGGCGACGTGTCCTGACGTGTATATTAGCTATAGCACGAGTCACAAATCATAGTAGCCTTATTTTTCTGTTAAAATATAAAAGTGAATTATGAAATGTCAATATTTTGTTTGATTAAAGGTCCGTTAAGAGAAATTGACCAGCGTAGCTAGCTAGTATTGGTAATAAAACGGAAATTTTCAAACATATCTCAATATTACAAGGAGTATGAGTTTGTGTAAATACAGAAAGCAGCTTAATATGACGTCATTAGAGAATTAAAAAGAATACTAATCTGATTCCGTAACGGATTTTCAAATGTTTGAAAGTAATACATCGAGAGTATCAATATGAGTAATAAAGAATAGTAAATATATAAGTTTGAGGAACGTATTGAATCCTGATAAAAACCCGATTACATAAATATTGGGATATTTTAACATCTTGAAGGTCTCTATACATCATGTTTAATTTTGAAATTGATTTTTTTTAATAGCATTTAGTCCACATGACAGATATTATTATGACAGAGTATAATAGCGAGTACATTTGAGTTTTTTAGATTTATTAAAGAAAGTATAAAGTGTTTTGAAAGGAATATTATACGAAACCCTTTGTGCGATCTTTCATCACTCTTACCCACTTGTTAAAAAATTACGCACGTTATCTTTTATTTTTACTTATTTGTTTATTTTCATATTTGTAACCATGGAGTAACTGGAGCCACAATTTTGGTTAAGTTAAGTGATGCTGCATCGTTACATATTGTATTTTTGTATGTTACTATCGCTATGGTTTCTCTTATTATGGATGAATAGTAGAGACTGGAGGAAAAAATTATTTTACTTTCATTGAAATTTTTTTGGATGGTTTCTTTTTTATATAATCTTGCCAGGACTGTGGTTTTGTAGAAAATTCACATAATTATATAATTATATATTTACATATAATTATACAATATTCTTATTTGTTTTTTAAAGTGGTTTTTTGGCTAGGAGTGAGCCGAAACATGTCAACAGTCTAATAAATGTTATTTTACTGTATATTATGTTGTTAATTTAGATCTTTTAGCATTTAAGTGTGTATTCAAATCCAAACTGCTTATTTTGAGACACATTTTTAATTTCATTTTTGCTCTAAAATGCATCCAATTGGCAGGTTCTCTCATCCAGAAACTTTATAATGTCCGTAATGGTCGATTTTTTTTTTTATAAAGGCAGAAAATATTTCAAAAAATGCTGTCAAATTGGACTCTTTGAACCGAGTTTCCTGAAGCGATAGCTCTGAAAACAACAATAAAAAAAATATCGTACTTTGAAAATACTTGTTTGTAAATCAATTTCTAATTAATTGATAGAAAAATGAAAACACAGGTCCCTTATAAATCTCTTCATAAATCACGCCGCCAAGTTTCATGTTTTTACTTTTAAAAATGAGTCTGAAAATGTGTCTCAAAATTTTGAGTTGTTGAGCGTGCAAAAATATATATTTTTTTTAATACAGCCTTAAAAGTAATATATTATTACAAGGTGTTATAATTTATTATATTTTAAAATTTCAATTCGTTTATTCATTTGATACTACTTCATGTCATTTCTTTTTAAATTTTCAATTTAAACTCCGATGATAGTAATGATTTCCTTTGTTTTCTATTTCAATTCCGTTTCATGCATTTTTACTAGACATAATGCATAAAATCAAACTGTTATAAAAGAATCATAATTAAAAGTATTTTTTTTAAATTTAAATTCTCTTCCTACGCGAAAAATGGCGGGAATAAAATTTTACATGATTTATAATTTGATTTAGTTATTAAATGTATTATATTGAATTAAATGCAAATTTTAAATAGTATTCTCTTCTAACGGGCGTTTCAAAATAAGTATCAAAAATCATTAAATTTTGGTCGTAAAAGAATGTGATTTTTTAAATGCCCTTCTTAGACGCAGGACAACATATTAAATGCATTCAAGTACATTCTAAATGCATATTATGGGAAAATGGGACCCTATATATGCATAATTGTTTTAATAAGAATACTGTCTCTTATAAAAAAAATCTATATAAAAAATCAATACTTGATTTCTATACTTTTTGTAATTGAAAGTGTCTATTATCATCAGCTGTCTAAGAGATAAACGCCCAGACCAATTTAATTTGGAACACCTGGTGTATGGGAATACATATAGAAAAAGGGATTTTTACATATTTTGAATAATACATTCGGTAAACATTTAATTAGAAAGTCATTTGCAATTTTCTTAATTTCAAACTTAATCTGCTTATAAAGCAAAAATTTGTTTTTGTCTGAATGTAAGACGATAAAAGGATGATTGTCAGAGATAGTCAGATGATAGTTAAAATGATTCATCGTTCTTTTTTTTACGAGTGTTTCTTTAACTTTCTTTTTCTAAGGAGCTTTGCACCTATCCCCTTTATATCTATCATAAACTCTCTTTATCTAAGACCTCCTTACCATTTTTATAACCTGTTCTATAACGATACGCCCATGGCAATTCTTCACCGCAACGAAACTAATGTTGTCGATGATTCACAACACCATCTACCAGTAAAATAACCAGAATACGCGGTCGAGATAACACTATCCTACAGATAATGCCTAAGGGCTAGGTTTTGACATCACAGCAGATCGGTCGCTATACACCAGTGTTGGACCGATTACATCTAACAATCCTGCAACTTTTGCAGTTATTTACTATTGACCTAATATTTTAAGAAGCTGTGTTTGTTACTTTAAAAATTAGTATTTTAAGAAGTAAGGTGTATTTCGTAAAAATAAAAAAGGAATAGAACAACCTGCCATCAAAAGCTAAGGAACCGATATAACATAGCATAAGCTTTCACCTAATAACTGAAGCTGCCCCTTGAGGTCATCTAGAAACCTTCAGGGTAAGAAGTAAGTAAAATGCAAACTGTCTATTAAATTGGTTTTAAATAGTACTTCCTATTAAACGTTTATACGAGTATACGTATAATACGTATAATACGGGGTACACATTTTGGATACGTATGATACGGCCAAGGCGGTTATACGTATTATACGAAACAGTACATACGGTACAGCATATATACGGATCTTACCCCAGTGGTTAAACGTATAAACGGTTAAACGGTTTTCATTCATTGCGTGAAAAAAAGATGATTTTTCTCCTGCTGGTCAGAGGATCAGAGACATTAACCCTTTACCTACTGACGGTACTTTTAAGTACCATCAGAGAAAACTTTATATAAAATTTCTTTAATCTGTCTAATAATGATAATAAGGTTTTGTTTTTATACAAAATACTTTTCTGGATCACATTTAGAAAGCACAGTAAAACAGTGAAAGTTAATATTTTATAAAGTGGTATTTTTCTCAACCTTTTACATAAGTGTAGATCTTCTCCTCTTAAAAATTGTTTTATGAAAATTTTGCAACTATAAAAACCTTTCTATTTAATGATAGGATCACAATACATTTATTTACATTGTTCCGATAAAGAATTGTGATATTTCCTGTACAGCATTTTCTGTTAATTAATCAAATTATTCTTGTAAATATTTCACAAAAATAGCTATTACTACCGCATTATTAAATCGGTTTTAATGAAAAACCTTATCTAAGTTTCATATTATTATAATAAAAATTGTCTAATATACCTTCAGACATCAAGGAAGATAATTATTGAGATTGAACAATTTGTTGATTCATAATTCGGTAGATAAAGGGATAAGAAACACCCGCTAGACTCCTGCATTCACAATGGCATGTAACAACCATAATGGCAAATTTAAGATATATAAAACAATTTAAATTACTCTAGCAAATTTATATAACATTTTATCACTTAATTCAATAAAAATTAGAAGAAACATAAATTAATTAAAATATTTGTAGAGAAAAATAACAAGAATCTATGTATGAAACATTTTATGCAGATTGTTACGGTAATGCCACGATTTCCAGCTTTTACTCCGTTCAGTGACGTAAGACTGATGACGTCCATTCGCATTAAAGGTAAATACGTTTGAAATATATGTAAGGTAAAGCTAGGATAGTCTGAGCACAATTCAAGTGAATAACAATAAAAAATCTAAATATTATTTTTTTGCTAAACTAGCCATGAATAATTTTTACTTCATTTGTTTTTTATGTATTTCTAGTGGCATTTTGTTATTATATTGTAATTTAATAGAATAGTTGTAATAAAACTAAGAAAGTTATTTTGAGCAATCTGTCCTTACAGGGTTGGTGTGATTGCGCACATGGGTAGGAGAGATTGTTACTAATCTAATAATAACTACATTTAAATTGTTAACAATAATAATTACACTTAAATGACATTGTTGTGGGGTTTTTGTGAACAAATATTATTGCATTAGGAGTGAATATTTCAACCTAATAATTAAAGAAACGGAAAAAGGAAATAATTTTAAAAACGATTAAAAAATTTTAATTAAAGGGAAAAAATTATAGAATCAGAAAAAGCAAGTCCAGATAAGATTACAAAATAACATTAAGTTACTTGATAACACGTTTAACTTAAAATAAGTCCATTTTTATTTCTCATTTTTTTATGCAAATTTACCAATAAGCTGCGTAATCTCCCCTAGCATGGAAACTAATGGGAACAATGCGCCATCTCTCCTACGTAGCAGATGCGCAAACTCTCCAATTTCGGTAGGAGAGATTACGCGGTCTTTTATTTAAACATGGACGCTACTGAAACGAACCGTTGGTGTTCACACTATTATTCTAGATTAGTAGCTTATGATAAATCGTTTAAGTTTAAATTATTTTGTACGGCTGAAATTGTATAGAAATTCTGAAGAATAACTATGAAAATTCAAGCACTGACTTTGGGAAAACAAAACAAAATAGCAATGTTTTATCTTAGACGCTCAAAACAATCAACGTGCACTTTTAAGTAGACACTCCACTACTGCTGTTGTACCACTACCTGCAGTCGCTTCGCGCTCACTCTGCTCCTTCCCCCGAACCTCTATGTGCGCAATCTCTCCGACCGCGCCATCTCTCCTGGCTTTACCTTATACTTGAATTATTCGTTTAACCGGTATACGCTTATACGTATACGGATATGTTTAAACTGGTGCTCCCTATTAAACGTTTATACGAAATATACGTATAATACGTATTATACATAGTACGCATTTAGATACGTATGATAGGGCCAAGGCGGTTATACGTATTATACGAAACAGTATATACGGTACAGCGTATATACGGATCTTACACCAGCGGTTAAACGTATACACGTTTAATCGGTTTACATTCATTGCGTGAAAAAAATATGATTTTTCTTCTGGTGGTCTACGGATCTGAGACATTGAGAAACAATCGCTAGAGTCATGCATTCACAATGCCATATAACAACCATAATGGCAAATTTAAGAAATATAAAGCAATTTAAATTGCTCCAGCAAATTTATATAACATTTTATCACTTAATTCAATAAAAATTAGAAGAAAATAAATTTATTAAAGTATTTGTAGAGAAAAATAACAAGAATCTATGTATGAAACAAATTATGCAGATTGCTACGGTAATGCCACGATTTCCAGCTTTTACTCTGTTCAGTGACATAAGACTGATGACGTCCATTCGCATTAAAAATAAATACGTATATTTGAAATATACGTATACGTATACTTGAATTATACGTTTAACCGGTATACGCTTATACGTATACGGATACGTTTAAACGTATAAATTTATGTATACGTATTTCAAATATACGTATTATACGTATATACGTAAATCGGTTAAACGTTTAACTGAAATACTTATCGCGTCGGGAGCACTAGTATAAAACAAGCCAAAATCTGAAGTATAATTGGAGCAATTTCGCTTTATACAAGGTTAATATATATTTAGAATGAAACTCATATTCATTTATGACAAAAAATGGCAAACTTGCAATCTTGAGTATTTCAAGCTTAAAAATTAAATTGTGTTATCTCTCCGTATCAATAATCTACATTTTCACTTAAACTCGTATGTTGGAATATTTTATGTATGTGCGATTGCATTCAAACATTTTACTCATAATTAAGTTTCTTATCAGATTTCTGATTTATGCATTTCAGACAGATGAATCAAAACATAGTTAATCATATGCATGTTATGACAAACAAAGAAATGCCATACAAAAAAAAGGTGAAAGCTTGAGTATTTGATGAATGAAAACTAAAAATTTCCAGTTATACCATTTCCTAATATCTTACAACAGTCTTAACAATATATTCTTATGAATTTTGTATATACCTGTAAATATTCCATTTGTTTAAATTTATTTTATTTTATTATTGTGAAAATTGCAGTATTATTAATGTATTTCCTATTGAGCATCATGTAACTCAATGCTAAAGGCCTCAGGTGGTTTGCAAGAAAAACAACCTTACAGCATCGGTTTTATAATGGAGCTCTATTGGAAAATCGCCAAGGAATGGGTTTATCGCCAAGTTGGCGATGGTTTTGGCGACTTATTTTTGTCGCCAAATGTCCCCAAGTTGGCGACGGATTTGGCGACTTTTTGTGCAAACCCCCCCCCCACCCCCCTTATACCTGTACATTGGGATCCTTTCTCGCTTAGGTTCTCTATCGAAAGTTAAAGCACTTTCTGGTAATTTCTAGCATCTGAAGGCTCTGGAAAATTCTACAGTTATCTTTAAAGCCTATATAAGGGACCTCCACCAGTTCAGTTCAGTTAGTTGTCTGTCAACTGCGATTGAATTCATACGAGAGGCTTTGCATTGAGAACTGTGTTTCTCGGATCGATTTTGTCGTTGATACGTCGTATTGAACGCATTGTTTCTGTGTGAAATTTTGCTGTGCTTCTATTGGATTTGAAGATTACTGAATATCTTGTAATTTTCAGAAGATATTGGTGTTCGTATTGCACTGTTTATAGTGAATAAAGCCTTTTGATTATTCTTATATATTGGCATCAGTCCTTTTGAACCCCGAGCTCACAACAATATATAACTTTTTTCACTACAACAAACAAATCCATTTTAATAATTAAATTTTAATCTTTACATTTCAATATCACTAAAACATGTCACAAATATTTTAGAATTTTTAAAACATTTCACTCCCCCCCCCCCAGTTATTTAAAAATATGTAAATAGAAGTAATTTATTCAGTTTTATACATTTTTTTAAATTTTGTTTATTGTTAATAAGAAAACAAAAATGAAAATTGAATATTCATAAATGAGCAATAAAAATTACTTATCCAAAACTATTTGGTTGGAACATAATCCTTCCGATGAATAGCAACAATCCATTTATTTTCAACTATTCTTCTTTGGAAAGTCAAATAAATGTTTCTGTTTTATAATTACCCTTATAAAAGGGTACAACAGATTTCTGTCCCATGTTAAAAAACTATAATCATACATAAATTTTATCACAACAAATTTACAAAGCTAATGTTGTATAATGGCACGAATGCTTGCAAGTTGGCCGGTCTACATACACGTTATTTAATCGAGTGTTGCCAGTTCCGAGACATTATCTATAGGTAGTGTTGGTCGAGAGCGAATTCTCATTCGAAACATTATATGATGCGCCAAAGTTGCTTCGCCTACGTGAAATCTAATTGAGAATTAAACCATTTGTTGACCATGACCAACACTACCTATAGATAATGCCTCAGGAGTAGCAACATTCGGTTTGATGACGTATTTGTGGATCGACACGACGTGTACGCATTCCCGCCATTATACAACATTTGCTTTGTAAATTTCAAATGTTTCAAATGCCATTATGTTTCAAATACTCAATATTGCAATTTTCTTTCCATGACATTTTTTTCATAAAGTTCATATGATTTTAAAGGCCAATTTGCTCAAATTATATTTCTGGTAGGTTTTGGCAGGTTTTAAACCAATTTAATAGAGAGTTTGCATTTTACTTACTTCTTTCACGCATGGTTTGTGGATGAACTCGAGGGGCAGCTCTGCTAATAAGTTGAAAGTTTATGCTATGTTATATCGGTTCGTCAGCCTCTGCTGACAGGAAGTTCTATTCCTTTTTTTTTATTTTTGCAATATACATGTAATTTCTTAAAATGCTAATTTGTAAAATAGCAAACACAACTTCTTAAAATTTTAGGACAATAGTAAAGAACTGGAAAAGTTGCAGAATGGTTCGGTGTAATCCTTGAGCGGCCGATCTACCGTGACGTCACTATTCAAACCTTAGGTATAAAGTATAGGATGGTGTTGCCCCGACGGACAGTGCCACGTTTCAGCTAAGTCACAAAAATACTCGGCACCAAGACAATTCAGATTGGGAAGGTCTTACTTATGGTAAAGACGGCTTGGTTTTTCAAAAGTTTGCCATAATTTTTCTTTATCCAACGATGGAAAATGAGATTACATCTCTTAAATTAACTGATAGCATTGAGATTTGAAATTTCACAATTTTTGATTATTATGATTATCCTCCTGATCATTCATTTGTTTAAAAAAATCTCTAAACTTAAATTATTTGTTAACATGAACATCTGAAGATCGTAAATGCTTATTTAGACTATCTCGTAAATAGTAGCATATATCGCAGTGACACAATGTTATATTTTATTTGTGTGTCAGAATGCGGTGGTGAGTCTAATAAATTACTCATAAACCCAGTTACAAAAATTAAAAAAACTGACAAATGCTTTTATCGGAATGTGTTAATAAGATTCCAAAAAGGCTTGTTAACGCATACTCGTTGTTGAAAAATAAAAAACCCATTTGGTAAAATATGACATTTATTAATATTTTTTTATAAAACTTTATCTGTACAAATATTTGTAGTTTCAGTATATTCGTGCCAAGTAAAAGTTCTTGTTAAGAATCTTCATATTTTGAAAAAGAATATTTCCTCCTTAATCTTTTATAAAGGCAATTTTTAAAATAGTAATTATAAATATCAAATTTTATAAGCAAATTTAGGTGAAACACCAACATTTTGGCATTTATATGAGCTTTTGTAGATACTGTATTTTAAAAAGTCTCAGAAAACTTTAAGAATGTTCAGTGCATTTTAATAATTGGCCACGATTAGGAAACTTTTCCGTCGGCTTCAGAAATTGTTTCGGGAAACAGCTATAAAAAACTTGAGGCAAGAAAGTTTCGAGCGTTACCAAAGTTTGCGGAAACATTTCTGAAATAAGACAAAACTTTAAATGTAGTGTACAAATATCTGTAGTTTCAGAATTTTCGTGATTTTATCACATTATCACTCACTTAAAATATTGTTTGTTCACAGAATTACAAAGGATTTCTTGAAAAGGAAATAGTTTATCTTCATGGACAATCATTATATTTGTTTGTCGCTTTGTGCCAGGTAAAAAAAAATGTCGATATGTAATTTTGATTTATTCTTATTTTATTAATTTGTTTACAGAACAATGTTGTTAAAGGGGTTTATGTTAAACAGATATTCTGCAGTATAAAATTTTTATTAATTGTGAGCTGGAATTTCAGTTTTCTATTTCACTCGCAATTTTGTCTTCTCCCACGATGGTATTTCATGTTTGCAATATTCTCTTTCTCTTAAATTCTTACAACTGTTTCAAATCTTCATTTCATTAATTTATGTTTGAAAATAGAAGCGGATGTTCATAGTTTTCAAACCGACTTTCAAGAAAAGAGTTTGCGCAATTCGCTTGTATCTTTTTTTCTTTGTATGAACAAGCATTTCTTTTGAACAGATAGTCCGATTTTCATTAATTTTTGTTGTTGTTGTTTTTGGAAAAAGGGTCATCAAATGGTACCGTTTATATATTATTCAGATCTAAAAGCGGCATGTATGTTTGTTTATCTATCTATTTTTATGTCTTCCTTTGAATTTATAGGCTATCCCCTAGAATGAGATATATATGTTTTCGATTTAAACTTTATACGCGCATTATATTTGCGTAAATAGACTTGTAGATCTGTTTTATTTTATGGAAAATATTTGCACAAAATCCAGCAACAATAACAAGAATTAAACAAATATATATATATATATATATATATATGTGTGTGTGTATACAATGATGAGGTTTTAAAATGTTATGAGGTGCAAAAAGAGGTTTTATTTAAATTCCGAGCTAAACTTGCAAATTAAGTGGTTAATTCATTAAACGTATTGACTAAATATTTTGCTGTATAGGAAAAGATCTCATCGAAAGAACAACGTGGGAATTTAATCCAACGTATTGTTAACAATGAATAATAATTTAGAGTTTCCTAGAAATAAACGCTTTAATACCTCTAAAAAGACAACAAAGGATAAAAATGTATTGTTGTTACGCTTTCATAAATTAAATTTAACGTAAATTAAACAATACGATATGTTATTTAGTAGAAATAAATGTTCGAGGAAATCTTCAGTCAAATATATGCTTTCTCAGATTTATATAAGAAAATAGATTAACGTTAAAATTTAAAGAATTTAATTTGATACAGAAAGGGTTAATCCTACTTCTTAAAGCACAATGGTCATAAATTTTGAACAATAAATAAGTATTACTTAGATTGGATCGGCTTTAATTAACCTCAATCGCATTCCGTATATAAAACGCATCGTATATATTACGTAGACTTAACGACATCTGTATTGCAATTTATGTTAAATGTAGACTTTGAATTGGGAAGTTAGATTATCTTCCCGTTTATGGTATATCTAAACAGCTTAGATGCAATATAATGTTGAATTAAATATGATTAATTTAGTTTAAGTGGATTGATTAATTTTTAATGAAATGAACCATGACGCATCTGTATGCCTTTAGACAATGTTGCAAATCAATATTTAAAAATTATATATATATATATATATATATATATATAACTGCTGCATAATTATATTATAGAATTTCTTTCCAATATATCAATATTAATAATATATAATTTTTCAAAGTTCATTTCCTACTGAGTAAAATATTCTCACATAAATAGCTCAACAGTTTTAAATTATTTCAATTTTTTGCGACTGTTCTAAGACATAGCATTTTTTTAGATAGAAATATTTACTCATTTTATCATTTGTATTTCTTTCATCATAAATTTTAAAATGTAACTGAAAAAATGAAATACCTTAAATTATTTGTTACACTAAAAATATACGTTCTTTTTTTATGTGTTTTACTATATAAAATAACCTCCGAATGAAAATTACGTCCTATGCAGACCAGTTGTAAGTTTCTGGCAAAAATAGAAGGAGATTCAATGATGTTTGTGGCTTTGATACCTCCGCGGCCTAGGTGGAGTAACTTTACAATGTTTTAAGAGTTTTTCTTATACGAGGATGATAATTCGGGGATTTCACTTTGAAACGTTCTCCCACAAGTCACCTCTCCTATCGAATTATGGCCAAAACTGGACGATGCTTAACAAAATACCTGGCACCTTCCTTAACAAAAACTAGCAAAATGCAGAAATAAAATAAAATATACGGTCTGCAACTTCATCTTTTGTGCCGTACTATTATGTAGCTTATTTTTTTGTACTGAAAATTAGTAATGGGGCACAAGAGGTACCAACATAGATTTGATTTAAATTTAATGACCTGCAGGTTTTGAAGGGTATTTTCTTTTTAACAGACTTCCAGAAAAACAGGTTATAGAATTCGTTTGTATTTTATATATAAATATATGTCCACGAATTATTTTTCAGCTGTTGGTCAGATTCATTTTTGCTGTTGTTGGAAATGTCTTTTTGATAGATGGTCCCATTTCAATATCATTAGGACATGAAAAAATAAATTTCTAACAATAAACATTTAAACATGTAATCCTGAAAAACATAGTACTCACTCAGTAGGTCACATAACGAAATTCCAAATCTCTCACTTACAAAGGAATTCCATTTTCATAATAACAGGCTGTTTGGGTATAAATTTAGGGAGATGAAATTAAGTAATTAAGATCTAAAAGAAAAATTACTTTATAAAAATAACAAATTAAACATCTATTTGCAAAATCGAAAAAGAAAAAGAAATACTTACCTGGAAACTTTGAATGGTCGGCCACATGACGAAATTCCAAATATCTCACCTACGAAGGAACTCCATCATCATAGCAACAGACTGTTTGAAGATGAATTTACGTAATTTTTATAAAATTACTACTTACATTTGGTTAATAACAATAATGATTAATTTTCTCATATAATCAAATGAAATGAAAAGAACTAGTAAACGATTCTTTTGAAACCATATAATAATTTATTTTTATGACATAATGCACTTTATTTCTTAGGTAGGTTTAGTGGCTAAAATCAAGAAGAAATAAAATTAATGATGTTACTGCTAACGATTAAATTCATTCGCCGTTTACAAAATTTTGAAATTCAATTCTAAATTTGTTTTTCCAAAATATATGCTTTTCATAAGTTCGGATGTATTTATTCATTCTTAATATTAAGTTTTCTTTTCTTTTCTTTTTATAATAAATCTTCTATTACTCAAGCATTAGTCAAGCATTTTTCTTTTAGTCAAAAAATATAATTTATTTTTATTCTTGAAGCTTTATAAGGATTCCACTTCCCTTTTGTTTAGTAAAGAGAATTATTGATTTCCTCATTTGTGAAATTAATGGTAAGGAATGTTAAATGGAAATACTTATTTAAAAAAAATAGAAAATAAACTAAATTACTCTCTTGACATATGGCGCTTTTTCAGCCGCGCGTTTCAGTGCCATAATTGGGCAGAAAATGTATTAATGATGATTTTTCTAACAATTAATTTTTATTCACTAGTTATATATTGAAACTTAATCCTTCAAATCCTACCTCCACAAATTTGGGTGTGCAGGATCTAATAGATGTGAGTGCCGTGAAATGGGAACTCCCACCCACGCCTTTCACGAATGCGCACTCACTGGTACATGTAGTATTTAGTAGTAAATGTATAAATTAATTACTACTTACATTTGGTTAATAACAGTAATGATTAATTTTCTCATATAATCAAATGAAATGCTAAGAACTAGTAAATGATTTTTCTGAAAGCATATAATAAATTATTTCCACCCCCCTAAGAAATATCATCATATGATTAATATTATTATATAATTATATAACTAATCCACCGCCCCCCCCCTAAGAAACAGCTTGGAAACATTCTCTCCAGACACACATTCTAAACAAACTCAAATACATCCACCAACACGCAGCACACATCTCCAACCTGGCAAGCTAAGTACACAAATCAACTCCCATTTCCTCGTATGGCATCGTCCCTTGTCGCGAGTAGAAATTCTCTGGCGGTGCCACAGCGCTCCTTGTCACGAGCGAGCATGTTTCTGGAACGCAAGTCATCATCGTTACGTCACTGCCGACTATCGCGATACAGATATAATATGTTCTCCGGCAGAGAGGGTGCTGTCTTGTATATTTTGCTAACAGGCACCATCTTAATTTGTTTAACGGAAAATTCAGCTCCTGCTGAATATTGCAATTTATGTAATGATACTTTGATAAAGAGAACCGGGAGATAAAGAGAACCGGGAGGGGCATATATGCTCTACAGACTTGGTTTCCTAGTCTGAGCAGTCCCTTTCAGACTATAAATACTTAATTCTATAAAATGTCCATTTCAAGTAAAGAATGCATGTTTTGATAACATTTGTACAATAGAAAACAAACTGAAGAGCTTTTAAAATACTACAATAAAAATGCCTTTTTTCTTAAATAATTCCTTTCTGGAATTTATAAAGCATTACTTAAATCTCAGTAGTATGCATTCTTAGAATTTTAAATTTTACAAAGCATTTATATTTATCAAACAATTAAATGCTTTTTTAATGATTTTTTTTGAAATTTTCTAATTTAAAACAAATTTTAAAAACACTAATTGGAAACAAACAAACTCATATTTGTTAAACTAAAAACGAAAAAAATTATTTATTTTTCAATTGAACTACTAAGGATATTTTAATGACCAACAATATATCTTTTTTAAGAAAAAAGAATATATGAAACATTGCTTTAACGATACATTTGAATTTAGCAAGAGCAGGCAAAGGTTTCTTTTTTGAGAAATAAAGATATTAATTTCTATGGAAACCATAAATCTTTATTTTCGATTTATATGTTTGAAATTTTTCCGTTGGGTACGATATTTAAATTTATTTATAAATTATTGTGACTACATGATGATGCGTATTCAAAGAAAATGATATTTAAAAAAAATAAATAAATAAGGAATCCATCGAAATACCAATCCAAAATTAATGCAATTTTTTTCTATAATAATAAAACATATATTTGTGTGTTTTTATTTTTAGTTGATTATGTGCTGATTCTTTGAGAAATCGCTGCGCACAGAGCGCATTTGTTTAAGAAGGTACCAAAATGTTTGAAAATTAACCCTATAAAGGCGATTTTGCGATTTTAAGCTATTTTTGTGTCTCATTCAAATGATTGTCATTTTAACATTAGTAAGTGGTCCATATCTCCTTCACGTCAAAACATTAAGGGCCACCACATCAACAGGACCCCAGAAAACAGTTTTCACTTTGTAATAACCCATTAAAGTGATTTTCGTTTTAATTATTGTGTATTGGAACCATAGCATATAGGAGTCTCCCCGTATAGGAGTTCCCCCATACGGGCCCCGTGTAAGTATTGGCTACCGCCCTCGATAGAAATTTAATTTACGTGTTAAAGATATTTTAGGGTCCGATTGTAGTTTATTATATACATATATAGATACGCGTTAGAGTATTCTTTGCATGATTTGTGAGTGATGCCCCACAACTAAGAAGCCAAACATTAGGGTCATAACAAACAGAGAGCTCCGGATATTTTTGAAAAATGTTCTATACTTACATGTGTATATTTGAAAAATATTTTAACGATATCTTATATTGATTTTTTGAAAAATGTGTGCATGTTTGAAAAATGTTTATATGTTTGTAAAAAATATTTTAGTGATCTGTTAGAGTTATTTTCGTTTTAATAATGTGCAAAGGGGTTACCAACAAAAATTGCCCAAAATGTTTATTTTTTAAAGACTAAGAATGAAAGTTTAAATATTACAGTTTCGATTTCAAATTTCAATTTTTTTCAATCACTTTTTTTTATTAGATGGATTCCATAATAAACACTGGACCAATTTCAGACATAGTCTTATTTTCTGAGCGTATCAGCTATTTATAATATATTTGTAAGTAAGCGATTAATTTTTTTTATTAATTTGGTACTTTTAAAAAAAGAGAAAAGTTGCTTAATCGACCTCTTATCTTTCTTAAGTAATATGAAAACATAATATAACCTGTTCCGAGTTACCTGCGATTCCGAAAAACGTTACTTTATCTTCCAAAAGTCTCTAAATTCAACAGATTTACGAAATTTATAAAAGCATCTAATCAAAATTTTCTTTTGCTGTCCGTAGTTTTCGGAAACATTTCCGAATAGTTTTTAGCTCACAGGCTATCAAAGCCTGAGAGCTAATGTGTCTGCCCGTTCTGTATGTATGTACGTATGTATGTACGTATGTATACATCTACGTATGTATGTAGGTATGTATATATGTACGTATGTATGTACGTATGTATGTATGTACGTAACGCGATAACTCTTGATAGAAATATCCGTTTAGCTTCAAATTTTGTTTATAAGTTCATTGTGATAATTCGCTTCTTTGATTAGTTTTGAGGGTTCATTGTTTAAGTATAAAGGGGGTAACGGGGAGCTAATCACTCCCTTAATTTAGATAAATGGGTTTTTCATGCAGAGTTATCTGATTTGCTTCAAATTTTATTTATAATTTCATTGTGAAAAGATGTTTCCCTGATTAATTTTGGGGTTCATTAGTTAAGTATTACGGGAGTTAAAAGGGTTTCTAATCCCTTTCCTTAATTTATATGAAGGAGTTCTTCATGCAGAATTTTCCGATTTGCTTCAAATTTTTATATAAGTTCTTTGTGATAACACGCTTCCCTGATTAATTTTGAGGGTTCATTGGTAAAGTATAAAGAAGGGGAACGGGGGAGGGGCTAATTCCCTATTAATTTATTCTTGATTTCTTTATTTTTCGTGAGGAAATATTCTTTGAAATAAGATTATAATATACAATTATTATGAATAGCCTGTGAGCTCAATGCCATCAGTTTAACGGAGCACTTTTCTTTTTATTACAGTGTATTAATCAGTTTTCGCTATACGGAATATTTGTTTTTCCGATGCTTCCAATTCTCAAGAAAACATTTTCAGATGCATAACAGAATTTATACAAGCAAAAATAACAAAATAACGTTCATCATAATGGTAATGTTAATGCTAAGTATTTGAATTTAATGTTAATTCTGTTAAATTATTATGTTTGTTGAACATAAAAATATTTACTTTAGAATTGATAGCATCCAAAACACCTATGTTCGGGATTGAGACAACTGATTAATACACTGTAAAACTACTAGGAAACGTTTCCGAAAATCATGAGCAGCAAAAGAATCATTTGTTGCATAAATGTTTCTTTAAATCTCCGGAAAATTTGTTGGTTTATGTGGTTCCTAAAATGAAAGATCCGCAGGTATCTCGGAAGAGGTTATGCTATATTTTTGTAACCTTTTAGAAAGATCAGAGATAGATTAAGGAACATTTGCCTTTTTTACAGTGTAGTTTTGAAAATATTTAGTTGGGTATGGGGTATTTTAATAATTAGAAAAATGGTTAGACTAATTTTTCGCGTGAATATTCTTCTTTAATTTATTTTTCATATTAATATGAAATTAAAATTGTGAGTCCGAAATAATAGTTATAAGTCATATACGTGTACAACATTAAATAACTTATTTGATAAAATTTGCAATATCATATTTCTCTATTATTTAACAATTGGATTTTTTAAACGTTCTGTAGTAGGATTATGCATCTATATATATAATTTTGCGTGAAATAGTTTTAGTATGATTGTGGAAAACAAATTCTGAAGAATTTAAAGGTTAAAATTTGAGAGTTGTACTAAACATTTTTACATTTACTATGCAATATTATTCAATTTTACTTCTCCACCAAAAGTGTTGTATTTCTTCATTTCTCAGGAATACACAAATGATAATCTTACGTTTATTTTTAAATAAATATTGTAATTTTCTAAAAATTATCGACAATTGTTTAATAGAATCCATTTTTTTTTATTTCCAGGAAAGGGAAAAGCAGCTAATGCGAATATAGTTTGTTTGGTATCTTCAGGTCATCAGATGCTAGGGCAAATTGTCTGATATAGTTACTTTCACAGTCTTATTTCATTGGGACATGGTGATTTGTAATTTCTTTCTTTTGTCTTAGAGAGGTGTATTATTCAATTACATAGTAAAAGGCTATATCTTTTTTTTTACCATGCGAATGAGATTTTCATTAGAAATAGTATAATGCAAAACCTTAAAATGCCTTTTTTTCAGAAAAGTTTAGATTATTATTTTCATCTAATTTAAATCACATTTTGATTGTAGCAGCACATTTTTTTTCTTCATTACTTTAGTGATAATTTTATGATAAAATAAAATATGCGTAGTTTTATATTTACATTACTTTTATTATTTTTGTTGTTATAAATAATTTTATTATAGACATATATTATGAAACTGCATTATTACAAATGTATGAATGTTGAAATATTTTCATACTTCAACTAAGAGTACAAAGGAATGAAGTAAGAAAGTGTAAAAAAAAAAAAAAAAAAGCACGATTTAAATTAATCTGGAGAAATTACGCACACAGAAAATATAATCTTGTCAGACATTTTCGTTGTTCTAGGATATAAATTACCTACTTAAATGTTCTTAAGAAAATGATTCAATACCCATACCGGGAAAATAATCCAGAAAATAACTAGTTTTGATGACAGGATTTAAATATTTTTCAATAACTAAAAGCAATCAAATTACATAAATAAATATTTAACTTTCCGACATCTCAATGAGTAATAAATTACCTCCAAATATTTAACTAAAATTTTCGTGAGATACTGTAGAAAGTTAACCAAGATTTAAACTAAATAAGTGTGAATAATTATGAAAAAAAATTGGATAAATTTAAAACTTGAATAAATGACATTTTTTTTCCAATTTATATTCGAAAAGAAAATGAAGTGATTTTTTTATTCTCATTTATAATTATACTTTAACCTCTCAAAACATTTCGTCAAAAAACGTGAAAAGTACAGGCAGCAAGTAGCTGGAAGAGATTTTTTTTATTATTTGAAGATTTTTTCGTCATTTGATGGAGAATTTCAGAAACGTTTGAACTGCTGTTCGCGAATTTTTCGTGTTTTAAAGGGAAACGGAAACATGTAAATTTAGTATCTAATACGAAAAACAAGCAAACAGGAAAACAGTTGGCTGAACACTGCAGCTTTAGATTGGAACATTTTATGTAATTCTTACGTTAGATTGGTGAATGTTTTGCATTTTTGTTGAAAATGGGCAAATCAAATCACATATTTTCCTGTTTGAACAAAAAATAAGCAACCGTTAAAACCTTCAATTAACGTTTTTTTTTTTTTTTTTTTTACGGAAATTTTTTAAGGAGTTGTATAATTAAGAAAACCAGAGAATTCTGCAAAAGTTGAATAACACAGTCAGAAGATCATAAATCATACTTTATGATTGTGTAAATTAATGTATTTATTGTAACTACATTATGATAGATCTTTGTTTAAATTAACGTACTTTTTTTATCTAAATAAATAATGAGTATTGGTTTCTATTTATAGGATATCGTACCAAAAGAAGAAAAATGGATAGATAAAAAAATAGAAAATTTGCAGTATTTAATAATTAAATCGAGAATGACTCGAATACGCGTGTTATGCAGAATTATTCTTTTTAGAACCTTGTGTAAAAAAGAGAATTAAGGTTATTTTTTCTTTTAAACGTCACAAAAGGAAATGCCTCATCTGATGCAATATGAATAAATTCCCCGATGCGTAGAAAGAAATATCTTTTAAGGACATAAAAGAGCTTATTATTCGTTTTCTTTTGGGTAACTTTTTTATGAAGCAAGAAGTTACCTACTTCACACGGTCATAGGGAAACAGTTATGTAAATTTTCAATATATTTTCACCGATCATGTTTCTCAGGTCCCCAAATCAGCCTTTATTTAATTGATTATTTCCACAGTCTGATACAGGCCTACGCGCACTTACACTTACACCCAGACACGCACACACACACACACACATATATATATATATACATACATACATACATATATATATATATATATATATATGTAATAATAAAAAAATTTCGCCATTTTTCCTTAGTTAAATTATTCCAAATTCTTACAATTCTAATTTTTTTCCCCTGTTGTATTCCAATTTACTACTCTATATTCATTAAATCCTTATTCTTAATTTAGCTCTATCGTTAACTCTATTAAATTCCCTTTTATTTAATTCTAAATTGTCCAAATTTACTTAAATATAAAGCTTTTAGTTATTCTTAATTTCTATCATGATCCTCGATCATTTCTTGGTTTTAGAATGTTTTTTGAGAGCCATTTTCATTTTTATTCCGAATATTAATTTCCCGCTCTAAAGTCATTTTACTACGAAATTAATCCACTCCTCTCTGTCCGAACTTTTTTACTAATTATCTTTCATTGGTCGTGACGTAGCATGACGCGTCTTCTTTAATTCTTCATTGGTTCAGTGCGCGTTCTACGTCATAATTTGTGTTATTGCGCGGGGTAACAAAAAGCAGCTACCTGCGGCACTCCCTGAGAATTAAGTCGTATTTTCACTTGTAAACAACTCCCTGGCTGCTCGTTTTGAGAATTATTGAGACGTTCTGATACTTACCTCTATACCTTGATGATGTAGTGATGCAAGGCTATTATGGTTATGGTGGAAACTGCCCAAGAGAAACATTTAATAAAGGATTGAAATGGAAAGCCTTGTTCGTTCTGAATTTATGGAGAAACGCCTCTGGTTTTTAAATTCTACTGCCGCTATGGCCACGACGAAACTGCAACTAAATGTTACGACTGCTTCTAAAAATTTATATCATCCATAACAACCAACGTTCTTAACTTCGTTGTGCAACCATGTGTGCTCCTTCTGTAATCCACGTTACTGCAACTACAACATATGACGGTAAATCATCGTAATATAATATATATATTATATTACGATCGTATTCATCGTAATCATCTCAATAATTCTCAAAACGAGCAGCCAGGGAGTTGTTTACAAGGGAAAATACGACTTAATTCTCAGGGAGCGCCGCAGGTAGCTGCTTTTTGTTACCCCGCGCAATAACACAAATTATGACGTAGAACGCGCACTGAACCAATGAAGAATTAAAGAAGACGCGTCATGCTACGTCACGACCAATGAAAGATAATTAGTAAAAAAGTTCGGACAGAGAGGAGTGGATTAATTTCGTAGTAAAATGACTTTAGAGCGGGAAATTAATATTCGGAATAAAAATGAAAATGGCTCTCAAAAAACATTCTAAAACCCAGAAATGATCGAGGATCATGATAGAAATTAAGAATAACTAAAAGCTTTATATTTAAGTAAATTTGGACAATTTAGAATTAAATAAAAGGGAATTTAATAGAGTTAACGATAGAGCTAAATTAAGAATAAGGATTTAATGAATATAGAGTAGTAAATTGGAATAAAACAGGGAAAAAAATTAGAATTGTAAGAATTTGGAATAATTTAACTAAGGAAAAATGGCGAAAATATTTTATTATTACATATATATATATGTATATATCGACTTTTTCGTTCTGTGATAGTTCCCGCATTTTTAAACAGACTTGGATAAAACTGACGTATATATAGACCTTAACAATATTTCAAATAAGTTCATTGGTTATTTTGATCCGCTATCTTGGGTTAAAATCTCTGCCGCTTTAATATTTCAAACTCAAAAATATAAAATTAAGACTACGGAAACTATTTTTATTTCAATTCTAGGCACTTATAGAAAGATTACAAAACATTGTTTATTTTGTTAAAGATTGGCTGAGATATTTGAAACTAAAATCATTTAAATTGCTTTTTTAAAAACAAGAAGGCCAATCTTCCTTGCCAACAAAGTCGGTCGCTATTTTGATACACAAACGATGGTAACAACAATGTAGTTTCAAGTGGATGAGAAATACAATAATGGTCACAAAAATGAAATAAATTTTGTGGCAATGCACTAATCTGCGCTTGAAACTAAGGTTGACTTCCAAAGCAAAGGGGAGTGGTAGTTATATATGTTTTTAGTTACAGAAAAATCCACAGAAAATATTTCGTAATCGGTTCTACAGCCAAGTTTGCGGAAGACCCGAGTTTCAAACAAACTAGGAAACCTGTCTTTTCTTCTCATTACATGCCGGAAACACCTTTTATTTAATTAAAGGCAAAATGTACCATAATGCCGTTTAATGCCACGTAATTTAATTTTTTAGAACTGGTAAGACATTCTGTTAAAAATGCTTAGATTTATGGACTCTGCCATATCATAATTTTTAATCTGTAAGTTTTAAAATGTATAATTTGTATTCGGGGAAAATTACATTATTTATCAGTTACTGTGGATAATAACAAATGAGCAATGATGACTGAAATGTAGTATCAAGTGCATGAGAGATACAATTATGATTACAAAGATGAAATTATTTTTGCCATAAAACCAGTTGTCTGTGGACCCTATTACGTAAGAATCGCCCGATAACATTTCGTAATCAAGTCTACAGTAAAAATTGTCATGGGCCCGATTTTCAGCATCTATGTAGTATTTATTTTTTTTTTACATTTATTAGTATTCAGCCACAGTCAAATTTTTATTTCAATTAGTCTGGTAGTAATTGGAATTCTAAATGTTATCAATTCCTTAATTGTTTTCCAAAATTTTATAAAACCGCAACTGATATATGTTTGTTGAAATAGCTTCAATTTTAATATGTCATTAAAATTATTGCTTAGTGTATTATACGGTAGTAAAAAGTAGGAAATTAAATAGTTGTTAAAACGTAAGAAATTTGGATTAAGATGTGAAACAGAAAGAATAATCTTTGAACGAGCAAATTATCTAATAATATTATCAGTTTCATATTTGAAGAAATATATTTTCTGATTAAACACTCATTTTTTTTAAAAGTCCTACTCAAATTTTCAGAGGGCTCAATAAAAGTTCATAACGAATGAAATTTACAATTAGTATATTCTCAGCTTTAGACTGCAGCTACAATTGCAGCTTAGCCAAATATATATATATATATATATATATATATATATATCTTTTATTTGTGCACTTTCTGAAAAGGTTTTTTTCTTATTGTTACAAGGAAACACAATTCTTCTTTAAAAACTCAACAATTTATTTGAAAAGTAAATGTATTATACAAAAGCGTCAACCAGAATTTAAAAAGAACAAAAGCGCTAGATAATTAGCATGTTTTTGTCTTTAAACAAAACAGGTGCAAACGCTACTTTACCGAATATTTTTAAACCTTTTAATTAGTGCATTTTCTATTGCTTCGAGTAGCTATTATTATTTAACTCAATTCAGATAACAATAAAATATGCTTCCATATATATTCTTCAAAAAAAAAAAAAGAAAGAAAAGTGCATAACATTAGTGTTCTTTTAAGTCTTGATAGTTCGGAAAAGATAAGGTTGGCATTTATTGGCTTGCTTAGAAATTCAGAAATTTTAAATTACGGTACTAAACGACATAAATAGAAAATACATTTTTGAGATAATATTAAGTACTTCATTATACTGTGCCCCTTACAATCATTAAATGCTTTAAAATAAACTCTTTTGTATGCCACTTGTAAAATACAATTACGAATCCTTAAAACAATTTCTACTTTTATCGACATCAAAACATTTTGTACAACTATACTATCTATATTATAAAGGATAAACGTGTCCGTGCGTAACGCTGACGTCATTTTGCGAATGGCAACACTTCACGATGAAACTTCGGTTTTTGGGATTTTTACTACTGCATTTTTTTTTTTCTAAACAGGGCACATTTTAAATTTTTACACAGGTATACAAGGAAATAAAATCTACTTTCAAATGCAATTTGTTTGAAAATTGTATCGCAATTTACTTATTTATTATAGCACTTAAATTAAATTTCAATCATGATTTGTTTTTATTAAATCTATCTCTATCGCTTTCAGACGATTACAAAATATTAATCTGCTTTTGCACTTTAAACACTATAAAAAGTTTGGCATTTGTTTACAGCTAATATTCCATATCGAAATTAAAATTTCATTAGAAATCAATGAAATAGTATCTCATCAAAAACAACTCGTTGTAAATGATCCCGCCAAGCCACAAACCTAAAACGTCAGTAACAAAAAGAAGTGATATCACATAAAAAGAAGCGATATAGAAGTGCATACTCCGAGTCCCGTGTAAAAATCTATCACCACACATAATGTTTCCAAAGGACTCGGAGTGAGGTACAGTATGTGAAAACTGCTTGGCGACCTGCAGGCTTTTATAATGTTTGCGTTTCATGCAATTACATATGACTATATTATTTTTATTTTATTTTATTTTATTTCATTTTATTTCATTTTATTTTATTTCATTTTATTTTATTTTTTTTTTATTTATTTATTCATTTTGCTTCCATAAAATTGTAAAAAGTTGAAGTTTCTGTGTTTGCACGTCTTTTCTTATTTATGAGCTTGAAAAATCAATTTGTTGATTTTATTTACCATTATTTAAACTAAAAACACCACTCTTACGAAGAGGATTTTTTAAGTAAACGTGTAAAGATTTTGAGTTTGTAATATATATATATATATATAAACCTTATAATAAGCGTTAACTAAATTGAGATATATTGCAGTAATTCTAGCGTAAGAGAATCGCATAGATCTGGGGAAAAATCCGTTCTGTCAGTTCTTTCGCATACAAAAATGTTTATAAAAGTGATTTAACAAAAATTAAAGATTTATTTTTCGATTTTCAAAATTGATATACTGCATATATTATAAAAGCCTGCTGGTCGCCAAGCAGTTTTCACATACTGTACCTCACTCCGAGTCCTTTGGAAACATTATGAGTGGTGATAGATTTTTACACGGGACTCGGAGTATGCACTTCTATATCGCTTCTTTTTATGTGATATCACTTCTTTTTGTGACTGACGTTTTAGGTTTGTGGCTTGGCGGGATCATTTACAACGAGTTTTTTTTTGATGAGATATCACTCCTTTTTGTAAGGTATTTAATTTCAATTATACAGATTCCATTTTTATTCAGAAAAGAAAAGATAAAAGAAAGATGAAAGGGGCAAAAAAAAATAATAATAGTGATGCTATAAACAGAATTATACATCAGAATTATACAATTTATTGAGTGACTTATTCCAATGTACATGTCGCTGCCATACCAACGGGGAAACTTTTTATATTAATTTCCTTACATTGTATTCATCAGATTATTTATGACATACTTATTTTCTTTTTTATTTTGTTTATATCACTCTTCCGTTTATATACATTCAAAAACAAAAAAATTAGAAAATTTTACAGTAGTTTACAAACTAATTAAAATACTGCAGTTTTAAAAAAATGTGGAAAAATAAGAAGCACTTTTTTTTCTGTCAATTATAACAATAAGTTTATGGAGCATACTTTACTGAGAATAATCATTTTTTTCTACGAACCATTGTAATTGACAGGGAATTTTATACTAATATATTAAATATTATGTTTGAAAATTACTGAACACGTTAAAATGTTCTTTTAGTCGACAATAGAGGCAATAAGTATAGCTCGGCAAATATAAAACACGGCATTGCTTCATCATGGCTTTGTTTCGTGAGGTGTTCGTTCTCCAAACATAAAAATCTCTCGAAAGTGTTCGTTAACCGATTTGTTCGTAAACCGAACAGTTCGTTACCGATCACCTATTGTTTACGAAATTTAGCATTTTAATTTTTATGCGGAATTTAAGAAGTTATTTCTTTTCATTGTGCTTTAGAACCGTTTTTAGAGCATTTTAAGTTTGTCATACCGGAGATTCGATGAACGGCAAACATTTAAACGCAAAACTTCTAATCTTGGGATAGCAACATTTTTACATTATATTACTTAGCGCATGAATATAAAGTTGGAATTTTGTAATCGCTATTTCAATCAATTCCTGATACGCTAGAATTATATACTTTTAAACGAACACAGTTTTTTTTTAATCGATGAAAATACTATATTTTAATAGATTTAGAGCTTAAGATCGACGAGCTTTCAGGCGGACAAAATGAACTCGTATTGAATTTTAAAGCAAGATAATAAAACCTTACAGAGATTGAAACAGTATAAAATCATTAAAATACATCTCACTAAGTAAATATACATCGGTTGTAATGTAATCAAGATCTTCTAAGAGACCCTGTAAACGAATCGTATATGGTTCAATTCCTCCTTATACAATAGAGAGTTTAAATGAATCGGATGTAGTAACATATTTGAATATCTTGTGTATATAGCCACTTTGACAAAAGTTATGCTATTTACTATAGTTTTTCCTCTGTGTTAAGTACAGGAATCAAGTACTTCAACGTAAAAATTCGCTAATTACACAACTATTTAGTCTTATTAAAAATCTTTTGAGTTACCCTGTAAACGAACAGTAAATTCTACAATTCTGTTTTACAATAGGAAGCTAACTTAGGTCGATCGTAGTAACATATTTTAACATCATGCACATACGTTCTTTTTGAAAAGAGTTAGACCATTTAATATTTCTTTGCTTCATCTTAAGTATAGGAATAAATCACTTTAAAGTGGTATACATAAAAAACTAATTTATATTTTTACACGAAATAGTAAACATTTGAACTACTCATATCAACAATTCAAATGCTGCAAACCGCGTAAAAATCGGATAATTACACAATCCTTTAGCCCTATATCAAAAGATCTTTTGTGAGACTCTGTAAACGAACCTTAAATGTTACTATTTTTTTATAATAGGAAGCTTACTTGGGTCAATTGTAATAACATTTCTTAATATCATGTGTATACGACCATTCCTAAAAGAGTTGGGTCATTTATTATTTTTTGCTATATGTTAAGTATAGGAATCAATAACTTTAAACTGATATAAATCAAAAACGAATTAATATTTTTACATGAAACTTACAAAGGTTTGAACTATTCATAAAAACAATTCAAATAACGTAAACCGCGTAAAAATCTGATAATTACACATTGCTGTAGCCTTGTCAACAATTTTTTGCTCTATGTTAAGTATAGGAATCAATAACTTTAAACTGATGTAAATCAAAAACTAATTAATATATTTACATGAAACTTACAAAGGTTTGAACTACTCATAAAAACAATCCAAATGACGGAAATTGCGTAAATATCCAATAATTACACATTGCTGTAGCCCGGTCAACAGTTTTTGGTCTGAACAAGATTTAAAAAGTGCAAAAAACAGCACTTTTAAAATCGCATTTACTGAAAACCTATTCGTCCGATGTTGCTTTACTTTTGATTTCTTAGTCACATGGCACGCCCCATTCCATACAATCAAGAATTTTGTTTCTATTATAAATAGAACGCGAGATACAGATGTGTCAAAAACCCGTTTTGTCCCGTCCGCAAAATATAAAAAACTAGACAGCGTGCTAAAAATTTTTTCTAAAATCGTTTGGCATCCATTGGCGGAAATTCCTTTTATTTACGGTTGAATGCATTGCTGTTTCTTATGCTTGGCGAGAAACTCTGTCGAGTTTCTATGATAAATAAAACACAAATTTAACAGACATGTAATCGAAATAAGCACTTAACAACGCTGAAATTATCTGAATTAAAAAAAAAAAAAAAAAAAAAAAAAAAAAAAAAAAAAAAAAACTTCTGTAGATAACGAAAATTTTAGCAATTTCTTCGATTATTAACTTCTGGCACGAGGCCAAGACGAAATTACCGCTTTTAATAATTTTCGGAATTTTATTTGAATATATAATTGAATATTTTTTATATAAAAATGCTCTTTGGGGTTGTTAGGGGCAATCTAAAAAAAAATTAATTAGAATTTTCAATTAAAAAAAATGGTTTTCACCTATATTCTCTATCCCGGGAAGCCCGGGTTGGATGCCGTAGCGAAATAAACTGTAATTTTAGATTTACATATTTGATGATTAAAAAAAAAACTATTCCTGTTAAAAAATTCTAAGATTATAATTCAAAATGTTTGAAAATATATTTCCTAAATACATACATATTTTAAATTAATTTTAAAAAAGCTGAATTGAAATGTATAAATTTTTTAAAAGAAATTGATTTCTAGAAGTTTAAAATATGCGAATCTATAATTACAGTTGATTCCGTTATGTAGTGTTTGAGTTATGCTTAAAAAACTCCCAGCATTGCAATCTGTTTTGCAATTAGCATAAATGAATTGACATAAAATTCCAAATTTTAGACATTCACATTTCCTACCTTACTTTACTGAATTATTTCCTGTTCGGTATCCTAAGGTAAAATGTATCGAAAAAAACGAAATATGATGGCAAATAGAGTGCTTGTATTGACAATTTTAGAATTTTGGTACAATTTCAGCATGAGGACGACCCCCTACGTAAATTGAAACAAAAAGACAATATCACAAATATATTAAAAAAATGGGGACGGGTGGAAATAAGCGTAAAGAAATCCCGAAGTTATTGAAAGAGAATCTCTGTAAAAGGAGAAATATCTTAATCGAACAACGCAAGTTTTTTTTTGCTAGAAACAACATTTAGAATAATCAACAAACTCTTATGTAACTACTTAAAAGAACTTACCAAAACCGCCGAAATTAGATCTAATTGTGAAAATATTGAGTGTTCTTAAACTATAATTAATCCGTTAATAAGTGCTCAGTATGTTCGCGGATTATAAGATGCGGATATTCACGAAAACCTTTTATGGAAAGCTGTCTTAAAAACTAACTTTAAAAATTTAAACATAGAAAAGATTTGTGGCACTGTAGAAAAATAATCATCTAATATCTGAATGTCGATTAAAAAAATTAAGATGTAAAATTTAATAAAAAAAGGTCATAATGTAAATGTTTGAGTATCAATATTCTGAAAATTCATTTCAATATTTATATAACACTGAGCAGCCTTCTTTCAAAATAAGTAAGATAATAGATATTCGTTTAAGTCGGTTCTAAAAAGAAATATTCTCCACTGTATACTGCGAAAGTTTCAGATGCATTATCTGACCCACTTTTTAACATGAAAGCGTAATACTTACAAACATGATTATCGAAGTAATTTGTAATCCAACAGTTATTTTTTTATTTCGATAAATGGAATAAATTTTGGATTAAAAAGTGATTTTGGATTAAAAGTTTTTGTTTCATTCCTGTGCTGTCACCTCTGGAAATACAGTTGAAAAAGTTAACTTTAGAATTTTCTGAAACTTGTAATGCCTGTACCGAAAAACGGAGAAAATCAGTTTGATTACCTAGTTTTTGAATAAGAGCACATTCTAATTTGATACGTTTGCAAACAAAAATTAATTAAAAAAATTGTCAGAAAGTAGCATGTTAGGATTTGAGAACAGTCTTAAATACATAAGAAAGAAGTTTTGTAGACATTTAATTAAACGGTAAATATGCTCGTTTTGAATGCGATTCAGGAAGTCGTGTTAATATTATGAATATTGATGATTTTAAACAACATAAATTAAAATTCCCACTCTAAAAACACATATACAGTTTAGACGTTATGTGGATTTATGTGGGTATATTTTAAGGATTAAAAGAAGTCGTTGTCCCACGACGGCATTTTTTTTCATTCCAGTGCTGTCACATTCAGAAATTCCGTTGAAAACGAGAACTTTAGCATTTTCTGAAAAATCTTCTTCCTGCACCGTAAGAAGGAAAAAACAGTTTGATTACATAGTTTCTGAATAAGATCACCGGCTAGTTTGATAGGTTTGCGAACCAAAATGAATTAAAAATGTGTCAAAAAGTATCCTGTTTTTTTGCACTTTTCAAGTATAAAACCCCCCACAGATTTAAGAGATATGTAATCGAACTACGAGATGAAACTGCTGAAATTATTCGAATAAAATGACTGCTGTAAGTAGCAAAATCTTTGGTAATTTCTTCGACTAATTACTCTTGACATACGGATAATACGAAAGTACGAATACTTCAATTAATTTCAAAACTTTATTTGAACAGATTATTGATATTTTCCATATAAAAATGCGTTTTGTGTTGTTTGTGGGCAACTTAAAAATATATATATTAAATGAAATAAAAATTATTAAAGTTTTCAATTAAACAAATTGGTTTCCAGCTTTATTCTGTAACGCAAAAAGCCTGAGTTGGATCCCGTAGTTCCTAGAAAGCATATGAAACAAAGAAATAAACGTACAAATAATGCAACTTTATAACAATAAATCTCATTTCGAAGCTAATCGCATACTATGAATTGTGGGATATTAAAGTAACGATATTTTTGTTAATCATTAAAAACTTAATAACACCTAATATAACTCAATTTCTCTCAGAGCGCACGAACGCGCCGAGGCACATCGGTATAGAATCATTGCTATAACTTATATTTTGGTTTTCTTCCATGTTCTAACAAGCAAATCAGTGCAAATTCCACTTTTCTACGTAAACAATTTACCTGGCTTTTTCATTTTGAATTTTGTGAAATTTCAGCAGCATCCAGCATTAAAAAGGCATATTTCTAATTTTAGTGTAAGAAAGCGCTGAAATTTCGTAAAATTCAAAGTGTCGGTAATCGGTAAATTATATTCGTATAAGATTGGGAGTTTTATTGTTTTACTTGATATAGCAGGAAGAAAATAGTTTTAAATATAACATGTGGGAACTAAGAACAATGTAAAAAATTTAATTATGAGTTTTAATATGTATATAGCCTTCTACATAAAATGCCATATTTAAAAACTGCACTTTAATTGCATACTTTTGTATTTGAAAGATTAGAGTTTAGTAAGAATTAGAGCTGTAATGATCTCAAAGCCACAGCGGTCGTCGGATGTATTAAACATCCCACTCGGCCAAATGTCCCTGGCCGGTGTCCAGGAAGTAGTGGCAGCCATCGCGGAAAAGGCGGCCGCGCGCCTATGAAGGTCCTTATCACTTGGCCAGAACGGTAGCGGCAGATCCGATCAAGGAAGATGTCGCCGGAAAATTTTAAAAGCTAAATTCAATAAGTATAACTAATTCATTACGACACCAACCAGTGGTATTTGGACGATAGGAGATTTTAATATTTCAGATGACCTCTGCGGCTTCGGAATCATTATACCTATATATTGTGTAAAATAGGAATATATATGAAGAATATATATTGCGGCAACTCGTAACTTTTATACACACATGTACAGGGTCTCCACAATGTTTCTTCACAATTTCCAGACTTTATTACAGACTTTTATCAGCAGAGGTTTATCAAATAATCGTCATAACCATTATTTTGAATGACCCATTATGATTTAATATATGTAACATCACACATATATATATATATATATATATATATATATATATATATATATATATATATATATATATATATATATATATATATATATATATATATATATATACAGAGAGAGAGAGAGAGAGATAATATCATACAAACAAAATTAATTTTTAACCGTTTCTCTGAATCTGTAATAACATTCACCCAAACATCACACAGCTTATTCATACTTATATACCTAACAGCATCATTATGAATATCATATTTTAATACACGCAAATTACTTCAAATTATGAAAACTTTTCTCATTAGGGATTGAATATGTTATATAATGATTCTGAAATCTTAGGTAATGATGTAATTATTCTCAGTAAATTAACATTTAAGAAGTAAACTCAAAATATCTTAGAAATATACTTATAAATATAAAATCATTTCATGTACCGTCTTTTAGCTTATCACGCTATTAAAAATATTCTAATGCATATTTTCTTAAATTATCTCGTGTATACAAACATAAATGTATCATTTTATTAAAAATGTATTTTTGAGAGCCTTAGAATAAATGCAAATATTCAGTGATTTTATTACTTTTTTGTAAAAATTAATCTTTAAACATTTACGAAGTATATTTGTCACGTAACGGAGGTAAAAGAGTTATATTTACTGTGGATATATATTGCGGTAACTTGTAACATTTATATATATACACCTATACAGAGTGTCCACAATATCGCTTTACAATTTCAAGATTATATTACAAATTTAAATGAATATTTATGTAATGTAAGACTCAGAAAATTCATGCATAATGTCTCAGTATTAGATAAAAAAAGAGTGGACGAAAAAGAGTATCAGAGGAAAATATCGACGAATTATCGCCTTTGCGTGTTTTGTGCAACCAATGGTGCTCATATGGAGATTTATTAATTGATGCAAAAAAAATGAGACAACTTCAATAGATACTCAAAATATTATTGTACTAATATCCATACATGTATTTGCTCATTGTGTTTCAATTAAAAGCTTTAAATTGTAAAAAGACTTTGTTGACACCTTGTATATCGTGGATTCTAGTGTTACATAAAAAAATAATAACCTTGGAATGTTGATGTAACACACGGGAAAAACTTTTTACGAAAAGCGTTCATGCACAAAACAGTGTTTTTTTTTAATGAAAATTATGTTAAGCAGCAAATAAACAAACAAACAAAAAATACTCGGCAAAAGTCACAAAACAATAAATTTCCAGTTCGAAAAGAAGTAGCATCGTAGCAAAAAGTTTACTAATGGCTACATCCATATTAGCCACATGTAAGGCGACTAGTGATTTGTGTTTTATTGAAATCCTGCTAGAGATCAGTTAAACGATTTGCAAAAATTGCATTATAATCCACTGTAATTTTTTTATCTCTAATTTATTAGATAGTACATTTAAATCGAATACATAAATACAAAGTTAGAAAAAAGAATTTTGCATTAGGAAAATAAGTTATTTACACACGCAGTAACGAAATTCCAAAACAAAAAGAACACAAAATTAAATTGATAAAATGAAATACTTTTATAAATCTACTTTGTATTAAACAGTATGAATTTTAAATATTAAAAAGCGCAATCACGAAATATTATTTGCACAAACGGTATTGAATAAAAATAATCCAGTTTAATTTCCTTATTTGAATGTATTTATAGCATTTTTAAAAACATCCCCAGCATTCAAATCTCATTTTAAAGGTTAATTTCCTTTATTTGCTCTTCCACATTTTTAATAAAGTTGATATTGATTGAAAGTTTCGTGTTATTTTAATGATGTTCTACTATTAGAAAATTGTATTATCTCTTAGAAATTTCAGATAAAATCTTTATTGAATGCAATTAATTTTAAATATTTTTGGTCATGATTAATTAAAAGTATTTGTTGTCACATGGAGTAAATATTGTATATTTAGAAACTTCGGTGATAAAAATATTTCTCAAACTTTCCTCAATTCCAGGAATAAAGTGTTTTCATTTAAGTAACTTGTTAATTCTTATTCCATTAATAATTAAAATTCACATTGTAATGAACCCAGATAATAAAATGAGTCTTATTTTATATTTTTATAAGTAAAAAGGATTTCTGCAGATTATTAGAAACGCAAATAAACCAGATATTTATTTACCCCTTAAATAGGTTACAATTTCTTAATTTAATTTCCTACTGTAAAATTATGTAGATTATCCATCAAAATTATGCAGCTGTTTCAAAACTTTTCCGTGTCAGAAGCGCGAGAGATTAATAAATAATGTCTTTCCTAAGCATATAATATTTCAATTTAATAGAGTAATTTATTTCCAAAGAGAAATATTTAATTTTCATTTTTCACCATTGTACAATTGCTATTTTAATGCACTTAAAGTTTTTCAGATTTCTTATTTTTTATAAAAGACTTTAACATATTTCATTTTTATTTTTAAGTTACTGAAATATTATTTTCAATTCTTTGTGAAACAATACACTAAATTAAGACATACAATTTTATTATTTTTAAAGAATAGAATTGCATGAATATATTTTATTGGAAAACTATTGGTAAAAATAGTTAAATATTAACTAGATAGAACCCGTCAAAACTTCATGGCAAACAACTTAAGGTACCATAGTAAAAAAAGTTTAATTCAGTAAAAAAAAAATTTTAATTTTACAAATAAAGAAATTTTTTAAGTTAAAATTTTATGCCCGGAATGCCCTTGAAATTTGAGGATGTAAAGAACATGTTTGACTTTATGTTTTTCAGTGAAGATTTTGCAATTAGGGGGAGGCAGTAATAATTTTAATAATAAAATAAATTTTAGATCACCCAAATAACAGAAAATGCTAAAAATGACTATGTAGGTCCTGTTCAACATTTGTGTGCATTTATGTAAGCATAGCACGTACATTCGTAAAGATGTTAACGTTACTGTGAAAAATTCATAGGTTTTTTTTTTTAGCATGTAGAGTTTTCAGCCAAATTTAACACCGCTTTCTAAAAAATTGACAAAAATTCACAGAAATAGTATACTGTAATTGAAATATTAATATAGTGAATATTTGATAAGATATAGGTATTTGTATGAAATAAATTTTAGCTGCGCATGCGCGAACTACAGCAATGATTTTTTTTTTTCATGATTTATAGTCAACACAACATCCCATAGAATTATATGGGATTTCCTTCTCATTTTTTCAATTATTAATGTAACTTTTTGAGTTTTCACGCTATTTCATTGATCTTTTTATATGAGTTGCCCTATAGTACTGACTATCAAATCATGACAAAAAAATCTTTGCTGTAGTTCACGCATGCGCAGTTAAAATTTATTTCATAAAAATACCTATATCTTATCAAATATTCAATATATTAATATTTTAATCATTGTATACTATTTCTATGATTTTGCGTCAAATTTTTAAAAAACGGTGTGTGATTCGGCGCAAAACTCTGAATGCTTATAAAAAAAGAAAAAAAAAACTTTTGAAATTTTTACAGAAGCGTTAACATTTTCACGAATATACGTGCTATGCTTACACAAATGCACACAAATGTTTTACACGACCTACATAATCATTTGCTACAGTGACAGATCATTTTTAGCATTTTTTGTTACTTGGGTGATCAAAAATATTATTTTATTATTAAAATTATTATTGCTCCCCCCCCCCCTCTAATTGTACTCGCGACAAAATCTTCACTGAAAAACATTAAGTCAAACATGTTCGTCGACATGTTCGAAACGTCTGAAATTGGTCACAGTCCCTTAATTTCTGGACACCAGTGTATATCCTACCAATGGAAGATATTACTGTCCCAGTTTCACTCTCTTCCAAGTACACCCAGGTGGTCGAGTGCTTGTACGCACTAACCCTCATAACCTTCCAGAAGCCATGCTATTGAAAAGTTTTGAACAAAACGCGACAAAGGTCAATGAATGGTCAATAGTCCTGAAATTTTGAAGAAGTCGGAAAAAAAAATTCTGAAAAACTTGGAAATTTTGAAAAAAGACAACTTTTTTTACAAATAAAAGATTTTCTTACAAGTATTTCTCTTAAAAAACATAAAGTAAACAATTATTAGACGTATGCTAAAATAATTTTTGGTACTTCTACATTATCCCATCGACCACTTTACATATAGAAACCTTTCGCCAAATTATAGAATGTAACGCTAAAAATGTATTATCGTGGCGTCATATTCACTTGACGTCAGATGCGTTACACGTGTTTGTTATGTCATCAACAGATTTTTAATTTGACATTTATCTGCATATTTAATAATGTTTTACTGATTTATTACTTATTACGTTAATAAAAGTAACAATTACGTCTTTAAAGTAAGGCACCAAGATATTAAAAGAGAAAAAGAATTGATAAAATGTTGCGATGCATACTTAACGTACAATAGAGCAGTTTCCTAAAATTATCAAATATTCTCATTTATACTTCTTGCTACACAACTCTTTGCTACGAAAAATGTAATCATGCCTACTGAATGGAAAAATATAAAAATATAAAAATAATAAAATGCTGAAAAGAGAGGCTTCCCTATAGTCATCCATAACAGTGAATTATAAATTTGAATACAATTATCTTTTAATTATTTTTAAAAATAATATATGCCTTAATAATATGTTCAAAATTTCCGAAATTTGGAAAATTTTACTGAATTAAAACTGTGGTATTCAAAATCCATAATCCTTGTTATGTTGCCCATGAGACATATTTCCTAAATCAGCCAAAAAGCCCCCCCCCCCTCCCCCCCCAAAAAATCTATATATATACAACTTGTGGCCAGAAAGTTCGGTGAATGATTTTTTATTTCAAATACAGTATTGTACAGTATCAAATACAATTTACTGTCCTTCAAAATAATCTCCATGGATGGTAATGCACTGTTGGGAACGAGTATATAAGTCCTGGAAACTCCTGTAAAACAGTTCTTTCGGAATGGCTTTCAGCTCGGCCGTCACATTGCGTTGAATGTCGGTGATGTCCATAAATATCTTACCCTTCAGGGCTGACTTCAATCTGGTGAAGAGGAAGAAGTCTGCAGGTACCAAATTAGGTGAATAAGGGGCGTGATCAAGTGTCACAACTCCATTCGCGGCCAGGAACTGCCCAACAACGAATGCGGTCTGTGGCCGGGCATTATCTTCCAGGCTGGTCCGCCCTTCCCGGAAACGCTTAAACCATTCATAAACACTCTTTGATGTGACGGCTTCATCTTTATAAATTTCTTTGCGCATTTCGTGAGTTTCTTTTGCCGATTTTCCACGTTTGAAACAAAACAACATGTTTATTCTCTGATCCATTTTGTTTACCGCGACAATCCATAATAAACCTTTTGCGCTCGGCGTTAAACGTAACAGGGAATAAACGCACTTGGAACCTTGCCAAACGTCCAAACAGATATTGACCTTCACCACGCGCAGTGCGTTGATATTCTACTAGTACAGCAGCGACCTCTACAGGCTCCTTCACCGAACTTTCTGGCCACAGGTTATATATACATATACAAAATATATATACTCAGACATTTCAGCGTCCATTTCGATGTTATTAAAAAAATTGGAATTTTACTACATAGTACATCAAAAATTACCTGTACTGACTTGTTGGGGACTTTTAAAATTTCGTCAGCATTTTTTCCCAGAAATAAAGTACTGATAAACATGCATGTGGCCAACGCACACCAAATGCACATGAATGCACATAACTGAAATTTACCTTTTGGCTATAGGTCAAAATTAACTTTTTTATTCACTGGCCATTGTCCAGTAATAAATTTACAAATACTTGATAAAAAATCACGAAATTCCTTAAATGGTCTCAGGAAAGAACATCGCGTAATTCGTCAAACGATTGCGGAATAAATAGCAAAAATCGTCAAATGGTGTCGGGAAAGAAATCGGGACATTCGTCAAATGGTTTCCGGAAAGAAATCAGGAAATTCGGTAAATTGTACCGATAAAAAATCGCGAAATTTGTCTAACAATCGCGAAACTCCCATCATGCACATGAATCAACATAATTAAAATTACTAAAAATTCTATTACTTTAGGCCATCCTTGTATACTACATTAATAGTTATGTTACCTTTTGATAGTATCTGAACTTTTAAGTTCTGAAATGAACTCACCCGAGACATCGCTGCATATAACTGGCCAATCATCGATGCTGAATTCTCTTTTGATTCGTCTTTGCCACCAGGGTTGGTGGTTCAGGGATAAACATTCCATCTTGTGCTGCGATTGTAGCCTTGCCAAGATATGATAGTGATAAATGTCAGGCTGGGTATCGTGCCATGTGGTTCAATTGGTAGAACGTCAGTGCGCAATACTGATGACACGGGTTCGAGTCCCGCTTTCACTCTGTTGGCTATACACCTTTTAAGCAATTAAAATTTGAAATATTATGAATTTAAATTTCCTTTCTAAAAGTATCTGGATGTTGATGGATTTCTTAGAAATTGTCATTTTTTATTAAACGATTTCCAACAAACGAGTATGTTTGTATTTAATGTATGTTCTCACGCGACTTTTAAACAAATGCTACAAATTTGATAACTCTTTTTGTTGTTGTTCTTGCAATGTGCTTGTCATCGTGATTTTTCCAAATAGAACTACAGTATCTAAAAAAAAATTAAATTAAAAATTAAAATATGAAAATTGACAAGTTATAGAAATTCATTTATCATCCAGCTACATGCAGAAAATAACTGAAAATCAGCTCATTTTATCAACGATATATTTCTGAATTTTCATGATATTCAACCGGCCTTTTAAAATGAGTTTTCCTATATAGTTGACTACTAAATTATCAAAAAATAAATATTATTTGTTATCCGTCGTGCACGCGCAGTTAAAAATAATTTCGTGAATATGTTCATATTTCGTCAAATATTAAATATATTGAATTTGCATTTTTTTTTTATTTTTAATGCTCTTTGCAGGTTCCTGAAAAAGCGCTAATATTTTTGAGAACCGTGCATACTTTAAACAACACAAGTGGATTTTTTTAAGGAACATTTTTATATTTCCATGAATGTAACTACTGTATTCTTACACAAAAACTCAAATGTTCTCTAAAACCATCTGCTACAGCAACATGTTATTTCAAACATCTTATTTTACAGAATTAAAATATTATGTTTTTTATTCATTTTATTGTTTCTCCCTGAACTATATGATGTCAAACATGTTATTTTAGATTCCTGATGATCCAGAAAAATTCGTCAAGTATTTCTCTAGATATCCGCAAAACTTTTAAAATCGAAAGTGCCGGAATACTTCTGATCAGATTGTATATATCTATGTATATATAATGCAAAACTTGTCATCACTATAACATCTGTAATGCTGAACCAATTGGAAAAGAATATTTAATGATTTTTTGGAAATATCTCTGTTATATTACATGATTGGGAAATTCGTTAGAAAACAACAATGCTTTGAAAATCTAAATAACAATACGGTTCATAGAGCTATATTTTTTAATCATTATTAATGCATGTTAAATTTCTTGTCTTTTAATAACACTTTTAGGAGTTGTTTATATTGGTAAGTGCAACATAATTAGAGTTTCGTTGGTATTCATTGAATGATTTGGGTTTGACCCTCGTTTGAGTGTCCGAAATATATTACAGCTTAATATCATCACATATCTTGTATCATAACGATAAAGACTAAAATACTGTACCGATTAGAATTAAATTTAGACAGTGAATTTATTTTGCTAATAATATCTTGAACTAATATCTTAGTTAATAAATACTCTCCGATAATCCACGAGAAAATAACGTGTTTTTTAAAGTCTGGATTACATTATGTTGGTATTCAGTTCATTATTAATACGGGTTTAAATTCTTCAAATTCAATACAATTTTTAGAGATGCTTTGCTTTGTTAGGTATAATATTTATAGAATGGTTTGGGTTTTAACGTCTCAAGAAATGTCAATCAAACGTCGCAATATTTTCCAAAAAATGAGTAGTAAACAGTTACAGAAGAAAGTTTTGAAGTATGAAAATTCAGTAGTTTATATTAAATTCATAAACGTGTTGTGAAATTACACGTGCTAGTTCAAGAAATTCTGAAACCTCCATCAAACTAGCAAAGTTAAGCCACGTAATTGTCAGTCTCTTAAGATAAAATTATCAAATATCGTAATAATGAATGGAGAAGTTAGGCTTAGTTCCTGGTCTTTCGCAACATAGATTTAGTAACGAAGACAATTTCGGCACATAAATTATATGAATAGAGCGCGTAAAATGCTCGTAACTGTTACCGTCACGTTGCATCGCGAACTAATAAATAAGCATTTTACAAACTGTAATCTTACTATAAATGTGCTCAGTATAACTTTTTGTACAAATTAGAAGCTGTTACTTTAACAAATATCAAAGAAAAAATATATAAAAATAGCCATTGAAAAAAAAACTTTATTTTTTTATTTTTAAATCAAAGATTACTTTTGAAAAAAAAAAAAACATGAAAATATTTAAACCTAAAAAGTTCTTCAGTGACTTAATTTAATAAGGAATTAATAAAACAGAAATGATCGAAAGTAAAGTAATCTTCTCTAGACGTGATTTATGATATCTTCTGTTGTTATTTCAGATAATAAATACCCCAGTTTTCTAAGCACAAAGCTCTCTTGTTTTCTACATTGTACATAAATATATATCAAGCACTTCAGACAATTCCTTTTTATATAGATTCATGACATGTTATACATAATCCCGTATATAAATTGAAATCCCAAATTAACGAGGACTTATACAGTTATATTCAATTACTATGAGGTTGATTTTTTTAAAATAAAATGCCTATCACATAGTTAAAAATAAATAAACAACTCAGTTTTATATTTCAAACCTTCAAATGCTGATCTTCATCGGCATAAACTTTTTTAACGCAAAATAAAATGCTTCTTTTCAAACTTAATAAGCTATCTAACGTTGTAATTCTAAGAGGAATAATGAAAATAGAAATAATCCCTTTCAAATAAAAATAATCCTTTTTAAATAGAAACTTTACACAGCTTCTCAGTATCTCTTTTAGAAATAAATGCGTAAATCTTCAAAACTTTAAGTAAAAGATCTATTTTCTGTTACCATTGATTCAACAGTTTAAGTAAAAGATAATCAGACAATTCAATAAGTTAATTTTATAATGGAATAAAGCGATTGATGAGCTGAAAGTTTGTTGACAAAATTATTATATGGACAATCCGCATTATTAAGTAATTCAAAATAAACGAATGAGTTTAAATCCCATATGTTATTTAAAAAAGGGGGAAAATGTGCAATAGTTAAAATAATTAACGTTAGAATCGAATTTAACGGTTGTTTGTAAATTCAATTGTTTGTAAATAAAATAAAGAAAAATAAAATAGCCTTTAAAAAATTTTTGTTGCGTACTCCGAACAAAAAATTAATAAACAATTAATGCATATATAAGTTCATTACTGTATCTTTCATATCTGTAAAATTATTTATATATATATTTTTTTTATCCTTAGGAAGTTTATTTAAAATATAACACACATGCGAACTTTTAAATGAAATAAAAATAAATTATATAAGAATGCAATGTTCCAGTAGAAGATGTAAAATGCTGAAGCATTTGTCACAATGATAACTAAAAATATGATAAATGTCGTTAACAACTATTGTAAGCTACTTAACTGATAAATACATAAAATAAATTTTCTTACACAACTTCAAAGGAACAGCAGGAAACACGAATGCAGTTTAGGGTGCAGAAGAGATGGATAGAGCCAAATACTACAAGTACAGATTCGAGTCAGTCGTATTCTCTTGTACTATGCATGTGTTTTTCTCTCTTCTATTACGGGAGTAGCAAACTGATCGCTTCTAAAACTGTAAACATGTTCCTTGATGTCGGTTTGGAATTTAAAAAAAATATTTTTTACTTGATATATTTTTATCATTTCGTTTTCTTCCTTTATCACCAAATACCTTGCATTAAATTGCCTATTTTTTTACTTTAAATGTATTTTAAATGAGTAATGATTTTATAACGATGCATATATTTCAAACAAAAGGCTCTTTTAACATTTTTGTCTTACATTTTCTCCCCTTAAATTTATATTTGTGATAAACCAATGCATAGTTTTGTCGCGATAATCAAAACTTTTTAAAGCAAAAATGGACAAAAAACGGTTTATATTTCAAGACAATCATAAATATGTCTGTTTTGTAAATCACATGTAAACATAGTTATATAAACACTTTTCACATAGAATATATAAAAACTTTTCGCATAAAAACATAGTTATCAAAACTGTTTAAAGCAAAAATGGACAAAAAACGGTTTATATTTCAAGACAATCATAAATATGTCTGTTTTGTAAATCACATGTAAACATAGTTATATAAAAACGTCGATTGAAAATTAGAACTACTCTACTCATATGTTGCTTTTGAGTTCCAATGAATAAGTATTAAGGTGAATAAAGAGTCTAAACACCTGTAAAAAAAACTGGAACGCTGAGATACTCCACTGACTGGCGTAAACGTTTGAAAAATTTGCTGTAATGTTGCAAAAATGTCAACAATTTAATTTATTAACAACGTCAATAATAAATTAATGAGTCACACAGCTTTTACTGTCGATTTAAAAAATTACAGTGAAAGTAAGAATTTTTTACACTTATGTTGTATGTAGTCTTTCATGTGTTTATTTTCATTTTTTTTTTTCATTGTTGGAATCATTTTCATTTCAGAAGATATACAAAAATGCTGTTATAAAGTATGTCCCACTAGAAGGTAGACCTAAAAAATTCTGGTTAAAAAAAAATGTGATACTAGTGTGTTTTAGAAATACATGAACTTTTGCCCTTTTTCTTGTTGATAATAACTGAGGGGATTTCTTGACTATCTTATTAATTTCCCAGATTTGGCTTCCTCGTACTTTTGCATGTGACGTCATCTAGGGATTTGCTTCTCCACTTCAATAAACCATATACACTGTATTAGTTACTTACAGTGACTCAAAAACATACGGTGTGAGATCAAGGCAGTGATGCCAGAAGTTTTAGCAACCCTTTTCAGAAAGATGCAACGTTGTGTTCAGCTCTGTTTGGAAACTCGGTTTACAGCTTTCTCTGTAACAACCTGATTTCATAGTACACAATTTAAATATCTTTCGAGGATACATTCTCGTAGGACACCTTGTATATTAGCAAAGCCAAATCAACAGTGTTCAATTAAAAGTGATGAATTTTAGAAAACTAATATTCGATTAAACATAAAAATTACTCTAATATACAACTGCTTGTAATGTTTCAATATTTAATGGCTTTAGAATATTCAGATAGCCTTCAATTGCAATATTTCTTCTACAAAACTCAAAGTTCAGATTTAAAACTCGACAGACCAAAAGTATTGGGCCCCTTGATTAGCTTTATAATTAAAATATCACTGGAATTTTGTAAAAAAAAATCCTCACATATTATTATGACAATTGTACATAAATGATTACTTTTGTTATTAATTGTTTAACATTAACTGATTACTGTTAAAAGAATACTTACCATTAACAGATTACTATTGTACTTAGAGTTTTTTTACGTGATTTTCTATTTGTTAGTTTTTAAATATTCAAGAAGAAAATAAATATAATCAAATGCAATGTTTAGAGAGTAAAATGATAAAATTAGAATGATACACATAGTTTTTTTTTTAACCTCATTAGCTGTAAACATTTACAACACAATATTTTCATGCTTTAATTAGGGAGAATGTTGGAATATATTTGTCAATTATATTATGCAAGTAAAAGAAAGAAAGATACAGCAAATGTCAAATATAATCAAATGCAATGTTTAGAGAGTAAAATGATAAAATTAGAATGATACACATAGTTGTTTTTTTTAACCTCATTAGCTGTAAACATTTACAACACAATATTTTCATGCTTTAATTAGGGAGAATGTTGGAATATATTTGTCAATTATATTATGCAAGTAAAAGAAAGAAAGATACAGCAAAATACTTCACAGAATAAGTGTTGATACAATTTTAGTTCTTTTTTCTGTAGAATGCAATAGGATCAATAATTGAACTAGCAATTCGATCATAACCTTTTTGTTTGGTATTTGTATGCAGAGGGGGAATTTTTTAAGGTTATAAGTTAAAAAATTAACAGTTTACAGCTAAGTTAAAGTTATTATTCTTTAAAATTCGTGTTTAACGCTGTAGCTTAAGACTAAATAAATATATAATTTTTAAGATATTATTATTTAAAACTGCTTTGGGGCGTACAGAAATTTTGCTCAGGACCACAAATGAGTACTATGGTACCAAAACTGTATTTTTTGTTCTAACAGGCAGATATTCTGTTGCCATTTTTCGGGATATTTGTTGTACTTGGACTAAAACAGAACGTGTTATTATGGTGATAAAGCTGAACGTGTTTACAGAACTGTTGCTGTACGTTTTATAAAACATGTAAGTTGCAATTCTTAGAACTTACTAAGTAATACAATGTCTGTACTTCTAACAGAATCTACATTATTTGGAACGAAACCACGCAGAGAACATTTCGGTGCTACTTGGGTATATTTTTTTCCGTCAGAAAATACGTTTAAAACAAGAATAATAATATAAACCATATATCAATAAATTTTGTGAAATTAGCGTGGAGGCAATTTCATTTATTTTGCACCTTGTACGAAATATTTCGATCGTTTATGTACTGATTATATTATCAACGATGCATACGTAGTAGACTATTGAAACCGAGCATTGATACGAAATGCGTCCGTGCCAGGCCCATGTGATTCATAGTTTATTCTAGTCGGGAACATTTAGGAGAAGGACTGTATTATAATCTAAACCGGATTAACAATTGCAGGGAATACAGTAAGCAATAATACAAAATACAGTAAACAGTAATACAAAATACAGTAAACAATAACATTTGATTAGATTTAAATTCATTAGCAATGGATACCGAAATCTAAAGATTTAAAATTTGAATTACACATGAAAAAGAATAAAAAACACATAACGTACATCACAGGAATTATTAAAATTCTAAATACAACTTAATGGGTATCTGAAAAGAAATAAATAATATTAACTTATTAAAAATTTGGCTAGTTACTTGCCCTTATGGACATTTTAAAACTATCATATCTTTATAGGGCATGCATTGAAAGCAAACACAATAGGGATAAAGTTGAAATAAAATATTTTAGTTTATATCTGTCAGTAATCTAATTTAATTCATATGTAACTGTAATTGAATTCTTCCTTAAAAGTTCAATTAGTGTTACAAACCATGAATTAAATAAATATTGCCAATAAAGTATTCTATTCCAATATCAATGCAGAAGTTTGTAAAGATAATCGCACGCTTGTGGTTATTTTCTTTGCATGCTCTAAAAGATATGAGTCTTTTAAAATGCCCATAAAAGCAACATTAAAGCAACATAAAAAATAATTCACAAGTGAACATTCACTCGTGTCAGGAGTGAAAAACCCACTCCTTTTACGAAATAGTGAATAGCCATCCCTATGAAAGAGTGGCTATTCACTCCTAACAGGGGTGAAAAAACCCACTCCTTTTGCAAGACTGAATAGAATGAATCTTTTTTGTGTCTAGATTTTTATTAATAGTATCGGGATTAGTTTAAAGAGAGAGACGGATGAGTTAAAGTTTTCAATTCTCACACAAAATAACGAAAAAATGAGTTTTTATATTATATATTTTTAAAAACCTTTTTATTTATTAATTTATTATTTTGAATTTTAAAATACGAACATTTAATGCGATTTCTACACTTTCTGGAGGGAAAAGTGTGGGGGGGGGAGGGGCAAAGAGAGAATGAGGATTGTCAATCCGTCCTCTGAATTACTGAATTATTTACTTTATCTTGTACTATTTCAGTGAAATTGTTCTCCTTTGCGGTAAAAATAAAAATTGACCTATAGTTTCATTGTGCCGGCCTGGTCTACTATATTATTAAATATTGGTAAAAAAAAAATCGGTTTACTCTTGAGTACACAGTGATAGTCAGAATAAGGTCTCTTAGGTGTACAACACTCGTTACTCACCAGCTTTTGATATGTTGGTTATCATTATAACTGTAGTCATTATCAGCCCATTGCTTGATAAACAGTAGTAAAGTGCAACCGATGGCAAATACAAGATTGTTGGGCAAATAGGTTCCTTCAGTTCTGTTTTTGTTTTGGGATGTTAAGATAATACATTGGTATAGAGTATACATTTTTTTATTTACACAGATTATTACATTATTCTAGAACGTAGGCAAGTATCATTACATGTCTTATGTTCTAATTATTATTATTTTATGATTAAAATAACATAAAAATTTATACTTTAGTATAGGAAATCTTTTATTTAGAAATTACAATTGGGAAAGGCATGATGATTAGCCCATTAATCCAAGAATTAGTTCTTCTGTTTTATTCAAATTGCTTGACTGTTATCACTCTTTTCAAATAATAATATTCGAATTATTTAATGTCATTAAATAAAACATTAAACAATTCGAATATATCTATATTAAAAAGTTATACTATTCAAACAATCTTAATTTTAGAAATCTTTGCCCAATTAGCAACGCTACATGACTGAAAAATCTAACATTCGGATAAAAGGAATTAAGATTATTCAATAAACGCTTGGTTAGTTTTAGTCTTACTAGCGAAATGTAATTTGTATTTTTTAGGTAGTTATTTTGCTTAAATGTGGTTTTAATTGACACTTTTGTATCTAAATGTATTGATCTAAAAATATTTTTCCATCATCAATATCTTGAAAAGAGGCACTTTATTAAAAGCATCTTTAATTGTGATAATCAGCAGTTTTATACAGAAATCTTCATTCAGCACCTTTGATTAAGGATCAGAAATTCTTGAGACAGAATGCAAGTCCACATCTTTTAATAGAATTGAATCTTTTACTTGGGGCTATTTGAAGCCAAGAATTTTCAGGAAAAAAATTAACACATTCGACAAATTGCAAGTACTTAGAAAAACATATTTATTTGTGAACACAGATACGCATTTATTTTTTTTAATGTAACGGAAAATTATAACAGCAGGCAAGACGCTTTGAAATGCCAGACACAATGAATATTTATATAAATTATATTTCAGGTTTAATTGTCACCAATTAGTCTACTAGAATAGTATTAATAATCTTTATTCAAACAAAAAATTCTACATAATTTTGTTTTTAATCAAATGAAGTTTTCTAAAGGTACAATTAGATAATATTTGCAGAGAAAACATTTTAAGAAACAGAACTTTTCCAATACAGACTAGTTTCTGTAGCATTCGGTGTACCATCATCATGAAGAATGAGGAAATTTCCCTGTATATAAGGTGGAAGGGTGGACTCGAAGAATAAGTTTACTGACCAATGCAAGATTACTGCAAGTTACAGCAGCAGCCAATAGAAATTGCATAGGAAAAGGAACTGGTAATGTGTTAAAATTTTAATGTAAATTGAAGGGGTCGGAGCCAGAGAGTGCCAAGCCACATTTTTGAACTTCTGAGGTATTTCAATTTGAAAGTTTGATCAAATACTCAAATCAAGATATATAACTTAAAGTTCTTTCGCAAATGTCTTAGTCACATTTGAGATCTGAGTAACAGTATGGCATGATTTTAATTATATTACTATTACGTTTTTTGTAAATTAGCTATCTTCATTGGGGGCATAAACATCTGTGCTAAAAACTAAACCTGTCGCATATGCTGCCACCAAGTGACATTAGAAACAAATTATATGTTGGATATTATAATTTACAATATTAAGCAACAGATTACAGTGTTAGATTTATTTCACCAAAAATGTGGCTTGACATTTTCTGGCCCCGACCCCCTCAATTAGTTAAAGAGGATTTTTTATATAATATTTACAAAAATCTGACAATGGGGGAATAGCTAAATCACAATGAACAATACTTTTATGGTTTTTATACATATCGAATTCTTCAAGATGGTTAAAGTACAGAAGTGGGCTTACATATAAGTTTACCTGAGTTAACGATACGGTTCATCTCCCAGTAATATTTTGAAATGGCCGATTTGTTAGTTTCTCGTCTACGAAAACATTGCTTATGTTCCTAAATTCGACATTTTAAACAATGTTTGGTTTGTCCAATATAGGGAAGACCACACTGGCAAATGTGATACTATAGATATCCCAAGAATTAGAAATCTCCATATGGTCTTTCATTTTTTAAAGAGCAAGTTTATTCGCAGAAATAAAACAATATTGTTAAATGAATTTATTTAAGAATTTTAAGGATTAGAAGGATGTATTTGGGAAAGTAAGGTAAAACAATGCTAATATTGGGAAGAGAAAAATATACAGGTGAACATGAGAAACGGGGAATCTGTAGTTTAAATAGAGCAGTATCAACGATCAAAGGGTTGTAGTCTGTTTAAGTTATTGAATTTAAGAATTAGGTGAGAGGAAATCAGAGTAAATATAAATATGGCGCGATTTCCAGACGTATAAAGAGCGCGAAGAAATTCAAGAATGAACGACTTCGACTTAAGAGGGAGGTTATGAACTTTTGAGTGATTGTAGATAGAGAGGTTTTGTTCCAAAAATTGTATCTATTGGAAACACGGTGGTGCAAAATTTTAATTAGATTAACTATTGAAAACTATCGATTAAAAGTTTAATCATGACTAAAGATTGACGATAAAGTTCAATGGTCAATCTTTAGACATGATTAAACTTTTAATCGTTAGTTTTCAATAGTTAATCTAATTAAAATTTTGCACCACTCTGATTGGAAATAAGTTGTCTATGCACCGGTTTTCTACAGTCAAGAAGTGTTTTGAGTTTCAATGCCTAGATATTTGTATTCGAGAAAAATATGCTTGTTTACACCAACTTCCTATCAAGAAAGACATTATGACTGTACTTTAGATTCATGGAATTTACGCCACCGGGAATGTTTGATAGACTAAATCATTCGTTGTCTGGTTTAATGTACATTCATTGGAAAAGAAAATCATGTATTCAGCATATGAAACTTCACCACATGACGAATTATAGGAAGACTCTCCCTCAAACGAGGATTAAACCTGTACTGTTCATGAATTTTCCAGAGATAACTTTTTCGGAAGCTGGGAACGAGGTACTGTCATTAGGCCCTACGTTTATTTTTAATAAAAAGACTTCAAATCACTTGTTAATGAATAAGAATACCTGACCCGAAGTGTTCCAGAGGATAAAAGAGATGAAGCTCTAGCATTTATGTTTGATTTGGTTAGGACATTTTCAAATTGCTCAGGTGTTGGCGATCGTAGTGCCCCTAAAATAATTAATGGCTTAAATAATTATACGGATATTGTATTTATTAAAACTGACAAATAAAGCAAGATGGCGATTTTAAATAAAAATTATTATATTACTAAATTGGAGGCTTGCATAACAGAAATGAAATGTGAAGCTTTCAAAAAAGACCGAAACGTGAATACTTTTGAAAAAACTCGTGAACTGATTACATCAGGTTCATGGCTTGATTATATGAAATGGCAGGTGCGTATTAATCATACGGGGATTACACCGAAAACATTTTGCAGGTTAAAAGAACATAAGCCGATGAGGTATTCAACGATAATGTATCACATAATATTTCAAGAATTTGGTTAGATTTGTTAGAGATTTAAATAGCGGTCTTTTTGGGTTAAATTCGGGTTTATGATTAATTGGATTTTTAGGATTATTCCTTTATATTGGTAGGTAGAAACAGTATAGATTAATAGATGGCATTTACTGTCTACAATAACATTTAGTTAAGTCACAGCAGATTGGTCAAGTATTCGAGTCTTGGTTTCTGAACGACAGGGCAGCCACAGACATCTTATGATTGACTTTATAACCTGATGATGGCCTCAGAGGTAGGTAGAAACTGCAGACTTGTGTTTGTAATGTAATTTTATATCTTTTAACTTATTGTAATTTTAACGTAATACACCATTTAGCAATCTGTGTGTATTTTACCACACTTTTATTTATTAAAGTTGTATATGGTGTAAGAAACCAAGACTTTTTGATACATATAAATAACGACAATTGTTTGGCTAGAAGGATGACATAAGCGGGCATGGTGTGTTAGAGAGACTGAGAAACATTTGCGGTAGATGGATTCAGAGAAGCATGTTTCAATGCGAGTGACAAGGGTATCCAGAAAAGGCAGTGAACCATTATTTTCTATTTCATAAGTGAAGTGAATATTTCTGTCGATAGAGTTCATAATGTTAATGATGTTATCAATATTGTAAAGAATTTTGTAAATTAAAGTGAATGCGTCATTCACCATGGCCATTCTAGAAAAGGAAAAATAATTTAATAAATAGGCTTCATTCAGAATGTTGCACGTAAATGTCTGCGACGATCGGAGACAGAATGGGGCCCTTGTCCAAGGCGTCAGCTGGTTTGAAGAAGTTACCTTGGAATGAAATGGTTTTTTAGGACAGACTTATAAGAAAGAAGATTTATAAGAGGACGAGTAAGAAATAATAAATTTTAAATTTTAAATATGTATATAGAATTCGGGAAGTATCTTTTCTAGAAAAAAAGACGTCACCACATGTATTAATATTCGTGAAGAATGATTGTAGAGCAAAGTAAACCATAGCAAGATTAGTAGAAAGTAAATTCTGAATTAATATGGCAAATTTGATGGATTTCTTTACACTATGTATAGTGTCAGAAAATAGAGAAGCAAATATTGTGGTCGGATATTTAACTAAGAAGTAAGAGGCGGTGCCTATGTTAGAAACTGTAAGATGAAGAGGTATATTAGTTTTATGTACCATACACTCTCCAAAATATCCTATTGAGATTTCTGATTATGTGCGTATCTACAGTATAACTTGCCATTATGGTCTTATCGAATTGAAAAACATTATCAATATATTCGTAAACAAGAAACTAACAAATCGGCCATTGCAAAATGTTTATAGGAGATGAACCAGACATTTAAACTTAACTCACATAAAATTAGCTCTGAACCACTTCTCTACTTGAACTTAACTTTCTGAAACCACTCCCTATCTATAAAATTGTAGAAATAGTGTTAATTACGAATTAAGCTTATCTACATTATCAGGTTGTAACAAATATCATATAAAAACCTCATTTTCTTAATTTTCACTATAATTTTCACATTACAAGTTATTTTACCTATGAATTTCCCATAGGCTGTTCCTTGTAATTTCCGGTATTGCTGTTAGCCAATAAAACTATCACTTGAATCCGCAACCACTCCATATATATGAGCAAAATTCCATCCTTTTTGCACTCATGACGGTACACTGAGTACTACTGAATATATTCTACAGCTAATTAAAAAGTTCTGGTGCTTAAAATGTTGTTTTATCTTCCTACATTGTATTGATCCAAATATCGTTTTAATTGTCAATTAGATTGTCCTTTTCAAATTATAGCATTCAAGAAAAAGTTATTGTACAATTTGATAATACCTAAATTAAATAAATTTTATTGAAATGCTCGCAACCTATTTATTACTTTAAAAACTTATAATCAGGAATCTCTCCTTCATTGTAACTTCGTAATTTTACTCATAAAATATCCCCATCAACAAAGATTTAAAATCTATCAGCTTACTTTTTTTCGTGTCATATCCATAATGCATGAGGAATTTCAAAAGACGAATAAAGTATCGAGTAGATGTTAAAGAGCATTCTTTAAAATGAGATGAAACATACATTACGACGAAACTTTCGTATACAGAATAAGGAGGAGTTTTTCGAATGAAATATTTATAACATAATGCTTTTTTTCTTGATATTTTAGAACTATCATTATGCAGTAAAGTACAACGAAAAACAAGTAGAAAATGATGTAGCGTTGTGAAATTTTTGAAAGAAGTTGTAACGGTTTATAGAGATGATTTTATTCAGAATGATATTTTATAGAAGAGAATTTAAAAAAAATATCGCAAAAAATCGCCTTTAGAATAATATTGTCTACATTTCCTATAGACGTGTATTTCACACAACAGAAAATTTTGGAATATAAACGAAATTGAAGTGGAATGAAATATTCACCTTGTATTTAAAGTCAATAAAATATACATTAAAACATGCTTAAAAGGTGACAAAATATGTTAAAAACCTTAAAATACAAACATTTACATCCCGAGATTTTCGATCACAAACGCGATCTTCTTCAGTGGGGAACTGTTGATTGAGGTGAGTGTACGAATGTCAAAAACATTCGTACATTCGTAAATTCGTACATTCGTACAATTCATCGTAACATTCGAACACTCAGCTCAGTCAACAGTTCCCCGCTGAAGAAGATCGCGTTAGTGATCGAAAGTCTCTGGATGTAAATGTTTGTATTTTAACGTTTTTAACATCTTTTGTTACCTTTTAAGCATGTTTTAATGTATATTTTATTGACGTATTTCACATTTAATATATTTATTTTTCCGTAGAGTCTTCAACGAGGGATTACATTATCACAAATTTGGAGATTACGAGAAAGAATGGCTGAAGAGGATGTTACGTATCTCCTCTCAAACAAAAAAAAACTTCCGCAATGCACAATTTATAGACGTTCAATATAATGCTCGACCAATATAGTGACCCTCCTATTGAAAAAAACCGTCCATCATAGCGAATCCTATTATAACGACGTCTGTTACAGCAACAAACATATTATAACGGGAGTTCATTGTAACGACTTACTTGTTATAATGACTATCCGTATAGAGACGCTCTTATTATAAAGGACATCCATTATAGCGCTATGCGTACAAAATGGTAAGACTATTGGGCTTGCTTAAAAAAAGCGTGGCTCCCATCCATTACAGGACATTGCTAGCGATATAATTCCTGATTCCTGATCGGCACGACATTAACCCCAACCATGGGTACTGAGAGTGGTCAGAACAGGCTCGGTTCCCAGAAAGTTGTCCGTGACATCCTCGCCCCCGGGTTTTCCTGGAAATTCATAAGAACAACCAGGGACCAGAGACTAATCAGGGGCTCCCTCCTGAGATTTGCTATATCCCTGGTCGTACAAAATGGTAAAATAAAATAAATATTAAATATTAAAATAGCACATCGTATAAAATAGTAAAAATAATAATAAAAGTGAATTTTAAATAATTATTAGCAACACTTAACAAACTTAAAAACTGTTTTAATAGGGAAGCATAACGGAAAAAATTCATTTGAAAACTGCTATTTGAAATTCAATATATCTCAGCTGTATTGTATTGTATTTAGGAAGATTGTTAAATTATGTGTTAATTTTATTTTTACTACAACTACAGATCTTAAAGTGTAGGCTATCGTATTTTCTCATCTAATCTCATTAGTGTTATGTAGTGAACGAACATAGAAATATATAAGGATCATTCATAAAATATAAAACTGCATTAAAAAAAGAAAAAAAAGAAGAAGAAGAAGAAAAAGAGCCGCTAAGTATTAGTTTGTACACGTACAAGTTTAACCTAACTACAAAAGAAAAAAAATAGAAATATTCGCTAAAATATGGGAATAATATGAAATACATAATAAAATTGCCAATATTTGAAAGGTAAAGTATATTTAATTTATTTTTTTATCTACAATGCGATATCCGTGAGGGCAAAATAAAAAAGAGTTACGTTTAATGTTTAAGAAAGAGTGTAAAATAATTACACAGGGATACATTTTATTTGTATTTGCGAAAATTATTTACTTATATATAAGTATTAAAAGCAATTCTTAAGTCTTGAAACAATAAATAATATTATAATATTATAATAATATTATAATAATATTATAATAATAATATAATAATATTATAATAATAATATAATAATATTATAATAATAATATAATAATAATATAATAATAATATAATAATAATATAATAATAATATAATAATATTATGATAATATTATAATAATAATATAATAATAATATAATAATAATATTATAATAATATAATAATATTATAATAATATAATAATATTATAATAATATTATAATAATAATATAATAATAAGGGTAATTTAATAAAGTTGTATCTACAGAAATGTCGACAAATGGTTACGTGAGAACATTTTCATTCATTTAGTAGAGAATCGGAGGCAATTTTTAATAGAAATATGCAGTTTTAAAATAAATATATTCAAAAGTCTCCATGTGTACTTAATTAAAAAAATAGTTTCTCTATTACTTCGTAAAAAAATCTTTTTACGTGAAATAAAAAATAAATACTCTGCAATTTATTTAAATATTAGCTATACAGCAATTTCTTTTGATAACTAAGTTTTGTCTATTGGGAAAATATAACTGTTTCGTAAATATGCGTTATACAGCAGGTGGTTATAGTAAAATTAGAATTGTTTTGAAGTATAAAAAATCCACTTGTCTAAACTCACCAAAACTTGGGGTAAATACCATTTAGACTAGGGTGGTTGGGATTACATTTAATTTAATCTTTATTTTAATATACGGAAAACATTCAAAAAAGACATAACCATAAAATAAGGCGTTTAATTTAATTTATTCATATGCTGTTTGTTTTCAAGATATTTTGTATTTTTCACAAGTTTTCTCAAATTTAAAATCCTTCCTATTTTTATGAAAATTTGTAATTTGTCTTCCTTGAAAATATAAATTGCATATAAATGCTGTCTGATGTAATATTGATTTAAACATGAAAAAAATTCAGCATATACCAGAATTCAGACAAAAGAAAAAAAAGCAGTATTTTAACAAATATAGATGCGAATATTTACTTCATTAAATATTTCATAAGTTTTCAGAAATATTTAATTTTTTTATTTTTCCTTTGTATTTCATCAGAAAAAAATGTGTTACTTTAATGCAGTCTTTCATAACTTCGTTAATGACAAAATAAATGACCGTTTAAAGGAAAAGTATTTACCTTCAAACAGAAGATTGATTGCAGGTTAAAGGAAGTTTTTTTTCTTGCAGTCCGAGCAATAAATTTCTTACTTAAATGGCGTGAAAGGAAAAGGGAATTTTCGTAAATGTAACGATCTGAAAATATTTTTTTGTCTGTCAATCTAGAAAAGTAATTTACTGTAGACAGATTCTTTTTTTTTTTTCAGTATAATTTAAATTACCTGTGAAGGAACAAGCTTAGATTGCATCTGAACTACATTAACAATTTAAAAGATACTAAACTGTAATAATATCTAAAACATTACAAGAAAATAAATATTAAAAATTTTGAACGTGTTTATAAGAGCGTGTTTTTCAAGCGTGATTATTCGAAAAATGTTGAATGGTATCTATGAATATTAAGGCTTCATACGCTGATACATATTTATGCAATATGACATATTTATGCAATATGACATATTTATGCAATGTGCATAGTATTTTATTTAAAAAGTTTATAATTTTAATTAAAAAAATATTATTAATTTTTTCGCTAATATTCATACTGATAGCAGATATAGTAAAATTCGAAAAAAAAACTACATTTATATTCAGACTAAGAGCCAAACTTTATGTTTTGCATTTTAATTTTTACATTATATTAATGTATAAAAAAGTGATACTTTAGCATTGGTTTATTCAAAAAGTTCCACTGTTTTCAAAAAGAGTACCGCAACATCGTCCAGTTATTTTGCTACTGCTGGGAAAGAAGTGACCTTAAAAGACCCATATCGATCTTTTCACATTCGATCTTTTCTGCTTTTGCTGCATGATTCTTGATTGTGTTGTGGCATAATTTTTGTTTCAGTGCAGTATTAAGAATAGAGAACAAAAAAGATTACTTTCTTTATAATATGCTCTTTTATTTCAAGAAAGGTAAAAATACAACTCAGTCTGCTCGTTATGGACAACGTGTTGTTTCAGATGACACAGTTGGAAGGTGGTTTAAAAAGTTGAAACGCGAAAATTTCATCCTCAAAGATAATGATACCCGCTCTGGACTACCATCATCTCTAAAGGAGGACGTCTTAAAAAAAAAAGCACTGTACTTTTTTGGAATATTTAGTCTCTGTTATAGCTCCTGAACAGTGTAACGGGATTGTTCAGAGATAGCTTCTTCTAAGAGGTTCTTCTTTACAAATGATGGTCGACAAAAACGAGCATCATCTTCCAGACTGAAATTGCCACGTTCAAACTTCTCAAACCAGCTTAGATCTGTGTCATCTGAAACAGCACTTTGTCCGCATACAGCATAAATTTTACGAGCAATCTGACTAGCATTTTTACATTTCTTGGAATAAAATAACATTTTTTTTATTTCCAATGCAGCAGGCGAACAGACATTATCCTTACGCCGTTCAGAGATCATAAAAAAAAAACAGAAATATAAGTAAAAAGATAACACCAAACACAGGAACAAAGTAAAGGGTAATTAACACGAGAACCACATAAAATCAAGAAGTTAAAATGTGTAAAGAGTCTCTGGCCTCCCAGCAACGGGAGTAAATGCAGTTCTTCGTGAGTGCTGAACAGTCAGAGAGGTGGTCAGCAGTCATCGCCTCACCACTGCAGCAGAGGGGGCAGGCAGGACTATCCACTATCTGGAGACGGAAAAGATGAGCATTTAAACAATCATGCTTTGTCGCGAGACGAAAGGCAGCTACAGCACTGCTTCTTGGACAATCGGGGAAGTTACAGATGGCATTTCTCCACGATTTTTATTTTGTTCTTTCCTGTAGTACTGATATAGGTGATATCTTAATTATTTGATTAACCATTGAAGAATAAAGGAACATAATAAGACGGAAATGAACTTTTTGTTTCTTCATTCTTAGGACTGCATTGAAACAGACATTATGCCACAATACAAGCGGGAATTATGCAGCGCAAACAAAAAAGTCCTTCCGGCCTGTACCGGGAGGAAAAGGTAGCTTTCCTATATCTTCGTTTTAAAATTTTAGCTAATGTTACACGAAAACAGCAAGTTAAAATGCCAAGAAACGTTTACAAAAGATTCGTTAATACTGAATTTGAATAAGAAATTCGCCAAATTATTGAGCAATAGCCATATTGGCTTCATTTATGAAGACTTATTTTGGTCGCCAAATATGGCGATATTTCGCCAAATGTCGCCAATTTTGTCGCCAATGTCGCCAATTTTGGCGCTAACGGATATGAATATATAGTTTTATGCGTATGATTGGGAAAATTATTACAACAATGAAAGAAAATAATTTGCAAGTAATGTCGTTAATGTGCTGTTTTGTTTCAAAATGTCAGCCACCCTAGAATTTCAAACTGCTCTATCTCAGCCATTTTTTAAGATAGAGGTAAACAAAAAAATGCTCTGGAATCCTTGTATCAAGGCCTAACACGTAATTTAAAAATAAAATTGAATTTTTAATTTTTTTGTACATTTATTTTAGTTTTAAATTTTTAAATGGCCGCCGCCGCCATCTTGAAACAAAATGGCGGAACAAGCTGGCCAACGAACTCGGTCGAGACATTGGTGAGCTTAATACACACAATTAGTTTCATCAAAATCGATTTATAAATACGAGCGTTATCGTATGACATAGGTCAGATATATATATATATATATATATATATATATATATATATATATATATATATATATATATATATATATATATGGATATATCTATATATATAAATCAACATTTGAGCGGAGGGTGGTTTTGGGGTCTGGGGTCATGATCGGTGAAAATACATCGAAATTTTCCGGAACTGCTTTCCTCCGAACGGCTGCAATAGGTAGCTTTATACTTTTTAGTATTGAAAGCTACCTAAAAGACGGAACGTACATATCTGGGTCATTTACGGTCACGCTTTATCAACAATAGCAAAACAACAAGAGGAAACCACACTTTCTTTGAAAAAACGCCGAAACTTCCACATGACCCAATACAAACTTTTATAATATTGTTAATAGTAAAATAAATGAGCAATTAATTAAAATTTTAAAAATAAATAAAATATTTTTTATATCTTTAAAGAAAAAGTTTATTACGGATTAAAAAAAAAAATTCCTTTGCAATCTGAGCAATAAAGTTCGTCTTTAAATATGTGAAAAAAAAAGAACTTAGTAAATTTAACGAACGGAAATTAGTTTTTTATATCAAACTAATACAGTAATTAACTGAAGGGTAAGTTATTATTTTCCTTTTGTTACTTGTCACACTGAACTAGTTTTTACTGTATTTAAAAATATAGTTTCTTTGAAAATATACTAAAATAAAGCGGATCCTATACCAGTGATGCATGTAATATAAAAGTGGAAACATAAGAAAACTTTTTAGTACTTTACAAGTAATCATGATAATTGTCAATACATATTAAAAATTCTACTACTTATTGAGGTACATGTCGACTTATAGAATATACATATTTCACCAAAAAATTATTTGAAAAATCTAATTTTTATCCATAAAGGGTCCATATTGATGCGAAAAATATAGAAAAGAACGTTACAATATTTTACAAGTATGTTCAGTGTAATACTTTACATCGCGTTTTTAGATTTATGTTTTATGTACTTCTAAGCACAAAAATAATGTGTTACTTTAATGCAATGTTTCATAAATTTGTAAAAGACGAAATAAATAGCAACTTAAAGGGAAAAAAATATCTCTTTTAAGAAAAGATTGATTGCTACCTAAACAAAGTTTTTTCCTGCAGTCCAAGCAATGCATTTCTTACTTAAATGACGGAACAGGAAAAAAGACACTTTAGTAAATCTAAGGCTCTGAAAATGCTTTTAGTTTTTTTGGTTCAACGAGCAAAGTAATTGACTGAAGATAAATTTGTTTTTTTCTTTCCGTTTGTTGGTCTTTAATTTAGAGATTGTGAAACCGAATGGTACTGAACAAGTTTATGTATCATTGAAAATGTTTAAACATTCAAAATATACTAAACTCAGAGCACTTCTTTGGAACTGCACGCGAAAACAAAAGGTGAGATATTTTGAGAAATTATGTGAAGTATCGATCCTGTTTCAGATTAAATGCTGATGTTTTTTCAAATACTAATTTATGTAACATGTGTATTGCAAAAGAAAGTACTGGAATATTTCTTTTTTTTTAAAATCTGAACAAAATACTAAGAATAAAATTTTACTATTTCTCTATGTCGGTTATTTACCATTAAATCCTGAATATGTTTTAGTTTTACTTCTTATAGATTATTTTTTAGGACGAAAGATATAATATATAATAATAAAGGAAATTTTTGTGTGTATGTGTATGTGTGCGATGGCTAGGAAAATCTACCGTACGTAGAAGTATGAAAATTTGGGAGAGGTCAGTTCAAGGCTGATCCGGAGGTACCAGACGCTCATATTCTTCATATTTTAATAATTAGCTGAGCTATTAATTAAAATCGAAAAATGGATCGCAGACAGCCGCGTAGCAGGATGATGTCGATCACACGTTCAGAGCGCCGTAGCATAGAAGAAAGGGAGGCTGTTTTCCACCTGTGGTTTTTTTAACTCACTGTGTCCAAAACGTATGAAATACGAAAAAAACATATTACATATTTTTAAATTTCGTATTTTTATGTATTAAATGCAGTAATTCATAAAAAAACATTAATATCAACCCTTTCATAAATACTTTTAAAAAGGTTCGATTTTGCTATTGTCTATTTCTTCATTTCGCTGACGTTTTCATCGGGCTTAATTTCAGGGATTGGCATAAAGTACCTTATTAAAGCTCAGCCTTTCTTCTCTTCGACGGTTTAATTATTTTTCAAAAATACGACTTTTAACTCTTTTGAAAAAAATTGCAACTGCAGTGCTATCCTCCTCTGGAGCTCCGCATTGCCTCCCTCCCTCAGAGCTGAAAAATCCCATTCGGAGGAAAAGTTATGATTTCATCCCTGATTTTAGGTATATTTACGGTTATTATCCCGGGACCGGTTAACGCCTAGTAGGTCAGCTATTACTTTATAAACTATTCTTATTAATCAAAAGTAATTTTGGCATTTAAATTATGAGAGTTTTTTGGTCCCAGAAAAGTTTGATGGATCGACCAGTTAAAAAATTACAACTGTGTAAAATAAAATCTGATAAATTAAAAAATAAAATACTATTAATAAAATCCAGTTAAAACCTTACTACTGTTAATGTCAGTTTAAGAAATATTATTTTGAATTATCTTTATATATTGTTATTTATAACTATACGCACTCGAGATTTTAACTGGAGATTTTTCTTATTAATTCTTAGTAAAATATAATTTTCCAATTAAAATAATTAAAATTTTAAAATAAATTTTTAATTCAAATTGTTACGCATTTCAGCATAAAAATTTAATGCTGGATGTTATTTTTTTCGATTTGATAAATCACTTGAAAGTAACGTCTGAAGTGACCAGCTTAACTAACGATTGACGGCCTTCTTTTTTCTAACTAACCGCAATTTTTAAACATACAAATTGTTTTAACGATTTGTAACTGTACTATGTCTAAAGCCTGTTCAAACACGTTTCGTATGATACCTCATTCTTCGTTGTGCCTTTTTGTATGTGCATACAAAAAGTGATAATGACATCAGAAATAGTGTACATTAGGATTTCCTTTAAAATCTCTTTTTACCTTTGAAGCAGGATTTTCATGAGTATCAATATTAATACCAGGGAATTTGAAAGAAAATATCTTATATGGTATCATAATATAAAGTGAATACTTTTTTTTCGCCCATGAAATGAGAGAAGCCTTGGTACTCTACCGATCTCGTCAGTTTTCCAGCCTTCATTGGTCACATGGCAGTTAGGTAATAAGTGGAAACCAGCCTATTTAGATCAAGTGACAACCAAGAAGGGATGGAAGTATCGCGTCCTGTTTCCTTCGTTGTCTGTGAGTTAATTGCTCAGATCCTTTAGAATCAGAAGACACATAGCAATACTTTATACAAATATCATGAGAAAAATTCACTCGACTTTTCAAGTAACACGTGACTGGAGAAACATAAATTCTATGGGCGATCACGACAAAAAGTTCTGACAAGATTGTCCCGACCGATCAAACATTCGCAATACAATAGACCGTAGTCGTAAAGTAACGCTGATGTTTTGTACAAGAACAAAGCCTCCATACTACGTACAGCCTCTGAATAGTCAAAATAAATCTTGTAATTTAAAATGTAAACTTACCTTTAAGTTTGCATGAAGATCCTTCTGCAAATGCTAAAAACCAGTTCTGAGTGCATGTAAAGTTATAAGATGCTATGCCATTTAGGCTTAAAATGGAAGTCAAACATTTTATAGTAAATGGATCTCACCTTGTAATAACTCAGGCATCGCCGTTATGTTAAATATGAAATTATGTTACATTCGATGTCACTGGAGGTAGTTTTTGTGAGTAGATTTCATTGTGAATTATCACTGTGCGTCCAGAAATAATTGCTTGTAAAAATATTTAAATATTATGAATATTTTGAATGTTTTGTATAATTAGCAAGTTTTTGGAATTATCGTGAGTTTATCTTGAATTCTAGAATCGAAAGCTTGAGAGTTTCAAGATGACAATTCTTTTTATTTATTAATTATCATTTTATGTCTTTCTCCCTTTCCTTAGTTTATCTCTTACTCCACTGTACAATTTAAAACTTTCTAACTCCCTACCATCTTAAAAAAATTTGGCACTTCATATTTCTGATGCATCTCAGACATTTATGTAGAACTTAATATAATAAAAAGTAGCTTTTTTTAAAAACTGAAATACACAGTACGAATTGATATGATTTATTTTCTAAAGTACAGAAAATATTACATAGAGTTCCATTGTTAACTATTTCTAAATAAAGGGGAAATTGAATTTATTGAACGTCATTTAAAGAGATTGAAAAGAACTACATAATATTAATAAAATATGACAAATAGCTATGCATATACTAGCAGTTGTCATAATTACTATGAAAAGTGGTTTTATAAAAGTATTGTTTTGATAAAACTAAGAATTTGTTTTATAATGTCATCTTTCATTATTAATGTTGCTTGTCTTTTAAATAAAATTCCTCAAAATAGTTTATTATTTATGCTTCATAAACTACCCACATTTTATTATATGTGACAACGATTAAAAATGCATTTTACATTAAAATACTTTAATCTGCATAATTAAAACTGTGTTTAAACATGAATAATTTGTAAAATATTTGATCAAATGACATCGCGTTTAGTATCCGATGAACAATTTATTGAAGATGTGAAATATGATGTCAAAATGAGGCTCTAGTTTTGAAAATTTGGTACAATTTATTTATGTAGAAGACCCCTAAACAAATTTTAAGTGCAGCATTAATTAATAAATGTTATTATTAAGCAATTAGTACAAAACACATTTTTATACGATGATTTACGACAGAGTTAGTAGGGTGTGGTGCGTATTTTTAACTAGGACAGTACATACAAATTTTATTTAAATAATTGAATTGTAGTTAATTGTCATTCAATAATAATAAGTCTCAACAATTTTTCTTTTAGAAAATCCTTAAAAATATATGTTCAAAATTATCTGTATAGTTTTAAAACATTATTATAAACGACTTTCTAATAACTTCCCTTTATTTTTGTTTAATTACCTGATTTCTCTCAACATTAACTTAATAATAATATATCCTAAAATATGGTAACATTCAATGCATTTAATATCAACATACAGATATTTTTTAATGTCAAAATAAATTAAATGCATCTTAAAGAACGGTTTCAAGTAAATTTTGTAAGAAAGAATTGTAATTTAATGAGTATTCAAAATGTGTATTTTTTTAATTACTCAAGATTTAAATATTTTTTAATAAAATTATTTCAGTAAAACAGTTATGAAAGTAATATGAATAACAAATTTTTCAATTTAACATTTTCAATGTAAATGTACTTAAGTTTTTGAAAACTGTTTTTGAATGGGATTTTTAAAAATTATGAAAATAAATTAAATGTGTCTTAAAGAATTGATTTTAAGCGTGAAACCAATACTTTAATTGAATTTCATTATCGATAAATCGTGATTTAATGGGGGTCAAATATATTTATTACGAATTGTCATGTATTTTAAATAAGTTGTTGTAATAACAGTAAACATGACATTGTTTTTAAATATAAACGTTTTAATAAACAACATTTTCAGTTTAACAGTTAATTAAATTTTGAAGCTTCTGAATAAGTTTCTGAAGTTTGTGTTAAATGTTATCTAATTATAAGTAGAGGAAGTTCAGCTATTATTGAATGGTCGGGCAATATAGAATACCTCAATGTTTGGGCCGAATGGTGCTGCAGTCAAGCGTGAAACTACCAAACGACTTCCTACTTCTCCCATAATGTACTGAGGTGAGTTTTGTTTAGAAACCTGTTGCTGGAGTGACGTGGTGAAATCAAATCTTGTTCCAATCGTTGCAGTTTTTTCCAGCTAAGTTTTATAAAATTCGTATTCATTATAAGACCTCTTCGTCAGTGATGTTAAACAAGTTCAGTATTAATTTGAGCAGTTATATTTATTGCTGTGTTAGTCAGTTTACCCGTGGGCCAACTTACTGGCGAGTGAAGAGGGTATTTTTTTCAAGATGACGTGTCGGGTAATATGAAATACTTAATATATTGCAAATTTGTCTTATCCTTCAAGATATCGCCGCCTCCACAAAATAGAAAAGAAGAAAAGAAAGGGTAAGGAAACCCGGAACATCAAACATTTTAAGAGCGTCCCCATGCAAAACTCAATTAAAACTAGATCTGGCAGCTAAGAAAGATGGAAAACTTAATAAGGATGGAAAAGATAAGAAAAGTGCAACGGTAGTTAAGACAAAATAGTGAAAAATTGAAAAATGTGTCCCCAATAAGAAGATGAAGCGTGGTTATGCAATCTAAACAACAGTTTCAAGACCAGACTATTGAAGATGAACAATCATTCCACTCCGCTGTATTATCTGAGACGTACTTCTTTCCACGTTGTACACCAGATGAGAAAGATGCAGTGTGCCTGTTTTGCAATGGAAAATATTCACAGGATGAAAGACTGGGGGAGTAGATACAATGAACAGATGTGTGCGATGTGGGCTCACATGAACTATTGTGGGGCCGAAACAACAGACAAAATTTGTGATTTTTGTAAAAATTAAAGCAATTTTACAAAGAATCGAATGATTTGTAGATGACGTACTACTGTTTACTCATTACAAAATCTGGGTTATTCTTGAAAATAAAAAATTTTCTTGCAATTTTAATATTCCTTATAACCCTATTCCACATTACCCGACTGTTTCAAGACCAGTCTATTGAAGATGAACAATCATTCCACTCCGCTGTATTATCTGAGACGTACTTTTTTCCATGTTGTACACCAAATGAGAAAGATGCAGTGTGCCTGTTTTGCAATGGAAAATATTCAGAGGATGGAAGACTGGAGGAGTGGATACAATGAACAGATGTGTGCGATGTGGGCTCACATGAACTATTGTGGGTCCTAAACAACAGACAATATTTGTGATTTTTGTAAAAATTGAAGCAATTTTACAAAGACTCGAATGATTTGTAGATGACGTACTACTATTTACTCATTACAAAATCTGGGTTATTCTTCTGGGTTATTCTTGAAAATAAAAAAATTTCTTGCAATTTTAATATTCCTTATAACCCTATTCCACGTTACCTGACTGGTTCAAGATCAGTCTATTGAAAATGAACAATCATTCCACTCCGATGTATCATCTGAGATGCACTTTTTTCCAGGTTGTGCACCAGATGAGAAAGATGCAGTCTGCCTGTTTTGCAATGGGAGATATTCAGAGGATGGAAGACGGGAGGAGTGGATAAAATGAACTGATGTGTGTGATATGGGCCCACATGTACTGTTCTGGGGCCGGAACAACAGACTAAATTTGAGATTTTTATAAAAATTAAAGCAATTTTACAAAGAATCTAATGATTTGTAGATGACGTACTACTGTTTACTTATTACAAAATCTGGGTTATTCTTGAAAATAAAAAAAAATTCTTGCAATTTTAATATTCCTTATAACCCTATTTCACATTACCCGACTGATTCAAGATCAGTCTATTGAAAATGAACAATCATTCCGCTCCGATGTATCATCTGAGATGCACTTTTTTCCAGGTTGTACACCAGATGAGAAAGATGCAGTGTGCCTGTTTTGCAATGGAAAATATTCAGAGGATGGAAGACTGGAGGAGTGGATACAATGAACAGATGTGTGCTATGTGGGCTCACATGAACTATTGTGAGGTCGTAACAACAGACTAAATTTGAGATTTTTGTAAAAATTAAAGAAATTTTACAAAGAATCGAATGATTTGTAGATGACGTCCTAACTATTTACTCATTAAAGAATTTTGGTTATTCTTTAAAATAATGTTTTTTCCTGCAATATTAATATTGCTTATAACCCTATTCCACATTACCAGACTGGTTCATATAACCCAAAATGTGTAATTGTTTTCTTAAATCTGAATTTTGATAAGTAATATTTTTCTTCCACTTTAAACTTTGATATATTAAATTTGTTTTACAAGTGGCTGTATCTACTATATTAAAACACGACGATTTGTATTTCACAACTACTCACCTTGAATATGGAATGCAGAGCAATGAAATAGTTATATGCACATATTCGCGGTTGTCATACAAGCTCTCAGGAATTTAACATTTGACTTTGTTTCCGATATATTTTTTTGTAACTTTTAAAGAATATTCTCTAAAAATAGCAATTAAACAACTTCATTTTTGTAAAAATAAAGGAATAAGAAAGGTAAATAATGGGATATTGTACGTTGAACAAACATCTTTATTTTTGTTTTGTTTGAATAAATTGATTTAAAGGTTTTTAGTTTATATTGTGTTTTTGAAAAAAAGTAATGTAAAGCATATTCATATGACTTACTTCTACATTTACTGAATTTAATATCCAAAGACTGAAATATTTTAATATTATTGATCAATATGAAAAAAAAAATCTGCATTTGTTTAAAATGTACTTTACTGTCCTGTAACAGAACAGGGAATTTTAAGCATGTAGTCTGAACATTCCTATAACCTCAGATTAACAGTTTTTCTCCGAATATAACAACGTACAATAGCGATACACGCCTGGACGAATTTCCTTAGACGAGTTAAACAAGTTAAAAAAACTTGAAAATAATGGTAAGCTCTCCAAATTTTTATACAAAATCCTCTCAACCAATTATATTTTAGTACCTTTAAGTCGTCATTTTCTTATAAAAGCATGCTACAAAAATTGCAACAAAATTACGTAAGTAGCAAAATGTAAATTTCGTAATTTTTAGTTTATTTAGTTTGTACACATGATTTTTTACTTTTAGTAAGAAATAAAAAAAAGTAATGTTATAAATCCTTTCTAGATGTAGATATAAATTGGATTTCTTTTTTTAAATTGAAAGACCCCATGTAACGCAACTGCCACACATAGGGTTGCAACATCAGCTAATAGATTATAAAATATAGAAATATATTTTGCATATGGACCAATTTTCTTATAAATTATATTTAGAAATATGTTGTCCTAAGTCTATGGAAGACATTAAAACCCTCATACTTTTACTACCAAAACTTTTCGAAGTATGATGTTTTCAATTTTATGAATTTTTATTTTTTCCGGCACTGATTGTTCGCCGTTCTGTTCTTTTTTTAAATCCTTAACAAGTGCCATATTTAAAAACTGTACTTGCTTTGTATATTTTATGAAATTGGAAATATGTTTGTAACATGTGTTTTTTAAGAGTGAATCGCACTTATTTCTATTTAAAATCACCCGGAGTAAAGAAAGGAAATTGTGTAAACTTTTCTACGTTTTAAGAATAACAATTGTAATTTTTAACAAATTCGAGAAATTAGGAATAAAATTAAGCATTAAATAAATTATAAGAAAACATTTACCGAATATTTTCTTTGTAAAGGAACTGGCGTGGAATTCAATTTGATGATAAATTCTTTTTTTGCTTTTAACCTTTTTCTAAATTTCTTTATCTCGTTCCTTAGAAAACTCGACTAATGCAAGTATCTTGGGTTTACGAAATTTCCAAAGAAAAAAGTAAACAGTTCTATTATAAAAAAAAAGAGTTTTTGTTTCCTATCTTTTTGTATCAGTGTTTGATTACTTGGTTTTATTTATAGAACTTTCAAATTGTTGTAAGAGTTTAGTAAATAGAATTTGATGTTTAAAAACAGATGGTAACACTTTTAAGCATTTCAGTAACACTAACGGAAATGTGTTAAAGATTTTATTTTGTATAAAATCTTAGAAAATAAGCTACATGTAATTTTATCTCATTTTAAGTTTGAAAATATATAATTAATGTTTTATTAGATTTGAAAATTAAAGCTTCTTAGTTGCTATATCAGATTTTTTTAAAGATTTTTTTTCACATTTAAACTTTTACCAATATTAAAAACTCCAGGAATGGCACCAACACCTTTTCACAAAAAATAATTAATTTCAAGTATGAAGTTTTGATTAATTAAAGAAATATAATTGGAATTGAGAATATTGAGAATATTGTAATAGTTGGTCATTGTATAAACGTAAACCTCCTTATTCTTTGTATGATATTTTCAAATAATATTATAGGTACTTTGTTAATTTATGAATTAATTAATTTACGTAACACGCCTGGCAAATTCTTCTTTGGATATATCAGGATATGGTGAATACTTTTAGTATGTTATTTTCATATTTTTCATGCATAATCGTATGTTATATTAATGAGAGAATACAATATGAGTAATGTAATACAATGTAATATTATGTGAACACTAATTATCTTGCAATTAAACTAAAGTCTGTTTTTCAATATTAAAAATCTCATTAATACTGTTTCTTAATTTATAATTTCAGAGATAAACTATAAATGCCACACTTGCTGTTTTGAATTCCGTCCCGGCTGTATTATAACATTTTTGTCTATATATTGGAAAGGTGATAATTGAGATAGATGATATATTTCAATTATATTCAAATAGTCATGTCATGATTACGTTATTAGAAATAATAGACAATTGAAGTAGTTCTCAAACTGAATGCTGGAAACTGTTATCCGAAATAACTCGCTGATTCACACCTACCACTAGTAATTTCAGGTCAATAGGAATTGCGGTTATGAATGAAATGCGTTTTACTAACCAAGTCGTTGTTATTGAATGCAGCTTCATGCATTTGTGATAGAGATGTACTTCAAAAACAGTTATTCTGTTATAATGCAAACAGTTTATTTCGCATATATGTCTGTCAAAATTCTATTGTTACTCACAAAAGTCCATTTTATTATGAGTCGGAATAAGAGTTATTACATATTATTTTATTTAATTTTTTTTTATAAATTATTTTACTTTACTTAATAATTTTGTTGACAAATTATTTTATTCAATTTGTCATACCAGTTTAATTTATTTCATTTGTTGATCATTCGTAAATACTGACATTAATAATTTAATGCTACAATAATAATGGAAACACATTTGCAGTGCAAATGATAAGATCTCAAATATGTAAATAAAATGTAATAGTTGTATATGTCAAAAAATGTTAAAAGTAAAATTAACAACGTAGGTATTTAAAATATTGATAAAAATGCTTAAGTGATGCAAACAGAGAACACAAAAAGGCCTTTTAATATAAAGATTGAGATATGTTTCAACGCTCAAATCAAAAACTACAAAGATAAACAAACTATTCTTGCAAATTTTTGTAAATAAACTGGAAAAACATAAATCATGAGAACATATATGTAAAAAAAAGCAGGTGCTTAAAATAGTAAAGTGTAAACGTGAAAATTAATCTTTCTTTATTGCTTTCTTAAAATAGAAAAATACCTTGTACCAAATTTTAGGTAAATCAAATGAGGCTGATTCGTTGCAAATGTTATCGTTTCGCATATAAGTTTCTATTGAATCACGGATAATAGATCGGAAATAAACTCTTGACGGATAAATTATTTTACTATTTTTAAAATCAATTTCTAAAGTCTCGCTTTTATATAGTCCTGCCAATGCTGTAGTACTTCTGTCATATTTGATATCTGCCATATGCTCTTTTAATCTTGTTTTAAACTTTCTAGTTGTCATTCCTACATAATATTGTAAGGTTTCATCTGCTCTGGCGAACGGCATTTCATAAACACCTGATAGTTGATATGGCTCTATTGGGTCTATTTTCTTAAAAACTACACTTTTTAATTTTACGGATGGTTTTGCGATAAGGCATATTTTAAATTTGCTACGTTTATATTTCATCCTTTCAAAAACTCCAGGGAAATATTGTAAAGTAGATAACTTTGAATTTTGTATGTTGAAGTTTTTCTTTTCCTTCATTCATCTCCACGCTCGTAATAACTTTATTAAAGGTGTTTTTGTTATATCCGTTGTCTCATGCTATTTCATGTATTTTATTTATTTCATTGGTTAAAGGATCTTGAGTACAGTACAATACTATATAGAAATCGCAACTAGAAAGTTTAAAACAAGATTAAAAGAGCATATGACAGATTTCAAATATGACAGAAGTACAATATTACACTGACGGAAAAAAATCCCATCACCAAGAAAAAATTATTGTAGAGTAATGAAATTTGGACAATGCATTTGTCTAGTTAACATGTTTAATTTAATAGATTTTCAAGATCACATGTTAATTTAAGCACAAGAAAATGCATTTCAAATGCGAAATGCTGTTACATTAATAGCCGGTGTAACCTCCAGAATTTTGAATGCAAACCTGCAAACGTGCATGCATTGTGTCAAACAGGTGCCAAATGTCACTTTGTTGTATAGAGTTCCATGCTTGTTGTACTTGTTGTGTCAATACTGGGACGGTCTGTGCTGGCTGTGGATGATGCTGGAGTTGTCGTCCAATGATATCCCATACGTGCTCAAATGAAGACAGATCTGGTGATATCGCAGGCCAAGGTAACATGTCGACAATCTGTAGAGCACGTTGCGTTACAACAACAATATGAGGGCGAGCGTTATCATGTTAGAAAACTTCCCCTTGAATGCTGTTCATGAATGGCAGCACTACAGGTTGAATTACCAGACTGGCGTACAAATTTGCATTCAGTGTGTTTGAGATAACCACTAGAGTGCTCCCACTGTCATAGGAAATTGCTCTCCAGAATACGACTCCTGGTGTAGGTCCAGTGTGTCTAGGCCGCAGACAGTTTGGTTGTAGGCGTTCCCCTGACCTCCTTCTGACCAACACACGGCCATCACTGGCACCAAGGCAGAACCTACTTTCATCAGAAAACACAACAGATCTCCACTCCGTCCTCCAATGAGCTCTGGCTTGACACTACTGGTGACGCAAACGACATGCAGTGACTTGAAATCAGTGGAATGCACGCTACAGAACGCCTGGCTCGAAGCTTCCCTTCAAGTAACCGGTTTCTAACAGTTCGTTGTGTCAATGTGGTACCAACTGCTGCTCGAATTTCTTCCGCAGAAGCAGTAAGATGCGCCACAGCCGTACGCCGAATACGGGAGTCTTCCCTCTCAGTAGTGCCACGTGGCCGCTCGGAACCCGGTCTTCTTGAGCCTGTACCATCCCTTGATCACTACTCCCAACAATCATGCACAGTGGATAAATTCCGGCCAAGTCTTTGTGCAATATCGCGGAAAGAAAATCCGGCTTCTCGTAGCCCTATTATACGACATCGTTCAACTTCGGTGAGTTGTTGATAATGGCTTGTTCGTCTTCTTAAAGGCATTTTTGGCTAACATCAACTCAATACGTCAAATTTCGAAGCTAAATAACGCTCACGAACTTTACAGCACGCATTAAAACAAACCTGATTTGCAAGTTCTGAGTGGCGCTACTAGCACCACACTTATGTGCGAAGCGCAAAATTTGAATCGATGTCATCTTTCAGATGTATAAACACGCCTACCAAATTTCGTTTATCTAACACAAGTCTTTCTTGGTGTTGGGATTTTTTCTTTCCGCCAGTGTATTATTGTATTGCATTGGCAAGACTACATAAAACCGAGACTTTAAAAAATGATTTTTAAAAAGGACATGGAAGGCATTTCGCAACCAGTTGCAAGGGATAAATCACACCATAGATTAATTAGTAAATTTGTCAATGTAATAGAAACTAATACAACGAAAACCTGTAAACTGCTAAAATTTAGAGGGGAAGAATTATTATCCCAAAAATATAAGTATTAAATTAATGAACAAAGGGCAAAGTAGTTTTTAGTAAAGAATTATGTTCTGAAATTAATGTTACACATGGTAAGAATATCAGCTGGGACCCAAGTTAAACAAATTAAAAGGGGAAGAGTTTAGGGGGTACTTTCTTATTAATTTGTTCTAATAAATTAATTGAAAAGACAATTATTGAAACCATTAGATACTCATTTCTAATGCTCATGTAGTTAACAAAAATTAATGGCTTAACAGTAGAAGGGCAAATTTGTGTTAAGTTTATGCATTCATATCAGTAGCTAATGAAAATATTTAACAAAAATAAGATAAAACAAAGTGCATACTCAAAGTCAAGTCCTATGAAAAAAGACATTTACTTACTCAAACGGAAAAAAGATAAATTCGACTTTAAAACTCTTTGAGCAGACACAGCGCAAGTGCAAAATTTTGAGAAACTGAACAGTCACACTAAATGTGCAAGTAAAATTATTGCGAAATCGAATGTAATAACAGGAGACAAAACAGAAAAGTTCTAGCCGAAAGTGATTCCTCGAATAAGCGAATTAGAAAGACAGGAAAATTATTTAGAAACCAATTATTAAGTTAGAAGATTAGTGCTTAGGTATAAGGTAAAATAGTGTGTGTGTGTATGTGTGTGTGTTGGGGGAAGGGGGGTGGAGTTAGCGAAAAAAAGTAGGTAGAAACAGGAACAGTCCAGAGGTTGGGCCAAAAAATACAAAGTTGAAAGTAAAATTCATTTTTGGGAATAATATTTAAAAAGATTACATCAAAGCTATCTATGTTATAATTTAGAAATTTTTAAATAGAAAAGGTATTTTAAATGTATGAAATATGGACCTTAATATTTAATAATGTAATACTGTAACTGGGTTACCTTACAATTTTTTTAAAAATGCAGTGTTTCCAGTAAACGGTCCAGTGAATATATCAACACGTATAAGTAAATTAATTGGATACATTTGATCCGCCTTATTTAAACTTATTTGAGATGTATGTTCTTTCATGGAGGACTGTATATTTTTATTGGCAGAATCACAACAATATATGTGCACACATGTCCTAAAATTTCCACTTTTGTATTTCTTTATCTTTAAAGAGTAATTTTTATCCAAACGAAATCTAATCAAAAAACAAATTGCTCAAATATGAAAAAATTAAGATTTCACAAGTAACTGTAACTATTTTCAATGTTCTTGAGAAATAGGAGGAAAACTAACAATGACATAATTTAATGATTATTTGTTGAAAATAAATCATTATACGATTCATTAACTTACTATTTTTTTCCTGAGAAAAGAAAAAAATGAATAACAAAAATCATTTTACAGTTGAACAATTCAGTAATTGAAAGACATTTTCGTGCTGAAAAAGCGTTGTGTCCATTGAATAACTTTTCAAGTTCATTTAAATTAATCAGAATTAAATCAGTCTTGTGGAAAAAATACGTACGCTGCTGCATTAAAAAAGAGAGTTATTTATTTTCATGAAATTTTTTCATTTAAAATGCAAAATGCCTCTTAATTATTTTATTAAATGGTTTTTAAAACACGAGATTATTTTTAATATCAAAGTAAAAGTTTCAAAAGAAACGTTATTAAAATTTGCTGTGATCTCAATAAAAGCTTTAAGTATTCTAAAAATGTTTAATTATCATTAATCAATGAAGCACAGTTGTTGAAAAGAAAAAAAAAGTACTACGTTATGCTATTTTATCGCAAAACTTTCACAGAAAGATGCAAGTTAAACTCATCGAATGGAAACTGTTTCTACTACCCGAATATGAATACAATATTTTACACAGGGGTTGTGTACTTTGAAAAATTGTACCAACTTTTATTTTATAAACGATAAGATCCTTTTTTATACATTTTTTTGGTTTCTTGAATCAAAGGAACACTACTATCACGTGTACAATTATAAACTACGTATATCTAATATGTACTTTTAAACTTCATAGAGTTAGAAAAGAAAATGTGTTAGAGTTTACCCATAAATATCGAAAAGTGAAATTATGATCTGAGATGTATACTAAGGAAAAGTACCTGGAACAATGAGTTACCAGAAAAAAATATATAGAAATTCTGAATATAAGGCAAACTGTATATGAAAAATAAATACCACAACTTTTTTCATTGTCTTCCAAATTTTTCTACAAATGTAAAAAAACAGGAGATTGTCCCATTAATTTGTCTAAAATTTTAATTTCTCTATATAAAAATATGAATTATGGGAAAGAAATTGTGAAAGCATACAGCTATGTTTTCGGCGACACTCATGCTTTTTATGAAACATAACCTATAATATAGGTAAAAAAAAAGTATAATTCAAAAATATTTTTATAAATTGCTTAGTAACTTTCACAATAAAAAATATGTTTTTGAAACGAACTAAAGCCTTTTAAATATCTCTATCCATTTTATCTCATTAAAAAAGAAAACTTTCATTCGGATTATTTTCAGAGAAAATACAAATTAAGCTTTATCACGTTCATTTAACATTGCAACCCATCTTCTATTTCTAAGAAGATTTAAAAATATAAACTATACCTTTCGGGGTGCTTTTATCCAAGGAACTCAAATAACATGTAAAATGTTCATGTTGCCATTAAAAAATGAAGGTTGTTACAATCTTTAATATGTATATAACCTTATTTCAAAAATTGCATTCATACGATGAATGTAAAACAGTTCCAGTCGAATGGTATTTATTAGCCTCTGTTGTGCAAGCACCGTATGTTTATAATTTGGTGGTAAAATATGTTACATTATTTTTTACGACTGTAACTCTCAGCATTAAAAATATTCTATTAGAACTTTCAATATTTATTAGAAAAACTTTTCACAAAATTGTATCTGTATTTTTGAAACAGAAAATGCCGATTTTTTATTTTAATGACAGCAATATTTAAATATACGGTCTGGGTATATTAACACCTGTGCAGTCTCTATATCATAAATAACTACTAAGTATCAAAACCAATTAGTCTCTTATTATGGCTGGCCCTCTAGACATAATTTCTTATTTTGTGCAATATTTTACTTTTCATGTTTGTTAGAAAACACTTATGAGAGTCTGAATCTGCAGGTAGATAATTAAGAGAATATAACATATGCATTTCGAAACCGACAAAGTTTAAAATAACTGCATCAGACAATTACTGAAAATGAAATTTTCTGATAGTAATATGTAAATATCAATATGCAATGTAAAAAAAAATACAAATAATATAATTAGTCGTATGTTATTACTGACACCAATATTTATATCTAGTGAATTTAAGTATTTTGAATTTACTCGAACATTCCCGGGTAGTTAGAGTCAGGCCGAAGAAAATGGATCGAATATTTTAATAACTGGCATGTCCTGATTTACCCACCTTACGTGCTGAAGTTTCTTAATTTAAATAATTCTGCGAATCATTTTTAAAGTGATGTCACTTTGTGGCGTGCTGGTTAGTACCGCTGCCGGCTAACTCAGTCATACCAGGAATTTAAGATTTCTTATTATGTTTATTGAAACTAATTGAGCAAGGTTGCGGCAGAGTGTTTTTCACAATTTTGCCTAACTGAACAATGATCCCAAAAATCCAGATACTAATTGCACTTCACGTTAAATAACTAAAGTTTTATGAAGCAAAGATACACTTACGTAAAGATCACTGATGAAATACTTCCCTATTAAATCAAACGAGCTTTGGATGTTTTTCGCTGAAATATAGAATTACTAGCACAGTTCGATAATACAAACTTAACTTTCAAAATACTAGCAACCCGTCGCTGCTGAAGAACATTATTTAAACTGGATAAAAACAATCTTACCGCCAACGAAGCTTTGACTCAATTTAACTTTCACTCCAAGATGCAATCTTAGTATTCGCTGGCCTAAAGTATCACAATGAATGGCGAGATCCGACCCAAATCCACTGAAACAATTTTTCATTCTTGCTTATATACCGTTGCTGATTGACCAAAGAAGCTACACTTTCCATAAAAAGACTGCTAGACGGAGAAAATCCACAAATTTTGAAGACTATATGCATTCTTTGAAAGTTAAAGAAAATAAAGTACAGAGGTCGCTGTTGCGCACACATATATTAGGTTGTGACGTCACGTTCTCATTCAAATCACTAGAATGCTTTTATAAGATAGTTGCTAGAGCACAACAACTTAAATTCTTATTCTTCTTGCTCCTTCAATTGATGCACATCTAAACTGGCCTTCAAAAATTAAGGTGCAACCAATTTGTTTACGCTCACCATTAAAAGAATGAAAATATCGGTAAAAAACAGGGTTTATATGAATGAAAATATATATTCAATAAAAATTTATGAAACAATTGTACCCGTCACTATTTATTTTAAAAATTGAAGGCTTATGTGACATTCGGAGAAAACTGCAAATATCACACATTAGTAATTTTTGAAATTTATTTTTTATGATTTTTGATCTTTAATTGTTGGAGCTAAAATATTGCTGGCCAAGAGTACTAACAGAAACACATTAACCGTTTAATGTACCATTGTTTTCTAATAATGGTATATTAAAATACTTTTGCGATTGAGATTAATTTATGAAAATAAATTAATTTTGCCCATTGAATAAAATTAATTGCATTGTTTTGTCTTTATTGTGCTGTAAGAAAGGTTGCCGCATGCGACTATTTTTATTGCAATGCTATCGCTTTTTGAATATATGAATTTTTGCTAATCACTTCAACAAAAATTTCAAAAGAAAGCTATCATTTAGAATATATTTTTTAAAGAGTGGTGCAAATGAAATATAAAAATAGTGGCCTATATGGTGAATTTGCATACGATGATAAAGCACTAGATGCTTCTTTTTTTTAATGTTGTACTATATAATATTCATAAAATATATTTTATAAAATAAATTGTAAACTAGCATGAATTTTATGAATAGATAACTGAAAATAGCTTATCATGTGTAGAAAGGAATCTCAACACTATATTCCTTCCACAAATCCTAAAGCAACCACTAAATCAGTCTTCATTACAATTAAAACGCATATCAATTCGATCTACACTGACAGCGAGATAATCCTTTAATGCAGTCCATTGTTCTCTTACTTACGGAAATGGACCTTATGCAGGTCATGTCACATGACAGAGCTGGCGGTATCGTGATCCAATATTCTAGCAACTGTACTGCCAGAATACCGGTATGCGCAGCCGCAAACAACGCCAGCAGACGACTTTTAACCTCGACCGAGGTTGCGAGCATAAAATTTAAACGAAATTTTGCAAATATAACAAATATGCTGGATAAAGAACAACAATTTGAATTTACATTACAATATATTAAATACCTACTGGTACAATAATGAATTGTTTTGCGGAAATTTTACCAAAAGATCATTAATAATGCATAATTCCATAGAACGCTATGCTAATGTTCAAAAGTAAATACCTCCAGCAGACGAATTTTAGACTCGAACTCAAGTCGCGTGCATATGGTCCATTGCAGCGTCAATTGAAACCACCCACATCTGGCTTTCGACCAAGGAATCAGTATGTGTGAAAATGAAAATACTTTTTCTCCCACACGATCTGGCAACCGGATGCTAGCTTATCTGGTTTACGCTGGGTCAGTCAGATCGTAAAAAAAATACGAGAGAAGCACGCTTGGCAACCATTCCCCCTCTGGGGATACTGACCGACGCGCCATTAATATTTTTAGGTGGTGTGACGAACCTTCCATCGAGTTGTTTTAGTCACAGACACTGTTTTAGTGTTTCTGCAAATAATAAACAAAAATGTCTGAATAGGTTTTGCAACAAATCATGCAGTCATTTCTTTCGTCAAATTATCTTCAGTTTTCCTGCAAATTAACAGCTCCAATCAACTGACAAATATATGTGTCTTTACGTATAACTATGAATCAAGTCATCAAGTTTTACACCAAGCCATGCAACCACTTCTTTCTTCAATTTTCTTCAGTTTTCCTGCAAATTAACAGCTCCAGCCATCCTTCCAAAACTTACGTCGTTGCATATAAATACCAGTCATGTTGAGTCACTCAAATGACAATAGGTTATTTTCAAGTTTTCATGTAATCACACTTCAACTTGATGCGCGATTGTATCCACGGTGATAAAGATTTATAAAAATTCATTTCTACGAGTGCAAATAATAGTATCTCTTGAATCATGTTTGAAACAAAATTCAGCGTGTCATCCACATTTATGATTTCATTTTTATATATCAAGAGTGTGAAATAGTAAATAATAAGTAGAAAAATCACATATGTGATTAGCAAATTGTACATAGTTGTGAGAAAAACAAAAATTATAGAAATTATTAATATAGAAATTAATTAAAGTTTATTGAAAAATATAAATTTTTATTACACGTTCCCCAGATATAATTAATCTGATTAGCAGTCAAGCGCTATGTACGTTATGCATAAGGCTCCTATAAGGGGAGCTGATGCATATCCATCTTGTCGCCCGAAATCACCGCCATATTGTAACCCAGCTCAGCATTAGTTTACCGCCAGAGTAGGTGTTTGTCGCCCGTGTCATTGTCACTCGTCGTCCACCACTGCGGTAAGCTAACCGGTTTTAGCTAGGTGCTTGTCGGTTTGATTATTAAATGGCGGTATAATTCAGCCTGTAATATAGGAGCTCTAGTTATACACTTCCGGTTCATGACGCTTAAAACGTCACACGGGGTAGGTTAGAGCTTCTATAATAGAGGCTGACGCATCCTCGCAGATTTGGTGCTCAAATTGCAGTTCAGTCCAAAAACCAAGCTAATCAGAACCGGTTCAGCCAGTCAGAACCGAGTCTTAGGCTGTTATCACACGGACGACCATACGATATGAAGTATATGCTATTGCCTCTGGCTTGCTTGGAGCTACACTTTCACGCTGCAACTAGGGTTATTTTCCCCACTGAAAGTTATCTGCTAATGTAAGGAGAGGGCGTAACGTTTGGCGAGTAATTGCAGTAGGTGTTTTAATATTTAGTGTAGAATTCGATTGATACATAGGAAGCATTATCGCATACTAACATTTTATATATTGCAGTTTCTTTTCGTGTCAGTTCTATATATATAATATTGTGATCATTTTACTTAAAATTCCAAGATTATAAAAACAATACTCTCGCTAATATAACATTAAAATTTTAAATTATAGAGTCCATATCTTCACTTTACGTCTTTCATTACCTGTAAATATTAAGAATTCTCAACTATTAGTATTAAGTGATTTAGAAAAAAATAGTATATTAAAACTAGTTTTTGTCACATGTATTGGAACCGCACTTTATCGCTAAGCCAAAATCTGTAACGCAAAGACAGATTTTAAATTAAGTTTTAGTTATTTTGCCAAAATCACTATTCTGACATTTTTAGTTAATATATTTTACATATTTTAAATGTAATTCAGGTTACATATTGAATGTAATATAAAAATGAAATACGTAATAGAATTTAGATATAGTTCCCACTCTTTTGCAGTTTTTTCTGCCTTGGTTTTGATGATTTTAATCATTTTTCGAAGGTTTAAATGAGTTTTTGATATTTTTTGTTTCAAAAACACAATCCTTATTTTTATATATATTGTGTACAGTCCTGGGGGGGGGGTTATACCCTCTACTAACTCTGCCGCAAATCACTGTATAAACATGTCACAAGTAACAATAGATTAGTAATAACATCTAATAATAATGCTGTTCATAAATTTTGCTGGGCATAAATTTTGCTGAAGTTACGTATAGCAATTGTAACATATTCTAAAACTTTTAGTACTAAACCCTAATTTCGACATCATATTCTTTGGTAAATTTTACCTTCGTGTATCAAACTGAAAGTCACTCGTTAAAGTAGTTTAGAAATTACCCAGGTTTTATGTTTGTACCTCCTAATGTTAAATAAATGTTCGATCGTCGCAAAACAGATTACAAGACAAGTGCTTTTTAAGCATAACTTAAAAACTATTTGGCGGAATGAGGTTTAATTTTGGGTTTGCATATTTGGAAATTCTTGAAATCTATTTCTGTTAGGAAAGTTTTACGTTACAATTCATTTTTGTTTTCCAAAATATATAATTTTTAATTTTTAATTTTTTTTTGAGGGAAGGCAAAATATTTTAACTGGAGGGGGGGGGACTTATATGCGTTATTTATTATTAATACAAAGTAAAAAAAAAAGGCACAATTTGCTTAACAAATTGAAAAACATATAAAGGTTTATAATTTATACACCGCTAGGAAGGGGGAGACAAAATTGTAGGGTGGTTGAAATACAATAATTAAAAAGGAAAAATAGACTGAAAAGGTCATTCTCACCCACATACATTAAATACAATAATCCAACATGAAGTGAAAAATTAGCCAGAGCCGGGAATCGAACCTGGGTCCACAGCTTTCCAGGCTATCGCTATAACCACTGAGCCCGGCTGATTCTAAACCTCCAATTTCTCACTGATAAACGATGTTGGAGGAAAAGTCGCCAACCATCTAACAGACAGCCTTGGATAACCGAACAACTGTGATTAGATTTTTACTATTCCACCGATTTACGAATAAATATGTATGTCTGTATAATAGTTGTATATCTTTAAAAAAAGATTATCAAGATTGTTTTAAAAGAAAATTATTAAAAGGTAAAATATAATTAACTATAAATAGCTGCTAGATTAAATTTTCATTTATTAAATTTTATTTTTCTAAAAGTATAAGAAAATTTTCTGCCCCCCCCCCCACCTCCACTACAAAATTTAGATTCTGAACGCTGCATGCTAAAAGGAGGCAATCATTTGTATTGCAATAAAATACCTTGATGCGTGTTTGCTTGCATTTTTATCTTTGGCGACATAATTTGGCAACAAGTACGAAATGACGCCAAATATAGCTGCAGAAAGTAGTTAAACTAGTACAGCTTGAGAAGTAAATAAGTGACTACGACAGTACAATTATAACATATAGTAAATAATATAAGGAATTGAAATAAAATAATCGCAATAAATAATTTTAAATTAGTAAATAAAGTTCTTATCAGGAATGTAAATAACGAACTCCGAAGAGACAATCGACGCATATGTAATTCTTTAATTTCAAAATAACTGCACATTTTTAAAGTTCTTTTCGTGTATAATTGGTTCCTGTGTTACTAAAGATTTGCTTTTTTCTTAATTCTTATGTATTTTTGGTTTCAATATTTGCGACCACTCTAAACATGAGATCTTGACTTACTGACGGTGGCCATCTTGGAATTTTTAGAGAGCTCTCATTGGTGGATTTCGAGCTGATACCTATCGTAGAGGATACAAACTACTGTCAGTTAGATCTTTAAGAAATTACGAGAGGCAATCTATCAAACGGGACGATTTCGAGCGTTTTCCTCTTGAAAAACATGTTTCGGATGAAATATCTGATATTGACTGTGATATGAAAGTACGTGTGATAGCACCATTAGGCAACCCCAACTCCGGCTGCGGTAGATTGATGCTGAACTGAGCACCAATAATCCGAAACAAAATGGATATGCGTCAGTTCCTATCATAGGAGTCTTAGAGTACGTCATCTTTGCGCGGCGATTGGTACAACACGTCTCACCCATCGTTTTGTGCCAATCACCATGTAAAGATTATCCACTCCATGTGGCGTTTTAAAAGTCATTAACCGGTCGTGTATAACGTAGGTCACGAATCAAGCCGCGATTTTAAGATGTCATGATCACTAAACATGTAAATAGTCTAATTTATGAAATGTATTTTAAAAATTAATCTAAAAACATTTTTCTTTCGATTTTTTAAAGCTATTTTTATTTTATGTCATTAAAAGATTTTGAGTTTAATTCATGAATAAATAACAGAGAAAATTTAATTATGTGTTTTTAATTTCTCATTTATGTGCTAACGGTTGTTAATATTGATTTGTTATAAATCCCTTTAAATAATAATAATTTTCCTAAATTCTAAGTAATATATATTAAATTTCAAATTTTTCATTTATTCTCTTAAAAATTTAATTTGATTTGAATGTTTCTAAATGCATTAGTAATTTGAAAAGGCTAAGCCTACAATGTGATATATAATTAATTTTAATTCTATGCTATACGTAACATATTATAAATTTATCAAGTTTCATATTTTTTTTCTGCTATTCTAATTAAGTGAATTCCTGCACGATTACTAATTGATTAGTACTGTCCTTTTTACATAAAGTTAGAGTTCTACAATTTAATCATTAATATCCATTTAAAATATTAGCAAAGTCATTTCTATACCATGGACATTTAATTGAGAAATATGTGTCCCACGGCCGGCGTTACAAAAAATTAAAATGTCTTTGACATGTTTGACAGACTAAACTATATCCATGAATGCAATGAATACAAAATATAATGAATAGAAATTATAAAATAAAATAACGAGGAGGTAAGTTTATTAAAGACACTTAATCACACAGAATGCTTATAAAATACTTGGCACATGAAAGAACAAGAAAATGTCTTATATATTAAAAAAAAAACATAAATATGAGAAATGGAAAAATCAAATGTTTTTTCTCCTCTGAAATGTGATGAAGATTTGGTTATTTTGTATATGCTTTTATTATCGGGAAATACTATTTGTTGCTTAATTAATGCACTAATTCTTTTTTAAATCTTAGTGAATGAAGTTATAAATATAAGCGCAAATATTCTTCATAAAGAATAAATGGTAAAACGTATTTGTTTCCAAAACTTAACGAAGCTAAGTTAGAAGAAAAATGTTTAAAGCAGGTAGCAGATAACAAAAAGGAAATAATATCAATTTATAAAGGTATATTACTGAGCTGATTTATTAAAAACAGTTTTCTAAAAAATAATAAACGAAAGAATATCGATCTGAAATGTATCTTGTCACAGATTGTGATACTTGTTTCATGGTCTTCGCATTTGTATTTCAGTTTCTTGCTATCGGAAATCATACTTCTATTTTGTTTTGTATTTTGCATATATATTTTTTTTCTTTCTGGCTCTATCATTCTGGAAAAATTAAGATTTAGGAACAATGGAAGGTTAGAGTGGGAATTTACTTAAAACTGATTACATCTGTCAGTGTATCTCCATAAAAAAAAAAAATCATTGTTTGACAACTCAATACTACAATACTACAATATTATTGCCATTGTCTAACTTAAAAGATGGTCTCTAGTTTGTGTTAATAAAAGGAAGAATTCGTGATCAGAATATTGAAGATATACCAACACTACTATAACATAAGAGGATACATAAGTAACAGAACATATGTTTTTTCTTATTGGAGTTAGTTAATGAAATAGGGCAGAAATTATGTATACGCCCACAACTCGAAATTGGCTGATAACTTGGAAAGATTTCGAGATTTTACGGTGAAGAAAAGCAGCTAAAAGGTGTTAATGGTGAATAACATATGTAATTAATGAAAAAATAAATTATTCTTGGTTACTATTTGTGATAGCCATTTTCAATAAAAAAAAATAATAATCTAAATTTGTTTACGCTCCCACAATCTTACATGATTACCTCTTTAACAAAAAAGTTTGTCAAACTTAGCATATTTTTTACATCCTTCTTAACAAACAAACTTAGATGGAATCCATATTATAATTTTCTTGATATCAGTTTTTTCTTCTTACACATATATAAAGACAAGTATGATCTGGGGGATTACGTGCCGTTTGAAATATATTTTCCTGTGTTACATTTAACATGACCTCTTTAATGGTGGATATACTAGTGATGCCTGCTAGAGGTATTAAGATTAATATTGTTATGAAGAGTATTCAAGAAACACATTTTAAAATAATTTTATTTGAAAAGGTTTTCTTACTCATTAAATATAAATATAAATAATTCACACTATGAAGCTTTCAATTTTTCCTATAAGACCACCTTGCATCTGGTGTAAAAACTCGTTAAACCTTATCATCGTATAACTAATAATGTATTTTTAATGCAAATCGCTCGATTCGTATATTTATTTAAGACATATATATAGGCGATATATATTGGGAATATCAGATATTCCCAAAATTGTGTTGAAAGTACTTGCCATTTGAATAAAAGCCTAATATTCTCCTGTATAAATCAAGGTTTTTATAAAATAATATATTGTTATTTGTAATTATTATTTCTTTTTGCAAATTTTATTCAAAATTATTCAAATTTGAAGAAAAAGGGCATCTCAATTTATATTTTATTTAATTTAGCAACCTTTATCGGATACGGCCACGAGGCTGTTCACATAGGACTTAAAGATGAACAATTGCATTAATTAAGCAAATAATTTCACTCCCAGTAATTAAAAACAACAAAATAAAATTAACAAACTATCACATTTTATAGTAGACAATACTTCTGATGATCCCATGTTGCACACTTATGTTTTTATATAAAATATCATCTACATATCGTTCAGGCGCATGAAATTTCATACGATTTCTCTAAGATTAAGTGACTTAAGTAAATTTACTTGCTTGTTGTTCTGTTTTATCATTTCTGGGTTTTTTTTTTTTTATAAATTGCATTCATGTATATTAATTTGTGTCAAAGAATATTGTTGAAAAGGGTTATTTTAGTAAATATATTCGTGATTTTCTCATGTAAAAACCACACATTAAAAAGTTAAAATTGTTTATTAGGTGATCGATATTTCAATTTGAATTAAACATAGGATAACAGAAAAGAAAGGAAGTGAATTCAAATTGACGATATCAAATAATAATTTTTACAGTAAAATAAAAAATTTCGAATAATGTAAAAAATTAAATGAATTATCAAAATATTATTAAAATCAACATAATCTTTTTATGCTAATGTCGTTTTAACAGTAAAATCTGCTGTGTATTTATTGATATTCATGTTTGTTATTTTAGTAAAAAAATATTGGAAAATAACAGTTTTATTTCAAAAATGACGTCATTGATTTACCTAGAAATATTTTTTTAATAATAGAATTCTCGTTCATTTTCTTTTTGTGTGAATAATGACGTTTGGTTTTGGCGGAAAAATATTTTCTCTTTGTAATTGATATTCATACTCATTAATCAGTAAAAAAAAAAAAAAAAAAAAAAAAAAAAAATCAAATTTTTGTTTAAAAATGACGATTTGATGAATGATATGATAATTCCAGTAATAAAATATAGAGTGTCATTTGAGATTAAATCTACACAAACTTTGATCATTGAATGGCAGAAGATAGTGAAAATATTTTTCAAAAGAGGCTGGAAAAAACAAAGGACAGGAGAATCCAAAAATAAAATAATAGCATGCGTTTAGAGCTAACGTTTTAGAAAGGGCGAACTATTTTAATTTTAAAGATGATTTCCTACAAAAACAATTGGTAGGTTATGGAGCCATTTTATTGCCATATTTGAACATTATATCATAAATTCTGTCAGAAACAATGATTATTTTTACATGAAGGATTTTGATGTCGACCAGAGTTATCGGTACAGAAAAATCACGATACGTGGTCATGGGGGCCATATTACTTACTTTTATGAAGAAGATATTTCTAAATACACTGTAAAAAAAAATCGTAAAATTTCAGTAGATGTACCGTAAATTAACGGTACTTGTACTGTTTTCACACTTTATGGTTTGAGTACTGTACTTCCAAGGTATATTAAGCGTAAAAAACCGTACATGTGCCATTTCGATTATAAACGGTATTTATACCGTAAAATGATTGTTTTTCAGTAAAATATCGCTATTTATAACGTAAAATAATTATTTCTCAGTAACGAAAAATCTGGTAGCCCCGCCTCGGTGTACGGCAATCCCTGAAGTGAGGCTCTTGCTCTTGTTACTTAATGCGTGCAGGCTTGAGGAGAGGGGGGGGGGGAGTGCAGTCTGTACATATACTTTAAATATTTTACGGTACATATACCGTCTAGTTAAATTAAGTTATATATACTGGTCACAAAGTTGCCAGTATACGTACCGTAATTTTTTATCAATTTTTTTTTTCAGTGTAGGATAATTAACTTAAAAATGTTATTAACAATTTTGTGATGGGTACTTTAGTTATCGGGCTCGAGCTCCGAGCTATTTAATTTTCAAAATGGTAATTCATAAATTCTAAATTATTGTATAGATTATGTTATATCGAATTTCTTCAAATGTGTTTAACTATCAAGAAATATTATGATAGTAATTGAATCTATTCGAATTACAATGTATCTGAACAGTTATTTCTTAAATTTATTTTTTTTAAGAAAACCAAATCGTTAAAAAAAATCAAAAATACATTTTTTATTAATTTCTCATTCTTATTTAATTAACTTTCAATTTGAAAGGTATAATGTGCGTGCAATTTTTTATTTATTCAGTTTTCATAGATATATTAACATATTTTTTCTTAAAAAATTTAAAAAACACTAAATATTTTGAACAAAGATTAACACATTTAAAAGTATTTAATTTCGCTTAGTTAATATGTTTTTGAAAATGATACTGTAATTAATTTTTTACGTAAGAAAACAAAATTCTTTAGTTTAATTTTAATTATATGCCTTAAAATAAATTTAATTAATTCCAATAAGCAAAAACAGTTTAAATATATTTTAGATGAAGAAAATAATTTCTATTTAATATCTGTCATATGAATATTTCGTCCCAAGTGTCTGGACTTGCATTTCATTGTATAAATATTTTAATGATAAAAAAAAATAATTAACTATGAACATTAAAATTACTTTTTAATATTAAGCGTGTAATTTCATTAATTAATTTATATATTTTCTAAAAATAATTATAAATTTTAAAATGAAAATTTCTTTTTATTTCCTAAAATGACAGTTAAATTATTTAAACAAATGTTTTTTTTTTTTACTTTTTTCTTCAGAAATTTAAATGAATAATATTAAAGCTTCTTAGATTATATATTAAATGGTATTTTATTCGTATTTTCTCAATAAAGCATTTTAATTAATTTATAAGTATAAAATCAGGTGAAAAATACAATAAATAAAATTAACTAATAGTAACAAAACATGTAACTGTTAAAAATTACACAAAATTTTCAAAGATGTTACTGTGGACGGCAAAACACATCAATCTATCTTTAACAATCCAATCATCTATAAGTAAATATTTAAATATAACCAAATTTTAAAAAATAAATTAATCTCTTTGGCAATATAATCAATTTATTCAACAATCCAAAGATAGTATACATCCACATGTAAACAAATTTTAAAAAAAGTAGGTCATTCTCTTTGGAAATACATATCTATCTTTCCAAAAATCCAAACATCTATATTCAATCTACAGTATAGATCCAAATAGAACCAAATGAAAAAAAAAGAAACTACTCTCTTCGGCAATATATATCCAACATACCAAACATGTAAATATATATGCATATATAATCAAATTCAAAATACAAGAAGTTACTCTCTTCCAAATACTAATTCCAAAAAAGACAATCTATATCATTCTTCGACAATATATATCACACTATTCAAGATTTTACACATCTGTAAGTATATATCCACATATACTTATTGTCTGGCACACACACGCAGACACAAATACACAGACATTGCTGTAAACAGAACCTAAGCGGTCAGTCATTAAACGTTTAGTAAGAACAGCCATAATGAAAATACTTTATTAATCACATTACACGTTTTACAATCAGACATCACTCAAAACATGGTAAAAATTCCATAAAAAGCAGTCCATCATCATTAAAAATATAAAAAGTTTCTAAAAGACTATCACCATTACAAAAAAAATTTCGCCCCGGCCGAAACATCATCAGTTGTAATTTCAGGTTTCCTTGCGTGCTTAATTTATTTGATTAGAGATTAACGAATTCCCTTTAATAGCGAAGTGAAGGAAAACTAAAATTACCACTGATGATGATCTGGCTGGCAAAAAACATTTTTAGGTAGCTTTCAATACAAAAAAGTATAAAGCTACCTATTGCAGCCGTTCGAAGGAAAGCAATTCCGAAAAATTTCGATATATTTTCACCGATCATGACCCCCAGACCATAAAACCTCCCTCCGTTCAAATATATCCGTATATATATATGACGTATGTCATACGATAACGCTCGTATTTATAAATTAATTTGTATGAAACCAATTATGCGTATTAAGCCCACCAATGCCTTGACCGAGTTCGTTGGGCAGCTTGGTTCGCCATCTTGTTTCACGATGGCGGCCACTGAAAATTTTAAAACTAAAATAAATAGACAAAAAAGTTAAAAATTCAAATTTAATTTTTAATTAAGTGTTAGGCCTTGATACAAGGATTCCAGAGCATTTTTTGTTTTACCTCTATCTTAAAAAATGGCTGAGATAGAACAGTTTGAAATTCTAGGGTGGCTGGCATTTTGAAACAAGACAGCTCATTACAAAAAAAAAAAAAAAACAACGATTAATTTATGAGTTTTAGTGAACGCGAAGGACTGTTTTTATGGAACTTTTACCATGTTTTGAGTAATCTGAAGAATAAAGTATTGAAATACTGACATTAGTAATTGAATATATCTTTTTTATAATGAAAATATTTATTGGGGAAAACAGCCTATATTAAACTTTATTAAAGTTAATATAATATTAAAGTTAATATAATATTATTAATATAATCCTATGTTATTTATATTAAAGTTAATATAATGAACTTTTAATCGAAATATATTATAATTCTTTTTTTCTAGAAAAGCGTTATCATATATATCCTTTTAACACATAAGTTGAAGATATAAATTATGCAGGGTGTTTAAAAAAATAATAAACGCAACTACACTCTCCGTTCCTAATATTGAGAGCGTGGATTAATATACGAATATAACTTTTTTTAATGTAGGCACATTAAAATGCGATAGGCGCTTGAATTTGAATGTGCTACATAGTGAACCGCTTGCTGAACAGATTTATCTGACTGTTTGCACTAGGTTTCTACCTAGATTTCTATGGGGTTTGTTAATAGCGGTCTTTCTGAACATTGATTTTGTACATATTGAATAATTTCAAACTTATCCCCAATCCTAGCTACTGTAAATGGCGTAGGAGGATCTGTTAGACACTCTACTCTAAATCGTCTCTGTACTTTAGCTACTTTTCCGAACTTCGAATGACATCTGGAAATATATTTCTCAGATTAAAGTTTAGTCTGGTTTCATCTATTATTTAAAGGTAGTTAAACCTCAGAACAAAAGGAAAACATGCTAGTTATTAGTGATTAAGTTGTGTGTACATTTATTTCTGGCACTGTATACATTTTTTATTTTTAGTTTAGTTTATATAAATTATTTTTGTGCTTTATACTTTTTTGTTTAGTTTAACATACTTTTGATATAAAATAGGTAAAATTCTAGATTAAAAGCTAATACTTTGCAGATATAAATTTAGAAGTTGTTAAAAAAAGATAAAGCACTGGTGCGTTTATTAGGTACAGTTTTGCAGATAGTACATACTTAATAGTAATTAATTGTATTTCAAAATCATACTTTAATGCTAGAAATGTTGTCACAGCAAAATAATATCCTCAACTAATTGAATGATATATAATTGATCATAATTATTTCAAAGACATCTTATATTTAGGAAATTAATATATTTTAAATATAATAAATATCTAAAATCCGTTTACAGTATGGCGCAATCAGTCTGTTGCAATCATTAAATGCAAGCGAATTTCTGCAATAGACTGATGAATGGTTCTGAAATATATCCAAGGGAAATTATCTATTCACTGATTATTTATACTGATAAATGAATTCCGCTGCATGTCTTTGGTTACCGAATGGGAACAATGAATTACAGTTTTCCTGTAATTAATATATTGCTCTTAGATAGCAATTTATGTGAGAAATTTATCAAATCAGGCTTCCACACTTTAAAACAGTGTCTGTGCTACATATGCTTCACTTTAAATTTAGCAAAATTATGTAAAACTTTTATAGTTAAGAGCTATGAAAAAATATGCTGATTAGTTTTGGGTATAATACAGTAGATAAATATATCTTTCATGGTTAATCTCTTAAAGAAATTTGTTGGAAACAAAATATTACAAAAGATACAGGTACCTTAAGTTATTTTTAAACGAGTTTTCACGGGTAAAAATCTTTCTTCTTCAAGTTATATGTACACAATCTTAAAAGATTTCAGAAGATGTAACTGTTTTTCCTACTAAAAGCATTTTCTGCCATTATATAAGTATAGATAAAAATGATGAACGGACAAAAGTATAGGGTGTCTAGCGGGTAATCTTTGAAAAAATGTTTTATAGATTGTTCTCGGTATGAACAAAATAAATCACACGTGGGGCAAGTGATCGTACTAGTCGACAGTGTTTTATTATTGAGCGGCAACATTAAGTTGAACCTGAATAAAAAAAAATACAGCTACTGTGGTTGGGAATGTTTAAAATGACTGCATTTTGGAGCGTCCATCTGCTTCCATTTCATATGACATACAATATCTTCGCTTTAGTCCACTTTATCTCGCAGCGATGATATTCCCTGCCATGACAAGTTTTTCAGATGGAGGTTTCAAACGACAGGGATTTTTATCTTTCTCAGCCACAGTATCGGTGTTTCTTTGCGTTCCAGAAACAAACTTAACGTTTCCGATAACTAAGAAAACGCACGCAGAACAATTTAACACTATAAATACCACATGAATCGCACATGATTATTCTCTCTCATCTCTAGCACCATCTATAAGACATTTTTTGAAAATTATACTCTAGGGCATCGAGTTTAAATCTTGACACATGTAAATATCAAAATAACAATAAAAACAATAACTGAAATAGCTTATATTTTGTGAAATTATAAGCAAAACTTTTCCTTAAGTTACTCTTTTTATAATTTAGTTCAAAATAATTACTTTTATACACTTCAAAAATGTTCTTTTTTGGATGGTCTGTTACAAACATAAAGTTGCGTAATTTCTAAAATTTCTATTATTTTTAAAACACTATAAAAGACACAGCATGCCTTTCATTTGACTAAAAAAAAAACATTGAATTTGGGGCGTACCCGATACGGCCGTCACTTTGAAATTCAGTCATGACTAGAATTTATAGATAAAATATATTTATTTAAAACTAATCTTGCAGGGAAGGCGATGGAGTCTCTTTGCAGTTTTGTCTATGATATTCGGCAATTAACTAGTCTTAAATCAATATTCACTCACATTAATCATAAGATTTACTAAATTTCAAAACTCACTTAAGTACAGAACGCTGGCAGCTCAAATCACTATCAAATCCAAGCGCAGGCAAAACTTTGTCTGTAAGACAAAAGTTAACTCGAATTTTTAAACACTGTCTAAAAGTTACTAAAGTTAGCAACCCGTGGTTGCTGATCAGTTTTATTCAAACTAAAACTAAACTCAATTTTATCCAATAGGCAAATTTCACTCGGCTAGACAAAAGTCTTCTTAAGAACTTGTTGGGACAGAAACTCCAATACTTCAGCGCTGGCCTGAATCTCTGGAACGGTAGGACTCAACAAAAATCCGTCGATACAAATTTTACTTCTCCTTTGATACTTCGCTGATTGACAAACGAGGCCTAATTTGCATAAACTTACAGCGAAAAGCACTAACCGTAGATTCCGAGAGCTTCATATGCGCTTTGAAAATTAAAGTAAAAGAAACTACAGATGTTTCTGTTGTGCACACTGGTTAATGCTGGCCAAACGTTCGAGTTAAAAAAACTAGAATCACGTTTTAAAAGAGTTGCTAGTCCACTGCAACTTTAAGAATTTGATGCCAAACGACGACTTTTTTAAACTGAACACCATTATATCAAAATTCTAAATATAGTGCACTCTCGCTAATGTGTCTAATGTAAGACGCATCTCCAGTTATTCAGGACAGTTTCATTTTCCCATTCATCATCTATCATCATTCATCATTGCAATGAATATTGCCCATTAACGCCCAAATTATTTTCTTCGTTAAAATTTAAATTTTAGATTTCCCACCACATTTAAAAGAAGGATATTTTTTTATGTTATTTTATCAAAGGATTTGTCTCGTGAAAGTATATATTTATCTTCATATTTACTGGTGTGAAAGACGCTTTCTGGCCACTAAGTCTAGTGATCTAAAAATATGTCACAGGGCGTTAATGGGTTAAGCACATCGCATACGGCTCATTGGATAATGCGAATAATGTTTTCACTAATTGACCGGGTAGAATCAAAACTTCTTTTGTACAATATTTGTCCAAAAGAAACTTTGGTCATTGAGATATCAAAAAAACATCACTAACAATGTGGAACAGAAAGGAAGCATTCCAACATCAACTAGTCGGATGTGCCAATCACAAAACATTTTTTATCTCATACATGTTAACACTTCAAAATTCGCTATCATAGCGCCAACAAAATAAAAATTTTCGTTACGTCAGCTGCTTGCGAATCGCCGGGTTTTCTGGATCACACATTCGCTGCAGGAGCAGCCGATGTACAACACAGCTACGAATAATCGAGAAAATCGCACAAAAATTGATATCATAGCGCCCCCTTTCTGCGAAATATCTCTAAATTCAAGTAGGACCTGCTGGCCATAGTGAAAATCATATAAATGAAAATTGGTCAATTCTATGCAAAACTTCATACACTTTTCGATGGTACAATAATGAAAATGACAAAAAAATGCCATCACAGCGCCGCCTTCCAGTGGAATATTTACAGGTTTAAGTGGAAGCTGCTGGCCATAGTGAAATATATATAAATGAAATTTGGTTCAATTCTATGTAGAACTTCATACACTTTTCGATGGTACAATAATGAAAATGGCAAAAAAAAAAAAAAAAACGCTATCACAGCGCACTCTTACAACGGAATATATCCAAATAAAAGGGGGCCCTGCTGGCCATACTAAAAAACATATAAATGAAATTTGATTCAATTCTGTGCATAACTTCTTACACTTTTCAATTACACAATGGGAACAGACATGCGTTCAGACGGAGAGACAGCCTTTTTCTATAAACATATTTTAAGGGATCTCAGACCCTTAAAACTTGTAAATCTTTCTTAAACCAGAAGTCTAAAAAATCTCGATTACAATACTTTCTTCTATTATAAATAGAAAAAAAGTAAAAACGTCAGATATTCAAAAATTGCTGACGGTTTTTCACAGATATTACCAATCAAAATGTTATGCAATAGACCAAATTTTCAAGTTTGTCGCAAAACTTTAAAAGCGGTGCAGCAAAAAGATAATTTGTTAAACTATCGCAAAACTAGTCGGATGTGCCAATTCCAAAACTTTCTTCTATCTCACATAGGTTTCGCATACACTAAAACGAATCAGCACCAATTTATATCAAGGTCTAACTGAATCTAAAGTTTTATTAAATTCCGTGCATTAGTTCTTGAGATATGACTGTTGCTAAAATCGTGTAAATTCTGCAAAATGTAGCATAGCAGCACCACCTGTTGGGAGATTTAGACCAAAACTTTATCAACAACAACGTATGTGAACATCTAACTGAATCTGAAGTTTGATAAAACTCCGTACATTAGTTCTTGAGATATAGATATCGTGATAATAATGAAAAAAGTAGTATAGCAGCGCCACCGGTTGGGATATCTACATCAAAACGTAACCAATGTCTATTTATGGCAAGGTATAACTGATTCTCATGTTTGATGAAATTCCGAGCATTAGTTCTTGAGATATAGCTATAGAAAAAATTATTAAAAAAGTGGTATAGCAGCGCCACCTGTTGGGATTTCTACACCAAAAGGTAATCAAAGTCTATTTATGTCAAGGTCTAAATGAATCTGAAGTTTGATTAAAGTAAGTGCATGAGTTCTTGATATAGAGCTAATGCGGAAATTGTTAAAAATGCCGCATAGCAGCTCCACCTATTGGTCGATTTTCACCAAAAACTAATCAGCACCCATTTATGTCAGGGACTAACTGAATATAAAGTTTTATTAAATAGTTCATTAGTTCTTGAGATACAGCGCCCACAAAATTTTTTTCACATACAGACAGACAGACATTTTTTTAAAATAGTCAAATCGTGTTCAGGACCTTCTAAAACGTATAAATGCGTTGAAAACCGGAAATCGAAAATTTTCATGAATCCAATAATTTCTTCTTGTAGAGATAGGGGAAAGTAAAACAGTGAGATATTAATTAACGTTTAAGTAAGTATGACAAATTCTTTGCGTATTTTATTTGTCTTGCGTTATTTACTCTTTTGCATTAACAAATGGTCAGTAACTCATTCTTTTGCTAAATTTATCAAATTAAGAAATCTTTTTTCCGTAGAAAATTGGAAAAAAAAATGATATCTGACGACAACTGAGTTCAATTTATTCAACGGAAGGGGTAACACCATTTAATTGTTTACATCGTTTACTGCAGATTTCGGTTACTGAGAACGAAAAACGGGTGTCTACTCTATACCAAATTCTTTTTATAGAGAAGTCAAATTAAATTGTAATTTTAACAATCTTATTTTATTGATGCAGAAACATTATCTTATCAGTAAAACAATTGGGAATAAACATTAGCCCGTGAATCAGTTTACACAATATGGGGTAGTATGAATTAATCTAATATTTTATTAATCTTAATGATGCCCATTTATTTATTCAAGAAAAAAATAATTAAAAATCGTATAAAGCTTTTTTTTATTATTATTTAAGTGTAAATGAATATTATCTTAAAAAATGACAAAAGACTATTTATAATTTCTGTTTCTAAATTCTTTTTTCAAATTTTTTTCGCATTGTTACTAATATTTCGAAATTATGGAGTTGCAAAAAAAAAAAAAAAAAAAAAAAAAAAAAAAAAAATTATAACTCCGAAAAAACGATTTTTTCAGCCATTGATTTAAAAATAAATTTTTAATTACAAATTATTTTTACTACGTATTTATATTTTTCAAAATATATGTAAGTAAGTAAAAATATTTTGAGTACAGATGAAATAAAAATTTGCTAAATTTGCTTTTACACTTTTTACTACTTATATATATTATTAAATAACTTCTTTTCTGAACAGAATTGTTTAAAAAACATATATTGTTTTTTTAAATAAATCTTTTTCACCGTAAGTACACATTTATAAAAGGATTTTTAAATCCAAACCTAAATGATAAATAAATAATGTTCACTGAATATTTTTAAATAAATGAGTAAGACAAATAAACCGTTTTTATATTTAAGTAGTATAACTTATTTTTCTTTTGTTGTTGTTGAACATGTTTTTACAAAATGACTGTCTGTCCGTGTGTCCGTGTGTGTCCTCTTAGTATCATCGAAAAGTGTATGAAGTTATGGATCAAATTGAACTAAATTCCATTTATAGATTTTTCGCTATGGCAGGCACGTCCCACGTCAATTTGGGGATATTCCGACGAAAGAGGGCGCTGTGATAGCAATTTTTGTTCCATTTTCATTATTGAATCATCAAAAAAGGCATGAAGTTGTGTAGAGAATCGAATTAAAATTTTTGTATATGTTTTGACTATGGCCTGTATGTCCCAGTTGAATTTCGGGATATTCTGCCGAAAGGGGGCGCTGTGATAGATATTTAAAGATTTGAAATTCCAAAAGATGTACAAACTAGTCGGATGTGTCAATCCCAAAACTTTCTTCTATCTCACACAGATTTCGCATACCGTAAAAAGTATCAGCACCAATTTATATCAAGGTCTAACTGAAACTCAAGTTTTGTTAAATTCCGTGCATTATTCCTTGAGATATGAATATCGCTAAAATCAAGTAAATCCTGCAAAATGCTGCATTGCAGCACCACCTGCTGGGCAATTTTTACCAAAAACTAATCAGCACCAATCTATATCAGAGACTAACTGAATATAAAGTTTTATTAAATTCCGAGCATTAGTTCTTGAGATAGAGCTATTGCGGAAATCACGAAAAATGCTGCATACCAGCGCCACCTGCTAGGCGATTTTTAACAAAAACTAATCAGCACTAATTTATATCAGGGACTAACTGAACATAAAGTTTTATTAAATTCCGAGCATTTGGTCTTGAGATAGAGTGCCCACAAAATTTTTGTCACAAACAGACAGACAGACAGAGTCACAGAGTCACAGACAGACATTTTCTAAAAATAGTCAAATCGTGTTCAAGACCTTCTAAAACGTATAAATCCGTCGAAAACCAGAAGTCGAAAATTTTCATGAATCCAATACTTTCTTCTTTTAAAGATAGAAGAAAGTAAAAATTAGAAATCCTGAAAGCTTTTACCGTTAAATGTTCGGCCTTGATCCAAGGATTCAGGAGTAATTTTTTTGTCTCTATCTTAAAAAAATTGCTGAGATATAGCAGTCTGAAATTTTAGGGTGGCTTACATTTTGAAACAAGACACCAGGATACCTCCAAAAGGGTTTAATTGATGCATTCTAGTGAACATGGATTATGGCAAATTTTCTTTCATTGTTGTAATCTTTGTTCCAATTGTTATATACTTTATACTATATGTTCATATACGCAAGCATCAAATTCTTCTCAAACTTGGCGACATTTGGCGAAATATTGAAAATTTGGCGATAAAATAGGTAGTCATAAATGAAGTCAACTTGGCTATTTGGCGAAATTCTGATTGAAATTCAATATTGACGAGAACTGGGAATGAATGTTGTGTAATCGGGTTCCACGCATTTTAGCTTAGTGTTTTCTTGTAAAAATATCTAATCTCTTAAAACCGTGGAATAGGTATGCTATCTTTTCCCAAGGGTTCATTCCAGAAGAACTTTTCGTAGTCGTGTTGTACATCAGTTGTTCGTGCAACGAAGGGTGCTCCGCAACCCGATAATCCGACGATTCGCAAGAAGCTGACGTACAACAAAATGACAAAAAATCTTGATTTTATTGGCGATGTGATAACGAATTTTGAAGTTTTAACATGTATGAGATAGAAGAAAGTTTTGGGATTGGCACATACATACATGGGATTGGCACATAGTGCAGTATTTTATTTTTAAATAATTGATTTATAAACTACCTCTCTAATATATAAATATTGTTTGTTTAAACTGCAAGTTAGATTAAAAACAATTATTTCATTCTACCTGATTGCATATTGAATTTCCTTTTCTGCGTTTTTGTCTGCACTAATAAAATGTTTAAAATTTCATTGATATTGTAACAACGGCTGCAGGGTGCAGTATTTCTCCAATAGAACGCTTGTTTCCTTCTGAACGTTAGAAGATGCTCGCAGAAGTGGGGAGGGGGTTGGTCATTTTGGAGCAATGACCGAGAACTTCCGCCATTACCCCCAGTGGACAGTGTACACGTAGACGTAGAGAAGCGGAGAGTCTGTTGTTGGAAAGCGAGCGATGAGGTTCGCTTGTAAACAGCTCCGGTTTTAGTGAGATGTTTTTTTTAGTGCTTTCCGCTGTGGAACAGATATGTGTTAATTGAAAGCAGAAGTGTTTTATTCTGCGGTGATTATGAAGATCACGATTAAACATTGTAAATCACAAAGAACTTGTACATAATATTTTTTAATTAAATAATTTTTAATTGAATCCAGTGGATTCTTTATTAGTTTAGCTGTGCGTGAATTTTTGTGTTTGAAATTAACACTCGCTACACCACAGCTTATGATTAATGGTGGCAGTGCTCGTTGGGATGTTGGAACTAGATTAATTAGTTCCACGAATCCTTAGCCACCTTCTGCAAAAAAATTATAATTGTAAAAGTCGGGCAGTTATCGTATAAGCGCGCATTTTGTGGGAGAACTTTGTCGACGATTTCCACGAGTTTCGGAACGGCCAAGTATCCAGAGTTTTATTTTCTTACATTTGGAGTCTCTGTAAAGAAGAATCAGTGTTCTGTCCGGAAGGTCAAGGATTCATTCTTGTGAAGTGGAGCGAGTGGATACCATCAAATAAAGATCCGGTGTGGAGCTTCATTTCTGTTGGACTGTTTATCTGCCGACCCTGGAATTTGCCTGGAATTTGCTATGTGTTCCCCAGCGTAAGCATCAAATATGGAATGGTAAGCCCCTATATTTCTCGTGCATGCTGAATTTTGGGAGGCCCATTGTTATATATACATGTACATAAATTTAGTAGAAATAATGTTGGGCTAAGTAATTTGAAGTAGGGTTTATTATTATTATTATTACTTCAATGTTCATGCGTACGGGATAGCTATAAGTTATTTTATATTCTCTGGTTATTGTACTAATGTTCTCAGGTAAATATTTATTGCAGAAGTGGCGGGTTATTTATTTTATGTGTGTTTTTGTTCTTTTGTGATAAGTATAAAGATTAAATTATTTTTTATGCACATGTAGAGTGCTAATGCAACTAAATAATATGTGTTACAGTGTGAAAGCATTTGTTTAGAGGTAGAGATATTCATTAAATTAGGAGATTGAATTTATGAAAATTATCACTGTGAAATCATTTTTAAATTTAATTCATATTCCTAGTAGAAAGGAATTTTGTTTAAATTAATCTACTAAGTCTTTTCTTTACTGTGTAGTATTTTTATGAGTGTTTTTTGGGTTTATCTTATCATTTATGGTGTTTTATTTAGGGAGTTACTCAGTTTTGAAAAGAAAAGTAGATCCTTGATTTTCTTTGCTTTTTTATTGCTAATTGTGTTCGGGAAAATTATTGTGCTTTTTTGTATTTTGTGTTGACATATTTTCTGTGTTTAATTATGGCCAGTTTCTTGAATAAACAAAATAAAAGCGTTCTGCTATTGCTCGCGGCCGATTTTGATACAGAATTACCTGCGGACAGTAAAAAGGTAGCGATAATTCAGGCAATTTTGCGTGCCTCTGATTATGAGGAGCAAATGGCTAAAGATATGTTGGAAGGGATATTAATAGAGAGGGAAAAACTGGCAGAGCAAGAAAGATCAGACAAATTAGCGGAGCAAGTAAGGTTAGATAAATTGGCAGAAAGAGAGAAAGATAAACAGTTGGAGTTAGAGAAGGAGAAGTTACAATACAATGTAGATACTACCTCTGTAGCTTCCACGGTTTCTGTAGTGGCAGAAAGTAAAGATAAAAAAGTAAGTTTAAAAGATTTAGTCCCAAAATTTGACCCTAAATCTATTGACATTACTTTATTTTTTATGATTTTTGAGAGTCAGGCGTTAAAAGAAAGTTTAGATGAATCTAATTATGTATCACAGCTTATACCCTTGTTGCCTGTAGATGTTGCGGAAATTATTGTAAAGGAACCGCTAGAGAAAAGGGATGACTATCAGCACATCAAAAGCGTTTTGTTAAAAAGTTTTAGATTAGGAGCTGGTGCCCTTAAAACTAAATTTGAAAACCATCAAAGGAAGTCAGGTGCACTGTGGTCTGAACTTGTGTATGAGCTGAGAGGGTATTTGGATAAATGGTTGGAAGCGGTTGAAGTGAATGATTTCGAATCCCTCAAAGAACTTATACTCACAGAGCAGGTGAAACGTAGAGTCCCTTTTGAAATTAAAGAGAAATTCTTAGACGAATGGGATGAGATGAAGATAGCGTCCTATTTAGCAGAAAAATGCGATAAATATGAGTGTGTGAGAGGGAATTTTAAGAAAATGGAAAATAAATTTTGGAATAATAAGACATTTGGTAGGGACAGGAACGGTCAGGATAACTTCAAGAGTAAGGGGGAACAGGCAGTGAAGCCAGGAGGGGCTGATAAAAAGGATCACGCAAGTAGAAATTCTTGGAATAGAGATAAATTTGATAGAAGGAAACCTATTGTCTGTTTCCAGTGTAACCGTGCAGGGCATATCAGACCGGATTGCCCAGATTTAAAACGTAAAGACTCTGGAGATGTAGTTAGTCACCTGGGTGTAGATGTTAGTTTAGGAGAGTGTTTTGCACCGTATTTCAAAAAGGCAGAAATTAATGGGATAGAGCGGGATTACTTACGAGATACTGAGGCTGGCATTGATCTTTGTGACCGTAGTTGGATTGATAATGAGGATTTAATTGGTGAAGTCACTTGGATTAAACAACCCCTGGATAATGAATGTAAATGTTTGCAATTGGCAAGAGTTACAATTAAAGGAGATTTTGGAATGGTGGTCACTAAGGCAGCTGTGAAATCTATCGAGTTAGAACAAGGTTATTATTTGTTAGGAAACAAAACGGCTGCGCTTATTGAGGAGTCGAGGTGTAATCCTGTACCGGTAAATGCTGTAATGACGCGCAGTCAGAGGCGGGAACATGAGAGAGAAATGTCCGCTGTGCAAGTTGAGAGTGAATTTGGTTCGGAGGATGGAGAACTGGATGAATGGGAGTCTAGTGACGGTGAGGAAGAAGATGGGATAGTTATTCCGGAAAGGTTAGAGGCAGAGTCGGGTTTGGAGAAGGTATCCGCAGAGAAATTTAAGGAAGAGCAGATAAATTGCGCTTCACTTAAGCAGTTGTGGGAGAAGGCCAGTAAACCTAACGAAAAAGAATTTTGTGTTAGAGATGGTAAGCTTGTGCGGGTATCGCAGTCACGGAGAGGTGATGATAAAGTGCAGTTATGTGTGCCGGAAGTTTATCGTAGAGAATTTCTATCATTGTGTCATGAGCAGGTGTCAGGGCATTTGGGTACGACTAAGTCCAAGGATAGGGTTCTGAGATGTTACTTTTGGCCAAACTGTTATCACGATATTGAGAATTATGTTAAGACTTGTGATACATGTCAAAAGGTAGGTAGCAATCGAGATAGGCGAAAGGCCCCTTTGAAGTTAGTACCGATAATTTCGGAATGCTTTACCAAAATAAATTTAGACGCGGTTGGTCCCCTGCAAACTAGTAATAAAAACAACAAGTACTTAATTACATCCATTTGCCTCGCTTCTAAATATCCTGATGCTATTCCGGTGGAAAACATCACTTCCACATCCGTTATTGATGCTTTGGTACAGATATTCGCTAAGACAGGTTATCCGAGAGAGGTGCAAAGTGACCTAGGAAAATCTTTCACCAGCGAGTTAACATCAGAATTTTTTAATGTATTTGGTATCAAAGTGTCGCATAGCTCAGTTTGCCATCCGGAGTCGAACAGCGTAGAAAGGATGCATTCTACTTTGAAGAAAGTACTTAAAGCTTTGTGTCTAGAGTCCGGTCGAGACTGGGAAGAGGTTTTGCCTATGGCGTTGTTTGCTCTAAGAACTGTGACGCATGAAAGTACTGGATTTAGTCCTGCCGAGCTGGTTCATGGAAAAAATTTACGCATGCCGCACACTTTAGTTTATGAGAATTGGATGGGTCAAGGTAACACGGATCAAAATGTGGTAGATTACATTTTGAACTTGACGAATAGGTTGAAAAGGTGTCAGGATTTAGCAACTAGGCGTATGGAGGAATGTCAGGACAAAAGGAAGACATGGTATGATAGGAATGCGGTAACTAGAAAATTCAAAGTTGGTGACCAGGTGTTGGTTTTGGCAACATCAAAGCCTCATAAGATGGCCGTAAATTGGGTCGGGCCGGGAACTGTCACTGGAGTGATTTCGGAAACAAATTACACAGTTGACTTGCCAGTGAGGCGCAATAAGGTGACTATCTACCATTTGAATCTTTTGAAACCTTATTACAAGCGGCCTGAATTTGTTGATCTGCTGATTGACATAGATGCGGAAGAGGTGGAAGAAGATGCTGAGATCCCTTATCCCCTGCAAAACCCCACACAAATTGACTTCTGAGAAGTTGTGTATAACAGCGAGTTAGAGAAAAAAGTGACAGATAGCCAAATAATTTTATTTAAGGAGGTTATAGAGAGAAATAGAAAAGTTTTTTCTTCAGACCCTGAACGTACCCTTCTGGTAGAGATGGATATCGAGTTGACAGATGAATCGCCGGTGAGGGCGAAACCTTATAGAATGTCACCTAGGCAGACCGAAATTTTAAGAGAGGAAATCAGGAGACTATTGGAATTAGGAGTGATAGAAGTAGGGCAGTCCGATTTTACGTCCCTCATGATTTTGGCAGAGATTCCGGGAAAGGATCATCGTCCCTGTGTGGACTATTTCACGGGAATGCAGACGGGTTAAGTAGAACGGAAAAGTGTAATTTCTTTAGTATTTAATTAGTGTAAATTTCTTTACTTGATTCCCGAATTAGTATTTGTTTATAATTTTTGTTTACGAGTTATTGTTTTTTTTTGTTGTTTTTTATCACTTGTATATATTTTGTGTGTAATTTAGTATTTTTTTAGAATTTACTTTAATTTTAAGGAATCGCACTGTGTCAGTTGTTGAACTCAGATAAATATCTCATCTGTTATATTAGATTTGATTACGAAAATGTTTTTATTATTTGAATTGTTATGGAAATTCATAAGTGAAATCTAGGATTATCATGAGTCTTTCAAAACTGAGTACGCGTGCGTCTGTATGAACCTTGTATAGAGAAAAATTAAAGTGTATAAAGTTATTAAGGTGTTAGTAAAAGGTAAAAGTATTAGGGTAAAGTTATTAAGGTAGTTCCTTAGCACTTCCAACTGGAGTTTAGGTGTTGGGACCTCTCAGATTTAGTGTGTTAAGAATGAGGGGCTCGGTACCTGATTCAAATTTACATTTTCATAGGTGTATGCACCGTATGAAAATTCTTCAGGGGGAAGGAGCTGTAACAACGACTGCATGGTGCAGTATTTCTCCAAAAGAACGCTTGTTTCCTTCTGAACGTTAGAAGATGCTCGCAGAAGTGGGGAAGGGGTTGGTCATTTTGGAGCAATGACCGAGAACTTCCGCCATTACCCCCAGTGGACAGTGTACACGTAGACGTAGAGAAGCGGAGAGTCTGTTGTTGGAAAGCGAGCGATGAGGTTCGCTTGTAAACAGCTCCGGCTTTAGTGAGATTTTTTTTTAGTGCTTTCCGCTGTGGAACAGATACAGGGTGTTCTAGAAAGGACTCCCCAACTTTGAAATGACATAACTTCGAAACAGTGAGAGATAGAAATGTGAAACAAGTTGAATGTTAGACAGATAGGTCTGCAATTTTTTATACATCAATTTTAAAAAAAAGTTCCAATATTGGACACGAGAGGGCGCTGCAATCACAAAGCTGTGTCTTTGAAATAGTTCCTGAAATTGAGCTGTTTGAACTGAGATAAAAATCACATTACAATGGTTTCGATATGGTTACCTTTTTCAGCAACAACATGACGCAACCTACAGGTAACGTTCGAAATCACTTGTTGCAATACTTCTATTGAAATGAATGCACATGCCTCACAGATGAATTGTTAGAGCTGTTCCAACGTTTGGGGATTCTTAGAATAAACAGCGTCCTTCAAGTAACCCCACAAAAAGAAGTCGCATGGATTCAGATCCGGGGAATATGGTGAATACGGCATGATATTCTTGAATTCCGAATTATTCTCTAATTCTATACAACTTTTTTACACGTGTCAGCAATGAAACAGACGCACGAATGAAATTTCTGTCCTTCTGAGTACCATTTAAAGTTCCATGTGCTTGTGCTGCCACCTATTATCCAATATTTGAACTATTTTTTCACATTCGTGTATAACAAATTCCGGACCTATCTGTTTAACATTCAACTTGTTTCACATTTCTATCTCTCACTGTTTCGAAGTTATTTCATTTAAAAGTTGGGGAGTCCTTTCTAGAACACCCTGTATGTGTTAATTGAAAGCAGAAGTGTTTTATTCTGCGGTGATTATGAAGATCACGATTAAACATTGTAAATCACAAAGAACTTGTACATAATATTTTTTTAATTAAATAATTTTTAATTGAATCCAGTGGATTCTTTATTAGTTTAGCTGTGCGTGAATTTTTGTGTTTGAAATTAACACTCGCTACACCACAATATCATTGATATTTTTAAAAGAAATATGTTTGTGTATGTTTGTGTGCGATGGTGTAAGGAAATATATCACACATAGATGTTGAATAGACTAAACCAGGTGCGAGTGCATCTAAGTCTCAGATTGATAAGTTAGATTTTTTATATTATTGAAAGGCAAAATTCGCATATTTCTCAGATTTTCCTAATTAGCCATCGAATTTGGACTACTCATAAAAGTAATCTAAATTAATACTTTAAGCCCACTGTAGTAGTTTTTACCCCATTCTCAATAAAGTTTATTCCGAATTCAAACAGCGATTTTTGAAATGCCACCATTCTGCCAAGTATGAGAACTTTCTTTTCTATGACCTGAGTTCTATTTGATAGCTTAGCCATCCAGTGATATATTTGATAAACCATAATAGAGATAAGTCCTCGATGATTCAGAAAATTTTCAACAATATTAACATCCTAAACTTGTAAAATGTTCAATGAGATTAAGAGAACGGGAAATTTTTGAGAATTATAACATACGTCCAAAGAAATATTTTTCTACGTCGGGTTTACTAGAATGACTTTTACCGCTAACCCTGTTGCTCTGCTAGAGAAAGTTAGTTGAGAAGTGAGAACTCCAAATGAAAAAAATAAAAAAATTAGTCTAAAAGAGAGCTCAGTATTTTTTATCAAAAGGTTTTATTTTCATGTTTTAAACAAAGGCACATTTTAATGAAATATGTATTTTTTTAAAAAGCGCTTTATTTTTTAGGATTGGTGTTTTAGCGAATTATTGTGCACGACCTAAATTTTCAAAAATATGTTCGCACCGAGCAAAGCTGCTCTATTCTGCTCTATTTCATACAAAATGTGTGTTTTTAATGACGAAATGACGTATGTTTTATTGTATTTTATTTCTATATCATATTAGTGGATTGCAGACTTATTGAGTGATTTTTTTAGTTATGAGACAAAATCATCCCAAGCCAAGTTGACTTTGTCCCATTTTAAAAAATAAATAACTGTTTAATGGAAGCTTTTCGCATTATCGTGTATTCGTGTGTGGCATGTGGATGCGGAGAAGCGCGGGTTCAAAGGTTAAGAAAGCAGCCAAGATGACGGCATGTGATAGACCGAAAGCCATAAATTTGTGTCAGGGGTATTGATGGTTCGGAGAAACAGAACCATAAAATAAAGCAGGTGATCTTTGGACATGAGGTTCTCACGGACAGAGCATCAGTAGACACACAGTCTAGAAAAAGATAAAAATAAAGGGAAGCAGGAAATTATGCGGGCACTGAATAGCCAATGAAAAGGAACAAGATATGCAAATTTTAAGTAAAGGAGGACCAAAAAGCTAGGTCCAGCAAATCAGAGAAAGATGAAGACACGCCCTTTTTGGGTGGTAATTTTGATAGAGCGGTCGCCGAAAAGAAGGAGAGATTCACTACTTGCTAAAAATCGAGTTGCTCTCCAGAAGAGACTTTTTAATATGATATGTAAAGTGAGATCGAAGTTCGGAAATTAAAAAAATATGAGAGAGTGTGGGTTTTATTGTTATGAAAAGGTTCTATACTATCTAGTGCTTCAAGAATAAGCAACACACCAAGCCCCAGATGATGAGAAAAAGGTTCTCCAAAATCTAGTGTCTCCAGGAAAGTAAAGGTATACTCTTAAGTCGTTTTCCAAGTATTTTCTCCTTACCAAATTGAGTATTTTGTAGCATAGGATATTGCTGGTAGTAATGCCAAAAGGAATTATATTATTATTCTTGTATAAGCGGATTAAGTATGATAAAAACAAGTACATGAATTTGTAATATAACATAAAAGAAAATAAGTAATTTCTATTCCTCTCTTGATTTTAATTATGACTGTAAATATTGTAAATAAATTTTAATGTTAATTATTTGGAGTCTTCTCATTTAAATTACCTAGTATGTGTTTGTTTATTTAGGTTTCAACCTTAGAAAGTCAGTTAGGGGCAAGAACGATTGTTCTCAAAAGGGTAATGGGCTACTTCGAAATAACACAATGCAATGGACGAATATATTCTAAATTTAATCTCTAAGGACTCTTTTTATTATTATATTTTTTGTAAATTAAATTATTCTATTAGCCAACCCCAGAGAAACCTTTATGTATTTCATTTTAAACTTTAATTTTGATCTACTTGTCCCAGCAAAAAGGGTTTATGTTGAAATGCGCAGCAATTAGAAGGGAAATTAAAGGATAAAATTATTAAAGAATTAATCTAACTGAGCCAAGCATATTTCTCTTCAACACTGTTCTTTAAAAATACTACATTGCAAATTTACAAATTTACAAATAATATCTTATAGCTAGACAAAAAAAATATATATATATTTAAACGAAAATTTCCATAATTTTCGGAACTTTACAGAAAATAAATAGCAAAAAATGAGATAAAGTCTCCCCGGTTGGCGGTACTAGATGTTACGCAAACTCTCCTCGTGACGTATATTACCGGGAATTTTCTTAAATTTTGACTGATGATACTTAAAGTACAAAAAAATAATATACTTAAAGTACAAAAAAATAAACTGATTCACTTAAATTAAAAGTGATATTTCTCTAGCAATTCACAGCAAAAGTATATTTTACACTATATCAAATTGCTTCATCACATTTAAAACTTGTTGATTAAAATAGATTTCTAGTTTCATGTTCCTAACTTTATTTATATTAATATAAAACTTCTTAAAATAAAATACCGGGTGTCGAAAAATAGACTAACTGCTTTTAAAACTCAATAACGTACAATCGGTGACAGATATTGAAAACAATTCTTGCAGGAGGCTTATGTAAGATGCAGGAGTTTTTTTTCACTGTGATTTGTGATTTTAACTTGAATTATCAGTAATAGATGGCGCTGTGAAAAATAGACGTCCAATCGAGGCAGAAACAAAAATCATCCAGCATTGACGCGAAGGAATGAGGTTAAATAGATGGAGTGGGTGTCATTCACCAATACAATTTTGTTCATAGAGTTTATAAGGGAACAGTTATCTAAAGGAGAATGAGACCCATTCCATATATTTAACCTCCTTCCTTCGCAACATTGCTGGGTGATTTCAGTTTTGGCCTCGATAGAGCGCAAATTCCATTCAACGCCATCTATCGCTGCTATTTAAAACTAAAACTGGGAATCGCAGTAAAAAAAACTCCTGATATCATACCTTACCATCCTGCAAGAATTTTTTAATTATCCGTCACCGTTTGCAAGCTATTGAATTTTAAAATCAGTCAGTCCATTTTAGATATCGCTATATGTGGGTCAAACAAGGCGAGGACCTTACATAAACTAACTGCATGTCATGACCGAGCAATATCGTCTTCGTTACTCGGTTACTCTGTACATGGCATGCAATATTAATATATATGTCATTTTCAAATGAACTGTCAGTGTAAGGTTAAAAACATACAGAAAAGTAATTTGGTGATAATGTAAAAGTGGGATGCATTATTGAGAAGAGAGTGATTAAATAGAGTAATTAAGTATATGTTTGGCCCTTGGTTTGTTTGATTCGCATTTACTTTATTTTGGCAAGTTTCATATTAATATACAGGGTGATTTTTTTTTTAAGTTGTGAAAGTAAAACTCTATAACAAAAGAACCACTGATCCAAATGACCAGAAATTTCACCAGTATGCTCCCAAAACAATGGGAATTTTTTAGGCGTGGTTAAAAAAAACTTAAAATCGCACTGACAGATGGCGCTGTACATGCAGTAAAGTCGGAAGACGAACTTGCGCCCGACACACGCACATTGGCGATAAAAACGTGAAGTACGCACACCTCGTGTTTATTATTCTACGGATATCCTCGCAATGACTGTGACATTGACGTACCGTGCGTTGTTAGTGAAACTGTATTATCAGAATAATGACAGCGCAGCAACTGCTCTTAGGAGATTTAGGACACTTAAGAATTTAAGAAAAGGTCCAATGACGACAGAGGAATTTACGGAAGATGGTTTCTCAAAGTACGGTCCATTGTTTTCCTCCCACTGACGGTATTCTTTGTTTCTGCTAACTTACAGCGCCATCTGTCGGTGCGATTTTAAGTTTTTTTTAACCACGCCTAAAAAAATTCCCATTGCTTTGGGAGTATACTGGTGAAATTTCAGGTCATTTGGATCAGTGGTTCTTTTATTATAGGGTTTTACTTTCACAACTTTAAAAAAAATCACCCTGTACATAAAGTTAGGAACATAAAACCGAAATTCATTTTATTCAACAAATTTTTAATAGGATGAATCAATTTGATACTCATTTTGATGCACTTTGAAGCTACTCTGCCACTCGGTATATGGCACGCAATATTATTATATAGGTCATTTTAAAATGAACCGTCACTAAGGTTAAAAGCATGCAGAAAGGTAATTTTGTGTTAATGTTAAAAGGGGAATCATTATTGAGTTCATATAGTTTAGCACACAATAAAAGAGTAACTAAGTTTATGTTTGGACTTTGGTTTGTTTGATCCGCATATATTTTCTTTTCACAAGTTTTATATTAATATAAATAAAGTTAAGAAAATAAAACTAGAAATACATTTTAATCAATAATTTTTAGATGTGATGAAGCAATTCGATGCAGCTCTTAGTAAAACTGTCAAAATGTCTTGATCGACCAATATCACCTGCGCTACTAGGCCACTCGGTTCATGGCACGCAATATTAGTACATAGGTCATTTTCAAATTAACTGTCACTTTAAAATTAAAAGCTTACAGAAAAGTAATTTTGTGTTAATGTAAAAAGGGGAATCATTATTGAATTCATGTAACTGAACAAACATTAAAATAGTAATTAAGTTTATGTGCGGTCCTTAGTTTGTTTGATACGCATATCTTTTATTTTTACAAGTTTTGTATTAATATAAATAAAGTTAAGAACATATCACTTTAAATCTATTTTAATTAATAATTTTTAAATGTGATGAAGGAATTTGATGCAGCTTTTAGTAAAACTGTCAACGTGTCATGACAAAGCAATATCATCTGAGCTACTAGGCCACGATGTACATGGCACGCAATATTAGTATTAGTGTCATTTTCAAATAAACTGTCACTTTAAAGTTCAAAGCAAACAGAAAAGTAATTTTGCGGTAATGTGAAAATGGGATGCATTATTGAGTACATGTAGGTTAACACACAATAATAGAGTAATTACGTATGGGCTTATTTTTTTAATTACATATGAATATTTCACACTTGATGATTTTGATTAATATTACTATTTAATATATTAAAGGTAATACACCTGAAAATAAGACTTTGTAGATATTCAAAAGACATTTGACCCTACAAAAATGTTATAATTCAAGATAGATAAATATAAGATAAAGTGAGTCATAATGGATTCTTAAACGATAAATATGTAATTACCAGAGGGCTCGTGCGAGGATTTCGCACTGAAATCTAACATTTTTTAGGTACTTCTCTATTATCCCGTCGACCACTTTTCATAACAAAAAACTACCGCCAAACTAAGATTAAACGCCAAAAATGCAGTCCCATTTACTTGATGTCAGAATCATAATGCGTGTTTGTTACGTCATCTAGTGGTTTTACATTCGACATTTGCGTGTATTTTTCATTATGTTTTACTGATAAAGTAGTTATTTTATTAATTAAAATAACAATTGTGTCCTTAAATTCTTATATTTTTTTTTTTTTTTTTTTTTTTTTATATTCCAATGGCAACGTTCTCCCGTTTATTGGGCGATAGTTTTTTGTTATGAAAAGTGGTCGATGAGATAATAGAGAAGTATCATTTTTTATCAATATGTAATAGTTATTAGATACAGGTTTAAACTTCTAAAGAAAAAGCAAGGATAAAAATATCTTCAAACAACATTTAGTTGTTAGTCAAGCCAGAATATCATCTAATTTATTCCATCAAAGACTAAAAACTGATCCAAGATTGCTAAAGGCACGCGCGAGAAAAACAATTAACAATCGTATTTTGACTGCATTAGAGGATGACCTCTTCCGCTTCGGGAAAAACATGGGACTTAGAAATATAAATGTAAACATTTCAATTTCAATTTCGCTTTTTAATCATAAGTATAAAATAAACCCGTGCTTTGTTTTTTATAATGATTGCTGAGCATCATATAATGTGGTATTTTATTTTTTTGGCAACAATAATTTCAGGAAAACCTTTTAATTTTTTTATGAAAACAATGCCGATTAAATTTTTAATTTTCAGCAAATTTTAATCAAAAACATGTTTTAACGAATTGTTAAGTGGACTATGTCAGAAGCCGGTTCAAAAACCTTTCATATGGTATCTCATTCGTTGTTCTGCGTTTTATATTTTCTTAGAAACGGGATGTTGACAGGAGAAATAATATATAAGGATTAAACAAACAAAAAATATAATTGAATAAAGAATTAATATAACGCTTACACAACACTTATGGGCAGAAGCCGAAGTACTTACCATGTTTTTAAAATTTTTCATTAAAAGTACTAACTTAATAGTTTTCCTGTCATTTGTTTACATTACATTAACATGAATAATATAGATTCCGTAACTTTGTTTACAACTGCCAAAATTTAAACCAATGTAAATTATTTATGGTAACAGCCTGGTGGTACCACTCATTAGGTGTAAGGTGTTTAAATATTAAAATTAAATTTTAAATTGTCATATAAATATTTTAGAAAATATACTTATTTTTATTATTTTTATTCACACACTTTATTACTTATAAAGTAATATGCTGACGTATGTTTTAACAGTATAAAATGATTTTTTTAACGTGAAATATGGATTCAAAAATTAATATATTAAACAGGCAATTCAATAAAAAATGCATATATATATATATATTTCTTATTAATATTTAAACAATTCATTAAAAAATGCCACACGCACACACACACACACACACACACACACATATATATATATATATATATATATATATATTATTATTATTATTATTATTATTATTATTATTATTATTCAAACACGCAGTACATTAAAAAATGCCACATATACACAAATTTTTCTTAATAATATTTATATCGCCATGCGCAAAAATATTGAACTACTATATACAACTACGAATCTTAACAAAATTGAACTGACCAATTCTCACTTTATATTAAAAAAAAAAAACTGCTCGATTTACAAAACTAGCAATCTTCTTCTCTTACTCCGTTTGATATTCTTTTATAACCAGATCAATAATTGCTAGAGAGGAAATTTGGCTTTCAATATTTCCCCCCTATAATGGTGGAAACTGAACATATATGAATATGATAATATAAGCTACCATGTGATTACCTAACATTTAAATAATATTAATTAAAAAGGAATCTAAGGAAGAAAGTACAGTGTCATAGTTTGGTATCATATCATAGTTTTTACATGTCATAGTTTAGTAAGCGAAAATTACCAAGTGAAACAAATTAATGGAAGTCTTAATGTTATGTTTCAAAATGCCATGTACTCACATCGTGGTTACACAGTTAATTTGAATGTATATTACATCTGAGATGTACAGAATGGAGGTTTTCTATCACACATAATATGCGTTAGCACATACACATAAATTAATGTTATCAGCCGTAGACATGAATGAGAGCAGCATATGACCATAACACTTTTCTGCATGAATTCTATCTACATGCGGTGCTAATGAGACTGTATTAAATGTGCATTTCATGACTCAATGCTTATCAATGGTGTTAACATAACAGAGTGATAGTTTCCTCGTAATGTCAAAGCTATATACTTAGTTATGTACATAGCAGCTAAATCAACTACATTGTGAAAGGATTATATGTACAAATTGCCCCAAAAAGATGGTAACATGGATTTTTTAAACTACAGTAGATGCTTACGCAAAGAAAATTGCAATTTTTTTAAAAATAAAGCAGAACTGAAGATTATGTTCATGAAATAGTCGTGCCATTAATTTTCAAAATTTACACTTTTAAAATTTTATATGGCCCCTGTTTTCTTAAATTATATTTACATAAAAATTTGCTCTGCGCTGACAAACACAACAGAAAAAATCCATCCATCTCCGACTAACACCCACCGAGTTATGATACTTTGAATATTATTAAATTTCAGAACTTTTCGCCTCAAAAAACAGAAAAACGCAAATTTAGTTCAGAAAAGCTCATAAATTTCATAAATTTCAAAGTATCATAACATGGTAAGTTCTGGTTATAAAAGAATGGAATTTTTGTGGAATTTTTGCATATGAGGGGGTTAGAACGACAGTGGCGTAAGTCAAAATTTAGTGATTTGAGAAGTGAAGTGTTTTGTGAAACTTGTTGTAAAGCCGTTGCATTGAGTTATCCAACTTGTTTTGCCCTCTAGCTACTCCCTAAGTGAACTATGACTTATTTGACTGGCACATTAAACAGAAATTAATATACGTTCAGTGAAAATATGATTATCTCAATTTTCAAGTTTTTGGACTTACTCCACAGTCATTCTAACTCCCTCATATGTATGAAATGTATGTACACTTAATTCTCTTTGACAGAAAATTGATGTATGGATAGGTCACATTTGTCCATCCGTAATAAATTCCGCTAAGAATGAGAACTGAATTGAAATGTTTTTGTTATGTATAAGAAAATTAATCAAAGTTTTAAGATCCAAAATAGACTAGGTCCACACTAGTTTCGGTAATATTCAGCGTACCGTCATCAATACTAAAATTATGGAATTTTGCTCATATAAGTAAGGGAGATTCGTATTAGTGGGATCTGTTTATACTAGAACAACCGACTTTGGGGGAAAATACAAATGGCAGCGAATAGTAATATATATGGAAAAGGAACTGGTAAAACGAGAAATGTTATTAGAAATAACCAAAAAGAAAATCGTGCGTCCAACGTGGCAAATGAGGTGCGTTCGTACTATAACTAGTTCCATAAATATTCAGATCATGGTGCAATAGCTGTTGCACTTTTTTGAAAAAAATGCATGAATAAAAAATTTATTTTATGTGCCGATTTCCATATTATAGATATTAATTTTATTTTATGAAATTACTGTTCTGTTACATTTAAATTATACTATGCGCATATCTACTATATATATAAAACACAAACGGAAATTTCGTTCCGTTCCTTTATAACTCGATGAAACTAGCGTTGTTCGATAGATAGTTTTTCAGGGAAGGTTTTAGTATATAACATATTGTTCTACGTACATTAGTTACAGAATTATGATAGAAAGTTCTGTTATTTTGGCAGAAAAGGTTACCATTGCTAATTTTTTGGCGACCATTATTGTTGCTGAAAGAAATGAAAAGACTATACATCTCGAAAAATAAAAGAAAAACTGTTGCTAATTTTATTTAAAAAAAAGAAAGAAAAAAGAAAGAGGAAGAAAAGATAAAAAAAGAAAAAAGAGTTTTCATGAGAGATAATATTATAAAACGAAAATATTTAATTTAAACATGATTGGGAATATTCGTAATGCTTAAAAAATCATTTAAGGGGCAAGATTGCTATTGATATTTGGCGATTTATCTTGTATTTTTGGCAATTTTAATTTTACTTTTGACCCCAAACAATTTGATTTTAAGCCAAAAAGTGTTTTTTTTTTTTTTTTTCAGAAAGAATTGAAATGGCTATACAACTGGAAAAATAAAAGAAAAAACTGTTACTAATTTTATTTTAAAAAAAGAAAGAAAAGAAAAACAGTTTTAATGAGAGATTTTAAGCCAAAGGGTGTTTTTTCAAGTGTACGATACCATTTTTGCAGTATCTTTTTTTTGGTTTTTTTTTTTTTTGGTATATTTGGCGATTTTAATTTTACTTTTGATCCCAAACAATCTAATTTTAAGCCAAAAGGTGTTTTTTTTTCAGAAAGAATTAAAATGGCTACACAACTGGAAAAATAAAAGAGAAAACTGTTACTCATTTTATTTTAAAAAAAGAAAGAAAAGAAAAACAGTTTTAATGAGAGATTTTAAGCCAAAAGGTGTTTTTTCAAGTGTACGACAGCATTTTTGCAGTAATTTTTTTGGTATTTTTCGGTTATCCGGGCGCCAGTGATAGATATATACATGTATATACACACACACAAAACACACATATATATACACATATATCTACACATACATATATATACATACATATATATATATACACTTATATGTATGAATATATACATATCCATATGTATATACTTATATATTTACATATGTACATATATCACTGGCGCCCGGCTAACCGAAAAGTACCTTTTTTTATTCAAATGCAAACTATATTAATAGCAATATACTTCTATTTACTTCTATATACATGAAATTTCGTTCCGGCTGCTTATAACTCGAGTTCTGCTGAATGGATTTTCGTAGAACTTAAACTGTTGGTTAGATAATTTTTCAGGGAAGGTTTTATTGTATAACATATCGTTTTACGTAGCTTTTAGTTATAGAATTATTATGGGAAGTTCTATAATCAGATCAATCCGATTATGAAATATTACCTTTTTTAAAAGATTTTGCCGAATGGATTTCGATGGAACCTACACTGTTAGATAATTTTCTAGGGAAAGTTTTATTATATAACATATCATTCTACGTTGCTTTGTTCTAGAATTACAGGGGGAAATTCGAAAATCGGGTGACCATTTTTTAAACCAAATATTAGCCTTTTCAGTACTTGAATCCGATTATGAAAGATTAGCCTTCTGAAAAAATTTTACTGGACGGATTTTGATGAGAATTGTATTGTTAGTTAGTTAGATGCTATTTCAGGAATGGAGTGTACTATATACTGTTCTACGTTGCTTAGTCAAACAGTTATGTGTGAAGGTTATATAGTCAGGTGAACCCGATTCCGAAAGATTAGCCTTTTTGATAGTTTTTACTGGGCGTATTTTTTACGACTTGCATTGTTAAGCAGATAATTTGTAAGGATGGTTTTAGTATATTTCATATCGTTCTGTTAGTTTTAGAATTATGTGGAAAAGTTCTATAATCAGATGAACCCGATTATCAAAGATTAGTCTTTATAAAAACATCTACTGAATGGACTTTGTTAGTTAATTTGTTTGCATTGTTAGTTCGATAATTTTTAGTGATGGTTTTATTATATTGCATATAGTTTTATCATTCTTTAGCAAACCCTAACTGTAAATGACCAAATAAAAGAGTTGGTCCTTAACAGCTAAAATTTTGACTGCACATTAAAAAATATAATAACGCAATGACGTCATTTTTCAGTAATGTGGAAGGATATTCTAGGTAAATATACAGATTGCTTTCAAATACCAGGTGAAATAAAACGATATTTCGTTTGATTCAAGGTTTATTTGTAGAAACCGGCCAGCGCAGTGGGCGTAGCTTGCTAGTATACAATACAAGGCAATGCAAAATAATCATCGATATTATTTCAGTGAAATGTATTATATCGACTGTTAATATATGATTAATTTCCGTAATAAAATAAGTAAATTTTAAGTTAGCAACATTTTATCTTTTGTTGACATTTACTGAAAATTCCAATCGGAAGCTTAAGATTAGTTTTGAAAATTTCAGAACTTGAAATCCATATTTAGATTCTTTTTCCATTTAATATCTATTTCTCCGGAAACATTTATCGAAAAAATTGTCGGTAGATTATATGAATGCTGTAATTAAGCAATTTTAGTATACAAATACGGTTTTTAAATGCAGTGATATGGAAATAATATGGCTCCATTTTAAGTATTACGCAATCACTATGGCAACCTAGAATCATTACCTATATAGGGATATCGTTGAATTAATTACGTATGACAGGATTTAATAGAACGAAGAAAGCTTTTATTAATATCCTTTTAAGTTTTGTTTCGATATTCATAAAATTTTAAAAGACGCGCCAAAATTCTTCAACAATTATATATATTAAATTTCAAATTATTGGGTTGGGTAGTTTTTGCGCTGTTATATGCGGACAGACGGACAGCCCAGATGACAACTATCGGCGATACTTATTTATATATTTACGAACGCACCGAAAAACAGGATTTGCATAAGATTTCAAACAATCTGACAATGGGGGAAGACCACAGTCACAATTAACGATATTTCATTATTCGTATGGATAAAGAAGTCTTAAAGAAAGTCAATGTTACTTATACAAGTGAATTTCCAAAATATTTTAACAGAATTAACGTCAAAGGTGTGCTTCCTCTAACGGCAATGTCTTTGAAAGGCCAATTTTTGATGTTTTTGCGTAAAAATTTTTCTATGTATATTCATATTTGCTGTCCCATGTGTTTTCCAGCCCTTTTATTGGTGAATAAACTTATCTCTCTAATCGGCATCTCCACTATATATATGAGCAGAATTCCATAATTTTTTGCACTAATGACAACTATAGGCTCCCGAAACTAGTCTGCAATAATTAACATAGTTTCGATGCTCAAAATATTTTAAAATTTAGTTTTATTGAATAGCACTAAGTGTTTGTTTAAGACGCATATTTTTGACGAATTCAGAGTTGTACTTCTTATGTAAGTATTCAATATTTGAATACTCGGCCTAGTTTAGTGTCAAAAGAATGAAAATATTAATTTAACATAATACTGTTTGAATAAACTTTTGTAAATAGAAAATATAAGGTCATATAATATTTTAGTTTTATTCGGTTTCGTTCGGTTTGAATAAAATTATTGGGTAAAACCATTTCACTGACGCTTTTCAATTAAAACAAAGTGTTTCAAAATTATTTTTGTATTAAATTATGTAAAAAATGTTGTAACTAAGGTTACGTCCGATAGACTAAATATTTCACCTTTCTGTAAGTTTGTACAAATACATAAATTTAATGTCAAAGAGCATATAAGTTATTTACTTAATGTTTTAAAACTGAAAACAAAATTTTAGTTTCAAAACAATGACTAAACTGAAATGTCGAGTAATCAGAAGCTACAAAGAATAAAATCTCTGAAAATTTACTAAAAACTAGAAGTTACGCTTTGAAGATACTAAACATATGACAAACAAAATGTCGTTATAACCCTGATTTCTTTTCCAAGAAGTGTTTTTTAATATATAACTACTCTTTCTGCTGTACACAATTCTTATAATTTACTTTCTAATTAGAACTACAGCAACCTAGACAGCATTGTTATAGATCAAAAACATAATTAATTGCACGAAGTTGAAGTTTATGTTACTCACAATGTTTAGAAATATATTGAAAGTTGTACTTTCATTTAATTGCTGAATTTAATTGCTAAATAATTAAAAAGGGATCTACTTGAGAAAAACAAATTAAAAATAGTTTTAAAAATCTTTAATATAAAGAGTTGTAATTTCTTTTAAAAAATACAGAAAGATTATCTTATTGTCTCTAGTATATAATGAATTGTTTGTACATTAAAAGCTCTGATAATTTTGGTTTTAATCAGTTACAAATTTGAAAAGCTTTGTATAATTTTAAGTTATGGGATTGAGCGTAAAAGTTGAGAAAATAGATATTGGACACCCACGTAAATTTATATCCTCTGTAATTGACAGCTATGGTATTAAAACACTATTAAATTTCTATGTTTTCGTAACAAAATACTTTTTTACTATAGTATTGAAAATATTTGAATGCTTCTATTTGCTAGACAAACTATACAAAATATTTTCCTCGACTATTTATTTACGCTTTTATTATTTTGGAATTTTTACAAGTAATAATAAATTTTATTTGATATAGTAATTCATTTATATATATATATATATATATTTTACAGTAAATGGGGAAAAATCTCATATTTTTCAATAAAAATATCTGAAGCGTTATTAATTCTTCAAATATTGTATGAGTAAAAATACGATTTTTCTGATATATTTTCTACATAAAATATCAATAAAAATTATAAGTTATAACTATTAATTATAACTATAATTATAAGTATAAAGTTATAAACGATATTATTTGCAAGCCACGCTTACATGAGAATTCGCTTTTGCTTGCGACAAAATTTTTTAGCTCACAGGCTATCAAAGCCTGAGAGCTAATGTGCCCGCCCGTTCTGTATGTATGTATGTATGTACGTAACGCGATAACTCTTGACAGAAATAACCGTTTTGCTTCGCATTTTGTTTATAGGTTCCTTGTTATAAGGCGCTTCCCTGATTAGTTTTGGGGGTTGATTGGTTAACTATAAAGGGGGGGAACAGGGGGCTAACCCCCCTTAATTTAGATAAATGGTTTTTTTCATGAAGAATTATCCAATTTTCTTCAAATTTTGTAAATAGGTTCATTGTGCTAAGGTTCTTTCCTGATTAGTTTTGGGGGTTCATAGGTTAAGTATAAAGTGTCTAACGGGGGGGGGGTGTTATCCACCCCTATAATGTAGATCAATTAATTTCATTTTTCATGCAGAGTTATCCCATTTACTTCAAATTTTGTATATGGGCTCTTTGTGGTAAGGCACTTCCCGGATTAGTTTTGTGTGTTAATTGGTTAAGTATAAAGGGGGGAACGGGGGGAAACCCTCCCCCCCTTAATATAGATAAATGGGTTTTTCAAGCAGAATTATCTGATTTTTTTTAAATTTTATATATATGTTCATTGTGATAAGGCACTTCTCTGATTAGTTTTGGGGGTTCATTAGTTTTGGAGGTTAAGTAAAAACGGGGGACGGGGGGGGGGCTAACCCCCCTTAATTTAGATAAATGGATTTTTCATGCAGAATTATCCGATTTTCTTCAAATTTGGTATATAGGTTCATTGTGGTAAGGCGCTTCTCTGATTAGTTTTAAGGGTTCATTGTTTAATTATAAGGGGGAGAAACGGGGGATGGTCCCCTTCCCCATTATATATTGTCGATTTCTCCATTTTTCGAAAACTTATTTCAAATTCTTTGAAATAAGAATATAATTTACAGTTAGTGTGAATAGCCTGTGAGCTCAATGCCATCAGTTTAACTGGGCAGTTTTCTTTTATTTATGCTACTGTTTATCTTATATGGTCTGAATTCCGATCTAGGTGGGTATTACTTGAAATTTTAATTAACCTTCCGGTAGATGCGAAAAAGTTTTCCTATTAAAATATAGTGAGACATTAATTATGTAAAAAATAAGACAAGACGGATTAGTTGTACTAAATTTTCCCTATAATTAAACTGATTTGTCACAACTCAGACCATTAAAGTTTGCAAAGGTTATTCAAAAAATATCTTATAATTTTTTCCACCCTTAAAATATGTATAGATAATATGACTTTAAATAATAATAATAAAAGTTTTCTTTCTTTTTTCTTTTTTCTGTGATTTTCTTTTTTAGCTGAAATGTATTTCTAGGTGATTCATTGTCATAATAAATGAATGCTATTCAAATAAAAATGAAAGGTCTTTGACTGTCATCGAAAGAAAATTCTGTCTGCGCCATGTTTTGTCTTTTTCTTAAATAAAAGACATATTGTTTAGCGATACTTGTTATTTAATTATCATTATATCTGTCATAAAGACTTATTTCAACCTAAAAATTCATACAAGAATTTAATGCAATGTAAAAATAATAATGTTCAATCTTTTAATCTTCCACAATCACATTTATTTTTAGACAATAATTTTTTCAATAAATTACAATTGCCATTTGTTTCTGTTCATGAAAGAAATATCTTTATTTTCCTAAATGTAAAACATTTATTTCGAATGTACTTTGGCTTCATATAAAAGTAAGTATTCTTTTATTATCTTACATATAAGAAAGATAAACTTCTTGATTGTCTTGTCAACATTTGTTTGAACAAAATTTCTCCTAATCCAAATTTGTGATCCGTTTAAGAATACGTGACTGCACGAATGCTTCTTTTATATTTCTCCCAAGAGTGCAGTAAATAAAAATCTCCGTGTCATTCTTTGTAATTTATTTTACAGTGAAGGGAAGTAGAAGTTTTATACGAAAGAAAATAAAATGACTATCCCATGTTGATTAAAGTGAATTAAAGAATCAAAGAATTAATTTAATCTAAAACATAATGAAATAAATTGTATTCAATTATTAGTATTTAATCAAAAGTTACAGTTAAATAAACAAGAGAAAAGGAAACAAATTGAGATTAACATGAAATAGCTTTCGAGTTTTATTTAGAAAGTCAATCGGGTGATAGCCTGTTTTGGCTGCGAGTCAGTGAGGTAACAATAGGATTTAACTTTTGTTGTCATGTTTGGAAATGAGAGGAAGACATATGTCAGTGCGTTATATGATTGATATTACAGTTGGACACAAGAAAATTATAGAAATGGCAAAATGACCCGAATTGTCACATAGACAGCGATGTAAAAAAATTTCTATTAAGTGAACAAGATTGCAGCTATGAATAAATTATAAGAAAAATTGATTGAAATGTAACCAAAGGTGGCATTTTGAAATTTTGAAGCGGTATACGGAGACTATGTCACTTAAATCGAAACTGGTAAAGGCAGGTAAAGCTGCATAACAGTAAGTGATGATAATAGAATTTGGAGACTGTGCATAGGTGAGAAACGAAAAGCATCTGATGTATACAGGATGAAATAGAGGGAGATAATGTTCAGTGCAAAATCTCTTACGCACAGAGTGTAAGGATTTGGTTAAAATGCTAGAATTCTATGAAAAAAGCCCTTTTATCTCTTCAACAAAGTTTGAAAAGATTAAACTGGCTAAAACTCATGTTAACTCGACAGAGGAACATTGGGATAATGTTTAAGTCTGGGAATACAAATATCACCCTATTTGGTAATGATTGCATAATCATTGCCGTTTCTCAATTTTCATTGCGAAGAGACTTGAGAGACTTTTCTCTTTATCTGCACATAGTTTTTATTTACCTTTCTCCGTTGGAGAAACATGAGGTTTTTGCAATTTGCTTGAAGGTGGAACAGAAATATGCTCTAATTCATGTCCGAATGGCCTTTATATGGCCATCCATACTTGAATCAGGTTTTGGGATTGACAAACAATAAGATAATAATGCATCGCAAGAACATAGTATTCTATTGTAACAGATGTGGATGAGGGTGGCAAAAGTTTTAATGTGAACATACCACTTGAATTACAGAAAGAGTATTCATTATGTTTTTTTTTTCTTTAGATTGTTATATGGTAGTGTCACAGGTGTATTATTTGATTGAAAAGAGGATTGAGGATGGTTATTTAAGTTCCTTAATTATTTTGAAGGTTGTTTTAGTAAAATGGAATATGAAACTCTACAGATGGAGTTATAAATTCAACAAATTTGCGAGGTTGAGGGTAAGAAAGTTTTTGAGTAATATCAACAGCATAACAGCAAAAATTTATTTTTCATGAATCCAGTTTGGGAACGTACAAGAGTATATTGCATGGTCATCTTTACGGATTGTACAACATTCAGCTTTTTCACACGAATGACTTTCGTAGCCCACTTCGGGACATCGTGGACAAGTAACGGAAACACGACATTTAATTTTTGAGTGCCCGTAATCCTGGCAGGGAAAATAATCGCAAAGACGTAGGAATATAATGCCGAACACCCCAGTTAAGAAATGCTGCTTTGATGCTTATCGGTAGAATTGAGCTGCTAAAAGTGTTTTGTAAGAAGTGTTCAGGTGTTCAGGTGTTTTGTAAGAAGAATCTGTTTCTTCCGACGTTATTCGGTGCACATCAATGACATTGTGATCTTTAAGTTTTCCAGTTGTTCTATTTTGTACGGTATCAGAGTGGCCGTGGACAGTGACAGAGAAGAAAATAAATGAAGGAGATTCAACTTCAAAAGAACCTGTCCTTTGGAATTTGATAAAATTTATGATTGATTGGCTGAATAAATCTCCACTAACAGAACACCACAGTGCATTTTTTGAACGGATCAAACATCACAAAGAACGGATTTAAATGTTTTTATTATACAAAAAGAGAAGCATTTTTAAATGTAATATTAAAAATACTATTAATATCTTTGTTAACAAAAAAAGGTGTATTAGACTATAACTGAAGATTTTGTTGCTCTTCACAAGGGAGATTGATAGAATAAAGCAAAGTACTTCCATATTAAAAAAATATATTTCATACACTGGCCATACCGCCCTTGACCGAGCACAGAAAGGGAATGCACATTCGTGCACCAGTGCTAACCAGGGTCCATACGCTCATAAGACACTCCTATGTAAGTTTCAACCATAACGTGAGTGCTAGTAAATGACCACGCTCATGATCCCCAGCCAACAACATATCAGGTGACCAGTCGATTCATGCATACCTAATCAATCTGCACCTCCCGTCTACCTGAAACAGAGGCCTAATGAGCCTGTTGGTTTCCCTCAAGTACTAGGATCCCCTTTCCAGAAACATTTGTCGCTATACATGGCAAACATGAAGCTGGTTTTATAATTTTACATAAGTCAATATAGACAGGTTGATGAGGGCTTATGAAGAATTTACCTCACCTCTAGGTGTTCACAATGATTGTGAAACAAAAAGGAATAAATAGTCGAGGAAGGAGAGGAAAACGAAATAGAGAAAGATAGCTCAGGATCCCAGTGTTGCGAGCCCGAGAATACATAAAAAATGCCTCTTTCTGGGGTTCATAAATAAACTGACTGATTGAATGCATCGAATTATAAAAAAATCAATCTTAAGTAATTTTTATACACAATCACTATTAATATCATTTTGAAATTGTGTAACATACCAAAGAACTGTGCATGAATGTATAATATCTCTATTGTGAAACGTTAAAGTATGAATATGACATGTATTTACTTAAAAATACATAATGTTTTGTACATTTTTAGATAAAAGTATATTAATTATGTCATTAATCTAGATAATCATGATTCACACGTTCAGAATTTATGTGCAAATATTTATTTTAAGGCAATATTTTCAAAAGTCTAACTTCGAGGACATTGTATGGTAAAAATGCATTCAAAATGTTTCGAAACAATTTCTAAAAAGTAATATATATTTTCAAATAATAAAAATTCTATCTATCGATTTATCTGGGAACAGTTTTAGAAAAGGAAATTGAAAAATTTCCTGCGTCAATTATGTAAAGTGTTACACTCTTAATGAACGAAATATTTAAAGTTTCGAAACAATGTTTGTCTTACATTAAATTATAAAATGAGTGGATTTAGATTTCACTCATTTTTAAACTTCGTATGGAATGTGTTTTTAATTTTAATATGCTATGAATGCTTCTGAAGTACGAACTTGGTGATAAACGTTTCTGAAAATTCTTATTATTGATTGTGTCTTTATGTAGCAAAATCAAAATTTAAGTTCTTAAGAAAAATATAAATTAATACCTCATAAATGAGTAATAACAATGCAATTTATCCAAAACATTTCTTTCACCGTATCTTTAAATTATAAATAATTATTCTTTTGAATCTAATTGTGAAAATGCCGTGAATAAAAAAATAAAAATCCGCTTTTCTTATTTTCAACTATAAAAAATGCAGTAATTAAGCTGATACTGTTACAGAAGTTTTATTAAAAATTACAATAAAATTAGTATCTTTACAATTCATTTTAATTTCTAAATTTCGAGATTTATTCTGAAGTCTTCGGATCTTTAAGAAAAAGGGGAGTTATTTTTCAACCCTTAATTTGTCAACTTAATGGAAGTGTAGATGAGAAATTGAAACACTTAGTAATATTTCAATGTAAAAGATAAATTATTTAAATTAAAAGAACTTTTATGAATGTGTAATATTATGTAATTAAATTCGTGTATATTTGAAACGAAATTTTAAATGAGTACATGCTGCGTGACAGCGTGAGATGTTATATTTACATTGTATGAGATCATTCGGTTGTTTGGAGGAAAAATAAATATTATAGGAATTTTATTTTAAATTTATAAAAGGTATTTAATTTTAATATTTTATAATACATAATTTGAAGTTAAATAATCACATGTACAATTCAGGTTAAAATTTTCTCAATGGAAATGCACTGTTTCAATCACGTCATATATCAAAAGATCTTTCTGATTTTTTAGGATTTGTTTTCTAATTTTAAAGTAGACGGATTGCAGATGACGTCAATTTCAAAAACCTTTACGAACATATTACAGTTTTTTAATTAAATACTTATAAAAAGTCATCATTTTCCACTAAACTATTCCCCTTTTAACGCCTCTATAGCATGTTTACAAGACCACTCACAATCAAACCGTTTTTCACGAAGGTGTGATACGCCGCAGTCGTACCTGCTTTCATTTTGCACCCATTTACAAACGCAAGCATAAAGCCAAATATCTTCAAAAATCCGGTTTCTGCGTATTTTTTCTTCTGAATTATGATTGGCTGATTAGTGAAATGACGCACAAACTTCCGGTGTAAACACAAATAGAAGCCGTTTGCAAGCGCGTTTCGCGCATATATATATATATTCTTTTTCAAACAATTAAAATGGCTGTCCGCTTTTTGTTATAATAATAATATATTTTTTAATATTCTAAATAAAACTTTAAATTTTAATTATTAGTTTTCAAGATTCTAGAAATAGTTGTTCGTTATAATGAAATAAATAATAATAATATTTTATATTTAGAGAAATGATTTAATTAAAATTACCTAAATCAGTTTGTTTTGAACATTGTGAGGAAGAAAATTACATTTTAATGTTTTCAACACAACTTCTGCATTTAACCCCTTCTGCCCTGATTTTTTTTTCAGTTTTGGGAAAAAATTACTGTTATGAAAGCTCACGAATGCGTTCTTTGCCAAAACCTCACAAATGTAGTTATTTTGCGTGTTTTTCATATAACAATAGTCTAAGGAAGAATTTTTGAGGACGTTTGGAAAATGTCGTATTACAACTAAATTAAACAAGCATAAAAATTTAGTAATATTTTTTATATTTTATCACAAATTACCAATTCGGAAAAGGATACACAAATTTTAATTTAAAGAGTGAAACGTATGTTTTAATTAAAAGAAATGCCAATAGCTTTCTAATAATTATGAAAATTATTATTATTATTATTATTACTAAATGCTAAACATAAGTGAAGTCATAATAGGAAATGTAGAGATTCATACTATCACTATTAGGTGCTGGAATTAATAAAAATAATGTTTAAGACAAAATAATACTCAATAAAAGATATGTCCTATTAGTAGGACGTCAGGGCCGAAGGGGTTAATCCATGTTATTTACTATCTAATTGTCATACATGGCTATGAACAGTAACAAAATAATTTTCAGTAATTTAAAAAAAAATCTGCATGTATACAATTTTCAAATTTAAAACAGATTAAGAAGAATTGAGCAATTTCTTCGATTATAAATTTAAAAGTTTGGTAAACTTTAATTTTCTAATTTTGTTTTATTTTTATTTTATTGTTAAATTTTAATTCTAATTTCATTTTTAAGCTAAATATCTACTGTCTAGTAGAATGAATTACATGCTTTCAATTAAGTTTTTTTTTTTATTATCACATATAGTAGTCTTGTGTATTTCTTGAATAAAAATTTTGACAAAAATCCATTGTAAACTTTATTGTCATGTATATCTTAAGCTATCAGATTGTAATCTAATTGAATCAGGAGTAACCATAAGTGTCCGCCCGTTTATAAGGGGTCGCAACGAGCTAAAAATATAAAATGTATATAAAATATATTTTTTTATCTTTGAAAAAAAAAGGATTGTATTCTTATCCACACCTATCTCTCGTACTTATAAACAACTCTTAAAAAATCCGGGTTTTTTTATGTACAAATGGCAAACAAGGCAAGATGATTTTCTGAATGATATACATATAAATATTAGGTAGTGGCTTTAGAGCAGTTCTAAAAAATAATAAATAAATGAAATAAATAAATAAATAAAAATATATATTCCTCTCACAAGCGAAAAACTTTCTGACACAATCAAGGAGTCATTTTTAAACGTGAAGGCATGAAATCTTCAGGCAAGACTATTGAAGGTATTTGAAATCGAATAATGTTTTTCTTTCTTCGATAAATGTATTACGTCTTGAGTTATAAGTGTCTTGCGTCTCATGATAATCTTTTGAAAGCTATTATGCAAAAAATTGCTGAAAACGTTAAACTTTACACCGTTATGTTAAAGATACTTTGCCTTTATCAAAAAATGTAAAACACTATTTGATTTCGTAGTTTGTCTTGCCAATTCCATATGTCTAAGAATAAAAATAACTTCAAAAAAATGTCAGAAAGTAGTATTTTGTACTTTTGGAACAGTCTTTACATTTATTTTTTCTTCAGCAAGCGAAATGCTTGTTATTAAAATATGAGAAATCCGATTGTCTTCATTCTCTTCATTCAAATATCATGTAAAACCAAATTACGGTCTTTTTTAATGATTGTACCCATTTTGTTCAGTTGATGCATGTTATCTCTACTATTTGACAAGCATACATGGTTTTGTACAATTACAATATATGTATATTACAATACAAAAAAATTCCGATATTCTAATTCTGATTGCAAACATTTATGCAGCACATTTTGCCTATGAATATGATATACAATTGATTTTTATTTTTTTGAAAATGCTAGGCAATATAACGATGGGTCGATGCAGTTTTTTTTCTCTTCTTGGGGTCCATTTTGTGAAACGTAAAAGTTATTTTTCTGAAAATTGTTATATTTTTGTGAAAAATTTGCAACGACAGATGAAATGAGTTACTGAAATTCAAACTAAGCATTTATTAATAATAACTTTTCCTAATAATAAAGTTTTCTTTTCCGGTGAACTTGTTTTGTTTGCTAATGACACAATTTAAAACATAACAGTATGAAAATGATGAATGAAGAGCATGTTTTCGTGGAATCGAATTTTGTGAAAGGACCCATTTTATTAAAAGGAATTTGTGAAGGAAAGTGTTTATCCCAAATATGTCCCAAATTTTGCCTGGATCGATCCCTGATAACTCATTGGTTGGTTGGTTTATTTTATGAAGGCTGATTATCTACACGAATGATATAGGCCTGCGGGTCTTTCTAAGGCATCTTAACCCGTATTTACGGCAAGGTTCGAAGAAAAACACGGAAAACTCCGAATGTTTACGTCGACGAGCGCGACAGGGGTTTGAACGCAGCACTTCCCTTCTACCAGCTTTGAGAATACAACCTCTCAGTCACTGGTGGGGCGATAACTTACTGGACTCACAAAAGAAATGATTTACAGTTACTAAATTTACTCATCTACAATGCTACAATAATTTTACATTTATCTAGAAGACATCACTTTTATTATAAATTTGAGGAATCTTAAATGTTATAGTAAAGTTAATTTCTCAAATTAAGTTCATAGTTTACGTTTTAGTTTTATGTCCAACTGAAAGAAAATTACTGTTTTATTAAACAAAATCAAAACAATCAAAAGCTTTAATAATGCACTCTACACGGATTCCTTTCAGAAATTATTTTAAAAAATTCAGTTTTGCAAATAGAAAGTTAGAAAAAAAAAGAATGTGAAATGAATACAGATTGATGTACTTTATATTGTTGTGGGTATAATATGTCGAAAATATAAACTCGGATGCTCTTAAAAGATAAAAAAAAATTTCTATTACTAACTGACCGCCAAGTTTTCATTTTTATCATTCTCAAATTACACACGTTCATTTTTTTTTCTGATGAACGCTTCACTGGTTAATAATAATGTATATATTTAAAACGCTAAGCGTTTTCTTTCGTCAGTCCGTGACAACAAACTACTGTTTCAAATTACATCATTCCTTTTATAAATGAAAGATATTTGGGCACAGATTTGTTATCGTACATTCGTTTGTTCGAAGGTTTTATTGATTAGCCGTAATTTTAAATTAAACTCGTACTTCTGTGTATGACGTCATAATGTCGGCAATCAAGGTTAACGAAAAAGACAGGCTACCGCGGTGCATTCCACTTATCTTTTTTTACACACCGCTAGAGTGATGTGATGCTCTTTTCGTACACCTGCATTGGTGCATTCGTGCATCACGTGACTCCGACTGTCTGAAAGAAAAGATACGCGTAAAGCACCGCGGTAGCCTTTCTTTTTCGTCAGCTTCGGTCGGCAATCTGATAACTTCAACTGCTGCGAGGCACAGAGTAACGAGAAACTCCGTGTTGCGAGGATAAAAGAGAAATAATAAATATTAAAGGCACGTGGCTTTTGGGTCGATTTTTTTAATTTGCAAGTTAAATTTCGGGAAAAATATTTATCGCGTGCACGTTACTTTTGTAAGCGAATACAAATTCATCTTTATTGTGACGTCACGGAAATATTTTCCTTTGGGTTTATTTTATAATTATGCATTATAACTTTGTTCATGCCATTTTCTCATTCAATTAAACACAAAATATATTTTTATTTGTATACATGGTGTTTAAGCATAAAATAACGTATACAAAGTACGTGTGAAAAGTTTGCGCCGGTGAGAATGACGTTATGTTTAGCTTGAAATGTATTTTATCATTGATAAAACCGAGACCTACGCCATACTGTATAAAGTAGGTCGCGATAAAACTAAAGAGAAAAATTTATATGATTGTGTCACCATGACGTAATTTTAATTGATTTTTCCATTCTTAATTATAAAGATTAGAATTGGAGCCATTATTGATTGCTCCATCTTGATTGCATACCTTGATTGCATGTTACCAATTACTTTTTTTAAATTATAGGTTAGAATATTTCAGTTTTTAATAAAAAAATTACAAAAGTAAAGGATTTTAGGAAAATTAAAAAACTATTAAAAATAGTGTTATGGTAGAAAAAAAAAATTGAAATAATGATTGTATTTTTAGCTAGAATAAACAATGTAAGCCTAATATTTTATAGGAATTATTTCGGTAGGTTTATTATAAGTTCATTTAACAGTTTCTTATTTGCGGCAATGTCCTATTTCTTTCACTGTGAATTTCACTCTCGGTTTCAAAAAATGGTAGTCTACTTTTGGAAGTCAGCCAAAACACAGTGGCATTTTTTAGAATTGTATAACGGTTGTGACAACAAACGGCGTTATTGCTTTAGCTTTCATCGCGCTTACATCACTTCTAAATACTATAATTTTCTATTTTTTTCTACATTTTACAATTTGAAGTCTTGCATCATCAATTAGAAAAAAAAAATAGCTTTCAATAGAAATTTATTTGAAAGCTGCCGCTTAATTTGACGATTTTTAAAATAATTTTCAAGCATGAAATGTTTTTCAATTCTATCTCAACAATGACCATCTGTTTGCTTCAATAATGTAAAATTGCCCCTGGGAAAGTTGCCGCAATTGAAAATATATTTCCCTAAGCATCATAAAAAGTAAAAAAAAAAAAAAAAAAAAAAATTAAAAAAAACCTGATAAATCATAAGATCAGATTATCCATAAGATAGACCATTTTGGCGTTAAATTAAAATATGTCAAAAAAAAAAAACTATTTTTAGTTTATGTTTAACATAAAATCGATATGTTGAATTTGCGGATGAGTATGTTGCATCAGAATATGCTAGGAATTGTATTTTTTTTTTTTTTTAAAGATCCATTGGGTATTTAACTGTATAAGTGGGAACATATCCCCGACTCTGATTGAAAAGGGATAATCATCCTGATCATGCAAAGGGTCCTAGGAAACCATACGAATAAATTACACTTTATAACAGTAAAAATCTCCCTCATCTGCAGATTGATTTATTATTGTAAAAAAAAAATCTTCATCTTTACATAGAAATTGCAAACACAGAAATTAAAGCAATGGATGCGTATTAGAAGATATGGATTTGAAACAAACAATAATTAAAGAGGACATTTTAAAATTTTTATTTAAACATTTTAAAACTTTTTTAACGTTGATTTTCGACGGTGCTTTTGGGCAGATGCAATGAACATGCGCATAGGAGCTCATTCAATTACATTAACACAGGTGTGGGGGGGGGGTGAAATGTGTGCTTTATTTACTATGCTCTTTTATTTACTGAGTTTGAGATGAACGTAGAAATGTACTATTTGTATGATACTTCATAGGTCCATGAAATTTTCCTTTTTGCCGTGTGGAATGTGGCGGTAATGTATAACTTATTTGCATTATACAGTTGTTTACGGATTGTTTGTTTTGATTTTGCATCGAAAATAGTACTGTGTTTCACTGGGGAAAAAAACTCTTAAAATAAAATATTTGAAACACTTTTTCACCCTTCTGACGCAAACATTCTTAAATAATAAAGAAGCTTATTTTACTGATATTGTTATAGTATTTTTTCCGTCAAGCTTTGACTGGTCCCATCTAGTATAAATAATTATGATAAAATTAAAGCTGTTCAATTATTCTGGAATTTAAAAGGTAATTGGATTGTGCCGTCAAATAAATTCCGAATTTTCTCTTTTCTACATAAGTTTAATATTATTTTAATTTCATCAGATGACCAAAGAACTCTTAATTCTTGTTGTAGCCTTAACAAAAAATACGAAAAAATAACGGTTAAAATTAATCACTAAAACTCTAACACATCATAAGCAATTCCAGCAAGCGCCACTCTGCGAATGTTTAACGAAGGGAATTATGGATAAAAGCCGGATTACGGATCTAGGTGCTTGCAGGTGTGATTTCGCGAAAAAAAAGACCTATGCTGAATTCCCTTCCAAACCGGCTCGTAGGTTGTAAACAGTGTCGGAAATAAAAGGATGGTACCGGAGCGGGTTGAAAACGGGATTCGAGTGTAATTGTAAACCGTGCTTATCAAAAGATTTAAACGTAATCATTCAGAAATATATAGCAACACAACAAACACAGAGCTATCGGGAAGCAATCAGTCGACTGCCGCTTGCCGTTTCTGGCGTTAATGGCACTATATCAGGTTGCGGATTTCGATTCCAAAACTTTTGTGATCCTCCAGGCGATTGTCAGCCCTATGGGTTGGCACCTAATCAGAGCGGTGCTGGAAACATCGGCAAGACTGCCGGCGGGATACTATGCCGATAGCTAAACACGCCGATAGCTAATTATAAGAACGCCTGCTAAAGCCGACACAAAAAAAAAAAAAAAAAAAAAAATATTTTTGGTGACACCATCTATGATTCCTCTTGGCGTTAATATTTTAAAGGAAAGTTTTTCGACGCTGGAGCAGGTTGGATTCGATCTGGTGTTCTCAAATTCAGAAAATGAAACTTTAACCACTCGGTCATTGAGTCTTGTTGAAGAGTGGAATCTATAGGGTCATAAGGGGAGGTCATCAGATAAGTGATTGGTTTGTCGTTGTAAGTAAATAGTTGAAGGAAAAATTGGAATTGTGAAGTGTTTTTAAAGGGGGGTTTATATAATTGTCTTATGTGTTTGTACTTAGAAAGTAATTTATTATTTAAATGAATGAAATAAATATCTTAGCGGATATTATTTCGTTAACCCCTTCGGCCCTGATTTTCGTTTCAATTTTTTGAAAAAATTACTGTTATGCTAAAAAAATTAGAAAAAGCTATCGGAATCACAGAAGTTAAGGTTTAATGAAAGTTAACGAATGCGTTCTTTACCAAAATCTCACAAATGTAGTTATTTTGCGTGTTTTTCATATAACAATAGTCTAAGGAAGAATTTTTGAAGACGTTTGGAAAATGTCGTATTACAACTAAACTAAACAAGCACAAAAATTTAGTAATATTTTTTATGTTTTATCACAAATTACCAATTCGGAAAAGGATTCCCAAATTTTAATTTAAAGAGTGAAACGTATGTTTTAATTAAAACAAATGCCAACGGCTTGCTAATACATTGAAAATTATTATTATTATTATTATTACTAAATGCTAAACATAAGTGAAGTCATAATAGGAAATGTAGAGATTCATACTATCACTATTAGGTGCTGGAATTAATAAAAATAATGTTTAAGACAAAATAATACTCAATAAAAGATATGTCCTATTAGTAGGACGTCAGGGCCGAAGGGGTTAAAGCAAGCGAATTGATTTATCTTATATATATTTAAGAATGATTAAGTATTTAATAAAATAAGCGCATTTTAGAGGTATTGTTCAGATAGTATAACTTTCTTTTCAGGATTTACATGTGTTTATTTAGGAAATATATATTTTTAAAATGGAAAATTTAATTTTAATAAATAATAAGTTGGTAATTATAATAAGAATTATTTTTATGTCGTTTGGTGATTTAATTTAGAATATAGTTTTAATAATTATGTATCAATGTTAATTCTTTTACTTATCAATATTTTTGTATTTTAAAATAAAATAGAAATATTAATTTAGATTTTTTCTTCTTTTGGTAGATATAGTTTTTCAGATGGGGATAAATTTATAAATCTTTCTTTTAAATTTGAATGCTGAAAAGATGGGTCTATTTTATGATATTTTTATAGCTTGTAAAGTAATTTTAATGAGTTTTAAATAATTGATAACTTTTAAATAAAATAAGAAACTTAGTTGTTACTTTTAAAATTAATATGTAATTAGGAAATAAGGAAAATAAGGTGCATTAATTTATTAAATAGTTTTTTTCTTTCTATGGTAAAGTTTATAAATAAATAATAATTTTAATGAGTACTTTTACAAATTCTTTTGATGATCCAAACAATTGTAGGTTATTTTTAAAATGATTTCAGAACAATCTTCTAAATAAATAAATATATGCTATTTTTAACGGTTTTCTGTTTTAATCACTGTTAGAATTTTATATGAAATATATATATTGCTAAAAAATCAGTTTACTTCTCCCATAACATCTTTTTTTTTTATCACACACGCACACACAAATATATATACATAATATATATTAATGTAATAATAACAGTTTTATTTTATATTGTTATAATGATTAATTGAAGAAAAGTCTAGAAATATATAATAATCATTAATTAAAAAAATATATTTAATATTCCCAAATAAATTCGAACTTGAATGAAAATATAGTAAAAAACATCGGCTAAGAATAAATGCTCCAAAATCAGACCGATGTTGGCAGATCTTTTCGGGCCACTAACTAAAAACAGATATGGGTCCTTTGTCACCTGCTGAAATTCTGTGCTTGCCGATTTTTGACTGAAAGCAGTCCGATAACAGCAACAGGCGTTACAAATGGAGCTTTCTTTAGTATCGGCTGCCGGTATGATATCGACATCTCATCGATTCCAGTGTACACAAGTAACTGACTAAACCGACATTGCCGACTATGGCAAAGGTTTGCTGGGAAGATTTTCTTTAAAATCGATATATTTTAATAAGAGGAAATAACTGCCCACTTAAATTCAAGGAGCATCTACTTGTTTAATATATTTTATTAAAGGTAAAATCATAAAAAAACTATAGTATGAAGATTTCTAGATCTTTGTTTTGTCTACAGATGATTTAAGTTTATGTTTTTTTCTTAGAAATTTATTGAAAAAAGTAATTTGATCAAAATGTTTCTTTCACTTAACAATTAACATTATCTAAATTAACATTTTTCTATCAATCTAATTGAGAAAATTACTTAAATAAAAATAGAAAGTTTCCGATTTTCTCACTTTCAAGTACAAAAATGTAGTAATTAAGCTGATACTGTTACAGAAGTTTTATTAACACTTACAATAAAATTAATATCTTCACAATTAATTTAAATTTCGAAATTTCGAGAGTATGAAGTCTTCGGATCTTTAAGAAAAAGTGGTGTTCTTCTCAATCTTCAATTCGTCAATTTAATGGAATTGTAGATAAGAAATCGAAACGCATAGTGATATTTTAATGTAAATGTAATGCAGATTTTAATGTATAAATTATTTAACTTAAAAGACCTTTTATGACTTTGTAATATTATGTCATTAAATTCGCTGTCAGTACTTCCGACGGCATCTTTGAATGCGTTTTCATACATAAATTTATTATCTTTATAATTAAAAAAAAATTACGAAAAAAATATTTGTTTGAAAACGTTTTAAATGCACTATGATATGGAATGAGGGAATAATAGTTTAAAAGTATTTATTCTTATGGTGTATATGTATACAGAAAAAAACAACAAAAAATTAATTAAAGTTAAAAAATATATTTTTTAAACAAAAATATTATTGAGTGGTGTATCTTTTTTTCATTGTTAAAATATCTTATAAATATTAAATATTTTTTTTTAAATCTAAAATCGTCCTAATAGAAATGCAACATGCTTACCCTCTTCATTTAAAAATTCTCCAAAGTTACTTTCGTTCTATATATAAGGGCAATCTTGATAGGCCATCTTGTGATTTCTAATGTATTTTTTCTCTTTACAATACTTGACTTTAGTATGTATCCAATTTCAAAAGAAAGTGACACAAATTCTTAAATTAGCCAGTTAAAATAAAATCTTCAATGTTTTATTTTAAATATACATGGCTTTAAGTACATTTGAGAAAAAATCCAGTTCTCTTAATAAATGATTGTTGTTATAAATATTACTGTAAGTTGTTACTGTACAATTACTTATTTTCAGGCAGAATTTTAAAAATTCTAATAAAGTTTGAAAATATTGCATTGGAAAATGCTTCAACAAAATATCGAAACAAATTTGAAAGTAATTAAACTCCAACAATTTCTTTCGTATTTTCAAACTTGAAAATAAACTTAAATTGCCTGCATCGATAAATCTCAAAATAAGTTTAGAAAGAGTAATGATTACATCATTAACAAAATATTCTGTGCTGTTATGTGAAGCACTATATCCTTAATGAGCCGAACTTTTAAAATCTCGGAACAATGTCTCTCTCTTATTTCGATTATAACATGGAGTGTGTTCTGGTTTCTAAGGCTTATAAAAATTTTAACAAAACGTTATTAGTTTCAAAATTCTTTAAAAAAAATTCAAATGCAAATTATTCTGAATGTTTTTTAAAAAATCGAATTGTTAATTGCCTATTTACTTAGCATAAAATAAATTTAATTTCTCAAAAATATTATTTAACTTTACTTTTCGTAAACGTGTATTTTACAAAATAAAGTTAAAAAGAATGTAGCGTATACAAGAAAAAAAATTATAATTTAACAAATTACAATAACCCTTCGGAACATGTTCCAAAAACTTAAAAGTACATTTGTGTTTTAGCGGCCCCCGCAATTATGATTATGCCAAGGTTGCAGTTATGATTTCGCCAAGATCATCGCAAAGCTTATATATGCATCCTATATACGCATATATATATATTCCAAATACTCCTATATGTGCCATATACGTCATTATACAAATATTATTTATGCCTTATATGTCATATATATATCATATACACTTGTCATATATATACATCATATATGCATTATATATGCATCATATATGACTATAACGGAGCCACATAGGTCAAGAAATGTTATATATGTATCATATATTATTATACTGTCATACATGCTTTATAATTTGGAGATAAATCTTGGTCACCTGGCGATTCATCTTTGGGGGACGCTATAACACGAAAGTACCAAATTTCTACTTTATTTTTCATATCTGATAATTTGCATCTATCTTTTTTGTAACTTTAACATTGTGTAACGATTTTATGCATTTCTATTGCTTACTCAAAGATAATTTCTTCTAAAGTTATAGAATTTCATTAAAAACGCAAAAAAAATTCTTCTACAGTTACAAAATTTCGTTAAAAACGGTTAAAATAGTAAAATGCAAACATCATTTAGTCCATTCTTGACCGAAAGCAATAACTACAAAAAATAATAACGATTCGCACTATATAAAAAGTTAAAGTCATTCATCTGTGCTTTCAAAGACTGTTTGTGTTATTTCACTGGTAATTTCTTTTAAAAGTTCTTGCATCGCAGATCTCGAAATTTAATTTCCTTCTGTTTGTCTTTCTCATGCATAAAGAACTGGGGTAGATAAAGTTATGAAAAGAAATCATAAAGAAAATAATAAAAGTTTCCTGTTTTAAAATAAAACATAAATACTTCTTTAAAAATTATTTTAATTTATTTTTCCATTATATTGATTCAATATTTTATAATATTTATTTTCAATGAATTATTACACAGATTTTTAATTTTTTTCTACTAAATTTCGCATTTTATGTATCGATTCAACACAGAGCGCTTCAAGTTACCATTTCAACCATTATATGTCTATAACATTAATTTATACTATAATTCAATATTCTTTTAATTATAAATTTAAATTGATGTCTCAATTGGTGCAAATTTTCAAAATAATTAACACTGCTAACTTAAGTAAATTTTTATTATAGATTTTTTTTAAATATCAGCCTTATAAAGAAATCAAATCATTTTTAAACTTCTAAATTATCCCCTAAACCGTGTTAATAGTGCTTTCTTAAGTATAACTGTAAACTTATTCAAGAAAATCGTGAACGGTTTGTATGAGCTCATAAAATGCATTTATATATCAAATGATTTTTTTTAAATGTATTTTACACATGATTTTCTAATATTAATTTCATTATTCTTATGTTATAACATAATGGGTTTTATAAAATGCAAGTTTTTTTTTTGTTTTAGTTTCGAAGCAGTAAATAAAAAAATAGCATGATAGGACGATATTTTTATGAATGTAAATACATATTTCAATATTAGGGAGAGAAATTTATGAGTAGTTTTAAATAAAAAGAAATTTCAATATGTATATAATGAAGAGAACAAAATGTTTTCAACGCGAAAAATCATCTTCAAGGTTGTAGTAGTATATTTGAGATTTATTCCAACAGACCTAATTACCTAGTATACAGGATTTTCCGTATTATCACATACTTTCATATTGTAAATTCTATAGTTATAGTTCGGATGAATGAAATTAATGCTGCAGTTTACAGCCATGTCCAACAAATAAGAGTGAATTATGTCAGCCAGATACCATCTGGTTAGCACAGTAGCAAGTGCCTTGGCACGGCACACCAAGGTATCGAGGTTAGAGGTCTGTAGGGGGCAGATTTTCTATTCACGGGAAAGGCCCGACGCAGAATTTAAAAGTTCGACCCGAGTCCGGCCCGGCCTGGCCCGTTTGTAATTTCGCGGTTCAAGGCCTGACCCGGCCAAAGCAATAATCAGTGAAAACAGGCCGGGTCCCGGACCGATCCGACCAGTGAAACAATCAATAAATTTCAGGTCCAACTCAATTTCCACATAAAATTCAGATTTTTTTTTTTTTTTTTTTTTTTTTTTTTTTTTTAAACATACAATTAAATTTTTTTCTACAATTCTTAATACATATTCATGGAAAGATTTAAAAGTATATATTAGATTGCTATATGTTCAAAAGCAAAATCATACAAAATAATATACATAATATTAGCTTAGACTCATTAGACCCTTACATTCAAATAAAAATTCATTCAAAACTAATAGCATTCAAAATTAAAGAAAAAATATGTTAAAAACCTAGCTTTTAAAGCTCTATACAAAAAAAGGAGAATTTTGAATATATTTCTCTGTAATTTATTAAGTTATGTTTCAAAAGATTCAATTACGAAAAATTCATTATTACTATTATTATTTTTACGAAACAAATTGCCTACCCAATATGTCCCTGGGAACAATTAAGTCCGGTACCAGCCGTCATGTAAGCCCAAAATGTAGAAAAAAAATATATAAACCCGATCCCGACCCAGGCCGAGTCTCGTGAAAGTCATATTAATTTAAAAATGGTTCGCATTTTTATCGGCTTTGTTTAAATTTTTATATCGAATCACTTAAATGTAAAATTAGTTTTTAAATTGGTATGTGATAGTAACAGTGATGAATTGATTTTGTCTCAAAGGCGGAAAAAATATGTTAAGCTTCTAAATATTCTGATTTTGACGATAAAATGAAAAAGTTTCAACAAGTAAAAATCTAGAGGCCTGTACAGGCCGGAGGCCCGTACATGGCCCACGGGCCCGTTAACCTTTTTGTCGGCCCGGCACACGGGCCGAGCCGGGTACGGGTCTCTAAACGGGGTTCGACTCCGGGCCTGGACATTTTTTGCTTTTTTGGAATAAATCGGAACTGTGCTACCCCAACTCTGAATATACATATATCTATATATCTATATATTCTAAAATTTTATATCTATTTCTTATGCATTTTAATAATGTTTACATACTGATAAGGACCAGTAATACTACAGGTTGTCTTGAATTCTGATTTCGGAAGGGAATTTTATAAAAATCAATAATATATCGATTAAGTAGGGGCACCTAATGACTTGGCCTATCCTGGTACAACTTATGTTTCAGGAGTAACTTCAATTAAACAGTAGTATTTACAGGTGCTGATAGATGAAAGGGTAGTATAATTCTTTATGCAATTCGAAATCCATGCAATTTACAAATTAAAATTTATGTCATTTTCTTTATTTTGACAACATTGCAGTAACTTTACTGTATTGATTAAAAATTTTTTAGTAATGATATTTTTTTAAGAAAGTGATATAAGTCATTTAAATACCGATTACCATGTATTTTGTATAAAATCTCATTGTATTCCGAAGCTTAACAAAATATATTTATTAAAAACAGCTCAATTATCTTAATTATCAATACCGTCCGGAAATACAGGGTGATCATAAAATGAGTATACATTTGAAAAATTAATAATTCACGGAACAATGTAGATAGAGAGGTAAAAATTTGCACACATGCTTGGAATGACATGGGGTTTTATTGTATCCACAAAAAAGTTCATAAAATGGCCGACAGATGGCGCTTCGTGTGATAAGAAAAGCAATAATTAGCATAACAAATTATGACAAAGCAAAGACGATGTTCTTCAGAACGAATGCTCAACATCTCCACCGTCATACCGCAACAATAGCTGTAGTCGAGGGACAATGTTGTGCACAGCACTGTGCAGCATTTCTGTAGTTATGGTGAGAAATTGGCGTTGGATGTTGTCTTTTAGCATGCCTATTGATCTCGGTCGATCGCGGCAGATTCCCCATTCTGATAGTAGAGCTTCACTAACATTGTCTTTTCTGGTAATGTCAACATGCTGCGATTGCTGGTGCATCTGATTTTCTCTCTCATTACAGCTCCTTTTATACACGATTCTCAGGCAGAGTCACTGGCGTTTTGCTGTTCAGTGCCATCTGTCGGCCTTTTTCATTAACATTTTTTTGTGTGGTTACGATAAAACCCCATGTCATTCCAAGCGTGTGTGTCAATTTTTACCTCTGTACCTACATTATTCCGTGAATTATCAATTTTTCGAATATATACTTATTTTCTAATCACCATGTATATAAATAATTTCGCCTTTAATCATTCTAATTTTATATTTAGTTACTAACTAGTTTCATGATCATACATCAATATGTGCAAACCTTATTTTGTAACAAATGGATCTCAAAATAAATATATATGAACATTCAATGACATTTATCAATACTGTATCAGACACATCAAAATCTTTAGGAAAATTCCCTTGCAGTTGTAGATCTTGTCGAGAATCATAAATGTGGTGAATATGAATAAAGTGTGATGCAAATTTTAGAAGAGAGTCAGTTATTTATGTTACTATAGAAAAAAATATTTGAAGGTTACTCTGACAATTTATCCTATATATTAAAACGCCAATCGAATACTTAAGATCAGATTTTTCAGCGCAAAAAAAGACAAATGCGCATGCGTATCATAATATCTAGAACATATCCAGTTTTAGAGTAAACTAGAATGAGGTCAGGGTGGTAGAGCGATCTAAGGTGACGCATTTAAGCGGTGGCTCTCTGTTGCGATCGTGAGTTCGATACTCGCTCCGAACGGAATGTATTTTGGTATTTTATAGGCAATAAGATATTTCCTTACTTTTCAATAATTTAATATTTTACTTAGGAGAAATTATATAATTTGTATTTTTTTTTATTCGAATGCTTTATATTTATGTAAAATTTAACATCAAACAAAATATTTTTTTAATTACTAATTTTATATTAAAAATATTTAAATTAAAAGATTCTGCATGCAAGTATCGATTAACTAAATTGAATTGGGCTACAATTTTTGCTAATTTTAGTATGACCATTATCAAGATGTCATATATATATTACAAAATTTAATTTTTTTCCGCAATTATTCTATAAAATTTGCCCATTCAATAATATTCGGTATATAACCCATTTTATTAAAATAATTCTCATTCTTAAAATAGCCTTTTACTATCCATATGTAAAGTCAATTTGTCCTAATCCACTTAATAATATTTATTCGAAAGTAGCTAGTCTAAAAATGGCGATAGCTTTTTTAATTTATTCTTTAAATAGAACATCTTTATTTTAATCCATTATTAAAATTCATTAGTATTATTCCCGTGTGGTCAAATTGCTATAACTTCTTTATTTAAATGCTAAAATATCGTATCTCTTAAAATATTCCGCTCAAAAAACCTTATTTCATAAAGTTATCCTATTATTAAATATCAAATGTCTATTAAAATATTTCCGAAAAACTTTAATTCTTTCTTTTTTTTCCCATTTTATAAAGATTCATTTTCTTTTTTTCTTATTATTTTTATTACGTATTAAATTCGAAGTTTAGCTACAGCCTCAAAACAGATAAGCTCGTTTGTTGATATGACAGGCATCTGGTACGAGATTATGGAATATTCTGGAAGGGCGTAGAAAGTTTTTGGCGGTAAGGAAGTCATTTTACAACAAAATAAAGCCACCGGAAATATTGATAAAGTTCTTAAAGAGACCTTTTGATTCGATAGAAGTGGGTCACGTGACGTATTCTGTATTATTACGCAAGCTAGTTTAAAAACACGATCCTCCAGATTCGGAGAGGATTTTTTTTGACGCTGGTGTTTGCTAAAAGAATCGGGACGGATTCTAGAAAATAATGGAACGTTGTATTTTTTTTTTCGTTTAGCGTTGGCTAATGAGCATTTTCCCTGAAGAGATGTTTTTAACTGGAAATAAAATGTTCTTCGACTAAAAATATGGACTGAATTTTTTTGTTGTTGATGATGATACCACACGGCCGCCTGATGCGAGCTAAAAGGGAAACCTATCACCTAGCTAACCCTGTTTATCACGAGCACGACTGCCTTTTATCCCGGATTTGAACTTGGAAATACGACATTAAAATAATAAGTCGAACAGGATAAGGATTGGACATTAGATAAAAAGCTGGTGATCAACAGAAAGTTTGTGTAGTTAAACGTGAAATTTGCCGATTAGAAGAATATGTTACGAGGACGTCTACGCCATTACAGCACGTTTACGTCTGGTGTTTTGTTATTTTGTAGTTTTATAATAAATTAAAAATGGTCAAGCCTAAAAGAGAAAAGAAGAGGAAAAGTTGGCCTAAGTGAAGTTGTTGCTAGAGAATATACTATTCATCTTCATAAGCGTCTTCATGGTGTTGGTTTTAAAGGATTGCGAAAAAGCAGAACTTTGTGTTATCAGGAAATTAAAGATTTTTAGATGTGTGAAACTTTCCTGTGAAATATGCTCAAGAGTAACTGTAAGTTGGTATTTTTATTTATTGGTATCTTTATATGTTGATATTTATTAGTTTATGTTATATTTAAAATGTTTTATTTATTTAATAGTCTACTTTGAAATTTAAAGGTTTTATATACTTATGTTATACTGATTAAATTTTTGTTTTTAAAATTAATTCTGTTGCAAATATTTAAGTGTTGTTAAGGTTAATTAATTTATTTGATGATTTCGTGTGATACGTCATTGTAATATATAGACAGCGGTATAATTTATATTTTCATGTTTTAAGAAGAGATATTCTTAAAAAAAAAAAAAAAAAAAAATCTATTATTTTTAAAATGTTACTGAGATCGTAAATTACATATTTATTTACTATTTTATCTATTTCGTTATTTGTATGGTATATAGTGTTATAAGTTTAACATTTAATGTTTTTAAGATCCGGATATTTAAAAGAAGATCGAGTTAACTGATTTGTTAGGTTAAATATTATGGCAGAACCAAAATTTATAGCATTTGATCCAGATTTAGGAGTTGAGATACAAGCGTGGTTAAAATACTTTGATGATGCTTGTGAAAAAGAAAAGAAGGATGATGATTGGAAGTTTAAAAATATTTCTCAAAATTTAAAGGGAGAAGCTCTTAAGATTTACATTAATGATTACCTTAATTGCACTAAATACGAACAGATAGCTGATATCTTAACTGAGAATTTTATTAGGGTAAATATCCCGAAATTTTCTGAATTTTCTGCTTTGAAATTGGATAGTTTAAGTAACTTAGAAACTTATTTTAGAAAGAAAATTGAAATTGGTAGGAAATTGCATTTATGTGAAACTATATTACTACAAGGATTAACCGATGGTTTAAAACCAGAATATCAAAATTGTCTAATTGTTAACCCTCCTGAGAGTACGACAGAATGGTATAGAATTGTTAAGCAATTTGTGGAAGTTAACACCCCTGCTGTTACAAGTCCATCATTACCAAGTAAACCTAATGCAACTAATTTTGACATTCCTCGATATAGTGTGCGCCCTAATAGACCAAATTTTCAACAAATTAATACTCCTAGGCATTGGATTCAGTCAAATCGGCCCAATAATCAATTTAATTCTCCTCAAAACTGGGTTCCTCGACCAAACTATAATTTTCAAAGACCTAGAAATTTCCAAAACGGAGTACAAAACAATTATTTTCAGAACCAGTACCCATCTAGGCCATGTAGAATTTGTGTAAACAAGGGTGTAATGAATGCTTTTCACTGGGAAAAAGAGTGTATTTTTAATAACAACTCAACACCCTCTGATACTCTTCCAATTGGTACTCCTAATGTTTGACAATTAATTGTGTATGGATATACGAATAATTATAATTTACCATGTGTCGTCGATACCGGTTCAACTATCGCAATTTTACCATTAAAGTTTGTTAAAAAAATTAATGCTAAAATTGAAATTGTTCCTCCAGTTACTATTGGTCAGGCAAAGGGATTTTTACAAATTAATCAAAAGTGTAGTATTCTTCTTAAAGTGGGTAAAATCCAAAAATATGTTAACTTTTTAGTATGTGATACAGATTTGGATTACTGCATCTTGGGGTTAAAAGAATGTTCTAAATTTAATTTAAATATAAATTGTAAGAATTGTACAGTAAAACAGGGAAGGAAGATTATAAATAGGAGTATATCCATACATGATGAGAGATCACTTCATTTTAATACTGTAACTGTAAAAAAACTACAAGGTAAGGATAACTTGATAACTTCTGATTGTGACAATTTGAATTTATTTAATGATGGTAACTTGATAACAACTTATAATGAAGATACTATTTCATGTAAAGATGAGTTATTAACAAATGTTGATAGTAATGAGAGTTTAAATGGATATAATGATGACAAAGTATCACCATATACTAATGAAAATTTTGTGAATACTCAGGACTTTTTTGCAGCTAATTACAATGATTGCAACGTGCAGCCTGATTACAGAAGTTCAATGACTCCTCAAAATTTTCGCGATATTAATGATTATAATTCAGATTTAATTGGGGAAATAAATTTAATTGAAAATGGGGATTTAAGGGAAATAGTTCAAAATTATAGGGATATTTTTGCAAAACATAAATATGATGTGGGTAAGATAAATATTGAACCACAACGCGTTTTACTAAAATCTGACCTACCTATATCTTTGAGGCCCTACAGAACTTTCCCCTTAGAAGAAAAAGAAATAAAAAATCAAATTCAATCTTTGTTAGCGGCTGGTCTCATAAAAGAAAGCAATAGTCCTTATTCTGCCCCCGTCACCTTGGCTATGAAAAGAGAGGAAGGTAAAAAGACCCGACTATGTATAGATTATAGGAAATTAAATGCAATAGTTAAAAACGATGCAGAACCTTTACTTCGTATCGATGAAATTTTAGATAAATTGAGTAGTGCCCAGTATTTTTCCACTTTGGACTTAGCCTCTGGCTACTGGCACATACCAATACATCCATCCGATACAGAAAAATTAGCTTTTGCCACCAATTTTGGCCTCTTCGAATGGCTGGTGCTCCCCTTTGGTATAAAGACAGGGCCCCCGATATTTAATAGAACCATTAGAAGAATCCTCAATAAGTATAAAATTGATTTTGCTTGCCATTATTTCGACGATATCATAATTTTCTCCTCCTCTCTAGAAGAACATTTAAATCACTTAGCAAAAATCTTTGAAATCTGTAAACTAGAAAACATTAAACTTAAACTTTCTAAATGTAAACTAAATCAAAATAAAATTAATTTCTTAGGCTATGAGATCACCAATGGGACTTTAACTCCAGCTAATACCAATATTGAGACAATTAAAAAATTTAAACCTCCCTCTAATGTTAAAGAACTACAACGATTTTTAGGTTCCATTAATGTTTATCACAAATTCATAGATAAATATGCTGAAATTAGATACCCCTCAATAAATTACTTAGGAAAAACACAATATGGGAATGGAACTCAGAATGTCAAAACTCTTTTGAGAAATTAAAAAATACTCTAATTGCAAAACCAATTCTAAAAATTTATGACCCAAAATTACCCCTCCACATGTTTGTAGATGCCTCTCAGATAGCAGTAGGTGCAGTTCTAAAACAACCAGGGAAAGATAATTTTTTGCATCCTATTGCTTACCATTCTAGAATTTTGAAGAGTTATGAACAAAATTACTTTATAACTGAATTGGAATGCCTTGCTATCATAGATACTCTTGATAAGTTTTATCACTATTTTCATGGTACTAAATTCACAATCCATACCGACCATGCATCTCTGGTATGGTTAAAGAATGTTAAAAATCTAAGAGGTAGACTTTTTCGATGGTCTTTAAAACTTAGCATGTTCGATTATGAGATAATATAATATATGAGATAATAAGTATCAAAAAGGTTCTACAAATGTCGAAGCGGACATGTTGTCACGAAATCCTGTTGCTTATCTTAATCAACATGTAAGTTTATTATTGGACAAAAAAGAAATTATAGCGATGCAAGATAAAGATAATGTTTGTGACAGAAAATACAAAAAAGAGAATGGGATTATAATTATTCAGAGAAAAGGATTAAAAAAAATAGTAGTACCAATGTCACTCAGGAGAAAATTATTACATATTGCTCATGATAATTTTGGACACTTAGGAATACAAAAAATGCTTAACTTAATATCTCCAAACTATTATTGGCCCAACATGACAATAGATATTACACAATTTGTTAAACATTGTGATACATGCCAGAGAAATAAAAAACCAAAACAAAAAAGATTTGGCTTGTTACAAGCTATGCCAGCCACAGATCAACCTTTTGAATGTCTTTCTATTGATACTGTGGGTGGATTTAATTATTACAATTCAACAAAAAAATTCTTACACATAATAATAGATCATGCAACTAGGTTTGTTTGGGCTTTTCCATCCAAAAGTGTTACTACCGAAACATATACTAACTGTTTAAAACAAATTTTCAATATTCAAGCACCTAAAACAATACTTAGCGATAGACATAAATTTTTAGGTCTCCAAGATTCAAAAAATTCCTCAGAAAATATCATGTTCAACAACGTTTTACATCATCACATCACCCCCAAACCAATGGGAAGGTAGAACGAGTGAACCAAACTATAGTTACTAGACTTAAATGTAAAGTTAATTCCATTTCTTCTAAAATAACTTGGACTAGGTTATTAGACCAAGTCATCCAAGAATACAATAACACACCACATTCCATAACCAAATTTCCACCTGCCTATTTATTTTATGGTCAATTACCTTATGAATCTCCTTTAAAACAAAATTATTACCCTCCTGTTAATAAAGCACTCAAAATTGCAAAAGCGCGAACTTGTGAATTCCACCTTAAAAGTAAAAGACTCTATGATAAAAAATTTGTCGAATCTCCACTAGAAATACAAGATTATGTAATTTGTGAAGAATTTAAATATCCTAACACCAGAAAATTAGAACCTACTTTCTCTGGACCATACAAAATAATAAATAAACTTTCTGATGTGACCTATGAAATAGACAAATTTAACAATATAATAAATTATAACACCTTGTAATAGTATATTACTTTTAAATGCTAAAGGTGTAAAATTAACAACTATAATATAAATTAAAATAACTTTTATTAGTTGTTTTACATGTTTCAACTCTTTCCGAGTCATTTTCAAAAACAAAATGAGAATATTCTAAAGCTGCACGGGCTTTGAGGTTATTATTTTCATGTACTTTTTTAAAAATTACGCACGTTATCTATTATTTTTTACTTGATTGTTTATTTCCATATCTTTGACCATGGAGTAATTCTAGCCACACTTTCGGTAAATTAAAAGATGCCGCATCGTTACATATTGTATTTTTGCGCGTGAGTATCTCTATGGTTTCTCTTATTATGGATGGATAGTATAAACTGGAGGAAAATATTATTTTACTTTCGTTGAAATTTATTTGGACATTTATTATTATTTTTATTTCTGCAATATTATCCAAGCTTTTTTGAAAAATTAAAACACAGCCTTAAACGTTTCAATATCTGCTTAATAGCCAAACCACCTAAGAAATTAAAGAATATCATTTGCAGTAAAATTGACCCAATTAATTTTGAAAATTATTCAGGAGTATATGAAATACCTTTTATTAAAGAAGACGGATCTAAAAATTACTACATAGGCATGACCAGCAGGAAATTTAATTGCAGAAAAAAAGAGCATATAGCTGATATTAAATACAATAGAAAAACTACAGCCCTGGCAAGATTATATCAAGAAGAAACCATCCAAATAAATTTCAACGAAAGTAAAATAATATTTCCCTCCAGTTTATACTATCCATCCATAATAAGAGAAACCATAGAGATACTCACGCGCAAAAATACAATATGTAACGATGCGGCATCTTTTAATTTACCGAAAGTGTGGCTAGAATTACTCCATGGTCAAAGATATGGAAATAAACAATCAAGTAAAAAATAATAGATAACGTGCGTAATTTTTAAAAAAGTACATGAAAATAATAACCTCAAAGCCCGTGCAGCTTTAGAATATTCTCATTTTGTTTTTGAAAATGACTCGGAAAGAGTTGAAACATGTAAAACAACTAATAAAAGTTATTTTAATTTATATTATAGTTGTTAATTTTACACCTTTAGCATTTAAAAGTAATAGACAAATTTAATTATGAGACTAAATTAAATTCAGTTATTGTACATGTGTCTAAATTACGACCCTATTTTGCACCAGATAATTTCAGACTATTTCATGAGCAACCCAAACAACAATCAAAATTACCAGAGACATCACAATCACCATCACAAAATCAAACTAAAGTAAAAACAATAGAATAAATTCTAATTCTTTAAATATCTCTTATTACTCTAGTTTCAACATTATCAGGTATGTCTTTGGTGTACAACAGAGATATTACCCATTTTTGAAAGTTTAATATTTTAAAATTTTAAAATAAATGTCACAGCTTTTATTTCAACATTGTGGTTATATTTTAGCCTGATCAACTAAAATATTTACTTGTTTTTGAGAGTTTTTGAGGTTGAGTAGACACCTTATGCAGGCATAAGATGTGTATTTTGATTTTACGAATTGTCAAATTGATGTTGAAAAATGAAATTAAATGTTTTAATTCTATATCAAAATAAACTATTTTTACTTTATTTACTTTTTCTTAAACCAATTGTTTCAAAAATTTAATATTATGTTATTTACTTCAATAGATAATCAAATAGTAACCGTTTATAAGTATTTCTATAATTATATAAATGATTGGATAGTGATGATGTGATTTTACAGTGATTGTTTTGTGTGACAATAGAAAATTAAGTATTTAAACAAAATTGCCTTTGTATTCCAGTTCTCAGCCAAAATTAACATGTTTTATTGTTATGTATTGTCTTTATTTATTCTAAGTTTGCCAAAAAAAAAAAAAAAACTCTCTGCATTTAGGATATGAATACTTATAACTTAACAGTATAATTTTGTAAAAGGGTATCAGAGGAAAAAATTATTGTAAGGAACTACTGGTTGAGAGTTCAATTTCTAAATATTTAGATTTAAATTTATTTGGATTTTGAAATTATTATTATATTTTTTCTGTATACTTTCGACTGGCAAAAATACTTTCTTATATGATTAAAAAATAAGAAATTTATTTATTTGCTATGTAATTATTTTATCCTCAACCAATATTTTCCCTAACAATAAATAAACAAACTGTGATATTTTCTTAAATTATACAAATGTTATTATATTATTATTTCTACTATTGAATTATATTATGAATTACTACATATGTTGAGAAGTATTAGTTATATTGAAAGTTATTATTGTTATGTTTATGAATTGAATTTCATTATAGCATTTATTTATATTATTGAAGAGTTATATTATTTATTAGTGAAAAAATGTTTGACAAATATTAGTTAAAGATGTTGGGATCCCAACAGAAATATAACAGATCCCACAGGAATATAACAAAGATAACATATTCCAAGTACAATAAACGACAAAGAGATAATTTGACTTGTTTATTATGTGAGAAAATTAATGTGATACTTAAGAGAAGATGTTGTGACAAGTGCTAGCATTATAAAGTCATTATAAAGTATTGGTAAGAATGACTACAGTTTTAAAATTTTGATGGAGTAATGTCTTTATTTTCAGCCTTTACATATAAACTGTATTTTTAAGAAAGGGACTGCAGTAACCATTTTTTTTTAAAACAAAATGAGGACTTATCACGATCCAAGAAAGAGACTGAAATAAAACAGTTGGATCAAATGAACTCAAATTTGAATGAAGTCGAATTTTTTTTTTAACTTTGTTTTAACAATTTGCTAGTGACTACTTATTCTAAAGCTTGTGAACTTGGAAAAAGCAAAATTCTGTTACTATTATTATCCTGTTTTTCTTGTTTATTAATATTTATTATTTATTGTTATTGTATTTTTCTTGTGCACTTACAAATGGTAAGTGAGATTGTAACCATTTCTTGTATTATTTTACAGGGGAAATGCTCGTAGCTTTATTTTTATTTATCTATTAATTTTAATTGATTACTATTATTTTGTTTTTGTTTCAGAAATTTGCCATCTCCTTGCTAGCAGTCTCTAAATTTATACTAGTCAAAATTCAAATTTCTAAAGTATTAAATTTATATTGTCTGAATTTATAGTTACTTAACTATTAACTTCATCCAAAATCTTTAGGGAGGGGGGATAATATTACAAAATTTAATTTTTTTCCGCAATTATTCTATAAAATTTGCCCATTCAATAATATTCGGTATATAACCCAGCTTATTAAAATAATTCTCATTCTTAAAATAGCCTTTTACTATCCATATGTAAAGTCAATTTGTCCTAATCCACTTAATAATATTTATTCGAAAGTAGCTAGTCTAAAAATGGCGATAGCTTTTTTAATTTATTCTTTAAATAGAACATCTTTATTTTAATCCATTATTAAAATTCATTAGTATTATTCCCGTGTGGTCAAATTGCTATAACTTCTTTATTTAAATGCTAAAATATCGTATCTCTTAAAATATTCCGTTCAAAAAACCTTATTTCATAAAGTTATCCTATTATTAAATATCAAATGTCTATTAAAATATTTCCGAAAAACTTTAATTCTTTCTTTTTTTTCCCCTTTTATAAAGATTCATTTTCTTTTCTTCTTATTATTTTTATTACGTATTAAATTCGAAGTTTAGCTACAGCCTCAAAACAGATAAGCTCGTTTGTTGATATGACAGGCATCTGGTACGAGATTATGGAATATTCTGGAAGGGCGTAGAAAGTTTTTGGCGGTAAGGAAGTCATTTTTCAACAAAATAAAGCCACCGGAAATATTGATAAAGTTCCTAAAGAGACCTTTTGATTCGATAGAAGTGGGTCACGTGACGTATTCTGTATTATTACGCAAGCTAGTTTAAAAACACGATCCTCCAGATTCGGAGAGGATTTTTTTTTTTTACGGTGGTGTTTGCTAAAAGAATCGGGACGGATTCTAGAAAATAATGGAACGTTGTATTTTTTTTCGTTTAGCGTTGGCTAATGAGCATTTTCCCTGAAGAGATGTTTTTAACTGGAAATAAAATGTTCTTCGACTAAAAATATGGACTGAATTTTCTTGTTGTTGTTGATGATACCACACGGCCGCATGATGCGAGCTAAAAGGGAAACCTATCACCTAGCTAACCCTGTTTATCACGAGCACGACTGCCTTTTATCCCGGATTTGAACTTGGAAATACGACATATATATATATATACTAAGAATAGTATGTTATTATTTTTCATGACAAATAAATAAATAAATAAAAGTCTGAAGTCTGAGAGAAAACAGAAAGAAGGGAAAATATTCATACAGGAAATCTAACGGAAATTACCTAGCTATTTATGATTTAATAAGTAAATAATGTATGAAAATGTAAAATAAAATTCAAGTAATTAAATATTTTGCATTATAAATCGTTATCTGCGAACATGTTTTTAAAGTAAGATACATATTTAAAAAAATAAATAATAATAAAAATAAACAAAGGTCGCGTAATTTAAAAATATTCAGAAAAATAGTCAGTATTGTTATTGTTTTTTATTATTGCGACAGTTTTAAGCAAAATTTAACAAACGACAATATATTTTTTAAATTGCTGATTTTATATTAAAAATATTGAAATAAAATATCTTGCTCGTAGTTCTCGATTAAAAAATTTGATCTAAACTTTTATCTATATTTTATCTGACCATTATCAAGAAGATATGTTTAGAAGAAGACATGCAACGCCATTTATCGCTTTATATGTATAGGAATGCCACTTTTTCAATACTCAATCAAGTTAAATTTAACTAATTAAAAATTGAAGTATATTTCTAATGGATATTTTCAAGTTGTTTACCGCCAAATCTTGACGGCTACTATGTAGTTTAACTTTAATACACACATGAAAATGATCACTATGTCAAAGATATGTTTAATTAGAGTTTGAAATAACACAACTCAATCAAGTGAAATATAATTTGCAAATGTTAACATAATTATTTGCTAATGTGCTCAGTGTTTCTTCAGTTATATGAATGTTTTGAATTATTTATATTTTTTAATTGATATCTGTTAAACTATCCTAACGCACCCTACCCGCTGGCACAATTGAAAATACGTACATTTGTTTTAAGAAATCTTTTCTATGGCATCTATTTCAGTCGCACTGTTTTTACTAAGCCAATGAATTAAGCACTCGTAATACTCTGTGAAAATTGATCAAAAAACAAAATGTACCAATATCATTGAGAAAAGTGTCCCAATGTGCCCTGTACTCTCCTATTAATAATTAATTAATATTTAGTATGAAACGTATGTAAATTCCATTTATATTTTCGAAAATGTTTAACGCTAAATGCCTTTGTGTATTGAGCATTTGCAAAAAAAAATAAGATTATGTTTATTATTAGTTAAAAATATTTAATAATAAATGTGCCTATTTTATAGCGATACTCATTTAAAAATGGAACATAGTTCATGAAAGAAATCAGTTCAGTTAAAAATAAATATGTTTACAAAGTCTCTAAATCTACATATTTTTCAATATACCTAAATATTACATTTTTACCTTTAACATTAAAAACATATTTCAGATTAAAATACATTCTTGTCCTTTTAAAAATCAAAACTTTATGCGCATAAAATGCATTTATTTAAAAAATACATATTCAGATGATTTGCCTTCATTTTTCGATTTGATTGGTTAAGTGATTCCCTGGAGATCACAAAGCAAAATCTGTGAACCTAGCCAGCTGTTACTAAAAAAACTATTTTCCGTTTATTAATGTTTCAAAACATGTTTCAGAAATCTATAAATAATGCATAATCTAAAGAAAAGTTTAATTCAAAAATTTATCTTTTATGCTGATTCTGGAAATCCACTTTTTTCACCTTTTATTACTTTTGGCAGAAAGTTGTATTTTATATATGATAAGAGAGGTCCTTACATGAATATAAATGTATGAATACATAAGAAATTTATATCAAGAAACAAATGTTGTTATGCAAAGTTATTTAATATTCCACGAGTTTGTACTTTTTTAGCTTAGCCGTTTGATTATTTACTGTTTCATCATCTACATATGCTATAATATTCATAACTATATAAAACAAATATTGTAACGAAAATCTCTAAAATATTTTTAATTAATAAATTGTTTTCAATAACATTCAATAACAAATTATTATTGCATACTTAAAAATTAATTAATAAGGAATGTGCTTATCTTACAATGTTACTCAGTTAAGAATGGATCATAGTTCATGCATTATAATTTTAATTTAGCTGACATTATCAAATGAAAAATAATAAAATATTTTTTCTGTCACGTTTAGCATAGCACATGTAATAAATACTACTGTAATAATAAGTAATGCAATAATAAGTTACTGACTACTTTCATGATCACTATGTGCAAACCTTATTTTGTAACAAACGGATCTCAAAAAAATAAATATATATGAACATTCAATGACATCTATCAATACTGCATCAGACACATCAATCTTTGGGAAAATTCACTTGCAGTTGTAGATCGTGTTGAGAATAATAAAGGTGGTGAATAAGGACAAAGTGTGACGAAAATTTTAGAAGAAAGTAATTTATTAATGTTACTATAGAACAAAAGTTATATTTGAAGGTTACTATGACAATTTATTCTATATATTAAAACACCAAGCAAATTCTTAAGATCAGATATTTCAGCGCAAAAAAAAGACATAAATTCGCATGCGAACATTAAATCTAGAACATATCCAGTTTTAGAGGAATCCAGAATGATGTCAGGGTGGCTGAGCAATCTAAGGCACCGCATGTAAGCTGTGGCTCTCTGTTGGGATCGTGAGTTCGATACTCGCTTCGGGCAGAATGATTTTTGTTATTTTATTGGCGATAAGATAATTTCTTTCATTTCAATAATTTCATATTTTACTTTAGGAGAGGTTATATAATTTGTATTTTTTTTATTCGAATGCTTTATAATTAAGTAAAATTTAAGACCACAATGTATATTTTTTAAATTACTAATTTTATATTGAAAATATTTAAATTAAAAAATCTGCATGCAATTATTTATTTACTAAATTGAACTGGTCTACTATTTTTTCTATTTTTGGTATGACAATTATGAAGATGTCATTCATATATCTACATACAAATATATCATATATATACTAAGAACAGTATGTTATTATTTTTCATGGAAAAATAATAAAAGGAGAGGAAATAGAAAGAAGGGAAAATATTCATACAGGAAATCTAAAGGGTTGGGTTGATTATTGACGGCCAATTATCTACACGTGGGATATAGAGCCCGGGGGGAGTGCCCTACGTGGGGGTCTTTCTAGGGGAACCTAACCCGTATTTACGCATGGATAAATCCACGGCTCGAAGAAAATCAGGAAAACTCCGAACGATTAGGCCGACGGGCGCGATTGGGATCGAACCCAGCACCTCCCGTCTACCAGCTTCGAGAGCATAACCTCTCAGCCACTGGTGGGGCGGAAATCTAAAGGAAATTACCTAGATATTTATGATTTAATAGTTAAATAGTGTATGAAAATGTAAAATAAAATTCAAGTAATTAAAAATTTTGCATTATAAATCGTTAGCTGAGAACAAGTTTTAAGTCCAGGGTTTTAGAGTAAGACACATATTAAAAAAATCAATAAAAATAATAAAAATAAATAAAGGTCGCGTAATTTAAAAATACTCAGAAAAAATACTCAGTATTATTAGTTTGTAAAAATATTACAGTGTTAAGTAAAATTTAACACCCGACAATATATTTTTTAATTTGCTGATTTTATATTAAAAATATTGAAACAAAAATTTTTGCATGTAGTTCTCAATTAAATAAGTTGATCTAAACTTTAATCTATATTTTATCTGACCACTATCAAGAAGATATGCAGGCCCATCTATCGCTTTATATGTATAGGAATCGCTTGTATTAACGCTTGTATCATTAAATCTGGTATCATGTATCATTAATTTGTATAAGGCTTATATCGCAATATAACAATTCGTCAAGTGTTCTATACTCAATTAAGTTAAATGCAACCAATTAAAAATTAAAAGATATTTCTAATGGAATTTTCAAGTTGTTTACCGCCAAATCTTGACGGGTACTATGTAATTTAACTTTAATACACATATGAAATGACAGGGGTTTGAACCCAGCACCTCCAGTCTACCAGCTTTGAGAACACAGCCTCTCTGCCACTGGTGGGGCCTGCACCCGCTGGGACAATTGACAATATGTACATTTGTTTTAATAAATCTTTTCTATTGCATCTATTTCAGTCGCACTGTTTTTACTAAGCCAAGGGATTAAGCACTCGTAATATTCTGTGAAAATTGATCAAAAAATAAAATGTACCAATATCATTGAGAAAAGTGTCCCTATGTGCCCTGTACTCTCCTATTAATAATTAATTGATATTTAGTATGAAACGTATGTAAATTCCATTTATATTTTCGAAAATGTTTAATGCTAAATGCCTTTGTGTATTGAGCATTTGCGAAAAAAAATAAGATAATGTTTATTATTAGTTAATCATTTTACATAAGTTAAAAATAAATATGTTTAAAAGTCTCTAAATCTACATATTTTTCAACATACCTAAATATTACATTTTTACCTTTAACAGTCAAAACATATTTCAGATTCAAATACATTTTTGTCCTTTTAAAAACCAAAACTATATGCACGTAAAATGCATTTATTTAAAAAATACATATTCAGATGATTTGCCTTCATTTTTCGATTTGATTGGTTAAGTGATTCCCTGGAGATCACAAAGTAAAATCTGTGAGCCTAGCCAGCTGTTACTAAAAAAACAATTTTCCGTTTATTAATGTTTCAAAACATGTTGCAGAAATGTATAAATAATGCATAATCTAAAGAAAAGTTTAGTTCAAAAATTTGTCTTTTATTCTGATTCTGGAAATCCACTTTTTCACCTTTTATTGCTTTTGGCAGAAAGTTGTATTTCATATGGGATAAGAGAGGTCGTTACATGAATATAAATATATGAATACATAAGAAATTTATATCAAGAGACAAATGTTGTTATGCAAAGTTATTTAATATTCCACGAGTTTGTATTATTTTAGCTTAGCCGTTTGATTATTTACTGTTTCATCATCTACATATGCTATAATATTCATAACTATATAAAACAAATATTGTAACGAAAATCTCTAAAATATTTTAAAATCATAAATCATTTTCAATAACATTCAATAACAAATTATTATTGCATACTTAAAAATTTATTAATAAGGAATGTGCTTATTTTATAATGTTACTCAGTTAAGAATGGATCATAGTTCAAGCATTATAATTTTAATTTAGCTGACATTATCAAATGAAAAATAATAAAATATTTTTCTGTCACGTTTAGCATAGCACATGTAATAAATACGGCGACTAAAAGAGTTTTTGTCCATAATAAGTAAATAGTCATGGTTTCACTCTAATTACATAGACAAAAAATATATATATAATTATGACTATTTATGAGTATTTTCTACTACATAATTATCTTCGGGTAATACGTTTGTTCGCTATAGAATATTATTTCGAATTTGTTTATGTTTTTAAGTTGATACATGCTTTAAACAAAAAGAAATAAATTTTAATATTTGACATAATAACTGCATTCATTGTTAAATCCTAGTCATAATGATCTTTTTAATAAATAGTTTATATAATTTTTTATATTCAATAGAATTAATGTTATCTGCGTGACATTTTTCTGTATATGTCAGATGTCATGTCAGTTCGACAAAGATAATAATAATGAAAAAAAACTTTGGTAAATTAAGAAATTGCTGATTTTGTGAATGATTCGAAGTTTGAAAGCATCATCGAGTAGATTGGTGAAAATTTATTATTAAACTTATACTGATACATCATTTTATTGTTTTATGTTTTATACTTAACAAATTAAATATATTTGGATTATAAATTAAAAAATATATATATATCCTAATAATCTTTGGTGGATTATGTTCAATTTTATATTTAATTTATTATAATTATTAAATAAATTAGTGCATATTTAGGAATTGTATTTCATATCCATTTCTTTACATTTTACTCGTTTTAGTTATAAAATTTAAAATTGAATACGTAGAATAATAAAAAAAACCTGAAAAACTAAATTTATATTTATTTTACAGATTTGATAGCTAACTTAATTTTTATTTTATTACATTTATAACACTTTTAAAACCAATTTCTAAATATTGCGTATAAAAAGAAATAATATTCGGAAAATGTAAGTCATTTCAAAGTTCCAGATATTCACGATTTACATTTCCTTAATATTTCGGAAAGAAGTTTAAAAATTCTTAAATGTAACCATTACTTTTTATAATATACGATAAAGAAACAGATAGAATGGAATTTTAAATTGAATAATAAATATATCAACTTTAAATTAAACGAGTATTCGAAGAAAAAAGGTATTTCCTATTTCCCCAATATAAGATGTTTTCAAACAAAATTATAGAATAAATCGGATTTTCAAATACGATGTAAGATAGTCAGCTTTAATGTGGTATTTTAGTAATTCTGCTAACGTTATTTCTGAAGATGATTTTCTATATAACAGATTTTATCATGGCGGAAATTTATAAAAGTTTGAAAACGTAAGAATATTTTAAATAATTTAAAAAAATTGCATTCACCTCCACCTAATCTAACACTAAGTTCAAAACAGAATAACGAGCAACTGTACAATTCAATTATACTTTCTAGCCGTTTACATGAAAAAAAATATATATAGGGAGAATAGTAAGCTCGTATAAATGCTGAAAAGTATAAAAAACACTATATATTGACACGAAAGCACGCTTTGCACTAAAAACATTGTCAATATACCAAATTGTTTTAACAAAAATGTGAGTGTATCTTGAAAAGTCGCCGATGGAGGGCAATAATTCGAATACCGTCTTCCAAACAATACTAATATAGATGATTATAAAATAAATGAGTACATGTTAAATCCCTTATTCGATTTAATGGCTTGTCGCAAGTAGAGGTTCCTCTGGCGGTGCCACCGCACCCTTTATTGCGAGATAGCATACCTCTGGAGGACAAATTGTCATCTGTACCTCACTTCCCATTGTCGTGAGGTGTATGTTCTCCGGCAGAGAGGGTCTTGTATAAATTACCAACTGCCACGATCTTCTTCATTAATTTAACGGGGAATTCAGCTTCGTCTAAACACGGTATTTTTAATGACCTTAATAAAGGGGGACATCTATACTCTACAGAGTTGGACTACTCGTCTAAAAAGTCTCCCTCAGGCTATCAATAACTACCATTAATCAGTATGTACGGAAAATTATAACACTAATGCGGTACACGTTAAATGTAACAGATATAAGGTAATGCGTGGCTTTCAAAAATTCTTACCACTAATGCATCTAAAGCAGAAAATGATTTCTGATGCATAATTCCATACTTCAAATTGATGTATCAGTTGAATAAAGCATAAACCAAGTAGTCAGTGATTTTTTTCTTATAATCATTCCAATTTGTATTCTTTCAGAAAATGAACCGATTTCAGCCCCTATCATGAAACCGCAATTCAATATTCTTTTTTTTGTCTTTTTATGAATTTTTATAGTCAATACGGACATTCCGCCCACCTGTAAATAAAAATTATGTATTTTATTATTTGTTTCATTAGGGTCATTTGTTTGAGACACGTTTCGGTTCGATTAAAAAACAAGAACGAATTAAATAAAAAAAAAATAAAAAAAAACCGACTGCGTAAAAAGCGAACTAAAAACGGAGCTTCTGACTGTAAAATAGTGTGGAAACATCATCTTCTTTTTGAAAGACCTATCCAATGATATGCCACTCAATATGGTGCGTATTTTTCTTTTCGTATCTACCGCCATTTTGTATTTTACGGCCGCCATTTTGAATTTATTAAACAAAACTTAGCCTTTAACCATCACACGGCTAAGACGAATCGATAAAGACCTTATTCATCAAAACCCATCCAGACGTTGGAATGTTTCGAGGGTATAAAGAAATCCACATACCCAGATACACGTCAAAACACATAACCCTTCTTGACAGTCGGGTAAAAAAAAACCTTTCATTTGCACATCCGTTGTTAAGCGCTTGTTGGGTTTAGTTTGACTTCGTATGACTCCTTACAGTGTGATAGTTTCTGCAATACAGAAATAATCCATTTGTCTAGAATTATTAATTTACACTGAAAGACATACTATTCATAAATAGCTAATATATATATAGACATCGATACCACGTGACATTCGAAAACATAATGCAATCATAATAATACTAGATTAATTTTAACACAATTATTTCAAATTGGTAAATAAATCATACGAGTAGTAATTTTCCAACTGGACGAAAAATGTCCGGGCCAGGATTCGAACCTGGGATCGCTTGGCTGAAGCCGCCACGCTCTACCACTGAGCTATCTCGGTAGGGATAGCTCGACCGGGATAGCTCAGTGGTAGAGCGTGGCGGCTTCAGCCAAGCGATCCCAGGTTCGAATCCTGGCCCGGACATTTTTCGTCCAGTTGGAAAATTACTACTCGTATGATTTATTTACCAATTTGAAATAATTGTGTTAAAATTAATCTAGTGTAATCACGTATCCAGCGTTTACTGGAGTTCCTTTACCTGCGATCTTTTCTGTTGAGCTGATTAAAATATCAGACCAGATTCTCTGATCAATAAGGTTAACTGGATGAATTATGCCCTCCAGATTCGACCGGGATAGCTCAGTGGTCGAGCGTGGCGGCTTCAGCCAAGCGATCCCAGGTTCGAATCCTGGCCCGGACATTTTTCGTCCAGTTGGAAAATTACTACTCGTATAATCATAATAATAGTCCAGCTGTAGACATCAGGTGCAATGAGTCTGTGTGGTTTTAGTTCCGGACATATCTACACATAATCATTAGATGACTCTAAATTTTCAAATGACTTAAAACTTTAAACATCAGATTAAAATATGAAGTAATTAATATGTTTATAGGTGTATTTTTAAAAAGTTCATGCTACAATTAAAAAAGAAAATTTTACACACTTTTGGCGCTACGACTTGCATGAATTTTTTAGCTGATGATGTGTAAAGCTCTATCAAATGTCTTTCACATTTAAATCTTCATTGTATTTTGCAAAAATACAATAACTACATAACAAAAACCCCATTTTAATATAATGAACTCAATTTGATGGTTTTTAAGTGTTGAATAAACATAGTACCAACAATAGGATACAACTTTAAATACTTAATATATATATATATATATATATATATATATATATATATATATATATATATATATATATATATATATATATATATATGCTGCTTTGGCAATATACGAGATAGCTTATAAATGAAACTTATTTCATACTTATATTCGTTAAAATGAATGAGATTGAATTTTAAAGTTCGTTAGTCCCTTTTGGGGCACTCTGTACATACATAAATTTATAAATACTTAACTCGACTTTGTGTGCAGCAGCTGAGAATATGTATAAGTAACAACTTTGTAAAATGTAAAAATATGCAGGTAAATATATCCAGATGATACCAATTGCTGCGTGTAGGAGTCAGGAATCTGTTTCTTTAAAGTATCGAAAGAACTACGTTTTCACATTTTTTAAACTATCAAATACGAATTAATCTGGTTCAGAGGGAATTCAAAGAAAAAACATTTTGTAAAATTTTGCCGGATTTTTTAAGTAATAAAATATTAATACAGAAACATTACGCACACAATACAGCTAAAACTTTATCTGTGAATATTTTATTTAGACAATTGACAAAATTAAATTATTGATATTTTTGTTGGTGCACTCAAGTTATAAGCCCATTAATTGTTCACGCCTCTGTGCACGGAGTTCCTGGCTTGAAATTTTAGGCTTAGATTATTTAAATTGAAAACAAAATCACTTCCAAGTCAAACAATTAAGCTTCAATTTATTCTTCTTGTGTTAATTTTTATATTTTTTCATCTGCTTTAACAGACTAATAAATCACGTAAATCACACATTGTGTTCGGGTTAGAGGCAGTATGTGTGTGTGTGTGTGTTCATAATGTGAGAACGCAGAAGGGTGGGGGGATGTTCTCATTTTAGAAACAAATATCAGGAATTTAAAGATATTGCTTGAACAAATAAATATAATATCCGAGACAAAACAATTTCCAAATCAGCATAAATTGTAACTTGAAGCAACTTACTTTATGCCAAATTAACTTGTAATTAAGTTTTTAAGACCAATTACATAACTCGAATATAAATTTTCATATTAAGATTAAAATATGCGCATGTTTAAGTACAGTAATAAAAAAACTTTAGAAAATTTCTTCTGTCAAAAATAATGAAGATGAATGTAGCATAAAGGAAGACAATGTTTTTTGAAAATAGAAGTTAAAATATTGTACAAATACTATGTGTTATGTTGAATAGTGAATACTCCAAAAGCATTGTTTTGCGCCTTTGAATAAATAATTCAATTGTTACTTTTCAAATAAAGTTAGAAATATAAAAATAAATGTTTTTATATCTTCAGGAATAGACTTTATTTAATTTTATTCAGATAAATGGCATTTGATTTGCAGTTCTTTGAAAAAAAAAATTCAACTTCTTTAGAATTCCATTATCTTTTTTGTGCTATTTAGAATGTTGTTTGCAGTAACAAAACTTTTTCAGATTTATTTTGATATTTGATTCTTATTATTTATATATTTGATTATTTTGAAAAAAGGCAATATGTATCCATAAATATGTATTTCCGCATAATATTCCAGGTGATTTCTCCCCAATTCCTCCAATGTTTCATTGCAAATGAAAAGCTAGTGAAAAAAGAGTATTATACATTTAAATTTAATTATTATTAAACATTTTAAAGATATGATAATATAACATGAAAAAATTGAGAAATTTGTATATTGAAGAATCTTATAATTTTAATACTGAAGCAATAATTGTGATATTGTAAATAGTGTATATGTAAGCAGTGAAACTCTTTTTAGAATTTCGAAAAAAATAATAAGAAATGTTCAATAAAAACTTTCTGGCAATTTTAATTTTACTCATATGATTACAACTACGTTTAAAATGCTTTTTATAGCTGACTAAAACCAATATACATAAAATTTTCGATATTTAATAGAAAATTATATAAAACAATGAACTTATTAAATACATATAGAGCATTAAATACTATTTTATGGAAGAGGAGGAACAGATGGTATAGCAGGAGCTATGCGACAACACTATGTTTTCCTAAACTAAAAATTATTATTCATTTTTATTTCTACACAAGAGGGAGCACCAATAAACCTGTTTATACTTGCTAAAAACTTTTACAGTTGCAAGAAACTAAACAGTTGTGGTAAAAAGTGTTGGAATACAACGTTCATTTTCTCCTCTCCGCACATATGGCGCATGCGCGTACAGTTACGATGATGATGCTCCGGAAGCGAGAGCAGTTGTTACTTTAAGAAAGATGTCGGTGCTCAGTCGCATACGAGCTGTATATATCTTGTCTTCGTTTAATTGTAAATAAATGTCTTATGTCGTGCTATTCTGCAAACTCTGCTTGCCTCATACACCTACAAATGGTTATGGAACCAGAGACGCTATTCCACAGCGCTATAATTAGCAGAAATTATTTTTAATTCGAACATTCGGATTTGGAACTCTTAAGCCTAATCGAAAGTAAGAATTGTTCTTCATTCTGTTTATCATTTGCATTATTTCTGGCTGTGAGAGTCTCTGCATAATTATGTCGCATGTAACGACAATTGAAAAGCTCGGAAAAGATAATTTTGATAGCTGGAAGCTTCAAATCGAAGCTGTATTAATCAAAAATGATCATTGGGATTACGTAATTGGTAAAGACATTAAACCGGCTGAAGGAACCGCAGAAGAAAAGAAGTGGCTCCAAGCTGATCAAAAAGCTCGTGCAGATATAATTCTTTCTATAAATCCTAGTGAACTGAGTCATATAAAGCATTGTACGACTTCAAGTGCTGTATGGAATAAGCTGAAAGATGTTTATGAATCGAGGGGTCCCGCAAAGAAAGCAACTTTGTTAAAACAACTTCTGTTTAGAAAAATGTCCATAAATGAAACGATGGCTGATCATTTAAATATTTTCTTCGAAATAGTTGATAAACTAAAAAATATGGAAATAGAAATCGCGGATGATTTATTATCAATTCTACTTCTATATAGTGTTCCTGAGAACTTCGAAAATTTTAGATGCGCTATAGAATCCAGAGATGAGTTACCTAAACCCGAATCTTTGAAAATTAAAATGCTAGAAGAATGGGATGCCAGGAAAGGAAAATCCACTCAAGATTCACAAAACGCATATTATATAGAAAATAAAAGAAACAATCAAAAACAGAAGAAGAATGAAAAATGGAAAATGAATCCAAACAAAAATTTTTCCTCGGAAAGGTGTTACCGAAATTTCAAGTGCAATTATTATTCGAAAATCGGGCACAAAGCTTCGGAATGTAGAAAGAAAATAGCTGATAGAAAGCTTACATCTTTAAATAAAGCAAATCACGGATCGATGAAAGCCACTAATTATGAAAATCCGACTAGTATGGCATTTAATGACGCATATCAAGAACCTTCTGCATGGTGTTTGGACAGTGGATGTACATCTCATATGTGTAAAGATAGAAATTTATTTTCAGAGTTTTATCCTCGTACGAATTCTACTATACAGCTTGCAGTTGATCAAACAGCGAAAATTACAGGAATAGGAACAGTTTTCATTACAGTACCTAACGGAAGTGGAATTACTAATCTCACACTCAAGAACGTTCTATGTGTTCCAGAATTAAAGTGTAATTTACTCTCAACATCTAAAGCAACAGCCAATAATCGTTCAGTAATTTTTAAAGAACGATTTGCTAAAATCATCGAACCAAATGGTTCTACATTAGTACATGCTGTCCGTCATGGAGATTTATATTACGTATACCCAAGCATCGAGATAGCTGCGATAGCAGAGGTAAGTGAATTTCTAAAATGGCATCTTAAATTAGGTCATTTAAATGAGTCTGATTTAAAAAGACTTAAATCAAAGAATATGGTTAGAAATCTAAATTTCAATGATAATGAGTCTCTTAAAGACTGTAAAATTTGTATTCAGGGTAAACAAACTGTGCGTTCTTTTCCTAAAGAATCAAACTTTAAAAGTGACGATTTATTGACTCTTATACATTCAGATTTGTGTGGTCCTGTGATAGTTCCATCCCACGGAGGATCGCGATATTTCGTTACTTTTATAGACGACAAATCACGTTACATTGAAGTCAGTTTTCTTAAAACCAAAGATGAGGTTAAAAATGCATTTGTTAAATACAAAGCAGCAGTTGAAAACCGTGTAGGAAAGAAAATAAAAATTCTTCGTACGGATAATGGTAAAGAATATTTCGGAGAAGAATTTAATAAATATATCGAAGAAAGCGGTATAAAACGAGAATTTTCCTCACCACTAACTCCGCAACAGAATGGTACGTCAGAGAGGGCCAATAGAACTTTAGCTGAAATGGCGAGGTGTTTACTATTACAAAGCAATCTCCCACAATCTTTTTGGGCCGAAGCCATTAATTGTGCGGTATACATACGTAATCGCTCTCCTTCGCGACGTTTAAGCGATAACAAAACACCCTACGAAGTATTTTTTGGCATCAAGCCAACTTTATCATATTTTAAAATATTTGGGCAAAAATGTTTTGTACTAAATAAAAGACAAAGTAAAGGAAAATTTGATCCTAGGTCAGAAGAGCATATTTTTGTTGGATATTCAAATGAATCAAAAGCGTACAGGCTGTGGAATAAGAATTCCAGAAAAATTGTTATAAGCCGAGACGTCCGATTTATTAACGAATTTGAAAACGATTTACCTTCAAACAGTGAAATAAAATTAATTTTTCCCTTTTCTCAAAATAATGAAAATAAAACAATTACGCAAGAATCAGAAACATCTTCTCCTCCCGTCAAAAATGAACCAGACAGCTGTGGCGACAGTGATGTTGATATGCAATCGGATGAAATTTCCGACCCCCTTTCTTCCTCTACAAGAGCGCGCGGGCGGCCTAGAAAAATAAAAACTGGTAAAAAAGGTAGACAAAGGAAAGAATTTAAAATGATAATTCCAAAAAAAGAAAAATCCCAAGTTGTAATGGAAAATTTATTTTCTGACTCATGTCCGGAATTTTCTGAGGCTTTAAACGGGCCTTTTAAACATGAATGGATAGATGCAATGGAATTAGAATTTAATTCTTTAATGCAAGAAAATGCATGGCAAATAGTTGATATGCCAAAACATAAGAAAATTATAGGAAGTAAATGGGTTTTAAAAACTAAATATAAACAAGACGGGTCAATCGAAAAGTTTAAGGCGAGAATAGTTGCAAAGGGGTGTTCTCAAAAACCAGGAATTGGTTTTGAAGAAAATTTTTCGCCTGTAGCCAGATTAAGTTCGATCAGAACTGCGATCGCTTATGGTATTCAAAATGGTTTTACAGCTTATCAATTAGATTTTATTATGGCTTATGTAAATGGTGATTTAACTGAAGAAGTATACATGGAGTTACCTGATGGTTTTAAATATGAATCTAATGTTGACAAAGTTTGTTTATTAAAAAAATCTCTCTATGGATTAAAACAATCAGGTCGACAATGGTTCAATAAATTAGATGAAAAATTAAAACAAATGAAGTTTAAATCACTAAATGCTGATAAATGTGTTTATTTTTCTAAATCCCCAATTGAAGCTATTATCATTGTTTATGTTGATGATCTCATAATTCTTACTAAATATAAACAAGATTATGAATATATTAGAGATGAATTATCCAAATCTTTTAAAATGAAAGATTTAGGTTTGTTACACTATTGTTTGGGCATAGAATTTATGCAAAACGGGGACAGTATTAAAATTACTCAAAAGAAGTATATTGAAGATATTCTGAGCAAATTTAATATGCAAGAATCAAAATCAATATCTACACCTTTTGATAACAATGTGAAACTTACTAAAGATATGTGTCCCAAAACTGAAGAAGAAAAATCTGAAATGAATAATATTCCTTATCGTCGACTAATTAGTTCTCTTATATATTTATCAGTAGCAACTAGACCTGATATAACTCATGCTGTGAATTTTCTAAGTCAATTCAAAAACAATCCAGGCAAAACTCATTGGATAGCTGCAAAAAGAGTTTTAAGATATCTAAGAGGTACTCAAGACCAAGCACTGATTTTTAAACGTGATACTAAGTCCTTAGTTGCATTTGTTGATGCTGATTGGGCTTCAGATGTCAATGATAGAAAGTCCTATACTGGATACATTTTTAAATATGCCGGTGGTGCTATATCTTGGGAATCGAGAAAACAACGAACTGTTGCATTATCCACGACTGAAGCAGAATATATGGCTTTATCAGAGGTTGCTAAAGAGACTTTACATCTCAGACGGTTCTTAAATGAACTTTCTCCTGAAATAGTGTCTGCACCTACTTTAATATTCTGCGATAATCAGTCTGCTCAAAAATTAGTAAGAAACCAATTTATCATTCTCGCACAAAACATATTGACATTCGCCATCACTTTGTGCGCGAAATATATGAGAATGGAGATATAGAAGTTAAATATCTAGAAACTGAAAATATGACAGCTGACATTTTAACAAAAGCTTTAAGTGCCTATAAACATAAGAAATGTCGTGATTTAATAGGATTAAGTGTTTAAAAACATTCAATGTTATTCTGTATCCTTTTTCCATATAAGTTTAAAGTATATACTGTTTGTAATTGTAATTTTATATTTTGTTTCTCTGTAATTTGCATAATAGGAGAGTAATTATTGCATTGTTAAGAAAATGCACGTTGTAAGGGGGGAATTGTTGGAATACAACGTTCATTTTCTCCTCTCCGCAAATATGACAGCTGACATTTTAACAAAAGCTTTAAGTGCCTATAAACATAAGAAATGTTGTGATTTAATAGGATTAAGTGTTTAAAAACATTCAATGTTATTCTGTATCCTTTTTCCATATAAGTTTAAAGTATATACTGTTTGTAATTGTAATTTTATATTTTGTTTCTCTGTAATTTGCATAATAGGAGAGTAATTATTGCATTGTTAAGAAAATGCACGTTGTAAGGGGGGAATTGTTGGAATACAACGTTCATTTTCTCCTCTCCGCACATATGGCGCATGCGCGTACAATTACGATGATGATGCTCCGGAAGCGAGAGCATTTGTTACTTTAAGAAAGATGTCGTAGCTCAGTCGCATACGAGCTGTATATATCTTGTCTTCGTTTAATTGTAAATAAATGTCTTATGTCGTGCTATTCTGCAAACTCTGCTTGCCTCATACATCTACAAAAAGTCTCATTTTTAAAGATTAAAAGTTAATGCTGATTGCTATTTTGAAAATTTTTTGATACTCATTACTTTATAAAACAAAATGATGAATTGTTACCACAATTCCTATATCAGATATTTATAAGTCACACTTAACGTGATGAACCATACACTAAATATACTAATTGGAGAAAGGTATGAGATGTGTTCCATTTCTTTTTTGTTGGTTCTCCAACAGCTCTATATATTTAATTTTATAATTTTATATCTGTTTGTAATAGTAAACGATTTTTATAATATTTAATTTGTTTTAAAAGTAAAAATAAATGCCATTGAATTCTAAACTTATTTTTGATTAAGAAAAATATTTTTCCACTACAAATATTTTTTATCTTTCAGTTGGAAATTTTGTTAATACACATAGTACTAAATAAAATGAAGTCCCTTTTATTTAGCTTATATCATTGAAAGTATAACATTTTTTAAATGTAAGTTCTTCATATTTTCCACTATTTTAGATGTACGGTCCACACCTCTCGCCCATGCGTCTCATTTCTGCCGCACTTGATAGGGAAATGGAACAAAAAAGGTCATAATTTTAAAATTTTCTAGAATTTAAAATTGTTAAATACTTTGACTTATTATACATATATATGTGTGACTATTTTAAGGGCCGAGATGATGACTGCAACAGCAATACCATTTTTTAATAAATGGTTTTTCAATATTAGATATTCTTTTCAGAAGTCAACAAAGGGAGTTTCCACGCTAGGATTTCTTGGCAGTCGTAACATCCACAGAAGAGGATGTGTACGTATACAGAAAAAAAATCTCCATCCAAAATACAAACAATCTTTTATTTTGAAGCTTAAAAAAATCAGGTGGAGATCTGGTTTCACATGATCCTTCTTTTCAGTTTCGATGACAGGTTTCCCATTAAAAAATAAGCATGATGGTTAGCTTTTAAAAATCCATTCTCAAGTAGTAGAAGAAAAGAATACTGGTCTCGCGTCGCCATCACCAGGCAGGGATTCGATTTGATTAGAAGCTTAAAATACCAAACACCGACCCACCGTCCCTCTTTCGAATCACTCTCCGAAGCAAGGAGCAGCGATATATCATTTCAGAAAAAGTATGAAAACAGGGTTCAGGTGGCGGCTTATGTGCCAATGGAGAATCGGGATTATTTGCGAGAAGCGCCAGAATTTTGAGGCAAAGTTGCTTCCGGTAAGAAAAAGCGGCAAAGAGGCTTTGAGAATATTCTATGATGTTCGATAAATTAGCTGTGAACCAGAGATTTTTAAGCTAACTTATTATTGTTAGTTACTGGTCTGAGAATATGGAATGATTTTTACGTTGACGAAAAGAAAAAAAAAGAAAAAAAAATGGTTTATCGAACTTGGATCAAAGCCAGAATGGAATTAAAATAAAATGCTTAACATTTTAATATAAGAAAAAGATTTTATGATTTTGAGAGTTACTTTTAATATCTGAAATTATTAAAATAAATACAGCCTTTTTAAGAATTTAGAAATATAAAAAGGAAAGAAAACGGTTTTTTTAAGGGATGAATATTAGGAAGCTTTTTTATAATTTAAAGATAAAGACGCCATTTATTAACTTAACCAGTAGTAATTAAAATATTGAATTTCGATATGAGGTTTTTGAAATAAATAGAATTAAAATACATTAATAAACGGAGGAAATAAATATTACAGAGTAATTTAGAAAAGGATGGGATAAAAATAATTTAGCGGATCGCGCTATATTATATATATATGTTTTTATGTTTCAATAAATAAATATAAATTAATGTATGATTTTAGGTTTAGTAAACAATTTAGCAATTTTGAATAAATAATGCAAATGGTATACTTTTTCTTTCCTGATAACATATCTAAAACAACAACAAAAAATCATGCATCAAACATAGATTATGAAACACTTTCCAACACATCCAGAAAACTGTAACGAAATTTCACAGTTAAATAAGGGGAAAGATGATATATAGTACACTGTTAAGGAAACATATAACACATTTAAAGTCCACTTTTAGTAATTACCTTCTATAGTTAAAAAAGTAGTTGAAATATTTTGTGAAGACCTGCATATGATCCACAGCTTTGGGTATATACTACATAGCATGTTAAAATTTAGTTGAGTTAGAAAATTCATATTTAAAAATTTTGCTAATCGATGGAAAAGCTGTCGAAATCTTTTGTCCATATCTGTATATTATCTAAAGACTTTTGTACGCACCTTACATTAAGCTAAAATTTAATTCAAGTAAAAAACGCATAAGGCAAATTAAAATTTAATTCCAGAAATTACCATCTGTAAACTACGTATCTTGTTTAAAAATAGAAAATAAAACCTTTAAAAGAACGAATGCATTAAAAAAAGGAAAATATGTATTCAATAAGAAAAGGTTTAAAGAAAAATATTCCATTCCTGCCTCCTTTCCCCTACGTGAGTGAAAATCATGTTTTTCCATTGACAGAATTACTTATAAATTTTATATAACTTAAAGCTTTATATATATATATATATATATATATATATATATATATATATATATATATATATATATATAATCATTATATTTTGACGTAAAATAATATTTTATTATACTTTAGCACATAACTTGAAATCATCTGATTGTAACATTTTTTGACGAAAAATACTACGTATGACTTTTCAAAGTATTTCATATTAAACTCCTACCGATTGGATATGTATAATTTTACAATAAAAAAAAACTAAAGTGTTAATATTTTGATCCGTCATACTTTCTCCTTATTAAAGGAATAAAAATATGTTTCATTATTGTGCGGGAAAAATATTGAGATACATTAATTTTGTACAACTAAAGCGATTAACTTTAAGTGTCTAATCAAAGCGACTCGTTTACTGTCATTAAAGGATATTACAGTTATTCGTAAAAAATGCAAACATCACAACCAATTTTTCTTTTCGTGGTGAAAAAATAAATATGTACTAATGATTTATATTAAGAAACAACGCACTCGTTGAATTAAATGGTTAAAAGAAATATATATATATATAAGCAAACACATGCCCGCGAAACACACGTAGGCCATATCAGCAGTGGCAACGATTGAATATGAATTTTACCGTTATCTGAAATTTATTAACTTCTAAATATCGCACTATTTCAGTTTTTACACCGTCAGATAGGGCAAAAATACATTTTCAAATTCAATTATAGTGAAAATTTTATCTGAGTTTATTAACTTTTTGTGGTTTTTAAATTATTTTCAAGCAAGATTTTCAAAACAAAATCAGTCTATCATGTTGAGTTTGGTCACGAAAAATTAGGCTGTTTGCACTTAAAACAACATAATCATTTATTTCCGGCTAATGTTCCATAATTATGGCTAATATTCAGACTTCATCAATAAATAAATAAATAAATAAATAAAATAACATAAATAAAACAAAAATTTAACAGACATGTAATCGAAAGATGTTATAAATAACACAATATTTTAAGATCCTTTCGGCTGTTATGCTAGCACATAAATAATATTTCTAACGTAAAAAATCTTTTTGGTGTTCTTAATGTAAAATTAAAAATATATATAAATAGAAAAAATCTATTATTGTTTTCAATAAAAAAAATGCTTTCACGTATGTTCTCTACACTAAGTAGTGTGTTCTTATAAACCGGGTGGACTGGACTGGATCCTCTAATAGTAATAAAATAAAATCAGACTTATATTTTAAATAAATACTCAAACCAACTGAGTTTGAATAAAAATAAAGCGTTGTATTAAAAACAAATAATTCTTTTAAAATATTTCTAAGTTTAATTTGAAGAATTCTGTCTACCTCTGCCGTTTTGGCTTTCTGGCTTTATTGGTTGTCATGTTTCTATTTTACTAGTCGTACAGTCCGACGAATTAGGTTTTAAGTTTCCTTTTTAATCCAGTTTAATAAACGCAAAGTTTATTAAGAGATATGTGTACATACAAACGTTTCTGAACGAATTGTAAATATATAGATATATATATATATATATATTAACTAGTCATTGATTTTATTTGGTAAAAGATTAATTTATTAGTATGTTTTCTATTCGTACATAGAAATTTTACTATCTTGACAGTCAAAAGAATGTTTTATTTACAGTTTTAATAAATTATCACAGTCTTGTAAAATTTAATTATTTAGTATTAATCATTGACAGAATTTAGAAAACATTATCTAGAAACAGTAATATATCATTGAAATGTAGAAACAGCAATGGAAGACAAATGAAATATTTGTCGAGTTTATTTCGTTGTAGTTAGACACATTTCGACAACTGGCAGCATGCTGTTAAGATTTTAAGGCTATTTAGAACTAGCCTTTGAGAGAAAATACGCATGCCGAGAGCGAAATGCTATTTGCATATGACAAAATTTAATACATACAATTTATGATTTCCATAATGACAGATATATTGTATTTTCCCATTTATTGTCTTTGTGAGATCTGCCATTATTCCAGAGAGACATATGATGTATTTCCTTTACGAGTTAATTTCGTTATAGTTACACAGAATTCACAAATTGGAAATGCTATTTATGCTATATTGTTACATAGAATTTGTTTTAGAAAGACTACATATACCGAGAGACAAATGTTGGTAAGAAACGACAAAATATAATATTAAAAGTTTATGACATCCACTGTGATAGATTTCAACGCCTTATATAATGTAGCTAAAGATTTATTAATAAAAAATATTATTTATATGAAAATAATTCACCAAATATTTTTCTTTCTAATTTTCATATTCATTTTCATCTACAGTTTATAGAATTATTATGGGTGGAAAGAAATAAACAAACTTTTGCGAAACATTTTCTTTGTTATGTATGTTAAATGTTAAACTATATATGTTAATTAGCAATGTCGGCAAATGAAATGAGATATATTCTACTTTTTCTTTCGAAAATAAAATTATCTTGATTATGTTTGGAAATTTAGGTTTTGTTCAAAAAAATTATCGAATTCCAAAGCAAAACAATATTCTACCCTGCGTTATTTTTCGAAATGTTTTGTAAATGTATTCAAAATTATAAATGTTTCTATTTCTGTTGCATTTCACTTGTAAGTGAGAAATTTTGTAACAGAGCAAAATTGGTGCTTGACATCTGTACACAGTGAATGAGAAATATTTCTACAATTTTGACACTCATTAAAATCTTATAAGATACACAAGTACAGGGGTGTAAAAACTGGGCGCCAATCGGCTGATTGCCACCATTAAATTTTTAGTACTCTTCGCCTAATAAAAATAGTAATAAAATTTAGGCGAAGTATGATAACAAAATGTAGACGAAGAATACCAAATACATTTAGTGGTGACGATCGGCACATTGGCGCCTGCTTTTTATACCAATGCCCAAGTAGCACATAATGGTTGGTCAAAAGAAGGCTAACTTTTAACATAATTGTGTTAAATGTGTTTGGAAAAACTCCAAATTAGATGGATCCAGATTAGATTTACCCTACCATTTGTATCGTTTTTTACAAACTTAATAATAGGCCAACTATCTGTGCTAATTCGATAGTCAAATTATATTGCTTGTAAAATAAGTGTTAAAATATCTTACTTATTCAATCGCCTTTATTCGCAGATCATTTGCACTAAAATTACAACAAAGTTGACATTAAAATCAGTATGATGTCTTCTTTTTGAATTTTAATCTATTTGTCGCGCAAGAGATCATGTACATATTAAACATTGTAGAAATTTTAATTTTTCAAATGGTAACTCTCACTTTTGACACTTTATTCGAGTTCACTGGATTAAATAGGCCCGGATAGGTATATAGCTTATGATTTCTTTAGAAATATTCAAATGGCTAGTAGGAATCAAAATTTGAGGACGCTAATATTAAATACACGTCACACTCCTTTAACTTATATTTTTCCCAGTAAAATTCAATCATTTTATTTAATTTTATTTACTTTTTGCTTTCTTATGAGATAAAATGCATGGACCTTACAATGCATATTGGCTTCTTTTAATTCAAAAATATACTTTTAATTATGAGAATTATTAATAAATTGTTATTTAAATTATTATGAATTATGAACCTAGAATTATTTTTACATAAAAAGCAAGAGCATGTTACAGCTCATTCCAATCATTAATTTCCGATATAAAGAACAATTTTACTTTTTGACAGTCTAAAGGGATCATCTCCTTTTATTGTTTAACCATATATAATTGAATCTTAGATATTAACAGTAAAATTGGTACAAAAGTGTTTTCTAAATATATTTCTTTTATCATACGCTTAGATTTCCTTTATAATTTTTTATGAATAAATCACTCTGGACGTTTTTCGTCTGAGATCTTATTTTGTTTATTCTAATTTTTTGAATAAACGCCTTTCAAATTTATTTATAAATCTATAAAGATATAATAAATTATAACACCTTGTGATAATATATTTCTTTTAAATGCTAAAAGGTGTAAATTAACCGATTCATTTTCAAAAATGAATAAGAATATTCCACAATTGCACAGTCTTTGAAGTCATTATTTCCATGTACATTTTTAAAAATTACGCACGTTATCTTTTATTTTTACTTAGTTGTTTATTTTCATATCTGTGACCATGGAGTAACTCGAGCCCCAGTTTCGGTAAATTAAAAGGTGCCGCATCATGTATATCACCAATAATAAGAAACCAGAAAATAATGTTGATTCGCAAAATTACAAAATTTATTCTCTTCAATATTATCCAAGCTTTTTTGAAAAATTAAAACACAGCCTTAAACGTTTCAATATCTGCTTAATATCCAAACCCCCTTAGAAATTAAGGAATATCTTTTGCAGTAAAAATGACTCAATTAATTTTGAGAATTATTCAGGAGTATATGAAATACATTTTATTAAAGAAGACGGATACAAGAATTACTACATAGGCATGGAAATTTAATTATAGAAAAAAAGAGCATATAGCTGATATTAAGTATAATAGAAAATCTACAGCCCTGGCAAGATTATATCAAGACGAAACCATCCAAATAAATTTCAATGAAAGTAAAATAATATTTCACTCTAGTCTATACTATCCATCTAGAATAAGAGAAACCATAGAGATACTAACACTCAAAAATACAATATGTGACGATGCGGCATCTTTTAATTTACCGAAACTGCGGCTCGAGTTACTCCATGGTCACAGATATGAAAATAAACAACTAAGTAAAAATAAAAGGTAACGTGCGTAATTTAAAAAAAAGTACATGAAAACATGAACCTCAAAGCCCGTTAAATTATGCAATATTCTCATTTGTTTTTGAAAATGACTCGGAGTGAGTCAAAACATGTAAAACAACCTAATAAAAGTTATTTTAATTTGTATTATGTTGTTAATTTACACCTTTTAGCATTTAAAAGAAATATATCTATAAAGATGTAAGAAAATATATATGATCTATATATTTATCGTGCTACTTTGATTCAATGAACTCAAATAGGGTTTAAAATATGGATTTTAAAATTTGAAAAAACAAAGTTGGAACAGTTTTTAATATGTTATTGCTCTCAATTTAAATAAATGTATTCAAAATCTAAAAGAAGATAATTCTGATGATACTTTTGTTGAGTTCTTATTGTGAAAGGTATTCAAATAAAGGTGGGTGTATACTTTTTGTTTCCTGACACAAATCGTATCTATAATAGCAACAAAAATGTTTACTTGTAAAAAACGTCTTTTTTGTAAATTATTTTTAGTATCTAAAGGATAGTATAATTTCTTTCAACTACGCTCCACCATATTTATGTAAATGTTTCATGCTCGGGGTGCGATTCTTGTCTTCAAATAATAGTTATAAGCTAGGAAAGTAAAGTATGCGGCAAAGTAGCAGTAAGAACTGTAAGTTTTTTTTGTCTTTATTGTATAAAACCAGGTTGTTCAATATTTTAATGCCTCAGCTGTTAGATGTGCACAGTGTATTTGTAATTTTAAGTATAACTTCACGTAACCATGTCAAATTTGGACATTGTTTTTGAAAAAAAATCACTGTTAAGTAGAATTTATACTTACAGTAAAAATTGCATGGAAACATAACATAAAAATGATGAAGATTGTCAACCGTGTAGCTTAGAGGTAAATAGATGAAAGATAGAAACGTGTCAGGAGTTCGTAAATAAGTTTTTTCCATGTAGTGAAAAGCATTACTCAATGTGTAAATAACGAAAATAATACTTGACACTTCAAGAGTAAAATTCTTTATCAAAAACAAAATTCCTACTAAGTTGCTCTTAGAAAATGAAAAATTCCTTAGGGGATTAGAAAAGAGAAATTTGATGTCGATTTTAGTTTAAAGAAAACTATTAAATGTTTAAATATCTTACAAATTACTTAATTTGTCTCATTTCAGAAAACTCTCACATAAAATAAATTCTTAATATATATTTTACTTTAAAATCTCCTGTAATTGGCAGATTTTTCTCTAACAAACATTTTATAGTCCTTGAGAATAAAAATCAACTGAAAATCAACTAAGGAAGTTTAAAATCGTAAATGATAGCAATTTTAAAAGATATCCTCTTTGATATTCAAAGATAAAACATCCAGAAAATATTTAGTTAAGACCACATATTTCACTTAAGATTTTCTTTTTTTTTTTTAAATAAGATATGATGATACAAAAAATTACTTGTTATATATCTTGAAAATATTTAAAAACAGAAGACATGAATTGAAGAATAATGAATTCTCTAATATAAGTAGTTTCATAAAGGTGTGATTGATTATACTTATATTCATATAGAACATGCAGATGAACATTTTTTTTAAAAGTTTGTTCTGTTGAAGAAAATATTTTTTAATAATTTTTAAAAGCTACTTAATTTTGTTGAATTTTTAACTTGATTCTTCAAATTTATAGGAAATGTGTAAAATAAACTATTTTTAGAATTATATTTATAAAACGATCATTTTGTCAGCATAAAATTTTAAATATGAGATTATATTATAAAATAAAATGTTTTTATATGTTTTAGTTACTCTATAAAAATGAAATAAACAGTATGTGTTTTTTTTTAAATCTACACTGGTGAAATTAAGTTAAAAGTTATAGAAGTGTAAAAATGACAATATTTATTTAATTGTTATGAGAAGGTCGATAAACGTTTTTTGGATGCTCATTAATCTGTATGGTACATTTATTTTTTAAAAAAATTCCTGATATTTGAGGATATGTAAATCTTGTCAGTTTGCGAATGCATTTGAATAATTAAATTTCGGGCATTCGGTAACATTTCTGTCGTAAGCTCTTACTTGAAATCCAATAAATATGCAAATGAAATAAGAAGTTGCTCTCACGATGAAATACATTAACATCTTATCTATTCCGAGTGACAATTTGTACGTATGTTTGATTTCATACATTTAAAATTGAACATTTGCCTGATATCAAATGTATAATTATACACATGCGGTTTTAATAATAAAAAGCTATGCTATTTTTTAACTTAAAAATATGTTCTTTATTGTTCTTTTTTCTCAATTGCATTATTGAATTTATGAGTGCATTTCAGGGATTTATTTTTTTATCCAGAAATTCACAATAGTAATTTTTGCTTTATTTAATAACAGACGTTTCATGAAATTATAAAGTAGATACTTTTCGAGACATGTTGCTTATTATTGTTTGGATATGTCAAAACCTGGAAAGTTTGAGATATATCTAACAGTTTTTTGGAATTTTCCTTAATTACAAAGAAATTTGAAACAATTACTTTCATGGATTTGAACAAGTGTTTAGTAAACTCATATATACAGGTCTCGTGATTGTCCATTTTTTGAATACCAGTATACCTGAAGAAACATTTTATAGTAGATTGTTACAATATCCGCAACAGAAATAGCTTTCTGGAAAATGTTTCTACAAGAATTTCAAGAGAAGCCTTAAATGAAGAATTTTCTTTTTAAAAAATAGTTTTCAAAAAATGGACAGAATAGTATTCTCGTATAAGTTCACTAGACACATTATATTATTTATTAAGTGATGAAATCATACTTTTTCCTTTTAATAATAAAAAAAAAATCCCAGAAGACTGATTATTTCTAAATCAAAATTTTCACTCCGTGCAGCTGCAATCGATAAAGATCTGCGTGTTCACAAAATATTCATCTTTTAACACTTTGAAGGCGTTGAGATGTTATGTTTTACCAATTAATGTTATTCCAGAAATGCCATATTGGCATCAGTATTTTTAAATATTATTTTGCTTTTATAATGTATTTGAAGAAAACTTTTTACTTATTTTCAGAAAAAAAACATTGTAAATTCTGGTATAAATCAACCATTTCAACATTTTAGCTACAAAAGTACTTTGCTCCTGAAAGGGTTAACAGTGGAATCCAAATTTCTTGGATTATTGTCGTTGGGTCTTTGTAGGAATATGTTGTTGGGCCTTCATAGAAATAGATCGTTACGCCTTTGTTAGGATCTCGGCAAATGGTATGGCAAGGCGGACATTTCTTACCGTTGGCAAACCGTGGAATTCCACAGTTACACAATATTGGACAACCGTTGGGTATATACTTGGTATATATACTCCTTTTCAAATATGAATTACTTTTTAATGTTAGCCATTCCTTTTTAAGCTCCTACTTAATACTAGCCATACATAAATATTGATATATATCTTCTGATAGAAAAATTCTTTTGTATACTTTCTGTTCATTTTTGAGTACAGAATAGGAAACAAAATATTCATTTACTTTCAAGATTTTCTTAGAAAATTTATAAAAAAATATTTTTTGAAAGAAAAATTTGTATTTATCAGTTCAATTTATTACGAAAATCACATTTTAATTTTTTTTCTCAAAAACAACAAGTTCTGAAGACATTTTAATAAATACACAAGAAAAAAATAATAGTACAAAGTCTCACATATTTACCTTTCATATAAATTTAGATATATAAATTCAAATATAGTGAATCTTGTAAAAATACACTCTCAAATAAATGACTTTGAGTTTTATTTACTTCTTGGACACATACTACAACCACATACAGTGTGGCTTAAAAATGGTTATACATCATCTACTATCATCATATACTATCATCTACTTATTGCTTTTTCGTGAGGTATGTTTGAATCAATTATAAAATCTCTAGAATTAAACCAAAACAGGGAAAAATGTTATGTTTTTGCGATTTGTGTGTTCTGGACAACCTAACTATTTTCTACATATTCGCATGAGTAGAGGAAAGTTGTGTAAAAACCGTATTGTTGGGAAAAATAGGATATCTCGATTTGAGCAGTCCAGTATTTCAGTATTTGAAGTTGGTTGAAATACTTAGCTTTTAGCGAAAACAGCAGCCATTACGACATAACCATATTAGAATTTGTTTAGTATCTGTGTTCTAAAGTTTATTTTATCAACTTTTTATTTTAATGTTTGGAAGATTATAAAGAAGTCTTATCCCCTTCGGCCCTGACGTCCTACTAATAGGACATATCTTTTATTGAGTAGAATTTTGTCTTAAACATTATTTTTATTAATTCCAGCACCTAATAGTGATAGTAATGAATATTTACATTTTCTATTATGACTTCACTTATGTTTAGCATTTAGTAATAATAATAATAATAATAATTTTCATAATTATTAGCAAGCCGTTGGCATTTCTTTTAATTAAAACATACGTTTCACCCTTTAAATTAAAATTTGGGAATCCTTTTCCGAATTGGTAATTTGTGATAAAAGATAAAAAATATTACTAAATTTTTATGCTTGTTTAATTTAGTTGTAATACGACATTTTCCAAACGTCTTCAAAAATTCTTCCTTAGACTATTGATATATGAAAAACACGCAAAATAACTACATTTGTGAGGTTTTGGTAAATAACGCATTCGTTAACTTTCATTAAACCCTAACTTCTATGATTCCGATAGCTATTTTTAATTTTGTTAGCATAACAGTAATTTTTTCTCAAAATTGAAAAAAAAATCAGGGCCGAAGGGGTTAAATATAGCTACATTTAAATGTACTGAAACTTTATTTTATTGCGTGTAGCATATGTAATGATAGTTTATATCCTATAATAAAACAGTTGCTAGAATTTATGTATCCATTTTTAAGGTTTGCTGTTCAATCTTTTTTTTTTCTTTGGAAAAGATTGGATATGAATAAAACCGGGTAAGGAATAAAACCTTTTTTAAGAACCAGTAAAAAAAGCCGGGAGGAAAAACAGTTTAAACAACAAAAATAAAAGTGATTATGATTTTTCTAAAACTCATAAAGATGTGAACTTCTTTTTGAAATTTATCAAATTGTAATGAACTGAATAGAGTTAATTATGCGTTAAATTAATTAATCATTGAACTTATAGTTGAAATATTGTAAAATTCCTTAAGTCTATCCTCAGGACTCTTAAACCTTTAAAATTTTCGAATTTTTAATTTTTTTATATATTAAACTCCTATTTTTACTGAACATTTTAGTGTAAACGTTTTCTTGAAATTCCCATTAGAACAGACGTTATAGCTTTTAGAATTATACGCACTCAAAGCTGAAGCATACTCAAAGCTAAAGCAAAACATCATTTTTCTCAAAATGATGTTTTTGGGAATAACGCGCATGATATCTCAAAAACTTATAAATATTCTTTCATGAAATTTTCCAAAAATAGGTGTCATGTTAGTCTACATAAATTGAACCTAAAATTTAATTTTTATTAAAAAAAAATAATAATAATAATATGTGGTTATAATGTTGAAAATTATATATATATATATATTAATTCAATACAACTTTGCATTAAAAATATAAAAATGCGTTAAATACAAATTTATTTAAGTTCAGTGTAATTATTACAATATGAAGAATAATTGGGCTTCAAATTTTTTATTCTAGATGCAAAAATTGTTTTGTAATCGTGCGCGTAAGCTGTCATGTCAATTTTCTGCTCGACAAATGTCTGACAGTTTGAAGCCCCCTATAAATATTAATTCTGCATCTTGTAACTTTTTAAATATGTGAAATGAAAGAACGCGCTTACATCTTTTCATTCCTTTAAAAATTGTGTTTTTAAATCATATACATTTGAAGATATTAAATGTTAAAAATTTCATTTTTTCCAATTTTAAGAGTCCTGAGAACCCTTAATGAAAGACGTAAAAAAATATATTTTATTTTATTTTATTTCAAAAGAAAATATAAACTATTTTCTTTCCTATATAATTAATATAATTACTTAGTCTGAACACATTGGTTTGATAAAATAGGATATAGGATGATTTGACTTTATGTAGTTATGTAATCTATATATTTAAAATGCTAAGCGTTTTTTTTTTTTTTTCGACAGTCCGTGAGAACAAACTACTGCATCAAATTACATCATTATTTTTTTAAGTGAAAAAAATTTATAAACAAATGTGTTATCGTACATTCATTTGTTCAAAAGTTTTATTAATTAGCCGTAATTTTAAATTAAACATTTACTGCTGCGTATGACGTCATGCAGTCAATCTCCGAGGCTAACGAAAAAGACAGGTTACCACGGTGCATTCCACTTATATTTTTTTATAGACCGCTAGAGTAACGTGTTGCTCTTTTCGTACACCTGCATTGGTGCATTCGAGCATCACGTGACTCCGGCGGTCTGTAAAAAACGATACGCGTAAAGCACCGCGGTAGCCTTTCTTTTTCGTTAGCCTAGGTCAATCTCCAGAGGACGCTGCAACTCTGCCCAAAATTGAGGTCTGACTTTGCCCGTAATTTCAAGCGATCTGGGCATGGTAGAACTGTAAACAAAGATCGATTACGTTATAAAAATATCAATGTCACCAATTTATTTACTTTTAACATTTGCTGAAATTATAAAACTAATACCAAAGATTAAAATATATTAAATTACTCACTTTTTTTAACATTAATAAATTCTATTTATGAAATAAAAAATATCCTTACATTGTTTAATGGAACATATGTCATAGACGCACCGGGATTGGCGCGAATTTTTTGCTCCATTTTGGCGAGAAAAACCAAATTTTCACACACTATTTTTATTAAACTCATGCATTTAATTGGATATATTAATTACTTTGGAACTTACGTATTATCCGGGACAGGTCATATTAAATGCGCCAGGAACGGCAAAGAAAATATTAATTACAGTAACACTTTTTTTTTCTTTATTTATTTTTAAAGACAATGGCAGAAGTATTTATTTATATATAACTAATACGCAAGTGAGGTGACGATTCCGGGTCTTACACAATTTAAAGAAAAGGCAAACGTATCGTGGCTATATTAGGCGTAAGTATTCCGATGCCGTAAGTATGCAGATTGTTCAATTTATTAATTTAATCTGCTTTGTATCATATTTGTTCTTCATTATTTTCTCTAAAACCTTCAAAAACTATCCAATTATAGTATTTTAAATACACTGCTCAAAACAATTAAAGGATATTTGAAGTTTTATATAAAATAAAGATATAAACGAAATTTTTTTTGCCGAAAATATAAGAAGAGAATCACAAATGCAAATTTTTCTGGTTTTCAAACTGTGGAGTATGCAAATTTTGAGTTCGAAGTCAAAAACGTCGCTTCAGCGGCAGCGAATGAAATTTGACTTTCAACTGGATAAAAGAGAATGATGACAAGGATGATCTGCATTCAGTGATTGCTTTGTTTCGATGAGTACGATGTCTCAGCGAAGTCATTTGACAGATTCAGAAGCTTGGAGAATTGTTGATAGGTTAGAAGGGGGCCAAACTCAAGCCGAAATAGCGCAAGCCATTGGAGTGTCACAAAGTGTCATTTCCAGGATCTGGAACCGCTTTTTGGAGAGTGGATGTGCAGGCCGAAGACCAGGGCAAGGTCGTAGACGGGCAACAACGCCCAATGAAGATCGGTATTTAGCGTTAACAGCTCGGAGACACCGAAACATGAACGCTACTCTTCTCCAACAACACCTTCGCTCGGCTACAGGCACCACGATTTAAACTCAGACTGTCCGAAACCGGCTCCATGCTGTAGGTCTGTATGCTCGCCGACCGATGGTATGTGTTAGATTAACATCAAGGCATCGTCGCGACCGCAGGGAGTGGGCAACCGAGCATGTCAACTGGAGGAGAAATGAATGGAGCAATATTCTGTTTTCTGACGAGTCCGGTTTTTCTGTGCATCCGGATAATAGGCGTATTTTCATCTGGAGGGACCGTGGCAGTAGGAATAATCCTGCGTTCGTGCACGAAAGTGTCAGATTTGGCGGTGGAGGAGTGTTGGTGTATGGTGGCATCTCCATTGACGGGCGCACTGACCTCTACATCATTCGAGATGGAGCTCTGACTGGTCGCCGATATAGGGATGAGATCTTCAGACCTATTGTAGTCCCTTACGCTGCAGCAATCGGAGATAACTTCATTTTAATGGACGATAACTGCAGGCCATATCGTGCAAACCTGGTGGAGGATTTCCTTTTCGAGGAAGGAATCGTTCGAATGGAATGGCCAGCGTGTCCTCCAGACATGAATCCAATCGAGCACGTTTGGGACGCACTAGGAAGACGAGTTTCTGGTCGCCAACAACCCCCACAAACTCTCCAAGAACTGGAAAGAGCTCTTCTGGAAGAGTGGGGCAGAATACCCCAACTCGTCATTAATAGCCTCATTGAGTCCATGCCTCAAAGGTGTTCAACGTTGCTGGCCACCCGTGGAAACCATACCCCCTACTGAAAATGATTTTCTTTGAAGAAAACACCTTTTCTTATTCTTTTTTTCTCATATGCACAAATTGTGTTTTTTTCCTTTTGTACACAAATGCGCAATAAAATGCATTTTTTTCTGCCAAACATGTGTAATTTATTCTCATATAACCTACTATGTCTGTCGACCATGTATCAATCAGCTAAAAAGTTTCCCAGATACAAAATCCACCTAAAACTGCAATATCCTTTAATTGTTTTGAGCAGTGTATGTTAAACATAACGGATAACCAGCAATTATAAACAACGGTTCAAAAGGTATAACAAACAAGTATTGTTGCCATTCGAAACCACAAATTGCAAATCTAGAAAAAAATGAACGAGTCTTGGACCGTTTCATAAAAAAAATACGTGAAAAATGGAGTTAATTGCCGATTCAAGTGCTTGAATACGCTATCTGGGGGAGAAAAGATAAAATTTCTTGCTTCAGGAAAATCCCGTGCAAGCCCATTGCATTACATTTTTTTTTTTTTTTTTTTTTTTTTTGTTCATAATGATTATTTTTTTGCACAATTTCAGATTTCATGTGAGATCAATGTTCTGTGTTTATATGAGAAGTTAAAAAATATTCGAATTTGAATATCTAAACACCTTTAAACGCGTTTATATTAAACTAGCTAACCCGCCCGGCGTTGCCCGGGCCCGAGATAATTACAATCTCAGAGAAAGGCGTTAACCCCCTCCCTTCACATACCCGCAAATATAATGAATAATTTGTTCAAGAGAACCACCGTCACCTATATTAACGCGATCATTAAAAAGAGAATTACATTTTTCTGTTAATTAGAACATAACGAAGACGCTACGCTAAAATAGCCGGCAGATGACACCCCTTCCCGAACTCAATTTCAAATCTATATCTTAATTCGTTATCTAAATTTTTGTTCATTAGTAAAAATTGGCAATTATTTCCTTTAATTTTCGCAATCTAAATGGAGGGTTCGGCCCGAGAAACAGATCTCTTTGTAGTTCAGTTTTTAATGAAAGCAGATCCCTGTCTGAAACTTTCTCGGATCGTTTTCACTGGCGCCGGCAGATTTTTGGCAGTTTTTTGCATAAATAAAAAAAATTACCAACCGAATTTTACAAAAATCACATATTCAGATACAGAATATTTTTTTACATATGCTCAGAAATTTTCAAATTGATATCTCAATTAGTTTTCTTAAAATTCGCTAATTAGTAAAATAATTTCGAATTTGTTCATTTCCGCTTGCAAATCCAACGCGCCAGTTCGTTTCTTTCGCCATTTTGACTTAAAAGATGACATTTTAGAAGCGATGGTTAATGAGAATCTAATTAATATCTAGGCTAATTATCAAAATATTAAAATTCTAAGGCTCAGGTGCACATGGCCAGACCTTGGACTATCCACACCTAAATTTCCAGACTTCTAGGTGGGCTAGATTTTGCTAGCCATCGCCAACAGACACACACACAGACACACACACACGTACACACACATAGAGCGAAACTTTCTTTTATTAATATAGATATAAAATATTAATATTAATAAATTTGCAATAGAAAGTTTCAAGAATTCTCGCTAAACTATCCGCAGCTCAAGCAAGAACTTAAGAATTGCCAATTTGTAGTGACAAAATTGCCTGTTAGAAGTGTTCTAATTTTTTATTTAATGTTTTTAAAAAAAATCTTATTATCCAAATTTTTATGAGTATTAAAAAAAATGTTTCCTAAGCATGGGTATAATTTTTGTGTGAAAATATTAATATTTAGCAGAAAAAAAAAAAACAGTAATTCATGAAACACTCGACTTTCATCCAAAGATTTCTAACGAAAAACGTCCCTCTAAAATGTTTCAAATAGATGGTGATGGCGCTCGAGTAGGACAGTTGCATCAGTTCTTCTGCGTTAATGACACTTTCAGTTTCGCGTCGGCAGATGGCGCTACGTGTGCACGGTTGTATGTTTGTAACGGCAGAGCCATGCGACCACTATTTCCTTAGAAATCCTTATTTTTGCATCGCTACTCTGGTTTATTTAATTACTTCTGTGAAGAATCGATGCAACCAACCAGTGAACCAATCAACCCAAGAGAATAAAAGCGTATTTTTAATGAGAGTGCTTTGTGCAGTTTAATTAATATTTCAGAAAGTAATTAAAATATTAAAATTCTGAAGTAGTGTTGTACCAGGAGAGGGTTTGGACTACCTAAATCTAAATTTCCAGCCTTCTAGGTGGGCTAAATTTTCCTAGCCATCGCCAACAGACACACACACACACAGAGCGAAACTTTCTTTTATTAGTATAGATAATGTTTTCAATGGCATTTTAGCATTAGTTAAAGGGGCAAATTTCCTTATAACAGATGTGTTACACTCACGCACCGATGTTTGGCGATTTTTTGGTTGGCGCGCTTTCCAAAATTTCAACACCAATTACTTAATACAAGCATAATATCCAGGTTGCCAATATAGAAAAAATTCCCAAAGTTTGGTGACTTTTTTCTTTTTATAACGGATAAAAAAAGGGGGGCGGGAGTCTAAGACATCAAACCCTTTTCCTGTATCGACAGCTAGGATTAGCGCCCTCTTTAAGTCTTAATTGTTAATTTGGTACTTGCGTATTATCTGGGCCAGGTGAAATACACTGCACCAAGCATGGCGTCTATTATACCAACTACCGTAACAATTTAAGTTCAATTTATGTCACCTGTTTAAATGAAATAATGCGTTAATAATCTGACATAACGTTGTAAACTTAAAATAACACCTTTCCGTCATTTTTGACGGGGGTATAGGCTAGTTATTAATAAAAGTTTTATAAATAAATCATATATTTATAACGGCATTTTTGAACAAATGCAGAGTATTTATGTAAAGTTTCATTAAATTAACTTGGAAATTCTGGCTTCAAGAAAAAAAACACTGATAATAAATCAAATATTACCTTTTTCGAAAACTTTCCAAGATAGTTGAAAAGTGTTTATGACTTCGGTTTGTGTGTCAGTCTGTCAGTGCTCTAACCCTTGAAAATATATTTGGATAACCCATTGATTTTTATATGTTATTGCCGTTTATCATAGCACGATCTCTATTGAAAATGAACTGCGTAGCATGTATAGTTCGTTTACTGGGACTTTCAAAAGCATGCAATTATATTACTGTAAAAGCAAAAACATTATTTCAAGTGTATTTTAATGACGTTACAACATTTTAAACATAATGAAATTGAAATTCAATTATGAAGTGCACTAAAACAGCCATTCTGTACAAAATGAGATGCAGGGCATTCATTATTCCGTTATTTGACCAAACTCAAATATTTTTAAATAATGGACTACCGGGAAAAGTTTTTGCAGAGTATTTTAATGATTTTACACAATTAAAAATATAATGAATTTGATATACATTACAGACGATTACTACAAGATACTTGTTGTAGAATATGAAGTGCATAGCAATTATCGTTCATTCAGAGGAACATAAAAAATTTCGGATACAGTACAGTCTTTTAACGATAATTTCTGAAAGTGTGTTTTCAGTTACAGTATGCGTTTTTAAGTTTAACTGAATTTTTCTATACTACGTAGTATGTATAAATGCTATAAATCATATAAGATCATATACGAAGCAACATGAAAAAATCCGTAAACATGACTGAGTATAAGCGTAAATTGCTTAAATGTGGTTTTTAATGTACTTCAGCATTTTCAAGCTGATCTCTCTTTCACAGAACGAAGCTATTTCGTGTACTAAGAGTTATTTGTAGAATATAAATAAAATCACATACAGGGCCACGCACAGAACTGGATACATGACCGCCTATGGATGATAATTTCTGGAAGTGTGATTTTAGTCATTTTTTAGCGTGTTTTATCCTGACTTAGATTTACTTCAATATGTGGCGCTTATAAAAATCTGTAGATAACACAAGATCTGTACAAATTTGTACAGATCTGTAGATCTGTACAAAAGTATTCAAGTATGCTTCCGTATATTTGTGGGAATTACTGAATGTGAATTTTCAACTGTTTATGCGTTCTTTTTTTACTAAACTAAATTTTAGCTTGCTATGAAGAATATATATAAATTTATAGATCAAATATAGGTTTGCTCAAAAGAATTGAAGTTATTTACTTGCAATGGGGGATAATTACTGATATCTGCTTTTCAAATATGTTATGCGTTTTCACAAACGTTTAATTAAGTATAGTATTTACCTCATACAACTACGTTTTTTTAAAAAACTATTCTGACGTGCGAAAGTTTTTCACAATCTATGCTTGATGCGTGATATTTCTTTCTTGTTTCTATATTAATGAACTAAATGCTGTGTTACACAGCTTACTCATATATCTTAAAAAATATTTTTTTTAGATTTACCACACTATATTACCTGACATTTGTATCCAACGCCAAGAGCTCATACTTACTTCTAAAAATTTAGGAATCGACGGTATATTTAGGGAAAATATACTCTCTTATCTTTGATTAAAAATATATTTCTTTACTTATGGAAAAATCAGGGTTGTCCAAAATTATTAAATGCATTTCATGATTGAAAAAAATGATGTAGGTACATGTTTATTGTTTTTTTGGAACGACAATTTAACCTTTTAACGTTCATTGGTTTCCCTAGGAAACCACAAAACTTTTATTACGAAATTCCACAATGACAGCAGAATTTTAATAGAAATGTTTTCCATTTATCATATAAGTGAAATATCGCTTTTTTATATATAGAAATAAATTAGTTCATAATTTCCGTTGTCAATCATTTATTTCAACATTTTAGCAATTGAAATGCTTTATCCGTTAAAGGGTTAAGACAGTTTTACACAAAAACATTTAAAACATTAAATAAGATCCACATTTCTGTCTCCTTAAATTGTTGGTATCAACGTTTTATAAAGTCTTTTCTTGGAGGACGACGATTTGATTATTCTGAAAAAAATGTCTCTAAGCAGTTACAACAGATTTGCTTTAATATAACTACAAAACGCACAGTACTATTTCCTGTACGGTTGCCATTTGCAGACTGACGCATCCAGTAAATTTTCCATGCGCAATGTTGCCGCGCCATCTACCGGCTTATGTAAAACTTATTTAATGTTTAAAATGTTCTTGTGTAAAACTGTTTTAAATTGTTTTTCGAAGAAAACAAACGTTTTCAAACAATGTAAGTACTTCATTTTCTTCTCTCTCTCTCTCCCTCTTTTTTTTTTTTTTTTTTTTGAACATGAAATGCGCTTAATAATTTTGGACTACAATACATCCAGAAAGTATTCAATTCTAAATTATTATTATTATAAACACATTACAAGATTATGAAAGGTACAATTTAATGCTATTCTTGTTAAAAATTGGAAAGGTGATTTTAAATCTATTGAGTAATTTTTAAAATTATACACTTGTCAGTTAAGCAATTTAAAATTTATTTTTCCAGATTTGTGAATCGTTAAAAAAAAAGAATAAATAAAAAAGGAAGAAATTTAAATATATACACGGCGACAACGTGAGCTTAATAAGTTGAAATTTTCTTAAATATGTTTTAAACTTGTCGGCGACGCATGCAACAAAATTAGATTTTCCTTGTCAAGGTTTATTTTTCCAGGCATCAAATCTTTTCTTAATAAGCAAGTTCTTTTTACTATTTACAACTTATACAAACAAATATCGTAGAAAAGTATAATTAAATTTATATTTTTCCGTGAAATTACGAACAAAGCTAGAGATCCAGATTTAGTTTTTTGAATATATATATATATTTTTTTTTTTTTTTTTTTTTTTTTTTTTTTTTTTTTTTTATACTCCACAGACAATTCTACAATGTTGATTTAGATAAAATACATGTTTGTTCTCTTCCGGTTCTAAAAATGTACAACTATTTCTCTGATGATTCAACGTAAATAAAAGCTTTTTCGGACTTTTCAAGAGTAATATTCTTCCGATATATATATATATATATATATATATATATATATAATAGGATGTATATTAATAAAATAAGATTTAAGGATGTCAAAATTATCGGCCGTTCCAGTGTTAAAAGAGATGTATATAAAAGATTTTTAGGAACTTCATAAACATAATTTTTAAAAAAATGGATTAATTTATAAATAGAAAACGTAGAGAACTGAAAAATACACAAAAAAAGATGTATTAAAAAATAAAATGTTGTATTTTCCTTAATCTTGAATGTTTTCATTTTTAAATATTATGTTAAGAAGTTTGTACGTATCATAAAAGAATTTTTTCAGATCTATAAAAAAGAAATGACAAATTAATATGTTAAGAGATTTTTCGCTTGGAAATTCACAATTTGCTGTTTAATTATTTCATTTGCCATTTTATTAATGACACTTTAGTAAAACAAAAGCAATTTGTGTAAGTCCTGTATAGTGAATTTTTGAACATAAAATTAATTTCTTTCTTTTTCACAAAGAAAGGAATTAAATCCGTTGTTGTATAATGTATGTGATATGTTAAAGTATCATTGAAACGTATATTAGAAGTAATTTTAAATCGATTGTTGCATATTTTTTGTAATACATAACGTTAAATTTTGACAGAAAAAATAATATCGAAGTATCCAGTATTAATTAAAGCATAAAAACGACCCGAAATAATATATATAATATATATATATATATATATATATATATATATATATATATATATATATAAACGGAAAAAAAAGTAATCAATTTTATTTCTTTAAAATAAATTGTACTTTTTTAACTGCCCAATATTGAATATATTTTTTTTCATTTTGCTGTTTCATTCAGTTTCCATAAGAGATAATGAGAAGTTTATTGATTTAAAAAATAAATTAAATTTGCATACTTTCACTGCATTATGATTTTAAGAATATTTAAATAAGTGTTCATCATACTAATTTTTTTCCCTTCCTACGTTCAATGAACTTATTTTATCACTTATACATAAAATGAAAAATCCGTTCGTAATTATATAAATACGTAGCACCTATAGTCGTCGTCTTGTCCGTCTGTCAGTCTGCTCATATGTAACAATTCAAAAAAATACCAGACCGATTGGCTTGAAATTTAATATATATATATAATCGTTGCAGAAGTTTGTCGCGTCATTTCAAATTTTATGAAAATCGAATCAAACCTTTAAAAGATATTAATAAAAGTTTCATTCATTCTATTAAATTCTATCATACGTAATTAATTCAATGATATCCCATGATATATAATAATTCTAGGTTGCCATGGTGATTACGTTATATTTAAGATCGAGTCATATTATTTCCGTATTACTGCATTGAAAAACCGAATTTGTATACTAAAATTGTTTAATTATAGCAATCCTATAATCTACCGACTTTCTTTTTTCTATATGCTTTCAGGGAAATAGATAATAAATGGAAAAAGAGTAAAAATGGATTTCCACTTCGCAAATTTCAAAGCTAAGCTTATGTTTCGCATTAGAATTTTCAGTAAATGTCAACTAAAGATAAAATTGTTGCCAACTTAAAATGTATTTATTTTATTAAGAAAATTAATCATATCATAATAACGGATGATATAATTCATTTAATGAAACTAAAAATAGTACAAACGCACCTCATTTGTCGTTTGACGTACAGTTTCCAACTCGTTTATAATGGTTTAATTTTAAGAAAATAAATCATAAAACTTAAATATTATACGTATTTTAAATATAGCAAAGACGTACTGTCATAAGAGAATGCTTTACTTTATAGATTTTACTTACTTAGGTATAATGTCATGTTTTTTTTTAATACATGGGAACTATCGGAACATTTAATAACGAAGGTGGTTTGATAAGTTCTCGGCCTGGTAACGAAAGCACAACATAATTTCATATTGTTTTTAAATGTACCGTATTTTCCGGCGTATTATTCGCAGATCAAACAATTCTGTTTCAACCCAGAAATTTCATTCAATAATTGAAGTCAAATATTTACAGCGATCTAGTAAGTTACATTTTATAAAATATAATTTATGGGTAGAAACATGATTGTTTGATCCACGGATTATACGCCGTAAACTAGGGTAGTTCCATTGCAACGTAATACATTTAAGACACACTTTTGTGAACGAATTCTATAGCGCAGCCCTGTACGAAGGTGGTTCGAAAAGTTTTTGGATTGACAAAGAAAAAAACAAGTTTTTGATAGTATTTCATTTTATTTTTCAACTTACAACATAATAAATTTCAGAAGACTCTTGAGAAATGTTCATTCTTTAGCGTTTTTAGTCGGCGTTCAACAAACGCGGAAGCATCGAGCGGAAAGGTTTTTCATACCCAAAAAGTCATGTAAAATGTAGTGGATGCCTGACATTTCAGCAAGTTCGTGTATCTTCAATCGGCGATCATTCAATACGGAATTTTGAATTTTTGAGACGATTTCGCTGGTCGTAGCGGTTTTTGGGTGTCTTGGGTGTTCATCGTCGTGAATTGATTTCCTACCATGTTTAAATTCAGCAACCCACTTTTTTTATCATCGAATATGAAGAACAAGGATCCTTTAAGGTAGAATGTAACTCATTTTGTATGTTCGTGGGTGTTACACCTTTTAAACAAAGTCTTTTATGACAGCTAGAACTTCAATTTTTTTTTCAATTTTTAGAAAATGTCAAAACTTGTTTACTTAACTTTACGCCCAACAATAACCCATAAAGTCACGCGTCTGAAACTCACTATGTCATCTAAAGGATCATACTTTACAAACATCATTGTCATTTAGTCATACTTGTTTCATCTCTGTGTCAGGTAGAGAACTTATCAAACTACTCTCGTATTTAAAATGTTAGCTATGTCATCGTCAAAGACACAGACCCAAAAAATTACAGACCTATATGCTTGTTACCAGCATTTAGCAAAATCTTAGAAAGGATACTACATGTCAGAATATCCCACCACCTCACAATTAACAAATATTGGAGTGATAAACAATATGGTTTTAAACAGGGGGACTCAACAGAACATGCACTAAACAATTTAATCAAAACAATAAAGCAAGACAAACAAGATAAAAATCAAACTTTACTAATCGCAATAGACATCAAAGGCGCATTCGACAACATCAGATGGCCCATTATAGAAAAAAACTAAAACAATCCCCTTGCCGAACCTATTTAATCAATTGGATAATTAGCTTCCTTGAAGACAGATACGTATCACTAGAGGAAAATGGAATCAAGCAGACTAAACAAACTTTCGGCGGTTGCTCGCAAGGAAGCTTCCTCGGCCCATTGCTTTGGTTGCTAATAGCAGACACGGCATTAAAGAAAAAATGGGGTAAAAGGGTGCGAATACAAGCATTTGCAGATGATTTCATACTTATACTAAAAGCTAAAACGAAAGAAAAATTAATTTGGCTAACAAAATTATAAAAGAATTTAATGAATGGATAGAAAACAACAGTTTAAATCTTAATTGGGACAAAACAGAACTGCTGTACCTTAATCGACCACACACGAGGAATTTACGATAAGGGGTTTTCGCACGCTTTTGAAAGTGGATTTGTGCGCCCCCTCCACTTTTGAGGGTGGATCTCGGAGGGTGGATCTTGATGGATTGCGATGGTGGTGGCATGAGGTGGTGGCGTAGATAAGAGGCGTGCATCATTTTGGAGGGCGGATTGTGATTACTCGCGGAAGATTGATCGCGGAAGGTCGATCTCGGAGGGTGGATTTCAGTGATAAGAAGCGTCTTATAGCACGATAAGGGGTATTTTTGGAGGAGATATGGTTTTTTGACAGCGCTAGGCTAGGGATTAAGGAAATAAAGTAAGAATATGAATGGGGACTTGAGAAATTTTATGCGATTCATATCTTGAAGTCATTTGCATGAGGCCCATGCAAAAATACATAGCTGATATGAATTGTTCACAAAGAATTCTCAAATGGATTGAAATATAAAAATAGGTTTTTCCGGAATACATTTAGTATAGCGTGCAAAAATAGTTAAAAGTTACAGAGAAGCATTCGAATGGGATGATTATATGTTATGGAGACCCTTCAAAAGAAACTCAGAAGAAAGTTATAGATATATTACCCGCTTCACAAAAATTGGACAGATCCCCTTTTTAATAAACAGGTCTAGTTTCCCTTCACAAAAAATCCAATGGATTCACGTCACGGAAACCCTTCATAAATTTAATTAATTTACCCCCTTTTTTCCTCCTTCGAAGTGCGGACTGACATTAAACTATAGGACCCCTTCATAAAATAATGGGACACGTGCCCTATTTGAATAAAAACCCTTCACAAAAATTGCATACATCTCTGTTTGAATAAAAAGTTCATTGACAAAAAAATTCTAGGAGTCCCTTGTTTGAATATAAAAGGTCCTTCACAAAAAATTGTAGGAGTCCCCTGTTTGAATAAAAAAGACCATTGACAAAATAATTGTGAGTCCCTTTTTTGAATAAAAAGTCCCTTCACAAATAAAATTGTAGGCGTCACGTGTTTGAATAAAAAGGGCCCTTCACAAAAATTTAAATGTGTGTAAGAGGAATCTTATGATATAAGAAAATAATTAATACATATATTTTTTTTTAACTGGGCGCTCCTCCGCCCGCTAGATATATTTTTTTTTATATAGCGCCCCAGTATTTTTGCAGCAAGCTCTTTTTTTCAAGGGTGCATGAAAACTATTATTCTCATATGAAAAATTCGGAGAGAAATGCAACTTATGCAGTAAATAATTTTTTTTAAACTGGGCCCTCCACCGGCCGCTATATTTTTTTATAGCGTCCCAGTATTTGATAAGAATTTTGCAGCAATCTTTTTTATCTAAGTGAGTGCACTCATTTAAAAATCTTTATAATATTAATGTGCTGAAGTATTTTCACGGAAGCAGGATTTACTTTAGTCTGTAAGGACTGCATATGCATTCAAAGTTTTTTTCTGAATTTTTAACTTTTCTCAGTAGTTCAGAATTTAAAATATTTTTTTGGAAGAAACTGCTCTTTTTTTAAGGAACTGCATTTTAGCATCACCACAACAAACGTCCTTTGTCTTTTGAAGAATCAGTACTATAACACCACCACTAAATCAATTGTTCTTTGGATTTTGAAGATTCTGTAGTATCGCACCACCTCTAAATCAATTAATCTTTGGATTTAGAAGAAGCTGCGTAGTATAGCACCACCACTAAATTAAATGTTCTTTGCCTTTTGAAGAATCTGTAGTATAGCCCCACACTAAATCAAATGTTCTTTGGCTTTTGAAGAATATGTAGTATCGCACCACCACTAAATCAATTGTTCTTTGGATTTTGAAGAATCTGTAGTATAGCATCAACACTCAATCAAACGTTCTTTGGCTTTTGAAGAATCTTTAGTATAGCACACCACTAAATCAAATGTTCTTTGGCTTTTGAAGAATCTGTAGTATAGCACACCACTAAATCAAATATTCTTTGGCTTTTGAAGAATTTGTAGTATAGCATCACCATTAAATCAAATGTTCTTTGGCTTTTGAAGAATCTGTAGTATAGCACCACAACAACTAATGTTCTTGGTCTGAATAAACTGCACAATCACATAAACTGTTCTTTGTTTGAAGCAGTAAACCCATAAAATGTTAGTTCCAGTCTGCTATGAAAAGTGGGATTTAGGAACAGCACACTTGTAGTAATGAACAGCATACTTGGATTTAGAAATCGGGCACTCAGGAAAAGGACACTTGGAGTCAGGAATAGGAATCTTAAAGTCAGGAATTGGGAACTTGCAAATATGAACTCGGGATCTCGCAGAAGTTTGAAGGTATCAGGCAGGCATTGAATTTCAGAAACAGGCATATAGGTATAGGTACTGGAACTCAGGAACTCGTAGAAGCTTGAAGAATTCAGTTAGGAACTGGAAACTCGCAAACAGACATTGGAAGTCGGGAACAGGCATATAGGTACTCAGGAACTTGTCGTCAGGAACGTACACATTTATATAGCTTGAAGAATTCAGTCAGGCTAGCAGGCATGTTTTTTTATGGACTCTGGAACTCTAGTATATACAGGCAGGCATTGGATTTCAGGAACTCGCACTACTTGAAAAATATCAGCAGCAGAAAAAATGCCAGAAGCAGAAAGTTGGTACCATTTGAAAAAATTGACAGCAGCATAAATTTGGCAACACTTAAAAATATTGACAGCAGTTTAAACAAGAACGAAAAATCATGCGTCAAGCATAGATTATTTAACACTTTCCTACGCTTTAAATATAATTTTATAAATCATGCCGTTTAATAAGCTAAAAGATAACATCTAAGTAAGCAATTTGGAAAACATATAACATATTTAAAAACATAATTTCAGGAATTTCCAACATTATACAATATTCGAAAAATATCCGAAAACTTTTATTCAGCCCTGTATAGGATCTATAGATTTGTATACATACTACATAGGATGCTAAATTTTAGTTCAGTTAGGAAACGCGTAGCACAGTTTAAAATTCTCCGTCTGGAGTTTGTCAATAAACGGAAATGTTTTCGCGAACTTTTGTGCTTCCCTGTATAGGATCTACAGAATTTATACACACCACGTAATAGACAAAAAGAGAGTTAAAATTAAAATCGCATTCAGTAACTTAAAACGCACTTCCAGGAATTATTGTTAACAGACAGTAGAGAATTCTTTTATGTGTCCCTGTAAATGAAGGATGACTGGCTATACACACAATATTCTGTAGTAAGCCTCTTGTAATGCACCTTAGTGATCTATATAAAATTCAATGCGTTTAAAATAGTGAATCATTATTTAAATAAACCGCAGACGATTTTTCTCCATAGACGTAATTTAACGGAATTCTTTTGACTGTACCTGTAAAGTAACTGTAAGTGCTATGCACACCCTATTCCATATTAAGCTTCTTCTAATTCACCTTAGTGATATATATAAATTTCAATGCGTTTAAAATAGTGAAACATTATTTAAATAAACCGCAAATGATTTTTCCCCATAGACCGCAATGTAACGGAATTCTTTTGAGTGTCCCTGTAAAAAAACTATAAGTGCTACACACTTCCGTTGAAACAGGGAACATGCTATAGATAACGACAATAACATATAAAAATTGCAGAGCAATCCGAGCATACGGGAGTTAGAGCACGGACAGACGGCAGACAAACCGAAGTCATAAACACTTTTCAACTAGGTTGGAAAGTGTTAAAAAGATATAAATTATTTTCATATATTATATGATTCCTCTAACACACATTTCAATTTTTATGAAGGGACAATTTTATTCATACAGGGGACGCCTACAATTTTTTTTGTAAAGGGGAATTTTTATTCAAAAAGGGAACTCCTACAATTTTTTGTGAAGGGTCTTTTTTATTCAAACAGGGATGTACGCAATTTTTGCGAAGGTTTTTTTTATTCAAATAGGGCACGTATCCCATTATTTTATGAAGGAGACCCTAAAGGTCTTGTCAGTCCACACTTCGAAGGTGAAAAAAGGGGGTAAATGAACAGAATTTATGAAGAGTTTCCGTAACGTGAATCCATTGGACTTTTTGTGAAGGGATCCTAGACCTATTTATAAAAAGGCGATCTGTCCAATTTTTGTGAAGAAGCTAATATCTATAACTTTTTCCAGTTTCTTCTGAAGGGTCTCCATAATCATTCCATTCGAAGGCTTCTCTGAAACTTAACTATTTTTGCATGCTATTTAAAAAAAAATGTATTCCTGTAAAACCTAATTTTATATTACAATCCATTTGAGAATTCTTTGTGAAAAATTCATGAGAGCTATGTGCTTTTTCCCGGGCCTTATGCAAATGACTTCAAGATATGAATTGCATGCAATTTCTTAAGTCCCCATTCATATTCTTATTTCCTTAATCCCTAACCTAGCGCAGTCAAAAAATCATATCCCCGCCAAAAATACCCCTTATCGTGCTATAAGACACTTCTTATCACTGAAATTCACCCTACGAGATCGACCTTCCGTGAGTAATCACAATCCACCCTCCGTGTGCCAAAGTGACGCACGCCTCTTATCTACGCCTCCACCGCACGCTGCCACCATCGCAATGCACTAAGATCCACCCTCAAAAGTAGAGGGGGCACACAAATCCACTCTCAAAAGGGGGCAAACATCCCTTATCGTATTTATAGACGCCTCTTATCTTATCTACCACCGAAATTGACCCATATCCACTCTCCGAGATGCACCAAGATCCACCTAGATTCTTGATCCGCTTACGCCGACGTGTTTTACTAGCCCAATTCATACCCTACTTCTGTATCGAACAGTGTGCTTTAAGAATCCCGATAGCTTCTATATGTGTTTATAAACAACTACAAGAAAGCATTTAAAATGTCGGACATCAAAGAAATGCAAATAATTCAATTTTGCCAAGTTCAGAAATACTCATTACTCCTTAATGGATAATAAAGGGGATACAAGCGAGTCCAATTATTATCTCTTCTTTGTAACATATTGTTAAGAGTTTCTATAAAGAGATTTTTATTTTTACGAATATTCATTCTAATTAATAAAAATATAAAGGGCTTTCAAAAATAAGCTTCCGAAACTTAAAGTGCTTTGTATAGCGTTGTATAGGCCACACGCATGTAAATTTTGAACAATAGATTTTTCAGTTCTTGCTCTCAAGATTTATTAAAAGTATATTAAAAGTCGCAGATACCACACTGTATTGTTTTTGAAATTTACTTTTCAACATTTAATCAGTAATAAAGAAACCCAATTCCAAAAAAACATATACATATTACATTAATTATTTAAATTGAATGAAAGAAAAACAAAAGAAGTGAACAAAGCTGCCATATTTATGATAAAACGAAATTGTTTCATTTTTTAAACTAGGTAATTTTATGTCTCATATCCAATATCTTCTTAATTTTTTTCTTACTTATTAACATTTAACTATGATTAGCGATAAATAATTAATACTTTATTATAACTACAATTAATTTTTACAAGAATAAATGAGGAGTGTTAAAGTGCCAAGCCAAATTTTTGGTGAAATAAATCTGACACTGTAATCTGTTGTGTATTATTGTAAATTATAATATCCTACATATTATTTGTTTCTAATGTCACTAGTTTGCAGCATATGCCACAGGTTTCATTTTTAACCCAGACTTTTTGCTCTCAATGAAGATAGTTAATTTACAAAGTAAAGGACGTAAAAGTAATATCATTAAAATAATGCCATGTTGTTATTCTGAAAATCTCAACTGTTACTGAAAAACTGGTAAAAAAAACATATATTTTGATTTGAATATTTAATCTAACAAACGTTCAAATTGATATATCTCAGAAGTTTACAAAATGTGGCTAAGCACTCTCTTGCCCCCACCCCTTGAAATTTTTATAAACATTATGGAGATACACTATATTGCAAAAGCTGACCGGTCACTTGCGATTTTAGACGTTTTGTTAACTATCTAGAAAAATACATCAGGAATTAACCTGAAACTGCAGGTGTGTAAACAGTATAGTATATGTTATATACTTCCGCGAAGATTTTTTTCATGAAACCCCATAGGGGATTGTCAACAAATTGAAAAAGATCGAATATCTTTTGGATAACGCTGTAAAAACTAATGTAGCAAAGGCGTTCAAACTCGAGATTATTAATAAGTGGCTTATTGTAATATACTATGTTCATTTTTAAGAGGATAACATGTATACTCGTAGAGAAATTAAGGTTTTTATAAAAACAATCCCATATTTCGCCTAGTTTTTTGCTTTTAATTTGCAGAGTTCTTAATATAAAAAAAAGTTCTTTTCAGAAAATGTGACAAACAAAATTGTACATAACACTCTGCAATCAGAATTAAAAAATAATAAAAATTTGATGAAAAATGAGCAGGTTTACTAAAAAATGTTTCACTACGCATGCGCGAATGGAATCAAAATATAATATGCATAATGTATTAGCTACGTATACAGAGCAACTTTTGTGAAAGTCTCAAAATCATAGCTTGAAAATTCTGAAAATTATTGTCGATAGAATAAGCTTGAAATCCGTTGTTCCCAAAAAGAAGCAAAAAAATGGGGGTTGTATCAAATATTTGTTGATTAGTGCCAAGATAGCGTACACAATATTGCACGTACATTATACAATATTGTACAATATTCAACGTACGTATATTTGGATACAACCCCTCATATTTTTGCTTCCTTTTGGGAACAACGGATTTCGAGCTTATTCTATCGACGATAACTTTCCGAATTTTCAAGCTATGATTTTGAGACTTTCACAAAAGTGGCTCTATATTATTGCAACATTATATTTTGATTGCATTCGCGCATGCGCAGTGAAACATTTTTTAGTAAACCTGCTCATTTTTCATCTAATTTTTATTATTTTTTAATTCTGATTTCAGAGTATTATGTAAAATTTGACATATTTTCTGAAAATAACTTTTTTATATATATTAAGAACTCGACAAATTATAAGCAAAAAAACTAGGCGAAATTTGGGATTGTTTTTATAAAAACCTTAATTTCTCTACGAGTATACATGCTATCCTCATAAAAATGAACACAGTATATTACAATAAGCCACTTATTAATAATCTCGAGTTTGAAAGCCTTTGCTACATTTGTTTCTACAGGGTTATCCAAAAGATATTCGTTCTTTTTCAATTTGTTGACAGTCTCTTATGGGGTTTCGTGAAAAAATCTTCGAGGAAATATATAACTTAACTATGCTGTTTACACACCTGCAGTTTCAGGTTAATTCCTCATGTATTTTTCTAGATAGTTAACAAAACGTCTAAAATCGAAAGTGACCGGTCACCTTTGGCAATATAGTGTATATGGTTATTCCAAGAATCATCAACTACTGCTTTTGACACAATGGGAACGTAGAGAAACACCTTGGTACACCACAAACTCCACACTAGTGCAATTTGTAATTATCATTTACTTTGACTATATACATGGTGTTTCACGAAGGACTCCTAACTTTGAAAATAAATAACTCGTAAACTTTGAGATAAAAGCATGAAGCCAGTGATATGGTTATTATAAAACCCGTAAAAATCTGATTCGGAAATCTCAACATTTTAGTAACAAATTACGCAGATAGATGGTGCTGTAGATGACATAACCATAAGCAGGGTGTATTACATCAAAAGCGATTCAAAACATGCACCTTTCACATAACACACATGTCGCAAACGAATAATGAAATTGTCATGGACTCTCTGTTGTATGTCGCCGGAAATAATCACACAAGCTTGACAAATAGCTTCCTCCAGCTAATCGAGTGTTAAAAGGAGTGGTGCGGTGAACAATGTCCTTCAATGTCACTTCCGGAATTTCTTTCACTATATGCATATATCTATCACGTTTCAACGGCGAAATCTTTTACGACTGAAAGTTCTTAACGTCTGAGCTCTCTTTATAGAGATCCGTAATGCTGTATGCAGCGTCATCTATCGGCGATATTTTTAACTAAAATTTTAAGGCTTCTGTATCAGGTTCTTACTTTTTTTTAATAAACATACCACTGGTTTCAAGCTTCTATCAATCGCCATTTCAGAGTTATTTATTTTCAAAGTTAGGGGTCCTTCGTGAAACACCCTGTATAACATTTTTGGCAATATAGTAATAATGAAATATAACACATAATTCCTATAAAAAGTTAAATGAGGAATAAACTGAGAAATTTGAGTTTTTCAAAAATTCGCGAATTAAAATCCGTCCCCCTATTCCCATTTTTTCAGAGAATAAATAATACCTTGTTCTTGGTCAAAAACATTAACCTCCTGTTAAAGGAGCCGTCGAGTAAAAATGCAGTCTCAACGAATCTACCCAAATGACTTCCATAAAGTGAAAGACATCTCCTGCATAGAAAGTGTTTGATGATAACGACCTAAAAATACATTTATTTCCAGAAAGCACATCTACTCGAATAAAAATATCCCCACTGCAGCAACTGGAAAATTTTCGCATAACGCTTTTGTAATAAATTTCGAGTGGAAAATTTGAAGTGGCTTTTGTGCATATTTCATTACACGTCTTCACTGCGAATATCTAATTCTAAGAACACTATGCATACGCTTGGTACATCTTGCATATTAAAATCTGGCTGTTTTCTTTTACGTCTCCAAAAATACGATGGAATGCCATCTGTATCGAATATTAACTATTCTCAAAAATACGTTAATAGTTACCTAAAGTTTGAAAAATGTAATTAGTTTCCGAAATATTTGTTTTCCCGTTTCGTTATTTGGGATCAAGTATTTTAAAATCTATGTAATAATGACAGTTTACCGAGTGTTGAGAAGAAAATGGGAAAAAAATAAGTATTGTTACAGCTTTATGGATGTTATTTTCTCTTTGAGATTGAAAAAAAAATATATATTTTTTTTGAAAAATATTTTCAAAAAAAATATATTTTTTTTGAAAAATATTTTCAATTACAATAGATGTTAATAAAGATTTTATAAAATGATTAAAAATAATATTGTCAATGGATAAAAATGGCATCAATAAAAAAAAAAAAAGATGGGGAAAGAGAGGGGGGGGAGAGGGGAGAGAGAGAATCTTAATTCATAAAACTGAAGTATATTTATTTAAGCGCGAAAAAAAAATAACGCTAAGTTCATATACAAATGCTCCGAAATTTCAGGTGAAATATTGAAAGAATGAAACTATTATAACAAATCAACTTGGAAACTGGCATTACTAAAAACGTTCTTTTGCGTTGAAAGATTTACTATAATTGTGTTTTATTGTATTAAAATCCCGTATTGTGCATTGTAATTTTTATAACTCTAATACATTGTAGAAATTTATACGAAAGCTTGATACAACCATTCTCATAAAAAATTCAATCAAAAAAACTGCGGTGGTTGTTATATATTCTTTAAAAATACATTTTGGAAGTTTTTTTTTTTTTTTTTTTAATGAAGATATTTATATGATAATTTGTATTCTTTGATGCCAAAAGATCCAACCCGGATTTCAAAACATATTACCCGGTTTGCAGAACATAGTTGAAAACTATTTTAGTTAAAAATTCTGATGGATAATTTATATTTTAATGTATATTTTTAGTTATTCACTAATACCACCTAAAATGATTTTAGACGCAAAATACCAATTTAAGCGGTTAATAATGTTTTAAAATTTATTAAAAGCAATAATTTAGTATTAACTTCTTGCCAGGGGCTAAAATTCGAAGCAATCGCTAATGATTTCACTACTTAAATCAGCCTTTTTATTCTGATTATTTTAGTGTTTAAACTGGTATATAGAAGACGTGATAAATATGAGTATTTTCCTTATTTATTTATTTATTGATAAAGCTTTAATTTCGTTACAGAATATTATAATGGAACAAAGAATGAACTATTTATATTGTTTAAAGAGCAAAAGGATTAGTCTTTCGTAATCTGGATGATAAATATAGAGATATAATTTAAGAAAATCATTCTTGAACAATATTTAAAGAACTATAAAAAATTGATAAAGCGAGATACAGTTTTCCGACAAATTGTATTTGATAATATAGGGTGGTCATAAAATATTTCCCCGATTACAAAACATTACGAAATAACCATTGAATGCGAAACAGTATTTTTTTTTATTATGAAAAAGTCATGTTCTTAAGTATTTTTCTTCTGGATGGTCAATAGGGCGTATCGAAAAAACCGAAATTTCTTAAATCTTTTAGCGGTAGTGCGAAAAAGTTGTGAACTCCCTTTATTAAAAAGTGTGCGGAATCTTAAAACTGTTGGTTGATATCTTCTGTCGCCTCAGTGGCCGAAATTTCCAAAAATTGGACTAAAAATGATTAAAATACAAAAATTAATAAATAAACACAGATTTAGCTCATCGGTTTTGGGGTAGTGCTTACAAGTTACTATTTTGCAACAACAACAACCATAGAAAATTGTATAATTATAGGTTAATATCTTCTGTCGCCTCATCGGTATCGAATATTGGAAATTTTGATGCATTTTGGTAGTTTTTTGCATAACTGTTTACTGCTTGCACAATCGAAACAAACTAGGTTTGGCGGTTTGCCAACACAGTGGAACATCCCTAATTTAACGCCGAGAAACAACAACAGCCATAAATTTTTTTATAATTATATGTAAATATATTTTGCCGCTTCATCGACACAAAAATTTGGAAAATAAAGGCAAATATTTAAATAAAAAAACGTCAACACTTACCTCATTTTAATGCGAATACAAACTTTATTTTACCTTTCGAACATACAAATGACAAAAGCATTACTGCTTGTAATCATTTTTAGTCTCAAATTTTGACATTTGTTTTCTGGATTCGAGTGTCGCTCTAATAAATCTATCCCTGTTCTGCCCCCCTACTGTTTTCCCGGAGGCTGCAGTGACTAATTTCACAATCCGCTCAACCGCTTGTGTGTGTGAAGGAAATTTAATAAAGTCCCAGCAATACATTGGCATATTGTCCTGTATCAGCTTCAGAAATTCTTGAGAACTGATCTCTCTGAGAACAGGAGGCGATATCACATAACAAGCTTGCCAGTCAATGAGATCTACATAGTCTGTAGCTTCAAAGTTAACAGCAGGAATAACGAATTTACGAACACAATTTCCGTCTGTGCTAATTTCCCTTGCCTTGATAATCCGCCGAGCTGCAAGAGTCCTAATATGGCACCTCTCATCAGTTAACATGGCCAATAGCATGTTTTCTGGAGCCGCAAAGTAAGCGTTGCGAGAAATAACTGGGTCGATTACGTCACGATATTTCTTTGGCAAGTACCGAGATCAGCTGATGAAATCCCACAGGTGTCTAGCACCATCCTTTATGGAATGATGAACCTTAATTCGGAACCATGAGGGTGCCTAGACTCTTAGAATGAATACAACCAAAGTTAGCAACTCATTTGATGGATCTGATGTAGATATATATAACCTCAGTATTCGATTGGAAGTTGTTAGCCAGCGGGAGAAATTCAACGTTCCCGGTTCCCGGATAGCTAGATCTGAACCACAAACGCCAGAACTAATGGCGGTACAAATGTCTAACAAGTATTTCTGATCAGAACTGAGGGTGGTAGGATCAATGTCTGGCAACTTGCATTCAATACTGTTAAAATATACAATTGAAAGCTTTTCGCATCCTTTGAGGTTTCGTCCAATGTCTCCTATGTAAGATGTGGGGCCAGATGACTTGCCATCTATGGACTCAAATAGGTGTCGTAATGGCAATTCATTGAAATGAAGTAAGCAGATAATCCATTGTACTGGCCTCTGAACTTTTAATTCAAGCCTGCGAATCACGCCATTAGACACTCATGTGTTCACTACAGTTCCGTCACACCCGAGAACAATAAGGTTGCTAAAATCATCCAATAAAACATTTGTTACGTATTCGTAAATGCTATTAGATATATCAAGACTAGATCCGCTTTCAGGTTAACATGTCCCATGTACGTAGAACCAGGCTCCGATACAATACAATAATGCGCTTCTACAATTGTTCTTTGGAACTTCTTGTCCTCGAGTGGTTCTGATGTTAAGGTTTTGTCATGTCGTCCATCAAAATAAAGGCCAGATAGAGTGGAACGATTTTCATTTGATTTTGAAACCAATTTTTTGTAAATTCTCGATTTTTCCCCTCCATATTTTATTTTTGTCTGTGACAAGGCTGATATCTGATTCAGATATTAAACCCAAATCTTGCATAACACTCGATGCAATAGCAGCCGTGGCTCTGTTGGAAACACCATACCTTTCACTGACAAGGACTGTGTTATCCAGTTTTAAACACATTTGAACACTCCTTGTGGGTTGCTGAAGAGACGCCGTGTAAGACGCGTGTTTTGTGCCCACCTTGTCTTCCTCAGTCTCCACCTCCATAACATCTTCTATTTCATTTTCCCTTTCATTCGCCACTGAATAGTTTGAAGCAGAAGCAGGCGATACCTGTTTTGCAGATCGAATAGTATCCTGTTCCTTTCGGATTTGACGTTTCTGTAGCCGTTTTGTTTCTGGAACATCAACACTCCCAATGAACATTTTTCTTTCCGTTCTTTGATCAATAAGGAACGCCTGCTCTTTTGCAGGAACTTTGCTTTCTTTAGGACAAATACACTCCTTAAAAATCGCGCATTTACAGGCAGATATGTCAAAAAGATTCTTTGCTTCCATTTTAAAGTTCTCAAGACTTTTCAGAGTAGTCTTGCTCTTTCCCACACGTTTTATATTTTTCATCATGGATCGTTATTTTCCATGGTATGAGTGTATCATATCACAAACACGTTTATGTGAAACTGAAGGAATGGATGCATCGACGTATAACTTTTCAGTCTTCAAAGCAACAGTTTCTGCAATAACTGAAAAGCATGGTTCTTTGTTTCCACCAGTTTTGCAACCAATACGCCATCTCTCGTGAGCACAACATCTTATGATGTCTTCATGCGTTGGCAGCATTCGAAAAAAATCCTTCGGTGTTCCGAAAATAGGACATTGCAACGTTTGTAGACTTGAAAACTTTGACTGTGATGATCTTGGCATTTTTAATATTTTCCAATATCTCTAATTAGAAAATGCCGATGAAATGCACAAAAGCACAAGATTAATTCCTTAAAAAACGACTACAGAGCAAACAAGTGTAAAGACCGCACTCTAATTATAAAGATACTATTTTAAACGAGTTAAAACCGGTTACAATTCTCAGATGCTTGTGGCGCATGCCTACTGCACTTAGCCAGACGAAAAAGAGCAGTCACGTGATTTACTGGTCACTCCCATTTGTTTCTCGGCATGAAAATAGGGATGTTCCGCTATTTTGGCAGACCGCCAAACCCAGTCTGTCTCGATTGTGTACTGTGCAAGCAGTAAACAGTTATGCAGAAAAGTAACAAAACGCGTCAAAATTTACAAAATACAATGCCGATGGGGCGGCAGAAGATATTAACCTATAATTCTAGGATTTTCTATGGTTGTTGTTGTTACAAAATAGTAACTTGTAAGCACTACCCCAAACCGATGAGCTAAATCTGTGTTTATTTATTAATTTTTGTATTTTAATCATTTTTAGCCCAATTTTTGGAACTTTCGGCCCACTGAGGCGACAGAAGATATCAACCCACAGTTTTAAGATTCCGCACACTTTTTAATAAAGGGAGTTCACAACTTTTCCGCACTACCGCTAAAAGATTTAAGAAATTTCGGTTTTTTCGATACGCCCTAATGGTCAATCCAATACCCTTTAAAAAAAAGTAGTTTACACCAAAAAAAAAATCCTTCACCTGACATACTGTACTAAATCCAATTACTAAGATTTTCATATTTTTGAATATACAGGGGATATACACTCAAGCTCAGGATCACAGATGCTGTGTCTAATGTGACAGCTCAAATGCTGAGCAATACGTGCCGATAAATGAAATACCGCATTGAGATTCTTCGAGCTACCAAGGGTGCTCGCATTGAAATTTACTGACGTAAGTACTTGTATTAGAAACTTCATAAATGTCTTTACAATATATCCAAACAAGCATACATCAAATTATATTAGTTTTCTGCAATAAACTTTTGTAATCAGGGAAAGACTTTGACCACCCTGTTTATTTTTCCCTATTTGACGGTGTAAATATTGATGTTGTGCGATGGTTAGCAGTTGATAAATTTGCAAATAAAGATAAATTGGTTGCTCAGATTGTTGCAACCGTCGATATGACATCAGCGTTACCGTACATCAAGTTTTTGATTTATAATATAGATAGATTGTAAATAAACTTAACAAAATGCAAAAAGTAAACCAATTGCTTAGTAAAAATTTTATTAAATTAGAACACACAAAATCAAATTACTAAAATTTAAACATATGTAATTGCATCACATGAGATTAAACAGAAATATGTACTAAAATATATTAGAGTTACATTGAAGATCTTTGATAATTTTCTGAGTTTTTCAACATAAATCTTTATTTTGATATTTTTTTTTTTACAATATAATAAATTTGCAAGTAAACTTAAAAAATGAACATATGTTAACATCAATGTCTCTGTAAACTGCACCAATATTTTTTAAGTAAAAAAAATGTAACATTAATGTCTTTCCCAAATATACAAGCAACAAATTCTCAATGTACAGTTCTTCGTATGACAATACAATCATTTTGAATACAATTACCGATACAAAATTTTTACTCTGACACGGTTAATAATAAAAGTGATGGTTAATTTCTAAAAAAAATTGCATGTTACTTTTATTATGGTTATCCTGTAATTTGCGCAGTTAATTACAAAAAACTTTTTCATTTCATTCATAATGTCTATATGCTCATGATATCCTACTTAAGCTCCAAGTCAGAGAATAAAGATTATTACAATGTTTCTGTAATAGAAATAATGTTAGATTTAACCAAATAGCAACTTTTGTTTTATTTTCTTTTTATGGAAGTAAGTTTGTTTCATATTTTGGATAACACTAAGAAATATAGAAATTTCCACGACTCATTTAGTGAATATTTTATGTTTACATTTCTTTTTATATAAAGATCCTTTTTTTAGAATATTCATGTTAAATAACTTTAATCAAAATTATTCTTTGCATTTCAATGTTTTTATGTTACATGAATGAGTACAGTATGGATATAGAAGCAAAACATTCACAAACATTAAAAACAACGAATGTAAAAAAAAATCCCTTTAAGAGTCATGTTTTGATATTAAAACTTTTTACAGAGTAGCTAATATTCATATGTCAAACTATAAAAATTATCTAAATAAATTGTTTATGTAGTTTCATCATACTATTCGCTTTATTTATTATTATGTTTTTTAATATTTCATAGAAAATATTTATATCGTTAACATCTTTAGATATAAGCACAGAAAGTTAAAAAATGCAATAATTCAACGTAGGTTAACAATAACAGCTTATTTGAAAATATAATACATCGTTTTCAATCTAAATATTTATGTAGTTCCATCATATTCTTAGTTTTATAAAAGTTTTTTTTTGTATAAAATATTTATAACATTAACATTTTTAGACATAAGCACAAAACTGCAATATTTCAATGTACATTAACAATTGAAGCTTGTTTGAAAATAAAGTACAGCGTTTTAAAAAAGAGTTCCTCTCGCATGTATATGATAATTATCTAGAATTGAAATATTATTAGGATATTTTAAACATAAGTATCTTCATAAACAACTTCAGTGTCCACAGCCCTAGGATCACCGCATGGTAAGCGACGATAATGGAGTTGTTGCATACGGTACGATTGAGTATCGGCAGATTCATTTTGCCTAGGACCTCGACATCTTTCCTCGATTTTTTTAGAATAGTAATTTATAACAGCAAAAAAATTAACAAGTAATGCTATAAAGAGAATTGCTTGAAGTAATACTTTTGTAAGACTTCCTCCATCAAATTTCGAATCTTCAGCTTGTGAGACCAGTATCAAAAAACCACCGATTACAAGTGGAGGAAGCAGTATGATCGATAAATGCTTTACGTATTTTCCTTCAGGTGTCATACTTCAGAATCTATAAAAATAATAAAAAATGTTTTTAATTATCATTTATTTCTAGTTTACAAATAAATACATTTGTTAAATATCTATCATATCAAGAAAAATTAATAGAGTAATCGGCTGTAAAGAATTTGAGCTTCGACATCCAGCTGCACTATGTGTCATTCTAGCATTTCCTGTGAGTACACTTAACTGCATACCTTCCCTCGCTATTTTTGCCTTGAAGACTAGCAGACGCCGAATTCTATTGTACTGTGAGCGGAAAGTTCGGACAGTGATGAAGTGGTAAGGCGTTACCCAAAAAGGGGTCTTATGCTTTGATCCTTGCCGAGTTCGTGGGAAAGAATTCATCTGCGAGAGAAGCGATCTCTGCACACGATTTTTAGGTTTGCGCCCGAAACTTTGCCCTTTGTCTTAGAACGTCCAATGACGGACTTAGTGAAAACGAAACAGAGGGATCTCAAGGCTGCTAAGAGGCTGGAGAGTTTCGAGGGGCCCGCCTCGACAAAGCCCCCGCCCCCAGAAGAAGTTCTCCTGCGAGAATGAAAAAGTGAGAGAGGACAGTTTTTTGGAGAGATCGAAAAGGAGAGTGTTGACTCTCTGGAGAAGGGAAAAGGAAACGTCAGTTTCTAACTCAGCGTGGTGTAAGCGCTAGTGAGGTCCGACCTCTAGAATTGATACAGCAGGTATCCGGTGAAAATCCCAGCGAAGTGAAAAAGCACACCAAGTGCGAGAGTGAGAGTTCTTAGACTCAGAATTAACGAGTATTAGTAGATCTTCCGAAGAGAAGGAACGGACGAACCTTGGTCCGAATGAACTTTGTTTTGTAGTCACGACTGTCTGTAATGTTTAGAGACTTTTGTTTGTTTCAGTTACACTTGGAGTCAAGAGGTCATTAATTTATAAGCGATTGACTCACGAAAAATAATTAAATGCTGTATTGACGTCTTGTATATATTTTTCATTAGAATTAACATTGTTATACAATAAAATTCTATTTTCTAATTTATGCGAGAAATTCTCTGTGCCAACGATCCGATCTCGCTACCACTCACCATCTTTTATCGGGTCGGTATAGAGGAGTTACTACACGGCTAACAAAATAAATTGCGCAAAAGAGATTGGGAAAAAATGGAACGTTTTTAGTTTTTATTGCATTGCTTAAAAAATATTTGATCTATGATAGATTATTCATTTACCAAAACAAAATGCACCAACTGTACAAATTATGAAAAAATGAACATTTTTCTTAATAATTATACGTGTCATGCAAACAAGTGTAGGTTTGAATGACAATACAATGCATGAAAAGAATACAAAATAATTCACATTAATAGCTCATGTTTTCGTAACATTAAAAAAATAAAACCTTTAATATTGGCAAATAAAAAATAAATACAATATGCATGTACTTAATTGTTTTCAAACTTTCATAAGATTACAAAATTTAATATCTTTGCTTAAAATTCCCCTTTATTGAAAGTTATATAGTTTGAGTTTAAACGACAGTCCACTCTAGGTATTACCCAACCCGAAATTTCTTCTGAAAGCAGAATCTGACAAAACATTTTTGTCGTTCTGAAACTCAACTCTTACCTGAAATATTTCAACCCGAACAACCCTCGAAATCAAAGAAAATTTATGCAATTATGAAACAAAGGGTTACTAAAGAAAAAGTGCATTGATATCAATTTTATCTTTTATGTAGAAAAATAAGCATGTAAAAAATCATTCATACTCAAATATGCAGTTTTTGACCTGAAACAATATTCTAGATTTTCCTTTGAAATATCAGGTTAACGATCCATAATTATTAATACACAACCAGAACCCAACTGAAATTCAAAATAGGATTCAACCTGACCCCAAAACTAGACGCAATGAAACAAATTAGCTACAACCAGACACACGGTTTCCATCAGATTAATTCGGGTTACCAGACCCGATGCAAAACTAGTTTGAACTGAGACTTAGAAATTCGATTTAGATATTTATACTGTATAAGTCCTAAAAATAGGCTCTAATGTGCGATAATATGGAGATAATATGTAACGAGCAGGGACGACCGAGCTATGCTCGGTCAAAATTAAATTTGAGTTCAAATATCATGACCTATGACCAAAATGCTTGACCACTAATTGAATCCACAAATTGAATCCACTAATTGAATTTTCTCGAACATGTGACTTAGCCCAACAGTCTTCTCTTGCCCGAAAACCATAGGATGCAAAATTTAGTGTAAATAGTCTGAGACGTTTTTAAGATAAAATAGCTTGACCCATAATGACCCATGACCAAAATGACCCACTAATCGAAAGTTCTCGAACATGTGACCCAGCCCAATAGTCTCCTCGTGCTCGAAAATAGTCAGATACAAAATTTCGTCAAAATCGTTTGAACCGTTTTTAGATACAATTAGCTTGACCATGACCCAAAATGACCCACTAATTGAATTTTCTCGAACATGTGACCTAGCCCAACAGTCTTCTCGTGCCCGAAAACCATTGGATGAAAAATTTAGTGTAAATTGAGCCGCTTTTTAGATCTTGACCCACAATGACCCAGAAATGACCCACTAATCTAATTTTCTCGGACATGTGACCTAGCCCAATGATTTTATCGTGCTCGAAACTCGTAGGACACAAAATTTAATCAAAATCGTTAGAGCCGTTTTTTAGATAAAATTAATTTGACCCGCGTTGACCCAAAAATGACCCACTAATCGAAAATTCTCGAACATGTGACCAAGCCCAATAGTCTTCTCGTGCCCGAAAATGGTGGGATACAAAATTTCGTCAAAATCGTTTGAACCGTTTTTTAGATACAATTAGCTAGACCATGACCCAAAATTAGACCCACTAATGGAATTCTCTCGAACGTGTGATATAGCCCAATGGTTTTCTGGTGCCCCAAAACGGTAGGATACGAAATTTCGTCAAAATCGTTACAGCCGTTTTTAAAGATAAAATTTGCATATATATAACCACACACAAGATTTGCTCGTATTAGAATATATGATATTGTCATGATTATGATGATTGTCATTGATGGCAATTTTAGAGCTTTACCGAATATTACAGGATAGGATTTCTAATAAAGACATCAATGTCAACAAAGTTGAAAATCTTTGCATATCCTCCTCATTCTCTGTAATAACAAGTTTTTTCTTTCTTGAAACCAGAACATAATTACCTACTGGGTAAACTTCCATCAGTAAATTTCAATAAAAATGATCACCTAATTTAAATACCTTATTCATGAAGAAATTGTGTATTGAAAAATGCTGAATTTTGTTATACTGGTGGAAGTTTACGCTGGTGATAATCGGACACTGTTTGAGGAACTACCGATCGCTCTCTTTAAACTGTTTTCTATATAGACAGCCTCAGTAGTTCTTTTTCTGAACTATTTTTGATAATTACTCATTAAAATATTTTTAAATATATAAAAGCTTATTAAACTTCATTTCGAAGTGTCAATACTGTTGTATACTAAAATATTTATTGAACTAATGATAACATTGATTATTATTTTTTTATAAGTAATTTGCTATATAATATAGTAATTTTATAACCTCGGATACAGCAAACAATACGTAATTTTACATGTCCAATTCATCTCTCCCCTCTTCCTTATTAAAAAAAAAATACTCGCCAATTTACGGACATTTTTTGAGGAATTACTTCAAGATAAATCTGACAATCATAACAGGTTAGTTTTACAGAACAGCTAATAATTACGAATTTCAAAATTGTGATTTTTTACGCCATAAAAGTACAAACATTTTCCTATTTAAAAGTTACATGCGTTCTCTGCGGCGAAAAATTGATATACTTTGCAATTTGATTATAGGAAAGCAGTAAAATTAAAAGAAAAAAAATTATTCCACATTCATTTTTATTGCTTCAAGTATTTAAAAATATTCATTTTGTTAAATCTGGTCACATATTACTTCGAAAAAATGCAGCCCCGTTGACTTGTATCAAAATATTCCGGCTCGATGGACAGCTTCCCAACTTCCTGTAGAAACAAAAAACAAGAACGAAAAATCATGCGTCAAGCATAGATTATGTAACACTTTCCAACGCTTCCAAATCATACCGTTTAATAAGCGGAAAGGTAACATCTAAGTAAACAATTTGGAAAACGCATACCATATTTAAAAAAAATCAGAAATTTTCCACATATACAATATTCGGAAAAATATCCGAATACTTTTATTCAGCCCTGTATATGATCTATAAATTTGTATATATACTACATAGGATGCTAAATTTTAGTTCAGTTAGGAAACACGTAGCACAGTTTAAAATTCTCCTTCTGGAGTTTCTGTCAATAAACGGAAATGTGTTCGAAAACTTTTTTGCTTCCCTACATATGATCTACAGAATGTATACACACCACGCAATAGACAAAAAGTGAGTTAAATTTAAAATATCGTTCAGCAACTTAAAACGCACTTCCAGGAATTATTGTTAACAGACAGTAGAGAAATCTTTTGTGTGTCCCTGTAAATGAACGATGGCTGCTATACACACAATATTCTGTAGTAAGCCTTTTGTAATGCACCTTAGTGATATATATATAAATTCCAATGCGTTTAAAATAGTGAAACATTTAAATAAACCGCAGACGATTTTTCTCCATAGACATTATGTAACGGAATTCTTTTGAGTGTCCCTGTAAAAAAACTATAAGTGCTACACACTTCCGTTGAAATAGGGAACATGCTATAGGTAACGACAATAACAAAAATTGCAGAGCAATCCGAGCATATTTACGGGAGTTAGAGCACGGACAGATGGCCATCCGGGCAGACGGCAGACAAACCGAAGTCATAAACACTTTTTATTTAGGTTGGAAAGTGTTAATAACAAAAACTCAATTTCCTCTTATAAAATAAGGTTGTAGACACGGATCATCGGTTCAAAACTGATTTTTTTAAAAATAAAAAATTTTGCTATTTTGAAAAACAATAAATCATTTTATGTCTAAAATTTTGATTTATTATTTTTTAGTTAGATTTATTAGTTTCATTATTGGAAAAATAGAAAAAAATAAAAATTCCAAAATATAGCTCGGTGACTCTTAGCCAATTTAATTTTGCGTAGATAAGCGCAAATTTTATACAAAATTTTGAAAATTGCTCAAGTCATCACATTGCCCATGTTGAAAAATTTCGTTTCTAGAAGATTGTGTATAACGTTTTAGAAGAAAAAACAAACAATGGTATATATTTTTTTAACTTCCATTTAATTTGCTATTCCTGGGTCATACTGTCGACCCTTCTGTACCCTCTGCAATTTCTATAAGGTAATAGAATCTTGAGTAGATTCTTTTCAGCGAGGTCGATTTTAATGATCGTGCGCGCGTTCACATTTTTACTCACCAGCTGGAAAGACCGGCATATGCTCTGTTAAAATTACCTTTGTATTCAACTCAATATAACAATAAATTCTCTGTACAACACCTAATAATCCATTCTATGTATCCTGATTAGTTGAATTCTGTTTTCGAGAACGTTCTATGAACGCTGATGGGTTGAATCATGTATCTCGGCACCTATTGTGAATCTCTAGAAAATTCCTTCAGATTCTAAAAGCCAACTTTGTCAAATGTTGCCAAAATGTATCGAAAATATGCAAAATTGGCATATTCTTTCATTTGGCACCTACTATGCGTTTTGGAATTGCTAATCTTGAAAGTCGATTTTCCCGCCAAGTCTCACTGATGTCGCAAACTTTTCTATAAATTTGCCAAAACGTTGTCAACTTTGCGACCTTGTTTACTGCCCTGTTCAACAACTTAGTAACTATTTTAAGCGTCATGCCCATTCACATTGAAATACAGTGAAACGTAGCGACTCCAAAACAACCCACTAATATAATTTTCTCAAACATGTGACCTAGCCCAATGGTCTTCTCGTACCCTAAAACGGTAGGATACAATTTTTTTTTCAAAATCGTTAGATGCGTCTTTTAGTTAAAATTAGTTTGACTCATAGTGACCCCAAAATGACATACTAATCAAATTTTTTCGACCATGTAGCCTATATCAAATGACTTCTCGTAATCCAAAATGCTAGGATACAAAATTTAGTCAAGATCGTTTCCGTCGTTTTTTACACCAAATTATCTTGATCTTGACTCATAGTAACTCAAAATGACCCACAAATCATTTGAATATTAACCTAGCCTAATGGTCTTCTCGTGCCCGAAAACGGTAGGATACAAAATTTAGTTAAAGTCATTTGAGCCGCTTTGTACATGAAATTAACTTGACCTGTAGTGACCCAAAAATGACCCACTATTTGAATTTTCTCGAACATGTGATCCAACCCAATTGTCTTTTCGTAATCCAAAACGGCACGGTACAGAATATGCTCAAAACCATTAGAGCCGTTTTTTAGAAAACAATAGATTGACCCGCAGTGACCCAAAAGTCCCAATAATTGAATTTTTACGCACATGTGACCTAGCGCAATGGCCCGAAAAAGATATAATACGAAATTTAGTCAAAATCGTTAGAGCTGTTTTATATATTAAATTTGCATACACACACACAAGATTTTCTCGTATTATAATATACCATCGGAGAAGACCGAGCTATGCTCGTTTAAAATTAGCTTTGTGGTCAACTCAATATAACAATAAATTTTCAATTTTCTGTAAATCATATCAAACAGTTCTATGAATCCAGTTTGATTGCATTCTGTTTTCGAGAACGGTCTATGTAGTAAACGATCAGGGTTATAGTGGATATCTACCCGGGTATCAACCCGGGATGCTTTTTTTTAAACAGAGTTTTTTTAACACCCTGGCGCTGAGTGGTTGAACCATCTGTCTCGGCTCCTACTGAGAATTCCTAGAAAACTCCTTCAGATTCTGAAATTCAATTTTTTTGACAAATGTCGCCAAAAATGTGGCGAAAAGTCGAAACCTTGGCGATATTCTCTCATTTTGTGCCAGGCATGTGATTTGAGATTGGTAATCTTGAAAGTCAAATTTCTTGCCAAATCTCACCAATTTCACCATTATTTTGCCAAACATGGCAATATTTGGCGAAAGGTTGCCAACTTTGTGACTTCGTTTACTGCCAAGTGTTCAACAAATTAATAACTGTTTCAATTTTTATTCAGATGGAAATGCATTAACCCGAAGTGACCCAGTAATCAAATTTTCTCGAACATATTCCTTAAACCAATTGTCTTATCGTGCTCGAAAACAGCAAGACAAAAAATTTCGTAAAATATGTTTAACCTTTTTATAGATAAAATTAGCTTGATCCTGACCGGTAATGCTCAAATTAACCCATAATCGAATTCTGTCGAACATGTAACTTAACTATTTCTTCTTGCCATGCTCGAAAATGGTAGGATAACAAATTTGGTCAAAATCGTTTCAGCTATTTTTTACATAAAATTAGTTTGACCCTGACCTGTAGCGAGACAAAATGATCCACTAATCGAATTTTCTCGGTCATGGGACCTAGACCAATAGAGGATAGAAAATTTCGTCAAAATCGTTAGAACCGTTTTTTAGATAACAAAATGGCTTCATCCGTAGTGACCCCCAAAATAACCCACTAATCGATTTTTTTCGACCATGTGTCCAATGGTCTTCTCGTGCCCTAAAACAGTGGGAAACTAAATGTAGTCAAAATCGTTAGAAACGCCTTAGATGAAATTAGCTTGATCCGTAGTGACGCCAAAAGGATCCACTAATCGAATTTTCTCTATCACGTAATCTAGCCAAAATATATTCTCGTAATCCAAAATGGTAGGATACAAAATTTAGTCAAAATCGTTTCAAACGTTTTTTACATAAAATGTGCTTGACCCTGACTCAGTGACCCAAAATGACCCACTAATCAATTTTCTCGAATATGTCACCTAGTTGAATGATCCTCGTAGTGACCCAAAATGACCCACCAATCGAATTTTATCGAACATGTAACCTAGCCCAATGGTCTTCTGGTACCCCATAACAGAAGGATACAAAATTTCTTTAAAATCATTAGGGCCGTTTTTAAGATAAAATTTGCATACACACTCACATAGACACAAGATTTGGTGGCACATGATATAATTTTTCCTACAATCACTTTCAATCTTTTTTCCCCGTAATTGTACACACGGTAAAGATTTAATTTACGAATTAAAAAAAAATATATTTTTTTTAAATTTAATGACGTATGTAACCGCTTAATTAATAAAACTCGTCATTTTACATTACTCGCATTAGGACGAGAACGATCATATTTTCATTTTTAAACATACAAGGTAGCCTTCATTTCTTATTATTATTATTATTATTTACCAGCATGTACAACTCAACTGGAATTAATGCCATAAATCCTAACTCAACAAACAGATAGCAATTATTGAAAATCACCCATATTATTATAACAAGAAAAGAAATGCTTACGGCATAGATTATGAAACGATTTCCAAAACTAACAGAATATTAAGAAATTTCATTTTTCCACCCAATGTTGCGAGATATCTTAATAAACACACTCATAGCGCATTAAAGATTCATTTTCTGCAATTGTTGTTCATATAAGATAATGCGAGCGAATTTATTCTTAAAGTCCTGTATGTAATCTATAACATATTTACACTCTACGTAAAATAAAAAAAAATAGTTACGTTTAAAAATACATATCCCAGTTGCAAACACACTTCGCGCAAATGTCGATCATAACCAGTCCTTTAACCAAATTCTATTGTTTCGGTAAAATGAAGATAAATTCAAAAGAAAAATGTAGTTCAACGCTTCATTTTATATGAAGTAACATAACTTCGTTAAAGTGCAATGGAAATGCATTTTACCTATAGATAATAATTTAACGGAAATTTCGTATGATCCCTGTAAACGTACTATAAATGTTATTTATCGTATATGCCACTGAGACATGTTGTAGTTCACAACAGTGATGGATATCAATATCATTTTGTTTGAATTATTTTAATATTGTTAAAATGCAATGTAAATGTTTTTTTTCTCCATACACTATTTGTGTGTGCCAGTAAAAGAACAATAAATGCTTTAGACTATATTTTCAAATAACAAACGTACTATAATAAAATTCAACATCAAAATTATATGACATTCCGAACATATTTACAATAGTTAAATGCGGTCAGAAGGCCAGGCACATAGGAGCCCATACTGAAAGACAGACGACAGTCAAACTGAAAAATCGGGAAGTGTTAAAAAGAGCTCTGGAAAGGTCTTTTTTAAGTACATTCTCAAAAAATAATGGAAAAAATACTGAAAAACCTACAAATTTATAGAATAAAAAATCAACCTTACCGGAGAAATTTCGATAGATTTGGCAGATAATAAACAATAGTGTTATAGGAAAAGCAAGTAGATACTTTTAACGATTTGTTGAACTTTATGTTGATGTGATTTACAAGGAAAACTTTAAAAATATCTTGTGCATGTAATTAATTCCAAACTGATGTTAAACCTGTGAAATTTTCAATATAGCTAATAACGTATTTGTAAGTTAGAATAATAAAAACAAATTACGTCTGTTAAATATTTAATTTAGCGTTAACTCTCTCGTATTCCCTGACACTCATATGAGGCTCCTAACTTAAATGATAAAACGCAATGTTTTAGAAAAGGCTTTCGTCATTTTTTTTTTGAGCGATTCCTTTTAAACCTCCAGGCTTCATTTATGGCATAAATTAATTTATCGCAATTTTTAAAAGCATTTTCATTTTTCTAAATCAAAATATTAAGAGCCTACGCTAGTCACGCGAAAAAACGCACAAGATAATATTAAGTCTAGTCTATGGGAAGGTTCTTGGCAGATTTCTTGCTCGCATTAACCTTTTTAAATGATTTTTTTTTGCATAGGATAGCTGAGGTCGATCTCTAACGTTGTTAGTTTTTACTTTGATTTTGGTTACAGTTTTTTTTATAAGCGGACATTTTCAAAGTTGGAACTGGTTCTGAAAGTGAAAGCATCCTTATATAAGAAAACTGGAACCAAAATCAAAAAAGTAAAAACTAACAACGTTAGAGATCAACCTCGGCTATCCTATTAAAAAAAAATCATTTAAAATTATTAAAATGCGAGGAAAAAATCTGCCTGGAACCTTCCCATAGACTTAACCTTAGCTTGCCCGTTTTTTCGCGTGACTGTTGTAGGCTCTTAATGGAAAAAAAATCGATAACGAAAGAGTTAAGTTATCCTTTTAATACTTTACAACACATTTAGCGTATTTATGTCTTAACTCTCGTAAATATACTTGCTATGTAATTGATATATATCATTATGGCTTACAACAGCATGTGCCACTAGTGAAAATGAAATCTACAGAATTTATACTTCGTTTACACGTCACGCAAAAGAATTCCTTTAAATTATGGTCTATGGGGAAAACAGTTGGCGTTTTTCATAATGTTACGTTAATTCAAGTATAATGAAATTGATATGCATAACTGAGGTAATATACAATTCTTTCTATAGAATATATATTAAGAATCATTTATAGTTCATTTGCAGACACAAACAAAATATTTCAATTAAATTGCGATTTATCGGGTAAAATCATTTGAAGTGCATTTTAATGATATAAAACTATTTCAAATATAATGAAATTCATATAAATCACTCAGGTACATTACAATATGTTTCCTATAAACTACTGAGTACGTAGAAATTGTTTATTTACAGACGCATTTAAAAATACGGTTAGGACGGACTATGAGCTTAAGAGGTGTAAAAGCTGCGCATGAAGATAAAATAAAATACTTAACATGTAAAATATAGTCTGAAAGTGTTTAAAGGGAGCATAACAAAAAGCCGGGACTGATGAAATTGCAGAATAAACAACTTTTTTTTTGTTTTGCGAATAAACTAGTGGCCCATCCCGGCTTCGCGCGGGTGGACAGTGTGTCGAATACAAAGTAAGGAAGGGATGGATAGGTATTTAAAAAAAATTATTCTACATCGGATAAAAGTGGGACAGAGAGAAAATTGCATAACTTACAAATTTTAAACTTTGTATAAAAGCTTGTAAAAATTCGATATTTTTTTTTTGTTTATGTACATATTGACATTAATATATATTGTGACGAATTCATTAAATCTCTCACACTCTGCTAATTAGGCAGAATAATCAAGTATAGAAGTTCCCATGTGTTTGAAACTTCTCTCATATTTTTCTGCTAAGTTACAAGAACGTCGCTAACTACAAAGGCAGAGAAGCTTCTATCAATCTTGTCAACGGAAACTGCTTAGACAGCAAAATAAAATGAAAAAGCAAAGAAGTTTTCTCTGATCTAACCACCTGCACGGGAGGTCCCCCATCGTGGGAATATTACCCCGTGAGAACATTTAGGGTATCAGTAAGACCTCCCAAAAGAAAACCTTATCCAATGACTTAAAAACTTAATCTTATGACGTGAACTAAAACTTCTTTGATTGGTGAACGGGGAGGCGATGGTTCGAAAAGGGGTGATCGAACAAAATAACGAAGGGACAGAGTCTGGGTTGTCGAGAGCAAAGCTTGGCGGAAAAATACAGATCTCAGGAGATTCCCATCCTGGAAGGAACGGAGAGTTTGCTGACACATTTTCGAGGAGGGAAGGCTATCTCTCTCGAGTCAACGAAAGGTGGATTGAACATTCACGAAGGGTGAAGGAGAACCCTAGTTAGACTTTCAAATACGAATCTCTGTATATTACTGGACCAATTTCATTGTTTGTAAATTGATTGTAAGTCGAACGAGCTACGCTAAAAAAATGTGAAATAGTGTAACCTCAAGAAATTTCCAGAACGACTTGATAAAATTCGTTTAGAAACAGGTACTGGAGTTGATCCATATGAAAAGATTACACGCTACCCCTTATCAAAATACACAACATCATGGATTCACAATATTTTTAATTTAGTAGAATCACCCGGCTACGTCCGAGTTAACCTTGGCCTTCCGGGTAACATAAGTAAAGATGTAATATCTTAAAATTATGCCGATCTCAATAACGCATTCGCGTCGAAAAACAGTCAAAATGACAATCAGAAAAAGAATTATTTTGACGCAATCATACTTAATACCCCAGCTGAATAAATTAAATAAGGAAATTCCTTTTAAAAAATGTCTTGCCCAAAATATCTAGTCAAAAATCAGCAATAGTTGTCTTATCCATCTAATCTTCCGTAATTGGGTTTACTTTTGATTTTTAACCCGATTGGTGAATTTTTAAAATAGCTGAAAGGCGTGTTTAATTATTTTATTTTTTAGTAGATTTGTTATCGTGAATTTCATGCTCCTACCTAAAAATGCTGCTGAGATATGGTGAAATGACCTAAAATTTTCGACCCCCCACTTTTAAACGTCTTAGTGGGTGAATTTTTAGAATCTTTCAAACAAGCTTTTAACAATTTTTAGTAGATTGGTTATCCTGAATTTCATGTTCCTACCTAAAACTGCTGCTGAGATATCGCGAAATGATCTAAAACATTAGACACAACAATTAACCCCCTTAGTAGGTAATTTTCTAAAATTGCTGAAATACACACTTAACCATTTTTTAGTAGATGTGTTATTCTGAATTTCATGCTCCTACATAAAACTGCGTCTGAGATATGGCGAAGTGACCTAAATCGTTCAGACGCCCCCCCCCCCCTCCGCAATTTAACCCCTTAGGGGTGTATTACTAAAATCTCTGAAATACGTGTTTAACTATTTGTTTTCCTGAATTACGCGCTCCTACCTAATACTGCTGATTGGATATGTCGAAATCACCTAAAACTTTCGCCCACCCCTTTAACAACCTTCGGTTAGGTGGGGGGGGGGGGGGCATTTTCAAATATCCTTTCTTATTGCTTGCCTAGATCATTACAGCAATCTACTGGTCAAAATTTAGTGATCCTGACTTTCGTCGTTTCAGCTGGGCGTTCATGAGTCAGTCAATCATTTAGTCTTAAGGTGTTCACTTTATATAACAGTATAGATAAACCAACATGAATATCCAAAACCCAGTATCGTGTATGAAAAATTTTAGAAGTTAGTTCCTGGATGGTTAGATGGTGGAAAATGTTTAAATAATTCGAGAACATTTTTATAAACCTAATGTTATTTTTAAGTCATATACTGACAGTTTGTGTCCTTGAAACAGATACTGCGATACTACATCCACGTTACGGAAATCTGCAACAAAAAACTTGATTATTTTTTCCAACATTTTATGTCCAGATTCCCATGTCTATCCGATATGTAGCGGATGTAAATAAATTTTGCAATCCGTAAGTTAAAGATATTTGAACAACGGGTATTTTAATTTGAAATTAATATAGAGAAATGGAATCTATATGCAAATGAAGTAGATTACTTTGCTACAAAATATAAAATGTTGGTTTTTCTAAATTAATAAAAAATCGTTCAGCTTTATATTTTCCAAAGTTTGAAAATTACTCAAATATTTCTCGTATGTGGAAGAGTTGAACAAATTCCCGTACCAAAGAAAGCCAGTAAAATCAGTAATAAAATTGAAAAGCCATATTATATTACAAAAATTGAAAAATTGCTATTTCAAAAATGGCATAACGTAGTTCAATCGAAACCCTACTTCTTAACACTCATGCTCAATGACATTCATTTTCCAACATTTTTGAATACACGAAATATGTTGCTTTCAAGAAGTTTCTTTTTGTAGCACTTTCATTTGTTTTGTACAAGAAAGTCATTTTTGTCTAAAATAAAATTAAACTTATAAAAATTCTACATAACAAACGTATTTAGAGCTCATCCACTCTTCAAATCTTCCAAAACGTGGTTTAAAATCTTCAACACCGGTACAACTTTGAGATTTTGATTTTTAAAATAAAGGTAAAATAAAATAGATGAAAGTTGATAAGGCCAGAAATAACAGAGTTTGAAAACAATTAAATGATATACTATATACATACCTCATAATTTAAATAAACGACGAGCAAACAAATGATGAATAAAATGTCTCTGTTGATTCATATTAAATGTCATTGCGGAACGCGGTTTTACCTCCTAGATGAGTTTATGATTATATAATTGAATTTAAGAATTAGTCGTCGTCCACATAGCACCAAAAATGAAAATATATTTGGTGGTTGTTCATAGTTCCCTCCCTGGTCATGTGTCCCTGCCTCCACCTGAAATCTAAATCAACTTTAAAATTAAAAAAAATCACTTTCTCTAGTGTTTAGCATGTTGGCTACAAAATGAGAAGTTTCGGTGGAAATTCTTACAGGTTGGATACCATGTCGGTTTAAGCGAGATGATAGTGAAAGTTTTCAAAGGATTTCCTTAATTAAAAATAATAATTCGGTACACTTTCCCTTCAAACAATCGTCTCTGAAGTCATCCTTAGTATAACTAGTAAGTTTACAGATCAGGAGCCTCAACGTCAGCTCTAAAACTCATTGTGATTTTATCTCAATTTTCATATAATTTAGCATCTTATAATCCTTATTTTTTTATATTACATACATATTTATAGGCCTATAAAATACTTCTGCGGTTTCAGAAATTAGACGCGTTAAATTAAACACGGTTTATACAATGATATTTTGAAAATTTCATGAACTCCTTATTCATGTAACTTTTTAGATAAAAATTGTATTAAAATAAAATCTTCATTTATGTCAATAGAATACAAAATTAATTTATTTTGAAAAATATAAAATACTGCAGCAAAATGTTGAGAGTTACTTGAATTTTATTAGTTTGATATTCTTTCAAATATGGCTACTAAGCAACTGATAAATTACAGCGCAAAGTAAAAAAGAAATGCGATTAAAATTTGTAAAAAATATGAAAATAAAATGTTTTATATTTCTCGAATAGATGAAATTTTTTTTTATAATTTAAGCAATTAATTTCTAAATTCTAATGAAAGTATCAGCCAATTTGCATAGTTATTGGATATATTTAAAACCTCCATATCGAAAATTTAGCATTAATAATTTTACGTTTAAATCCATTATTCAAATATGCGATTTTCATTTCAGTTAAAAATTAAATTTGAAAATCGTCTGCATTCCCATAGGAAAGCATTATGACCTAAAAAGAAATGTTCTATATTTTCCAAACGAATGAACCACATGTAACTAAAAACTATACAGCAAATTCCGAGTACCTCACCAATATACCCACCAAAACTCAACCTTTTAGGACGATTTTTACGGCAACTATCGCGGAATAGACAATCAGAAACCAAAAACTTTTCGCGTCTCCACAGTGAGCCTCAACTGACGTTTCGAAATTTATAACCAAAACTAAACTATGCTTAACAATATACCCGTGCCTGTCCACCCTCCCACACGAAAATATATTAGCCTAGTACTCATGGAGATGTGGCCACGTTTTAAATATAAATTATTCATAATGAGCAAAATGTCAAGAACCTTAAATTTCTTGATAGAATATTTTTTTACACCAGACAAAAAGTTACACTAACAATTGTAATCTAATTTATGCAAGACTTAAAAAAATTCAAAAATGTTTTCATATTTTTGGTTTGAACTTCCGTTATTGGTTGGTATGGGATTATCTGACATATATCTCAGACAGATATTATCTGTTGCACATATATGTTTAAAATAATTATATACCTACAGCATCCAATATACTGTTTTGTCAATAGAGCTATGCAAATTTTATTTGTGACGATTAGAATTTGATCTTCAACGTGATAAACATTAAAAATCACGTTCTAATCGCATCATTTAATTAACAAAATACAATTAAAGGGGGTTTTAGGCATGGTCATTTTATACATATCTGTTCAAAATAAAATATTTTTATGCTTTTAGGTAGCTTTCAATACAAAAATGTATAAAGCTAACTATTGCAGCCGTTCGGAGGAAAGCAGTTCTGGAAAATTTCGATATATTTTCACTGATCATGACCCCCAGACCCCAAAACCACCATCCGTTCAAATGTTGATTTATATATATATATCTGACCTATGTCATACGATAACGCTCGTATTTATAAATCAATTTTGATGAAACTAATTGTGTGTAATTAGCTAACCAATATCTCGACCGAGTTCGTTGGCCAGCTTAGTCCGCCGTTTTGTTTCAAGATGGCGGCCATTTAAAAATTTAAAACTAAAATAAATATGCAAAAAAATTTAAAAATTCAAATTTATTTTTTTAATTACGTGTTAGGCCTTGATACAAGGATTCCAGAGCATTTTTTGGTTTACCTCTATATTAAAAAATGGCTGAGATAGAGCAGTTTGAAATTCTAGGGTGGCTGACATTTTGAAACAAAACAGCACATTAACGCGATTACTCGTAAATTATTTTCTTTCATTGTTGTAATAATTTTCCCAATCATACGCATAAAACTATATATTCATGTCCGTTAGCGCCAAATTCGCGCCAAAATTGGCGACATTTTGCGAAATATCGCCAAATTTGGCGACCAAAATAAGTCTTTATAAATGAAGCCAATTTGGCTATTGCTCAATAATTTGGCGAATTTCTTATTCAAATTCAGTATTAACGAATCTTTTGTAAACGTTTCTTTGCATTTTTACTTGCTGTTTTCGTTTAACATTAGCTAAAATTTTAAAACGAAGATATAGGAAAGCTACCTTTTCCTCCCGGTCCAGGCTGGAAGGACTTTTTAAATTGCACCAGTTGAAAAAACTTTTTAGAAAAGCGAAAAAATGTTTAAAAATGAGTAAATCCGTGTTAAAATGCGCATTTTAATTTTAGATTTCATTTTAATAATTTAAAATTTTTCATGCGGTTCTTTTTGATTCAGAATTTTATCTTTTTTTAAATCTAAAAAAGCAATTGATTTCTTGAATGTTTAAAACGGATGATCTCCCTAATTTTGGAATTTTTCATGTAGAATTGTTTTGAAAATTTCATGGAATATTATTTAAAAAATTTCATCATAATAACGAAGAATATCCTATTCCGAGCTTAACCCTTAACTGCTGTGACAAAAATTGTCACATAGATACTGTGAGATATCTCTGGGATAACCTAATCAAAGAAGGGTGGATGAAACGCTCGCCTAACCCTTAGCCGCTTTTAGCGATCTCACAGACGTCTGCTTATTCCAATTTTCAAAGTTTAACTTGTAATTTCCAGTTTAACTATATATACTAGTACATTTTTTTTCGTTTGAAGCTCTATTACTATCACTAGATTTTTCTGAATAGATTAATTTAAATTATAATCGTTCTGTACTTAATGTTTAGTACAGAAATAGTATCCTATGAGTTAATCTATCCTTTTATTCATCTTTCGATCAAGTGTCTCTGAGACCGCTCACAGTAACTATGCAATACTTTGTCACATTAGTTAAGGGTTAGCTCATAGAATACAGTTTCTGTACTAAATTTTTATGTACATACTGTTATAATTAAAATTCACCTATAAGTCTGTATAAATAGTACTAGGGCTATCAATGAAACAGAATGTCACTATAGATAGTTAAATTTAAACAGGGAAAAAAACCAGCCGTCTGCGAGACCATTAACAGCAGTTAAGGATTAAATTTGCATACATCGTAACATTTACGAAGAAACATCGCAACTTGAACAAATTGCAGTTTTAAAACATAAAAAAATAGGTTAATTATTAATTTTTATTTGCAATATCGTGAGAAGTACTATTTCACTACATTCCCGATAAATAAAGGTAATGTCCCTTTCGTCATTAAAAAAAGCAACAACTTCCTTATACGGAACGTTATGTCAATATTCTTTAGAGATTCGGGCATAATGCTGTTGTTCTTTCATTTTATGGAAGATATTTTTAATACCGAAAGCGCTGCTTAGCTACTAGGTTGGTTGGTTGGTTGATTGATTTAAGACGGCCGATTATCTACATGAGAGATATAGGCCCTTGAGGGAAGTGCCCTCTGTGGAGGAGTATCTATATTTAGCCACTAGGAAAGCAGAAAAGTATTTTTGTGAAATAAAATTGAAAACGATTGTGACGTTAAAGAAAAAAAGAAGTATTTTTTTTTTAATTTTCTGTCATTGAAAATTCAAAAACTATAATATGTGTCGAACCAAAATACACTGAATGCAATTTGGTGAATTTTTGGATAAATTAAAGACACAAGTAGCTTGTAATTATAGATTTTTAATCCATTATTAAAAGTCACGTACCGAATAACTACAATCTTCACTGCATTAAAGAATATATAAGGGTTTTTTCTCTACAATGTCTATTCAGTATGAAACGGTAATAAAACATGAAATCTTAGATACTGATCGAGATACTGCAAATTGTTAATTTTTCCTTTGTGTCATTTTTAGATAAAAGTAATTAAACGTAAATCTGATTAAAAGTTTTCCTAGCATATTGACTTCAATAAAACCGCTGAAATAATTTTAATCACAGGCGTCATTTGTGGACGTGCTACATAAAATGCAAATATTTTGACATTAATGTATTCAGTTGAACAAGATTCAATCTTTAATTTAAAAAAATGCCTCAATCAATACATTTTATTACACTATGAAACGGAGGAAGTAAAAGTTTTATCATAAATAAGAAAAATAAGGCAGCAATAACGGATTTAATTAGACAAAGGCACATATTTTGGTTTATTTCTTAGATGAAATATCTATAATAAAGACGCACTAAGAGAAGGCGTATTTGATTTTTTTTCTTTTCAAGATTCAACATGTTAGTTAACCCTGCCCAGCCGTGCCACCCAAATTTCTGCTAGTAATCTGCGGCAGAAAATATCTTATTTAATTAAAAGCTAACAAATTATCCAGCATGGAATCCCTTACCTAAATAGATTCATAAAATCAAAAAAAAAATTAAACTGAAAATAAAAGTCGTCAATAGTTTTCATATTATTTAAAGAGATTCCCGATCAGTAGAAGATAGTTATTAACATACTATCATTTCTAAAAATATGTTGTTTAGATAGTTTGCTGCTATCTCTCCTCTGTGCCATACCACCCTTTCAGTTATTCCCCCACGCACCCTTATGTTATTCATGACGCTAGCTTTTTTCAGCTATTTTCTTTTGAGAAGTAGATTGGAATAAAATTTGTTACTTGTAATAATTTCCTTTTACATTTTATTTATCTCCGAGAAATATTGAAAAATTATTGCTACGCTAAACATTGTTTTGCATTAAGTTTAAATATCACATATGTTGGGTTTACCTATTTTTGTGATAAATTTGACAAAATGAAAATCATGAGTTATATGTATTAGATATAGAAAATATTTTTCAATTTTTTTATTGCATGCAAAATACAACCGACATTTATATTTAACTCAGTAAAGTTTTAAGTAAATAAACGCTATTGCCTTTAAGATTACTCCGAAAATTCATACACATACTTAAGATTTGCAATTGGAAGCAGAAGTTAAATTTAGATTTAAATTATGTTGAAAGAGACATGATATTTATTTAGAAACTTTGGAAAGAGTCATCATCCAAGATTCATGTACACTTGAAATAAAATTGAATATGATTTTTGTAAAAGCATTATACTAAAAATTTGCTTCATGGCTTACAACTTTCAATAATGTTCATGTTCCGGTAATGGTACTATCCAGTTAATGGCCAATAAATTACAAGAATCTGAAACAAAATTTAGTTTTTCATGTAGTAAACGTAGATTTCTGTAATTTATTTACATTTTCGGGAGATACATTGAAAATATATTCAACCCGATTATGATAACCCATCTTCCTTTAAAACACATAGAGAAAATTCAAAATAAGAATATTTCATAAACATTTTTTTTTAAATACAGCTCTGGAATATATAGTAACACTTATCTGCCATTAGCAGTCTCATACACTGCTGAATTTTATACTTTTCATAGTTTAACTTGTAACTTTCAGTTTAGCCTTTTACTGCTGTGACAAAAAATTGTCGCATAAATACAGTGAGCGGGCTCAGAGACCGCGTTACCGAAGGATGAATAAAAGTCTATATTCACTCATAGAATACTGTTCCTGTACTAAATTTTATGTACAGAACAATTACAATTCACCTATTCATGCATATGTTTCGATGGTGCTCCAAACGAAACAGAATTTTACTAATATCTATATTTAAACAAATTCCAAGTTAAACCGAAAACAAAAAGAAATATAGTGGTCTGCGAGACCACTAACAACTGTTAACCGTTTTTTGTAAGCGGTCTCAACAGACAGCTTCTTTTTTATATTTCAATGTTTAACTTGTAATTTTTAATTTAAATATACATACTAGTGAAATTTTGTTTCATTTAAAGCTGTAGTGCTACCGTTAGAGATTTCTGAATAAGTGAATGTTAATTATAGTCATGTACATAAAGTTTGGTACAGCAACATTATCATGAGTTAATCGAGCCTTTTTTATTCAACCCGCCTCGTCCAGGTGTACTAAGAGACCGCTCACATTATCTATGCGACAATGTTTGTCACAGCAGTTACCGGTTAATTTGAGACACTAGTGAAATTAGTTTGGTACCCTAATACTATAGCTTGAAACTTCTGAATAACTGAATGTTAATTATAGTCCTGTACATAAAGTTTGGTACGGCAACATTATCCTGAGTTAATCGAGCCTTTTATTCAAAACTCGTCCAGGTGCACTCAGCCCACATTATCTATGCGACAATGTTTGTCACAGCAGTTACCGGTTAATTTGAGACACTAGTGAAATTAGTTTGGTACCTTAATACTATAGCTTGAGACTTCTGTATAAATGAATTTTGATTATAAACATTCTGTACATAAATCTTACTACAGAAAAACAGTTTCCAAAAAGTCCATCCAGCGTTTTATTAATCTTTCTATCACGTGGTTTCAGAGACCACTAACAGTCGTTAGATACAACTATTCTGTCATAGTAGTTAAATGTTAATTTACAATTCTAGAGAATTTTTCACAAAACACATTTTCCATTTTGTTTCAAGTAAAAACTAATGATGACATGTAAACGGGTTCATCATCTTTTTTAAATTCTTTAAAACGGCCCCATTTTTTAAAACAGTACATAAGTATTTTAACATATATCTTGAAATTTTCAGTTCATTTGCACTGCACATTGCTAAGGATGTTCTGTATTTACACGAACCCACGGAATATTTTCTGAAAGTACTTCGTTCCAATTTAAACATCCCGTAATCAACTGAACGACATGTGCGTTATGCTATTTTTTCCAACCTTGTATTATTCCTGTAACGTTTTTAAACCACTCATAGACTAAAAGAAAACGGCAAAAAAGTCCGAACATTTGATAGAAGTTATTGAATAAAACTACATTGCACTTGATTGGTTAAACAAGGAAATGCTAGGTCTATCAGTTCGCTGGACGAACAGCAGTGTAGAATTATATACATATATTGAGGCTTTTGACTTACATTTATACTTTTGCACGCTAGTAGATAAAAATTAATAAAGTGTAATAGCGAAAATACTGAAGGGAAACTATTTAGACATTACGAAAAGGCTAGTAGAAATCGTTAAATTGCCAAAAAGTTGACTAATTTAATCCTTTCCGGCACAGACAAAGTCTGTTCGTAAAATGAGAAATAACTGACTGACACCGGAATTGACAAACGACTTTTTTAGAAAATAAGAACTCCTTATTTTAAGCTTTCATTGTCGAAACAAAATTTTATTAAATATTCTTGGTGTCAAATGAAAGTTCGGAATTAAAATTAGGTGTACCCGGAGTGGGACCACTGTGCCGGAAAGGGTTTTAACCATTTTATTATTCATGATTTAAACAACATTAGTTTCAAAATATTACACAAAGACAGACATAAATTTCACTAAAACCACACCGAAATACGTTCAAAAATGCTGAAAATGGAAAAACATCGATTTACGTGAAGTAATTTTCTCAAGGTTTCTGCTTTGTACGTTAGTAGATAACGGTACTATACAAATGAATTCATTCTGAAATTCCATTACGGTTGCAGCGGCAATCGTATATTGTTGAAATTTTAAAATCTTTGAATGTGTTTAAATCAATTGTCTATAGAACTTGCATAAGCAAAATATAATACTAGCTTTCAGTTGTATCGGTCGTCTAAAAGTTTACTCTTTCTGAGCTAATTTCATCGAAACCGGTTATGCAAATGTCAATCTTAAAACTTTACTCACAAATCACTTTCTTTCGACACCTTACTCAATATTTTCCTTTTAATAATTGCGAAATTAGGAGTAATTAATTCTTGTGGTATTTTCTCAAATGTAATCCAACGGTAAATTTTATTTTGTTCATTTAGGATATTTTTCAGCGTTTAAAATTTTAAAATGGGATATATTTGTTACACAATTTTCGTGTGCATTTCTGAGATATTATAGTACATATTTAATATCTTTCAATTTATTCATAAATCTAAATTCTAATGTATGTCATTGTAATGCAAAATTTTCTTATGTACATAATAAAATTTTGAACCATAATACATAACATTGACGTAAACAAAGATATTTTATATCTAAAAGTTTCTTCCAAAGACAAACAATTGCTTTGTTCGTGAAGGGAGAGATTACATTACCCTCTGCGAGGGAATACACGATACTATCTAGAGAAGCTTATGTATATTCAAATGTTTCAATGTCCAAAGGAGTTTTACTAACTTTTTAAGGCATACGGATGAGTCTGGACACGAAGATGGGGATGAAGATGGAAACTGCATAGATTTTAATTTATTAGATAATGTTTACTCAGCTTTTAAACTTAATTTTGCACATCTCCCAGCGTTTTTATCTACAAATTTTCGTCATCTTTTTGGCATTTACATTTTTAAATCCTAGACTGCTGTATGCCAGTAATTTTTACGACGAGCTGTAAAGAGAGGTGATCAGCGTATGTGGGGCCTGAGGGGAAACTGGGTTTCTGTTATTTATTACTATTTTTCTATATTATTAATATCCATGGATATTCATTTTTTTAGACTGAATATATGTTATTGACACAAAACGGCTGAATATAAGTAAAATAAGGAAAACAAGTATGAATTATAACGTTTATTATTTTCCCCATCAAAAATGTAATTTTTTACTACCGTGCCTTTTAATAAAGTTTCCGCTATACCAGGATGTCCAGTTGTTTAGAGTTAAGATGTCCTGCGACACATAGCGTTAATGTAGAGTTTATGCAAATCACTTTAATGGGTTTATTCTTTGCGAATATGATGACGTCTAGCATTGCTTTGTAATATCCAAATCTGCTTTCATTTTCTCACTATTAGTCTAATAGAATGTACTTCAGTGAAAAGCACAAACATGAAAAAAATGGCTTCCCTTGACTTACAGATTTTTAACATTTTTACTCACTTCCTGTGGGATATTCGAAATATTTCGATCATCATTTTTGATTTTACATACCTTGGAATCCGTGAAACGAATGGTATTTAAATTAAAGATTGTTTATGATATTTTGAATAATTTTTTTCGCACGTTATATGTCGTCTGGAACCACTTTTCTAATGTCCAAATAGTCTGGTCTACCTTTAGTCTTTTCGATATTACACTAATGTTATCAATTATCTATAAAGATAGAGTTGACAGAAAAAAAAAAACATTTTAATCTCCAAATTGTCACAAAAGAATATATTCGAATAGATTTTTATTTTTGCAATTTACATGAAAAAACAAACTTAAGGGTTAATTTTCATACTGAAATTGTATCAAACTGAAATTTTTAATACGAAACCCAAATTTTGACTGTTTTTGGTGCATTTTACCGTAGGATACCAAACGAAAAGTAATTCTATCAAGTAGATTAGACATTATGAAGGCTTACAGTTGGGAAATCTTAATGTTAAATTCGTTAGTAATAATAGCAAAACAGATTGGAAAGTGGGTAATTTTTTTCAATGCAGTATTCAAAACCTTCTTTGTAGAATAAGCTGCAATTTAATATGAAAAAACTAAAACTTAGGGGTAATTTTCTTGCTGAAATTGTAGCAAACTCTGAAATTTTTAATATGAAACCCTAATGTTGAATGTTTTTGGTACATTTTACCTTAGGATACCAAACGGAAAGTCATTCTATCAAGTAGATTAGAAATTATGAAAGTTTGGAAATCTTAATGTTAAATTCGTTAGTATTAATTGCAAAACAGATTGGAAAGCATATAATTTTTTTCAATGCAGAATTAAACACCTTTGTGGAATAAGCTGCAATTTTATATTCGCAAATTTAAAGCTTCTAAAATTTGATTTTTGTTAAAACATTTCACAAGATAGAAATTTTCGAATACATTTTTTCCTAAATAATATACCAAAAACATTATGAATTCTAACACATGAGTGTTTTATCAGAAATGGATACCTTAAAAGCTTCAAATATGCGAATCCAAAATTACAGCTCATTCCACAAAATAGTTTGTGTTATACTTAAAAACTACCCGAATTTCAATCTGTTTTGATTCAATTAAAAATGTGTATAAATTAGGAGTTCGAATCACTTAAAATACATAATTCCTAATTTACTTGACTGAATGATTTCCCGTTTGGTATCCGAAGATAAAATTTGCGAAAAAAGTCAAATATATCAAAATTACTTATTCCTATTTAAAATTTTAGTGTTTGGTACAGTTCCAGTGCGAAGACTACCCACTAAGCCTAATTTTGCAGCATAAATTGGAAGAAGATATAATTTCCAATCGAATGATTGTTTTCTTTTAGGGCAATTTCGTGATTAACCGCTTGCCTGTGACCCCAAATTTGTAATGTCAGACCTGAATTCGGGTAATAGAAAAATCTGTTTCAATTCCGTGAAGCCTGAACTCATTTCGGGAAATGCATAATATGTAATTTACCATTTTCCCAATAGATGGCGATACTTTCCAGCGAAAAGTTCGGCAGTTTCGCCCCATTTGTCGGATTTGGAACAGATGCTTTACACTCACGCAGAGACTTTTTGGTTGGCGCGATTTTCAAGCCCACGCCAAACCAAGAACTTAATACAATGGCTAAGTTGCCATTAATGGAAAAAATCCCTTAAATTTGGCGACTTTTTTTCTTTTTATAACAGATTAAAAAAAAAAAAAAAAAAAAAAAAAAACTGTGCGTGAGTGTATGACATCATAGCCTCTGATTTTTGTAAATTTGCCGTTCTTTCTGAATTTCATTCAACCACATTATGTTTGACAGGCAGGTATATAAAATTTTCGCAATTTCTTTGCATTGTTTTTAAAGATAATTTTTTTTTTCCATTTTTAGCACGTTTTTCTCAAATACATTCCACTGGCAAGGGGTTAAAATGTACGAGGTGTGCTGTTTATTTGGACGACTATACAAAGCAGAAACATTAAAAGTATTTGTTTAGGTATTTTTCAATAAAACACTATATGCACGTCTGCCGACAGATTCGTAGAATTTCGGTTCGCGTTTCTATGTTTACATATTATGGAATCTTCTGAAATGAATAATCTTTTAATCAAAATTGCTAAAATATTTTGACTAGGGTCCACATTTTAGAACTTTTGTCTACCACTTGTTCCGTAGCTCCCAAAACAGTCTGCATCCCGTATTTTCGTCATTGAAAATTTTTTAGCTACGTTTGAGGGTGCTGTTTGTTCATTGGGTGCACTGTAAAAACAGTTATCAAATGACTTGCTTCTATTTTTTTTACATAGTTACCAATGTCAATGTTTACACCTGTTTGTCAAGAGAATCGGTAGGCAGACTAGCATTTCCTTAAATTACCACTTAAGTGGAATTTGGTTTCATCCATTCAAATTTTAATCAAATGCTTTGACCTTTTTTATCGTTGTCTTTTAATCAATCATGTTTGCTTTCCCATTTAAAAGTTTCGCAATTTTATATTGTAAAATTACAATCATGTACTATTTTACACGAGATCTGTTTAATAATTTGTTATCCAACAAAAACTTACAAAATGTAATAGATCCCCAAAATAGTGATATTTTTTACTTATAAAAAGCATAAAAACTGTCGAAAGGAAAATATTTGTTTGATAAAATTACTACACTTTTATAATGACTGTAAATAAATCATATATATTTACAAAAATTTAACATATATAATTATGGCTATGATGTCATACACTCACGCACAACTTTTTTTTTTTATCGGTTATAAAAAGGAAAAAAAGAAGTCGCCAAATTTAAGGAATTTTCTCCTTTAATGGCCATTGTATGAAGTTATTGGTTTGGCGCGGGCTTGAAAATCGCACCAACCAAAAAGTCCCCATACCTATCTGTGTGAGTGTAAAACATATGTTTCATAATTATAAAAGTGATTAATATCATAAATACGTAAAATTATTGAATTTAAGAAATCCCAATTCTTGAAAGTGGGAGAAATATTTAAAAAAATTAAAATAATTTATTTTGTTTACTTTTAGTTATGAATGTTTCAATTTATATGATTAATTAATTTCGAGCACTGTATTTACAAAATGTAACTGTATTTAAAACATAAACGGACACAATTCTGTTCTTTAGTATACAGCATTTTTAACAACTTAAAATATAAATATTGTGAACAGCTGGACATTTTTAAATGTATTTTTCAAAAAGTAAAAGAAGTACTTACAATTAATTAATACTTTAATAAAGCCTTTAAATCTACTTCTACGAATTCTTGATGATAAAGTATTTCGTTATTTGATTGGTTGGTTCGGAGCACAGCGGTCATTTATTCAATATGCCATCTGAACAGATAGCGGAACGGTGAACTTACTGCTCTCGTACCGTTATTCTGTCGATATGATAGTCGATGTAACATGGAGCATGTTCCGTCCAGCTTACCGAAATGAAAAATCAAACGGATTATTTGATATCCCAGTTAGTTACATGTATGTAACCGTGACCAACGAAACACACCGCGACCTACGTAATACACGGCCGGTGCATGACGTTTAAAACGTCACATGAAGTGGATCATTTTTACACGGTGTTTGGTTGAAAGCGTCGCGCCCACCGTTTTGCACCAATAGCCGTATAAAAACTATCCACTTCATGTGACGTTTTAAACGTCATGCCCGGCCGTGTATAACGAAAGTCTCGAACACACGACCGGATCGAGACCTACGTTATACACGGCCGGTGCATGACGTTAAAAACGTCACATGGAGTGGATCATTTTTACATGGCGATTGGTTCAAATCGGCGCGCTCACCGTTTTGAACCAATCACCGTGTGAAAATGATCCATTCCATGTGACAATTTAAAGGTCATACATCGGCCGTGTATAACGTAGGTCGCAGCCGGATGACTTTGAAAACGTCACACGGAGTGGATACGAGGCTAACGAAAAAGACAGTGCTAGCGCGGTCCATTCAACTTACATTTTTTTACAGATCGCTAGAGTGACGTGATGCTCTTTTCGTACATCTTCTTTTTTTACAGACTCTCGTGGTCTGTAAAAAAAGATACGCGTCAATTACCACGGAGATATTTCTTTTTCGTTAGCCTCGGAGTGGATCATTGTTCACGGCGATTGGCCCAAAATGATGGGCGAGGCGCTTTGCACCAACCGTGTGACGTCAAGGCTACACTAGATACCGGGCCTGCTCATTCATTATCCTGACGTCACAAATGGTGGCTGGCCGCGACGAAAGACATACAGCGATTGGCACAAAACGATGGGCGCGTCGCTTTGTACCAATCACTGGTCGCGGTCAGCCACTCTTTGTGACGTCATGAGAATGAATGAGCAAGCCCGGTATCTAGTGTTGCCCTGGTGACGTTTTAAACGTCATTAATGGGCCGTGCGAGACTAACGAAAAAGAAAGGCTACCGCGGTGCTTTACGCATATCTTTTTTTACAGACCGCCGGAGTCACGTGATGCTCGAATGCACCAATACAGGTGTTCGAAACCAGCAACACGTCACTCTAGCGGTCTGTAAAAAAAGATAAGTGGAATGCACCGCGGTAGCCTATCTTTTTCGTTAGCCTCGTGGGCCGTGTATTTCGTTTGTTGCGATTTAACCTGTCGACAGACACACTGGGCTCGTTCACGGACCGCAACCTGATTTACACATGGATAACCCGAAGCGTTCAGAGATGGATATCGTGTAACTTTTTGCAGGTTATTCGTAGTATTCAGATTTGGAAATTGCCCAGACTTCGAATAATTCCCATTACCTACAGAATTTTGTTGGGTAAAGTGATTACGTGGTGGGAAAATCTGATTTGTTTGTTCATTTTATAGATAACTGCAACTGTAACTGTAAATGTTCACCTGATTTCAGTTTAAAATATTCTTTCCCACAGTCCTGTTTTCGTTTTTTGGATTGATTTCAAATCGCAATATTTACAAATGGTTCATTGAATGTTAAAAGAAGAATGATACACAATTAGAGCTATTTAATAATTTGTTATCTAAAAAAGAAATACAAAATGTAATAGATCCCCCCAAAGAAAAGTGATTTTTTTAATTATAAAATGTATATACTGTAGAAAGGAAAATATTTTTTAATAAAATTATTTCACTTTTATAATGATGTAAATAAATCATATATAATCTGGATATTTAAAAAAATTAAACCCTATATATATTTATAACTGTGAAAATTCTTAATATCATACATATATTCCACAAACCTATATCAGAAATTGCTAGTACTGCATTTTCCACATATAAATTAATGCTTGGGATAGTTTCCTAGAGATCTCACAAGCCTAGGCCTGACCTTCTCCTGCAGGCTTGGGCCTAGTCATTACTATTTCAGCGACCGGCCCAGGCACAACATTTTTCTGCAGACTCAGGCCGAGCCAAGACAAACATGGACTCCATGGTTCTTAGAGGTCTTCACGGGTCAAAATTTTCAGGTCCGATCTTTACACATCCCGTATGAAAATCATTGGTCCTGCCTGGGCCGTACAAAAATAAGTACAATGTGTCGCAGCCCAAAACATTTTGCAAAATTGCATATATTTTTAAATTTAGTCAAAACATATCTAGTCAAAAACATTGAATTAAAGTAAAATCTGTGAAATAGAACCTGTCTATGACGAGAACTTATCTTAAATGTAAAAATATCTTTATCTGTGCAAAATGAATAATACGTGTGTAAAGAATATAATACATTTACAACAGACGATGAGCATTTTAAGAATGGACATTGTCTCTAACGGATTTTTCTTTTCTCCTGATTTTCCTTATACTGAATCTTCTTTAATGTAATTGTCTAAGCCAATTTGTTTGATCAGTGTTTATGTACGTAATTGTCTAAGTGGTCACAAATATTGTCAGGGCTACACTAGATACTGGGCTTGCTCATTCATTATCATGACGTCACAAATGGTGGCTGGCCGCTACCAGCGATTGGTGCAAAGCGAAACGACAGAATGAAAGACATACAGCGATTGGCACAAAACGACGGGCTCGTCGCTTTGCACCAATCGCTGGTCGCGGCCAGCCACCTTTTGTGACATCATGATAATGAGTGAGCAAGCCCGGTATCTAGTGTAGCCTTGATATTGTTGATATTTTGAATTCTATGCAATCGAACATAATCGGAATATCAAATTTGTGCATATGTATTTGTGCTTTTCGAATATTTTAAATTGTAGGATAATGTTGCTTCAAAAATATCGGCATGTTTCGCAGAAATTCAGTGGGGCCGGGCTGTGCTCGAGCCGAACTATTAATTTTTATACTGGGTCGGACCAGAATATTTTTTTGTACTGATCGGGCTTGGATATTTCGGCTAGTGGAGACCTTTACACTTTCCCTTCTAAGAATACTATTAAATGGGAAAGTGTCTTTTTCCTCCTCATCAGACGAATATTCAAAAAATACTTCCGCTATCAAAAATTCGGCACCCACAATGTTTGTAAATAACCCACAACTTTACCTGAAAGCGTTCACAGCCGTTTTAACCCAACTTTGCCCGACCTAATTTATACGTGGCCAGTGCATGATGTTTAAAACGTCACATGTTGTGGACAATCTTTACACGGTGATTGGTTCAAAGTGGCACGTCCACTGTTTTAAATGTCATGCACCAGCCGTGTATAATCTAGGTCGCTCTTTAATTGTGATTTATATGTTCAATAAACAAACGAACAAGCAAGAACAACTTTACACTGAGAAAATCATATGAGGTCTTTCCCCAATTATACGAGTAACCCGCGCTTCGGTCTCTGAACGTGCTTACTGTATGGTATTTAGAAGCCTGTGACGCAGCATCATATGTATCACTGTTGCCATAGTAAATGTGATTGTCAATTTCATCACGTGACCAGATTAACTAAAAAGTAAAGTGACTTCGGTCTTTTCTAGGGTGCTTCAAAGTGAGAGTGGCGACAAAATGGGATTTAAAGTTTGATTTGTTGATACGAATTTGGTTATTGAGATAGTTTGGTTTTTGAGGAGTTATAGAACCATAAAAAACATTGTAAAACCTGTTGTAATACAGATAAAAAAAACATTCATTTATTTTTTATAATTTGTGTAAGTAAGTTTGGCAAACATCTTTCCTATTTGCATTTTTAGTGTCAGGGGAAAAATACCCAAAATCTATGAATTTACAGCATGTTTTATTACTCTGGTGTTTATATCAGGTAAGGACTCATGAACATCACATAGAGTAAATGGGCCTGTTCTCCGACAGCGAGGGATTTGTTCTGTGAATTTCGGGCAATAATAGCCCAAGGCAATTCACCCGCCCCCTGACGCGTTTTCCGGCAGGCTCAGCTCCAGCTGAAACTGTATTTTTTTAACCTTAATAAAGGTACTGAGGGGGGACACTTATGCTATACAGACTTGGCCTCTGCGTCTGAGCAGTCCCTTAGGCTGTGAAGTTACTATTATCCTAATTTATGCTTCTGCAACTAAGCTATGCATATCTAATTAGTAAATGATTCTCTAATCATGTAAGGGAATGCGGAAAACAGCATGTTTTGCCTTGAATGCGAACTAAAACTATAGTCACTGTATTCTTCTACGCTGACCGCTGGAAATCTTGTTGGGGAATAGGAAGGCAGATCTCCTATTATATATAGAATTCGGTGCTTCAGAGTAAGTACGTAGCAGCTATGTAATAGCTCGTCTTTCTTGAGTACTGTAGAATTCCTGTTCGGATCCAAGTAGCAGAATGCTTGGAATTTATTTTTCAATATTTAATTAAATTATGAAAATCTTTTGGAACAATATTGGCAATTTATATAATGAAAGTGTTTTTATATTCGCTATACAGATTGCTGTTTTAATGAATTTCATTCATTTTTGAGAAGCGAAGCTATCATAGAGCTTTTTTACGATGCGTGCAATCTTTTTGATACTCTCTTTTCCGAAATGGACGCGTGGTGTTTATTTTCCAAAGTATTTGTACTGTGGTTTCAAAACGACTCTGTTATTAAATATCGTCTCCAAACCCAAAGTTCATGAGTCATCATTCAAATTTTTTCTACGTGGATACATAATCTGGATAAGATTATGCACCACAGTCCGTTCAATCGTCACCTCTTGTGTCTAAACTGTATGAAACGATGGATAGATAAGCGTCAGGTTAAAATGGCGTTTGTAGAAGTTACTACCTACACCGACACACATCTTTTTAGTACTGGGATCTACAACATCCTACAAATTGGTGCAAAGAGTGCCATTGTTTCAAATAGCGAGTCAAGAACACTACAAAAAACAATATGATAAGGATTATCGCAACGGACAGGCTATCAAAGTACAACGATTTTTGTAATTTTTTGTCAGTGGAACAAGCCAAAAGAATATTTGGACTACATTTTACCTTTTTTAGAAATGAAATGTAAATAAATAAATAAAGGGCTTTGAGGAGACAGACACCCCACAACCGGCCTGTCTGGGGCTGTGGTATTTCTTTAAGGAACCTCATAGGCTTATTATTATTATTATTATTATTATTATTATTATTATTATTACTTATTATTATTATTAATTATTTTAACCCTTCATCAATACAATATAGGTCGATAGTTTTCTATTTGAGTTACAAAGGCAATACAAATAATGTGAATTTACGAGACAATTTATATTTTAACACAGGACGACGTAAAAAAATCACTAATTAATTTTTCAGCAGAGCTGAAATTACGTTGCAAATTAATGAAACACAAAATATGTGAATTATCACTTTACTAATAGTTGTACGCTCTTTAGTTAAGTGATAATTCACATCCTTTGTATTTCGTAAAATAAATCGCAATTCAAAAAATATCACCATCGGAAAAACTGTCTCCAAGCTATAAGGACACTTTCAGTTGACAAAAAACCTGCCTTTTATGACCCTTATTTTTTTTTAAATGCACCCATTAAAATCTGAATTTTATTCAGATTTTATTTTACGCGACAAATGGCTATCTCATAAGAACTATATAATAAAAAAAATACGGAATCTGTTCCGCCTGCTGCAGAATTTATTTTATAAAGGTTAAAAAAAAGTTTATTTTATATCAGATATCTAAACTAGTAAATCTGCAGATCAGAAGTCTCAACGTCAGCTCTGAAAGTCATTGTTTTTTAATCTCACTTTTCATATTACTTAGCATCTTACAATCCTCAATTTATTTTTTTTATATTGCATATACATTTATAGGCATATTAAATACATAGTTGGTTTTAGAAATTAGAAGCGTTAAATTAAACACGGTTTATGCAATGATATTCTGAAATTCTTATGCACTTCTTATTCTTGTAATTTTTTAGATAAAGAAATTCATTTCTTCAGAAGTCGGCCGCCTGAACCCCCGTAATGTTATTAAAATTATAGCCATGATTTGCTATTAATTGTGTGAATGATTCTAGTATATCTTGGATTTCGTTCTACACAGTGGTTTTATTAGGAAAAGCAACAATTTCTTAAATGTAATTTCTTAAATGTTCCATGTCATCCTAATACTCAAATAGGAATATTTACTTACCTGCCAACTACGAAACACCTGCATGTGATGGATAAGTTGAATAATATCTCATGTACAAAAGCAACTTATAAATTTTAAACTTAATCTATTATTTTCACTTATATCTATTTTAGAAATCTAGCGTTATTACAATTTTTTTTCGAAAAATAGTAATATTTATCTTATCTAAGTACATCCGGATTTAAGTCGATGGCAATACCATACTAAAATCTCTCCAGAATAGGCATATTTGTAAACTTTTAAACCTATTGGCTTCATTCATAATCGTGCCCACTGCCAATTCACAAAAAACCAAACGTGATTTGGCGCTATAAAATATTTTTTGTGATAGATTTTATGTTCTCAAGTTCAAGTAATTGTAATATTTCAGGATCGTTTTACTACTATAATTTCTTTAGATTAACCACTTTGTTGTACCAGTGATTTTATTCTATTTTTAAAATTATATTAACTTTTCAACGACGAAACTGCCACATCTGTTCCTGAAATTGAATAATATCTCATGTAAGAAATATACATATACAAATGTGAAATCATTCTAAGAAACCTAAATCTATATTACACGTTCAATGTTTTGGTAATTTTCGTTTTGGAAAAAAATAGTTCGAAAATCATTCTATAATAGTTAAACGGCAACTTGTATCAAAATAAATTTTCTTTTATGTCAATTGAATACGAAAATCACCTGAAAATAATGTATTTTGCTAATAAAGGATTACAGCAAAACAGTGCGAGTTAGATGAATTTTATTATTTTGATATTCTTTGAAATAGGGTTGCTAAGCAACTGATAATTTAAAGAGCAGAGTAAAAAGAAATGCATTTTAAAATTTGTAAAAAAATATGAAAGTAAAATGTTTTATATTTTCCGAACAGATGCAAAAAAATTTCCAATAATTTAAACAATCAATTTTTAAATTCTAATAAATGTATAAGCAAATGTTCAAAGTTATTGGATATATTTAAAACCTCCATATCGAAAATTTAGTATCCATAATTTTAAGTTGAAATCCAATAATATATTAAAATATACGATTTTTATTTTTAAATATACGATTTTTATTTCAGTTAAAAATGAAATTTGAAAATCGTCTGCATTCCCATGAGAATGCATTACGACCTAAAAAGAAATGTTCTATACCTCACCAACATACCTACCAAAAATTAACGTAATCGGATCATTTTTGTGGCAGTTATAGCGGAACAGACAGACATACAAACAGACAAACAGACAAACAAACAAACGGATGGAAACCAAAAACTTTTCGCGTCTCCACAGTGAGCCTTCACTGACGTTTCAGTAGTAATAACATTTAAGAAACAACCATTCGACACATTTTGATAACGACAGTTTACGGGTGTACTGAAAGAAATAACTGATTGTTGCTAAAAAACCGAATTTGGCTTTATTATTATTATTATTATTATTATTATTATTATTATTATTATTGTGGTTATTGTTGTAGTTGTTGTCTTTCTCGGATGAACTCCTGTTCGGAACCAAGTAGCAGAATATTTGCAAATATGAAATTTTTTATTTTTCAATATATAATTAAATTACAAAAATCTTTTTGAACAATATTGGCAATTTATACAATGGAAATGTTTTTAATATTCATTATGCTGATTGCTGTTTTCTCGAATTTTATTCATTTTTGTGGAAGCGAAGCTATCACAGAGGTTTTTTATGATGCGTGCAATCCTAATGCAAACACAACGTGTGTCCTTGTTTTGTGAAACAAACACAATGTTTGGTTTTGTTTTTCAAGGGTCCAGCTTCATCCTTTTGAGTGCGGCCAGGTCCGCTTCGTAGATCGAGTCGATCCGTCTCTTGTACAGGTACTCCCACTTGCGTTTCCAGTAGCTGCCCTTCTTCTCCGAATGTTCCCGTTTCCGCTGCCAGTCGACGCGCTTCTTTTCATCGCGTTCCCAGCATCTCTCCCAGTGACACCTCTCGTGCTGGGCCTGCTCGTCGTTGCGCTTCCTGTGACTGCAGTTGCGGATCGAGGCCTCCAAGGGCTGTTGCAGGGTGGCTGAATCTGAAGCGAGGACCTCGAGGGTACTGGACGAGACTTCCTGCGTCGTGTCCATTGGAAAGAGGGCGAAAGGATGTCGGGATCTGAAAGAAAAACACTCTTTTATAGACCCGAAAAGGAATTTGTTTTAATTATTGAGAGAATAACTAAATAAAAGAAAATTCTGAAAAATCAAAGGACTCAAAATGAATTTGAAGTTACAGCTCATGAAAGCACGGGCGTGCAAGCGCAAACTCGGTCATTCATGAGCTGTGGATTCGACTTTATGTTTTATTTTTTATTATGGAGTCAAAGCGAATGCGAACGTGTCATTGTCATCGACACGGGTTCCACTCTTGCCGAAAGGATTCAATTACAAACAGGCATGTTGGATCCAGGGGATAATGTTTTCCTCCTCGAGTACTTCGATCAACGCATTGGCCACCTCTTCGAAAACGTCGTTGGTATAGTCTCAGGGAGGTTCGAAGTGATTCAGGAAGGCTGCCGCGAATTTTCTGGTAAATATGAGATATTTGCGACGGCATTGTGTAAAGGTCCGGTCGGTAACTCGACAAAATCGTCCGACCTTTTTCTAGCGGACTTGAAATGAGTCGTTCGAGCATTCATTGCAGGAGTGGTACCAGATGGGTACCCACATCGCTTCGATTTGTAACCTCCTCTGTACTTATCGGGATGGCGTTTGGGTAATGTTTGAAGAAATGGGCCAATATTTAAACGATGAAATTGTCCAAAGGGATTTAACTGTCGTTCCTATCGAGTTCGTCCCTTTCATTGTCTGAATCGATAAACATGTATTCCAGTAAATTTTGATCGGCGAGATAAAGGCATTCTTGTAACAGGTGTCGAATTTCCAAAATTGACTGGAATACCTTCTAATTTCTCGAAATAGCTGCAAATTGCGCAGTGAATACAGAGTAGAGAAGTCCGGTATGCCATATTTGCATTCAAACGAAAGAGTCTTGCAAGAGGAAAAACGGGAACAGAAAAAATATATGTCTCACTGGATAAAAAATTGTACTTTTATGGTAAAGGGTCGTTCGTCTTTAAAACGATTTTTTAAACATTCAACAGTGACCTCAACACTCGGTAGACAATCAAGGTGCTTCTCTGGAGGCAGGGATTCTAGGTCACGCTACAACGCTCCAATTCCTGTCGATACAGCACTCTGAATAGTCGGACCACCCCCTGCAAGATAATTTTGGGTTCGACCCTGTTTCAGAAATTTAGGACCTCGGCCGATACTTTTCCGGTGAAAACGAGCGCTCTCCAGAGCGAGTTGATAAGGGATCACTTTTTTGGGATTCGGGTGGATCAAACATCGTTTCGCGCACAGGGAAATTTTCAACTGTCGTTCAAGAACGGGTAGAATATCCTTGGACAGTTTCATGGACTTTGTACATTCCACTTGGAAGGGGGCGCGGTAAGAATAAAAGAATTTTTGCAACATCTGACAGATAAAATATTTCATCTTCATTTGAATGTTTTTTTTTTTTAATGACCCACCGTAAACACACCTGCTGCGTTTTACGGTTAAACCACGGTCGAGCGCACGATGGTGTTTGCAATACGATGGCTGGGATACAATTCTAAAGAGTAAATGAAATTTTTCATGTTGGAATTTTGTCTTATTTAACCGTTCTCCCATCGTCCAATCGAGTAAAAAATGAAGTACTTGCTCGGTTTTACTGCTTACTGAAGGTCGATAGCATGGTGGGGTTTGAAATATGAGATGATTTTTTGTTGTGTCTATTTGATTGGGAGATATTTATTATCTATTTTAAAAAATTGCACAGCGTCTCAAAGTCGCAGTTATACGGGAGAGTCGAACCGCCACGAAATGTTTTTGTGACTTACTTTATTTATAAAAAAATCATGATAAATATTAACGAGGAAATAGTTTCACCTCAAAATGCCATCCTTATTTCCGAACCAGTTATATATTTTAATTGAAGTAATATATAACTGTTCGCCACACCTCAATGACCAAACATGTCTAAAGAAATATAACTACCTACTTTATTTATTATTTTTTTAAACAGAATATTTTAAATATCTATATATTTAAACCGAAAAGCGCATTATGTCAAATACACATGAAAATCGTCTCATTGCGCATGCATCAACGGTCTTTTGAATGCTTCTACCCTCAGAAACGGGAAACCTGATTGATTAAGCTAACCCTCTCTTACTTGCCTAGGGGTATTGAAAAGGGTTGATTGAAAACGGGAGAAAAGCCATACCGCTTTATTGAAAGCATAGACCTTCTAATTTACTTTTGCTCCGAGTTTGAAAGCTAAAACTTTTTTTTTAAGAACTCATGTTTTCACTACTAAATATGGATATTTTTTTACAAAATTTTAAAAGAAGCTTGGATAGTTATATTTATAACTGATTGAAATGTCAGAGAGTTCGGAAGTTGAGAACTTTTTTTAATTGCTATGTTAAAGGAGCCGACGCGAAAACAAACCAACAAACAAAAACAAGAACAAAAAATCATGCGTCAAGCCTATATTATGTAACACTTTCCAACGCTTCCAAAATAATTTTACAAATCATACCGTTTAATAAGCTGAAAGATTAACATCTAAGTAAACAATTTGGAAAACGCATAACATATTTAAAAACATAATTTCGGGAATTTCCAACATATACAATATTTGGAAAAATATTAGAATACTTTTATTCAGCCCTGTAAAGGATCTATATATTTGTATATATACTACATAGGATGCTAAATTTTAGTTCAGTTAGAAAACGCGTAGCACAGTTTAAAATTCTCCTTCTGGAGTCTCTGTCAATAAACGGAAATGTGTTCGCGAACTTTTGTGCTTCCCTCTATAGGATCTACAGAATTTATACACACCACGTAATAGACAAAAAGCGAGTTAAATTTAAAATCGCGCTCAGTAACTTAAAACGCACTTTTAGGAATTATTGTTAACAGACAGTAGAGAATTATTTTGTGTGTCCCTGTAAATTAACGATGACTGCTATACACACTATTCTGTAGTAAGCCTCTTGTAATGCACCTTAGTGATATATATAAATTTCAATGCGTTTAAAATAGTGAAACATTATTTAAATAAACCGCAGACGATTTTTCTCCATAGAGGTAATGTAACGGAATTCTTTTGACTGTCCCTGTAAAGTAACTATAAGTGCTATGCATACCCTATTCCATATTAAGTTTCTTGTAATGCACCTTAGTGATATATATAAATTTCAATGTGTTTAAAATAGTGAAACATTATTTAAATAAACCGCAAATTATTTTTCCCTATAGACCGCAATGTAACGGAATTCTTTTGAGTGTCCCTGTAAAAAAACTATAAGCTCTACACACATCCGTTGAAATAGGGAAGATGCTAGAGATAACGAGAATAACATATAAAAATTGCAGAGCAATCCGAACATATGTACGGGAGTTAGAGCACGGACAGACGGCCATACGGCAGACAAACCGAAGTCATAAACACTTTTCAACTAGGTTGGAAAGTGTTAAAAACGAAAAGAAAACAGTTCGTTTACAACTAGATAACAATATTTTTTCACGAAATTTTTACACGTGATGTAAAATTGTTTCATTTATAACCAATAAAGATTTCAAAGACTTTGGACAAAAAGAACTTTTTATTTTAAAACTGTGAAACGACTCTGGCTAAAAAAAAAATGAGCGCTTTTATCACTATATATCAATATATTTTCGCGAATTTTTCATTTAAAAATATAATTTCATGCAAAATCGAATATATATATATATATATATATATACATACATACATATTGATTAAATAATTAGGAAATTTATTGCAAAACAGGTGCATAAGCAGCTCACTCTAATGCAACAAATACGTATATTCCACCAAAAATATGATCCACCAGATGTGAATACTTAAAAATACGTGTATATTAAAGAACAATATTAATGAATGAATTAGAAAAAAATAAATTTAATAGTTAAATATCGAACCACACAGACCAAAGGATATAATTTTTTTCATCAGTGGGGGGAAAAGGCGTGAAAAAGTGTAAACAAACTCCACCCCCACAAAAGCAAATATCTACAGTAGGCTTCTAAAAATGTATCAATCTTAAATTCCAAAATAATTCAAAAAACATATAATATATGTAAATACGTAAAAGTCTTCGAACGTTCTACATATCTACTGAACCAAAATAACATAAAATAATATGAATAATCTAAAATTAGGTAAAACAATAATTGAGTAGATTTAAACAGTATTTTAATAGAACTTAAAATTGCTAGTAAATACAATAGATAGCCGTTAATGACGGGAACTTTCAGTTTTAGACATTTTTTCGAATATTTAAAAATATACATGTCAGATTCTTTTGGAATTTTAGGATTAAAAAGAACAGGTTTGTCTTCATATTTATCAACGTCGATTTGATAAGGAGGAATAGCCCTGTAAAATAAAATGCACGAAATGATCTATCGCTACAGAATATACATAGGCAGACATTGTATAATATGTGTATTCATTTGTGTAAGAATAGCATGCATATTAATACAAATATAGCGATTTTTTAAAAAAATTAAAAAAAATTCTTGCAAGTTTTTTGCTTATAACATACAGGGTTTTTAACCAAAATTAACGCCAATTTCAGAAAAAATGACAAAATGTAGTAGAAATCATATAGTGCTATTGGAATATAAATATGTTGAATATATAAGGAAATATGGGCAGTTGTATAAAATAAATTTTATCTGCCCATGCGCGAACGATAACAAGGAAGTTTTTGCATGATTTAGTAGTCAACTCTCTGGAGCAACGTATTAAAAGAAATCAGTCAGATATCGTAAAAATTCAGAGCGATATCGCCGTTACAGTCAGCTGTTGTTTTGATTTTCCCTAAAACTCGCTGAATGATAATGGGTTGTCCACAAATTGTTATTTTCAAGTTATCTGACAGCATTCAGAGCAGATTTTTTGAGAAAGCTATTTAATTATAGTTTACGGTTATGTTTAGGAAAATTTTGACGCTAAACTACGATGAAAAGGAAATTTAGTCCATACATTGATAACATTTAGGTAAATTGAAGTGTTTATAATAAAATTTTGTGAAATTTAGCACAATACGCAAAACACTCTACAGTAAAATCTGTCGCATATATATGCATTTTCTGTATACATGTAATATGTATGCCAGTAGTGAAGATGATGAACTAAAATCTAAGATATATTATACATTTTTCATAAGTTATGAGTCGATAACTTGCAATTTAATTTTTATAGTGATATTTCAATAGCTTTTTGAGAAATTACGTTTTGCGTATTAATCCAGTCAAATTAGGAAAGTCTGCCATAATAAATTCTAAGGAGATAAAAATTGGTACATTTGCCCATTGATGGCTACTGATGACTATGTAAAGAGTCCTCAGGGATAGGAGGTGAGCGAGGGGGCAAATAAATTACTTTTTTTAGTTCTTTCAAAAATTTCAGAAATTGTTGATTTTTATGAAAAAGCTACTCCGACATAAATTAAACATCATAAAATTCTCTACAAATGACAGGTATAGACAGTGGAACCTCGATTATCCGTCAGTCAGAATACCGGAGCTTTGACGTATTTCTCGCAAAAAAATCACTTTAATTTCAATTTTATTTACTTAATGTCACCATAATAAATGCTACATAGATAAAAATGAGTACAGTTGTTCATTGATAAAAATTAAATTGCAAGTTATTGAATCATAACTTATGAAAAATGTATAATATATCTTAAATTTTAGTTCATCATCTTCACTACTGGCATACAAATTACGTGTACACAGAAAATACATATATATGCGACAGAATTTACTGTAGAGTGTTTTGCATATTGGGCTAAATTTCACAAAATTTTATTATAAACACCTCAATTTACCTAAATGTTATCAATGCATGGACTAAATTTCCTTTTCATCGTAGTTTAGAGTCAAAATCTTCCTAAACATAACCGTAAACTATAATTAAATAGCTTTTTCAAAAAACTTGTTCTGAACGCTCTCAGATAACTTGAAAATAACAATTTGTGGACAATCCCTTATCATTCAGCGAGTTTTAGTGAGAATCAAAACAACAGCTCACTCTAACGCCGATACCTGTCTAAATTTTTACGATATTTGGCTGATTTTTTTTAATAAGTTGCTCTAGAGAGTTGACTACTAAATCATGCGAAAAGTTCCTTGTTATCGTTCGAGCATGCGCAGATAAAATTTATTTTATACAACTGCCCAAGCCCATATTTCATTAAATATTTAATATATTTATATTCCAATGGCACTATATTGTTTCTACTACATTTTGTCAATTTTTCTGAAATTGGCGTTAAATTTGGTTAAAAACCCTGTAAGAGAAAAACTTGCAAGAAATTTTTTAATTTTTAAAAGAAATTTCTATTAATATACATGCTATTTTTACACAAATAAATACACCTATTATGCAATGTCGGCCTATGTATATTCTGTAGAGATAGATCATTTCGTATATTTTATTTTACAGGGTAATCCAAAGTATTATTTTTTTTTCTTTAATTTTTTGTTTGTCCCCTAATTGTCCTCCTTATCAAATTGACATTGATAAATATGAAGTCAAAACTGTTCTTTTTAATCCTAAAATTCCAAAAGAATCTGACATGTATATTTTTAAATATTCGAAAAAATGTCTAAAACTGAAAGTTCCCGTCATTAATGGCCATCTAGTGTAGAATGTAAGTTGAACATGCCTCCACCCAGAACTTGCAAATATATTGAAAAAATTATTCCTTACTTAGCTTGAGCATGGGCAATCTCTTTAACCTGGGAGGAAGTAAATTAAAATTATCTCTCGATATAAAATAAATAACCAGCAATTCCCAGTTCTTGCTCCTCGCGCATCGACTGAGCCTCAATCGGGGTCCGCCGATCCTCGGGTAATCCTCGCAGGCATAACATTTTGGAGGAGCGAAGTTGCCAGAGGGGACTTGATGAAGTGGGTGGGTCTGCGCTGGATGAAATCGAGGTGGAAAAATAATCCCGTGGAATCGCGTGAGTGTAGTGTGATAAACATGAAGCTCTGACTCGAGACAGATCCAAATTAGGCTTAGGTTTTTTTTATTATTATTAATCAAAATTTCTTTTTTAATCAAATTTCATTTTTATTTTGTCTCTACAAATTATACAAAAAAGCAAAAAAAAAAGATGCAATAGATATTCGGGACAGCACGCTCATTTTGTTTGCTAGTCATCATCTAATAGGTAACTATTATAGATATACGTCTGGTTAAATTGCTTGTTCTCTCTATGGGATGTATGTTTCTTTGTTTTTTTTGTTTTTGTTTTTTATGTAAAACTATCTAAAATGGAGAGAGTTTTATTAACAAATAAAAATAAAAGGTTTTCGTGGAGTGAGGTGAAAAAAAAAAGGTATTTATTTTTATCCAACACTCTATTTCAGATTTTTTTTTTTTTACAACAAAAGAGTTCTATATTCCGGATTAAAAAATATCGATGGGTTCGTAGGCTTTGGTTCCGAGGGGAGTGTGGCTTCTCGCATCTCGCAGCGGATCCTGGCTTCAATTTCGTCTATGCACCGGAGATTTTTGTAGCTGAGGGTGGATCTCACTCCAGCGATCCGAAAATGGTTGGAATCTCCCGGAAAGTGTCAGAGTTCGTAGATCCTCACTTTGAACTGAAAGTGAAAATGGCGGGTGCGGATTGCGTTCGGAATTGAAATATCCTGTCGGACTGAGGAAATTCTGTTTTTCCATGACCAAGTGGCAGATGGGAAGTTCCATGGCATCTGAAGGTGGTCGGCGCGGTGTTGCTGATCGATCCAGTGGGCTATGCAGCGTTTGTGGAACGTGTGACAGCATTTATAGAGCATGAACATGGATTTTCTCGAAAACCCAGGGCTGAAGTCGTCCCGGCAGATGTCAGAGTGGAGACAGATGGTGCAGAGAGGATCCGCTAGACTATACATTGGGTTCGGTGGAGTAGCCATGGTCAGAGAGGGCAGCAACAGAGATAGAATGAGATTTAAAATAAGCCACACGTGACTTTTTTTTTTACCAAAGTCCGGATGGAAACGTGGAAGTGCCGGTGATAAAATAAAACGTTTATAACGTGTTTTTATAAACAAATAACGTGTTATTGGATGCATTTAAGTTGAAATTATGTCTTTTTATATGCTTTAATGCTAATTTGAAAATTTTATGTTTAAATGCTATGTTATTGAATACACTTATGTTTAAATTACAAAGTGTTTTTATACATTTTAATTATTTAATTGCACTATTATTGAAAAGTTGTTGTTTTAATATTTAAACGATAACAGTAACGATAATAATAATAATAATAATAATAATAATAATAATAATAATAATAATATTAAAAAAAAAGTCAACCAAGGTTCCCAAAATGAACCAAACAGCCCAGGTATAACCGCCCATGCGCTAGCACGGACGGGATTACACGGGCTATTTGTTTTTTTTTTATACATTGGTTGTCATTTGTTAATTAATTTTCTTCAATTTACATTTACTTATTTTTAAAATCTTGAGATGAAATCTAAACCATCGTGTTTAAGTGCCATGCATTCTTTCAAATTTTGTTAGGTGATAATAATCTATTGCGGCACACTCTCTTTCGTCGGATATCTTTTCTTGTTCTGCGAAAGAATCACGTTTACTGATTTACATCTTCTCATATCGTTATAGGATCTGTGTAGACGCGACGATCTCTTTGCCAAAAAAAAAAGTTGGCAACATTTTTATTTATTTTTATTTATTGTTTTATTTTTAATAAATTTTCAATAAGCCTACGACATATGTCGTAGGCTAATTGGGAAATCCGGCTCTTTGCAAACTGCCTAGGCTCTTTGCAAACTGCCTAGGCTCTTTGCAAAGAGCCGGTCTAATTGGAGAATCATTTCCCTTTTCCCAATCAGCCTGATGTTTTTCAGGCTTATTGCAAAGAGCCTAGATAGCGTTAGGCTAATTGAAAAATGACCATGCCTATTTAGAAAAATACCAGTTCTTTGTCAAAATATGGTGTTGTCCCCAACTTGAACCTGAAAATTCCATTCGAAAACGACCCGAACCCAACAGAAAAATTCCATCGGACCGTTACCCGATCCTAAAAGGACAAAATAAATTCCTTCGAGTCACAACCCGACCCGAACCAGAAAACTCAAGTTAACCTGAAATCGACACGAACCCGACAAAAAAAAACCATCGAACCGTAATCCGATCCGAACCCGACAAAATAAGTTCCTTCATGTCGCAACGCGACCCGAACCTAAAAATTCGATGTTAACCAGTAACCCAACTCGAACAAGACATAAAAATTCCATCAAACCGTATCCAGATCCGAAACCGATAAAATAAATTCCTTCGTGTCGTAAACCGACCCCAACCCGAAAATAATAGTTAACCCGAACCAGGAAAAAATTCCATCAAACCGTAACCCGATCCGAACCCGAAAAATAAATTTCGTCGTCATGCAACCTGAACCGAAACTGAAACTTTAAGTTAACGCAAAACCGACACGAACCTGAAAATTTAATTTAACACGAAACCTAACCCAAACTGAAAATTGAAGTTAATCCGAAACCCGAACCCGTCAAAAAATCCATCGAACTGTAACCCGATCCAAACCCGACAAAATAAATTCATTCGTGTCACAACCCGATCCAAACCAAAAAATTCAAGTTTACCCGAAACCCGACCCGATCCCGATAAAAAAAATCTATCGAACCGTAACCCGATCCGAACAAGACAAATTAAATTTCGTCGTCACGCAACCCGATCCGAAAGTGAAATTTTAAATTAACTCAAAACCGATTTGAGCCTGAAAATTTAATTTAACCCGAAACCTAACCCAAACCTGAAAATTAAAGTTAACTCGAAACACAGAGTCGAAACGCAACCTGACCCGAAACTGAAAATTGAAGTTAACCCGAAACCCAAACCCGTCAAAAATTTCATCGAACCGTAACCCGATCCGAAACTGGTTAAATAAATTCCTTCGTGTCACAACCCAATCCAAGCCAGAAAATTCAAGTTGACCCGAAACCCGACACGAACCCGATAAAAAAATCCATCCAACCCCAACCCGATCTGAACCCGATAAAATAAATTCCTTCGTGTCGCAAACCGACCCGAACCCGAAAATAATAGTTAACCCGAAAACAACCCGAACCAAGAAAAAAATTCCATCGAACCGTAACCCGATCCGAAACCGAAAAATAAATTTCGTCGTCACGCAACCCGAACCGAAACAGAAAATTTAAATTAAACCAAAACCGATCCATACCTGAAAATTTAATTTAATTCGAAACCTAACCCAAACTGAAAATTGAAGTTAACCCGAAACCCGAACCCGTCAAAAAATTCATCGAACCATAACCCGATCCGAACCCGACAAAATAAATTCCTTCGTGTCACAACCCGTTCCAAAGCAGAAACGAAGGAATTTATTTTGTAGGTTCGGATGGGATTACGGTTCGATTGATTTTTTTATCGGGTTCGGTCAGGTTTCGGGTTAAATTGAATTTTCTGGCTTGGATCGGGTTGTGACACGAAGGAATTTATTTTGTCGGGTTCGGATCGGGTGACGATTCGATGAAATTTTTAACGGGTTCGGGTTTTGGGTTAACTTCAATTTTCAGTTTCGGGTCGGGTTGCGTTTCGACTCTGTGTTTCGAGTTAAATTTAATTTTCAGGTTTGGGTTATGTTTCGGGTTAAATTAAATTTTCAGGTTAAAAGCGGTTTTTGGGTTAACTTATAATTTCTGTTTCGGATCGGGTTGCGTAACCACGAAACTTAATTTGTCGTGTTCGGATCGGGTTACGGTTCGATAGATTTTTTTATTGGGCTCGGTCGGGTTTCGGGTTAAATTAAATTTTCTGGTTCAGATCGGGTTGCGTGACGACGAAAATTATTTTGTTGAGTTCGGATCGGTTTACGTATCAATGGATTTTTATTTCTCTGGTTCGGGTCGGCTTTCGGGTTAACTTCAATTTTCAGGTTTGGGTCGGGTTGCGAGAGGAAGAAATGTATTTTGTCGGGTTCGGATCGAGTTACGGTTTGATAGAATTTTTTTTCTGGTTCGGGTTGAGTTTCGGGTTAACTATTATTTTCAGGTTTGGATCTGGTTATGGTTCGATGGAATTTTTATGTCTTATTCGGGTTGAGTTACTTTTTAACATCGAATTTTTAGGTTCGGGTCGCGTTGCGACATGAAGGAATTTATTTTGTCGAGTTCGGATCGGGTTACGGTTCAATGTTTTTTTTTGTCAGGTTCGTATCGAATTACGGGTTAACTTGAGTTTTCTGGTTCGTGTCGGGTTGCGACTTGAAGGAATTTATTTTGTCTCTTTAGGATCGGGTTACGGTCCGATGGAATTTTTCTGTCGGGTTCGGGTCGACTTCGAATGGAATTTTCAGGTTCGAGTTGAGTACAACACCATATTTTGACAAAGAACTGGTCATTTTCTAAATAGGCATGGTCATTTTTCAATTAGCCTAACGTTATCTAGGCTCTTTGCAATGAGTCTAAAAAATGTCAAGCTGATTGAAAAATAAATGACCATATTCCAATTAGCCTAACGCTGTCTAGTCTCTTTGCAATAGCCTGAAAGATATCAGGCTGATTGGGAAAAAGGAAATGATTCTCCAATGAGACCGGCTCTTTGCAAAGAGCCTAGGCTGTTTGTAAAGTGACGGATTTTTCAATTAGCCTACGACATATATATATTACAAAATTTAAAATTCCATACCCTATTAAATTTATTGTATAGAAAATTCTTTTCATTAATATTTCATTTACAACCCTAGTTTGTTAAAATATTCCCTTTCTTAAACATATTCCATTACTGTCCATATTTAAAAGATTTTTTTATCCTAATCTACTTAAATTCGTTTCTTATTTCCCGTCAAATAAGATGTAAAATTCCCATTTCATGACAATATTCTTCTTAAAAAATCTAATTTCTTAAATTCTTTATTATATTAAATATTTTCTATTTATTCTCGTTTTTAAATCTCTTTTTTTTTCTTTTAATCTATGTAAATTCACCTTTTGCTCTTTCCTAATGGTATAAAAAATCATTCTTTTAAACTGTTTTGTTATTGAGAATCATTCTTTTAAATTGTTTTGCTATCGAGAAACTTATATTTTCAAAGCGCAAACACCGAAACCTATTCTATCAGGTTCCTGCATTTTCTAATTTCCATGATGTTCTAGAAAATTCTTTTCCCTCCAAAAGCATAGCAGAGGCATATTTCTTTTTTTGTTTTGTTTAAATTAGCTTTTTTTGTGCAGGCTTAAATTGCTTATTGTAAGTCTAAGAACATCAGTTAATGTTGAAAAAAGGAGGTAGTTCACTTAACTTTACATCACAATAACACCTTTGTTAAACTCTTAATTTAATACATTACTTTTGTTAAATTTTAATCAATAAATAATAAAAATATCATTAATTATTTCTAATAATTATTTAAAAATAATAACTAATTATAAACAAATTAATTTTTCTTCTTATTCTTTATTTTTACTCTTCTTATTCTTTATTTTTACTCTATTCTTATTCTTTATCCATTTTTCTTATTATTTATTCGATATCTGAGTTACAAACCACATGCTGAAAAATTCAACTCTACTTCTTAGAGTCAAAATTTTTAAAGACATTGTTGATATGGTGTTGTTGGTTGTAAATCCATTATTTTTGTATATAATGGATTTATTTAAATTTTTTGTATCTTTTGACATAGCGTAATTTATTTCTTATTATGTAGTAATTAAATAGTTACATACTTAGTTAATATTTGTAGTTGTCTACCATAGAAGTTGTGAAAATAAGAAATTATGCAACCACATGAATAGCTATTTCATGATGATTCCAATGCATCAACTATTCATTGTAACTGCATAACTGATTATATTTTATGCCTGGAATGTCATTTGGCATCATACTGGCCTTGACTACTAAACTGACAATGCAATTGATTAAATGTTGCCTATTCAAGTGACAGATCTTTAGATTATATATCTAGATATTTATTTCATACATAAATTTTCATATGGTTCACTGGTATTTTTCATGGAATATTCATATGGCAGTCATGTAATTCATATTTCATGATTTGGTAATATGACATGCTTATTCATGAAGCAATAGACTATTTACAGAAAAACTGTTTACAATCATACATTTAACATGATGGCTACAATATTATTATTCTTTCAAATATTATATTATAGGTATTTCATGATGATTGAAAATTTTTGAATTAAAATTATGAAAATACTTTTAAAGTTATAAGAGACTTTAACAAGTATTTTGATTCAAGTAGTTATACTATTTAAGTTTCTCTGAGAAATTTTTCGTTTACCATGGATACCAAAATTTCTTAGGCTATATTTTATTATTAGACTTCTTAAAGACTTTTGTTGGAAACTCAAGAATTAAAAATTATTAATCTATTAAGAAACTATATAAAGAAAAAAAATGTTAAGATTTTATTATTTTTTAAGTTAAGTGTTTTTATTTATGTTATTATAAAACAGCTATTTCTGTTTTGGAATGTATTCTATTGTTTAGATTCACTATTTCTATTATTGTTATGTTCTATTAATACACTTACAAATTGTTATTAACTATGTAAACTGTGTTTTGTGTATTTGCAGGGGAATGCTCTCCAAACTCTAAAATTTTACAGGTATTAAAACTATTCTCCCAAATTCCAAAAATATTTTCTTTTAAAAGTGATTAAATAATTAATACCACTTATTTTTTTTCACTATAGCAAATTCTATCATCTAACTTATAATCTTTTACATTGTCTAAAAAATTCAAATTAAAACTATTAATTCTAAAAATAAAAATAAAAAATGCTCAAATACCTTACCAAGGATAAAAAGCTACTTTAGAAAATAAAATATTAAAACAAATTTAAAATGAAATTTAAAAATGAAATTACAATAGAAGATTTGAGCCATTTTACTTATACTAAAACGCATCGTGCTAAAGATGTTATAACCCTATTAATAAGTAAAATAAACATAGGTTAGAATAGTTAATAAAATATTTAACTAAATTAAGATAAATTTGTTTAAAACTTATAAACATATTAAACCAAATATTTTTTAAACTTTAGTGATAAATAATAAAGTTATAACAGCTATTTAATTAAATGAGTATACAGATTTTATAGTCGGTTTTAGTTACAATCGACTGTTTTTTTACGTGATATATTGTCAGAATATTGATGAGTCATTGAGTTCTTATGTTTTTTCAGACACATCTGTAGTGCCCTACGACATTGAGGGCATCTTTTATCACATTCCGCATGATCTGATGAAAAGTCTTCTACTACTATTATGCAGTTTTTACAATTTTTTTCAGTTCTCCTCGCACAGTCAGCTGTTTGATGAAGTCCTACATAATAGCCACAAATTGGCGTCGGTTCTTGGCAATTTTTGGCGATATGATCATCAAATTTCTGACATCGAAAATACCTTTTAACTGGTATGATTTTTTTTTCATTTTATGCATACGTAATCGAAATTGCATATATTTATTTCGTTGTAAAAACTACTGAATAGGCCACTGATTTAAAATATAATATGTAAATTTTTAGCGTAATGAAAATGTTACTCATTCCATATATTTTTAGAATGTAGTATTCATATTCTGTATGCACATTTTAACGTTTTTATCATTCAGAAAGTGCATTTTCATGAGACTGTCATTAGAATATATAACACAGATATATGAGGCGTTGAGGACCAAGAGTGAACTATCCCACTTTTTTGTGAAAAATGAGATTGAAGTGACAAAGCATTGTATGTCATACCATCTATTGGCGGTATAATGTAATTCATTAATTTTGAAACTATTCATGTTGATAGAGCCAGTTTAACAGATGGTCCAACGTAATGTGCATATTGCTAGTCCAAAAGTGGATCAAGTGGCTTGGTCCAATCTTGCACTGTCAACTTGATAAACGTATGCCTGCTGAAGATGTTTGGTCTACTTTGTCACTGGAAGTTTAGAACTGGCCTGAAATATTTTGACAAAAATTTGTACAAATATTGGAAATACTTTTTCTTGAAAGTACAGATGGTGAGATTCTTACACTTTGGTTTTCAATTCCGCATACCTTCATCAAATCTGCAAAAATCTCAACTTTTGTCTGTTTCTCTAAATGAATAATTTGTCATGGCTTTAGGGAAATTGCATATTTAATGACATCTTATACATGTTTGGCATATTGATCTGTTTGATCTTTCACACTTAAATCACTGATTAAATTTATTTCTGATCATTAAAATTGACATTCTTCAGCACAAAAGAATTGAAAAAGGAAAAAAAAATCCAATATGTAAGGTTTCATGTGTCACGTTTAGTGAGATTTCAAATTTGGTAAATTTTTCATGTTTGCCATGGAATTCAGAAGTATTGAAGGATCCCCTGTGCTCCAAACAGACTATGTATTCTTATGACAGGTTCCATATAGCCATCCTTTTATATAAAAGTCCTGTGGCAAATTGAAACAAAATTGATAAGTGGTCTATATACGAATTTAAGTCACTTGACAATATAGTTTTAAACTGAACGAATCGATGGTTGGAATCATCTAAGATTTTAGTTCTTAATGTGTAAATTAGTTTTTTAGAAAGAAGCTGTGCAATATCTCGTGAAATAGTGCTTCAAACTTGCAAGTTCAGTTTCATAAAACAATATTTCGTTTAGGTAAAGCTCCAAAATTTTAATATAAGAAACGATTCAGACTGATGATATGAGCCATTGTTTTACAGTTTTTTTTTAAATATTGATAATACTTTATATATTCATTTATATTCTTTGCTATCGGGAATAAAATTCTTAAATAGAAAATGGCTTCAAATACTATAAAGAATTTTCTATTGAATTTGTATATGCGAAATTGTAATTACAAAAATTTAGACATCTTCAATCACATCAACAGAGATTTAACAGAGAATACGAATTAAATTATATGATTTGCATTGAAGAATTTTGATAATCATTTGAGGTTTTCTACATAAAACATTTAAATTCTTAAAATAAAAGTTTTTCACACCAGAAACAAACAATCAGTGTTTTAAATCAACGCTGATGCACTCCTCACAAAATATCTTTTTACGCATCAAATACATAATGTATAATATGCCAAATTTATAATATATTAATGTATAATATGCCGTATTATGTCTTTTCGAAAAACAAGAAATTCACGAAAATATTTCTATGTATAATTTTCATGAATAAGAAATTCATTTATGACACGTAAAATGTAAGAAATATCTTAAATTTCCAATACATTATTGGTTTTTTTTAATAATATTCTCCAATTCGTATGGTTAGTGTAAGATGCTTGTTGATTTCTTTTGAAACTTTTCATGAATGTTATTCTATATAATCTCTAAATCAATCAATAATAAAATTAATCAGTTCTTGAAATATTTCAAAAAGGTATAATGCTGGATTCTACCGAAAATCATTTTTCATGTTTCACATTTTGGCTAATGAATAACATTGAAGGAATGAACACCTAAGATTCATTAAGTGAATGTAGAAATGAGTCATTTAACATGTGAATTGTTTAGAGAAGGTTCTTTTTACTATCTTTAAATCAAATAATTTCTTTGTATTTCAATGCTTAAATGCCATTTAATTAATTATTATATACATATAGAAAACATCCGACAATATTAACGACTATTATTAATTATATTGCAATTTAAGAATGTGATTAACAAATTGATATAATACTGCAAAATTTGTGAAATTATGAGATAACGAAGAAAATTACTAAGAATCATATTAGTATATTGTTTAGTTTTATTAACTATTCACCTTTTTAAGATAAAGCGGCAAATTTTTCATACACAATGTGTAAAACATTAGTTTTTTTTTAATGCAACATCATATAAAAAAATTAATATTTGTATTTTTTATTGCAGGTTGCCTAGCACAGCACTTTCTGCAACATAAGATAAAGTTCTTTAAATATTTTTTTTTCAGTTCCATATTGTAATTATTTAAATTTTCAATAGAAATAGCTTAAACAAAAGTAGCTTCAATAATTGCCGCTTGGCTGTACGGAGCACAGTGTGGAAAAACTTGATAAAAAATTCGCAAGCGACTTAGTTGTATGTTCATAAATGAAGTTTGCGGAGACGTTTGACAGTTTTTTAACAACTTACAATATTAAGTTATGAAAAATAGAATATGCAGCAGATGATCTATCCAAATATGCTTGAAGTATTTTTTAAAATTATTTTTCTTTAAACGCTGATAGAATATTTGAAGACAGCTTGCACATAACAAATTAATGCTTCAGGAACACAACGTTACCTGCATGACTTGCAATTTATCTTAAGATCGTATTACTTCTGAATCTATAAGAATAATTTCTTGGCCTTTAGGTTGATATAACTGTACGTGATAAACACGACGTGAAAAACTTTAAAAAGTGAATGTACAAATCGCAAGTGAACTACCAATTATAGTTTCAAGAAAAGGAGTAATGGCTGCATGCTTTGCGAGTTGTTTCGAAAGTGTCGTGCTTATTCGGGATCTTCAGTATCTTCAAAACCTTCAGAATCATCAGGTATATCATCAATTACTAAATCTATGATTTCAGTTTCTCTTTCTTCCCCGATATGCAAGCCATTGCTTGGAAGCACTTCGCTGGGCGGGATATGATGTGAAAACTGTTCGCAAAAGTGTCGCATACAAACTGATTGCATTTCTAAACATTCAACTTGGCTAGGGGCTCGACATTCCTCCTGGATCAACTTAAAATAGTGGTGTATTAGAAATAAAGCATACACAACTGCAAATCCTCCCAAAACTACTTGAACTGCTATTTTTCCATTTATTCCATGTACTAACTGTGAATCTGGTATATACGTAATCACAGCAAATGGAATCAAAACAAGAACGCTTCAGGTATAACAATAAATGCTGCATGTATTCCGATTCGTCTTAAAAGCAACATACTTCAGAATCTATAAAAAGAATTTTTAAAAAATATTTTAATTAGCATATTGTTTTGTTTTCAAATATATACATGTTAAAAGTTTCTGTATACTGTAGAATAATAAGATTAATTGAGTAACAAAATAAGTTGCAGTAAAGCCAAATTATTTAATACTAGAAAATATTCGCTGGCCGTTTTCCTGAAACAAACCTTATATTAAAAAAAACTTGTATTGGCAACCCCACTTAATTTGGCAACGTACACTACTGCAGGCCACGCCGCTCTTTTATCTTATCAAACGAATCTTGAACTATTGTGACTTCTTTTTTCTACCCAGTTAAAATTCCCATTACCAGCATCGTTATTTATCACAATGACATGTTTCGAAAGGAACTAATTTGGCATTATTCCAACTTGAATTTAATAACAGCCAGTAGCAAAATTTACCGGATAGATCTTTCAATTTCCAACCAGTATGTGATCTGATGTTTGTTTCGCGGCGTTTGTTCTTTTGGCGAAGTCAATTTTTTTAATCTGGGATTGACCGTACGACCGTCCTGCTTCATCTCCGTATGTACATAACTTTGAAATTTATGTCGGTTTTAAATATAATGCTTTGGAACTCTATGTAAAAAAATCGTGAAAACGTATTGATATTTAATAACAAAAGGGCTATTATTTTCTTCGCGTCGAGTCCTTTAAAATTAAACATAACAATAGTTCTCATCGTCCGAACTCTTTGACATATGTATCAGTTATAAATATAACTATTCGAAATCCTGCGTGAAATGCTCATATGACATGCAAATATGCTTATTTAGTCGTAAAAACATCAGCAAAAACCGTCCGAGTGTTCATGTTCGGATTGAATATTTTGCAGATTTTTTTTTAATAATTCTAATCGTTCAAATGTTTCGAGATTTTTCTAAGTGATGAAAATAGGGTGTACAAAGGAGGTGTAAAAAGACTGCGTCGACCGAATACCGATATGTAGCTACTTTTAACTCAGACAATGATGTTTCCGGAAGGCGTGTAGCGACTCTCAGTCGCCAGTTTTTCTGAAAGTGTTGATATTCATGTTTTAAAAACGAAATACACCGTCATATAGAACACAGTCTATGTCATTTTATGCATCCGTAATCGAAAGAGTAGATATTTGTTTCGTTGAAAAAACTACTGAATAGGCCACTGATTAAATTTCCAGCGTAATGAAAATGTTACTCATTTCATATATTTTTAGAATGTAGTATTCATATTCTGTTGCTTGGGAGCAGTTAGCCTACCGACAAAACTGCTCTCAAGCTAATGTAAATCAGTAAGTGCATTCTTTTCAAATTTCTCGTTGACATATTGTTATGAATTTTGTACATTTGTAAATATTCCCTTTTTAACACTTTCCAACCTAGTTGAAAAATGTTTATGACTTTGGTTTGTCTGGCTGTATGGCCGTTTGCCGTCTGTCCGTGTTCTAACTCCCGTAAATATGCTCGGATTGCCTTGCAATTTTTTTATGTTACTGTCGTTATCTATAGCATGTTCCCTATTTCAACTGAAGTGTGTAGCACTTATAGTGTTTTTACAGGGACACACAAAAGAATTCCGTTACATTACGGTCTATGGGGAAAAATCATTTGCGGTTTATTTTAATGATGTTACACAATTTCAAACACATTGTAATTGATATATATCACGAAGGTGCATTACAAGAAGCTTAATATGGAATATGGTATGCATAGCACTTATAGTTACTTTACAGGGATAGTCAAAAGAATTCCATTACCTAATGTCTATGGAGAAAAATTGTTTGCGGTTTAATTAAATGATGTTTCAGTATTTTAAATGCAGTGAAATTTATATATATCACTAAGGTGCATTACAAGAGGCTTACTACAGAATATTCTGTGTATAGCAGTCATCGTTCATTTACAGGGACACACAAAATAATTCTCTACTGTCTGTTAACAATAATTCCTGGAAGTGCGTTTGAAGTTGCTGAATGCGATTTTAAATTTAACTCACTTTTTGTCTATTACTTGGTGTGTATAAATTAAGTAGATCATATACAGGGCAGCACAAAAGTTCGCGAACACATTTCCGTTTATTGACAGAAACTCTAGAAGGAGAATTTTAAACTGTGCTATGCGTTTCCTAACTAAACTAAAATTTAGCATCCTATGTAGTATATATACAAATCTATAGATCATATACAGGGCTGAATAAAAATATTCGGATATTTTTCCGAATATTGTATATGTTGGAAATATATGTTGGAAATTCCTGAAAATACGTTTTTAAATACAGGGTGATTTTTTTTTTAAGTTGTGAAAATAAAACACTATAACAAAAGAACCACTGATCCAAATGACCTAAAATTTCACCAGTATGCTCCCAAAGCAATGGGAATTTTTTTAGCATGGTTAAAAAAAACTTAAAATCGCACCGACAGATGGCACTGTAAGGTAGCAGAAACAAAGAATATCGTCTGTTGGAGAAAAACAATGGACGGTACTTTGAGAAACCATCTTCCGTAGACCCTCTGTCGTCATTGGACCTTTTCTTAAATTCTTAAGTGTCCTAAATCTCCTAAGAGCAGTTGCTGCGCTGTCATTATTCTGATAATACAGTTTCACTAACAACACACGGTCTGTCAATGCAGCAGTCATTGCGAGGATTTCCGTAGAATCATGAACACGAGATGCGCCTATTTCACGTTTTTACGCCAATGAACCCGACTTTACTGCATGTACAGCGCCATCTGTCGGTGCGATTTTAATTTTTTTTTAACAACGCCAAAAAATTTCCATTGTTTTGGGACCATACTGGTGAAATTTTAGGTCATTTGGATCAGTGGTTCTTTTGTTATAGGGTTTTACTTTCACAACTTAAAAAAAAAAATCACCCTTTTTTGCGTTGTTAGTGAAACTGTATTATCAGAATAATGACAGCGCAGCAACTGCTCTTAGAAGATTTAGGACACTTAAGAATTTAAGAAAAGGTCCAATGACGACAGAGGGTCTAGGGAAGATGGTTTCTCAAAGTACCGTCCATTGTTTTCCTCCCACAGACGATATTCTTTGTTTCTGCTACCTTACAGCGCCATCTGTCGGTGCGATTTTAAGTTTTTTTAACCATACAAAAAAATTCCCATTGCTTTGGGAGCATACTGGTGAAATTTTAGGTCATTTGGATCAGTGGTTCTTTTGTTATAGTGTTTTACTTTCACAACTTTAAAAAAAATCACCCTGTATGTTATGCGTTTTCCAAATTGTTTACTTAGATGTTGTCTTTCAGCTTATTAAACGGTAATGATTTGTAAAATTATTTTGGAAGCGTTGGAAAGTGTTACATAATCTATGCTTGACGCATGATTTTTCGTTCTTGTTTTATTCTGAAATTGCAGCATTATTTAATGTATTTCCTGTCGGTAATTATGTAATTCAATGCAAAAGGCCTCGGATGCTTTGCAAGAAAAGCAACCTTACAGCATCGTCTTTACAATGGAAGTCTATGGGAAAATCGCCAAGGAATGGGTTTATCGCCAAGTTGGTAACGGATTTGGCGACATTTTGAGTACCCCCCCCCCTATATCTGTACCTCATCGAAATTTCGGGATTTCCGAAAGCTCTCGAAAATTCTGGAAAATTCTAAAAACCTATAAAAGGGCGAGCTGGGTCTCAGCGAGTGAGTTGACGTCAGCTGCGATTGAATCCACACTAGAGGCTTTTATAGTGAGACTGCGTTTCTCTGAGCGATTTTGTACATTCATAATGAATAATGTAGATATTAAAACTAACGTACTTAGCAAGATTTTAATATTTCAAACATGTGAATGTTTAGATCGTGATAGATTCCGACAAGATGTTTTTTTTCCTAAAAGTTTCATCTATTTCACACTTTAACATTTGAATTTTATAAAATCCATGAATCATTGACATCTAATTCCGAGATGTAACCTTCATGATTCACATAGATTTCTTAAATTATGACGCTATATCTGTTCGTTTTTAAGTTCTGTAATAGAGGATATGGCATAAGTAACGCTTTTGTATTTGTATTTATCTCTACGTCGATTGTTTTGTACTGTAGATGAAAATGTACGTAAAGAAACATAACCGTACTCATAAGTGAAACCATGTTATTTTCTCCGCAATTGCAATCACCGGTTTTATATATAAATATTCACTTCTAAAAGACATTACTTAAGCCCGATGAAACGTCCCCCCCCCCCCCATCGGAAATTATTAAATATATTGCTTTCAGTCACACTGTATTTAAGCTTCATTTTGTTTTTCTTTTTTTAATCAAGTATTTATTATTTCAATTTTGAAGAATCTGTTAAATATTTACTCTATGTATATAAAATCCTTATGAAACGACTTTATGAAACGATTGATTAAGTGAATAAAACGAATGATTAAAGGAACATATGTTAATTGCGAGATTTGTAGAACGCTAATGGTAATGTAATTTTAGTATGTTGTTACAGTTACCTACAGCATGTTTTTCCTCGAAGAAGGTGTATAGTTATTTTTACTTATCTTACAGAACTGCACAAAAGAATACGAATGTATGAAACGGATATATATATATATATATGTATATATATATATAATGCGGGATTAGTAGAATGCTGACGGTTACAAAATTTTAGTATATGTACAACATTTATAGTTATTTTACAGTGCCGCCCAAAAGATACTAGTCAATGAAATGAACAGATATTAAATGAGGGATTTGGCCTAAGTTACTTGTCTAAGTAAATTTTATTGCGAGAGGTTTGTGCGTTACATTTCACTGATCATTTAAAACATGGAATGTGTATTTTTTCCATTTTATTATTTGCATTTTATTAAAGTTACAATGTTTGCTAATGTACGTACAATGCTTAAATATACCATCAGAAAAATACCTTTGTTTATATATTATCATTATTTGCTCTTATTTAGACTTAAACAACCTCACAATATAACTTAAACTTATACACAATTTAAAATTGAATTAATGTTGGGATATACTTTTAATAATATACCGAAATATAATTCTGCAATATTTTGCATTGAATATATTTAAGGCCGTTAAACAACAAAAAAATACTGCTGTACAGTTCTAAACTTTCTGACATATTAACAAAGCCATTTTTATGTAAGCGATGAAATTTGCACATATTAATATTCAAGTGAATTAGAATCGTATAGCATTTTCCATTTTCTTATAAATGTATTACATTTGTAATTGATTGATCCTCAGTAATTGTGTTTCTAAAATCTGCTGAAATCTCTAAATTTGATACCACATTTTAAAAGTCTTGAAAGGAAATGCGGAAATGCTTTTCCGTTTCTTAGTAGTTGTCACTTAGATTTCAGAAAACCAGTTTTAAAAATATTTTTATCTTGAATTTATTTGACTCAGCATCCTACATATCATCAGTATTCGGCTAATTATTATCCAATATTCTGACATCCGAATATTCGGCTAATTATTATCCAATATTCTGGCATCCGAATATTCGACAACAGTGCAGAATAGGCGTAATACCGAATAATGGTCCAATATTCCTTACTTCCCTATGTTTAGTGATGATATTCTCTTTAAATCAAAACAAAATTAATGTACGAAATATTAGCTTTCTATTGCATATTCTCTATTCATTGTTATGTGCGTAATATTTACGGATTTATTACACGGAGATACAAAAGAGTTCCGTGATACATTACAATGTACGAGTGCTAAATATTTCAAAAGCAATTTAATAGTGTCATCTTTAAAATGCACCTCTATCAAAACTGCTTATACAGAGCGTTCATAAAATAATGTCCCATTTTCAATGCTAAATTAAACAATGCTAAATTAACAGTTTATTTTAGATTATTTACAACAAATCATACATCAAATTAAAGGTAAACTAACCTAGTTTTTCTTACAAATCTTCAATATGTGCACCTATAGTTGTACGGTACACATCCAACCTAAAGTCCAATTCTTTCCATAATTCGGTAAACAAGTGCGGAATAATAGAAGCGATAGCTTCTTCAATTCTGTGTCTCAACTCTGGTAAATCAATAGGTAGCGGTGGTACGTAGACATGATCTTTTATAAAACCCCACAGGAAAAAATCGCATCGCATTTTGTCAGGTGAGCGTAGAGGCTAGCGCAAAAGAGCCTAATCGTCTCGGCCATTATGACCAATCCAACGGTCAGGGACTTCGACTTTCACTCTTAATTCACTTATACCGTAAATGAGACCAACACTCTACAACGCTTCCAGTTAATAATATTAAAATTTATAAATGGGGTATTCTTTTACGGACACTCTGTATATTGAAATTCATTGAAATTCTTCTTGATCAAAGTATGCGGAAAAGTTTGAAAAAAATGCCTATAATATATATTTTTAAATGCAGGATTCATTGCTTGCGCACGCTGAAAGTGTGATGCGGTTTCGGTAGAAAGTGGTTCGGTTAGTTAACCCTCCGTTCTATTACGGAATTCAGTGTTTTGAACAAAAACATCTATCTAAGCACAGTATGTGCATGCGCACATTGCGTGTGTGGTCAATCTCATAAAAAAATCCCTATTGAAAATATACGAAAGTATCCGTTTATACATCGATTTCAGATATCCTACGGAAATAAAAAAAAATCGTTGTAAAATATAAAAATTGGTACACGAAATCTGACAATAACTGTATCGCTTATTTAACATTAGATAGCGGGTGTTTTTTTTTAAGTGAAAACTTCTTTAGGCGCGTTGGGCATTTTTGAGATGGGAAAAAAACATTGAATTCGCTACCCGTTACCGACACCAAATTAAATTATGTTGCCAATTCATACAATGAAGCGAAAGTATCAAAAGGAAATAGTCCACGTGCAGAAAACGAAATGATTGGTTTTATGAATAAAAATAATTCAGAAAATAATTTCAAGATAAATTTAGCACGCGCGGTGAAAACAGATAAAAGTGACTTAACTCGCGAGACCAAATCAAAAGATGGAAATGAAATAACAAAACACGGAAAATATTATAATTGGGAATTCAAGCGCTCGAATACGCCATCTGGTGGAAAAAAGATATAACTCTCCCTTCAGGAAAATCCCTTGCAATCCCATTGCGTTACATGCATTTTTAATTTGTTCATAATGATTATTTTTATGTCAAATTTCAGATTTCATGTGCTATTTGTGTTCTGTGTTTATATGTCAAAGTAAAAATTATCCGAATTCGAATATCTAACACTTTTGCACGCGTGTACAATAAATAATGGTTTCAATGGCACTTTAGCATTAGTTAAAGGGCCAAATTTCCTGTACCGACGGCTGCAATCAGCGCCTCTATAGGCCGTTTTAAGTCCCAATTTAACTAGCACGGGAAAAGAAATAGACGTAAGTAATATAAAAAGTAAAAAAATAAAATAAGGAAATATTTCACGAAAGTTTTAAGAAAGTGGTTACTGATACGGAAATGAAGTGAAATCATTTTATACCGTAAAACAAGACAGGCAGCAAAGAAGTCATAATTTTTGGAGTGATAGGAAGCGGGAACCCTATTTTGCAGATAAACGTTATTACAAAAGATATGAAACTACATCTCATGGAAGAAATGATGAATGTATTGAGAGTTGTTAAAATTGTGGATGAAAATTCATAAGTTTCATTGGTATTCATTTCAAAGAATACCAATTAATTAAATTTCATATTTTATGTATTTGTAAATTTACGTTTTAAGCAATAGATTGCAATTTTTGTATGTAAAATAATATGCATTATTTTTCATGTACAATAGTGCATTAAATGAAAATTGTAATGTAATTTTTGTAGTAGTAGTTTATAATAATGAATAAAAAAAAACACTTCATTTAAAAGTATTTCTTGCACAATAAAACATTTCCTGACGATTCAAAAAATACACACGTAATTGTTCAAGTTTTCACTTCTGTCGGCACTCCCGGAGTGCCATTGTTTGATTTTTTTTATCTATCTCTATCGCGTGTAGCTCGATTGCGAAAGATAAACCTGTTGCACCTAAAAAAAAAAAAAGGAAAAGGACATTTTTCCGGCTAATATTCCATTACCGAATTAAAATTTTAACAATAAAAAACATAATATAAATAAACATATATTTAATAGACATGCAATCGAACTACAAGCTTAAACCATTGAAAAGTTCGGAATAAAAAAGGATGCCTCTAAGTAGCTATTTTTGAATATTTCTTCCTATTAAACTATTGGCATGTGGGCTAATGCAAAATCGATTGCAATAAATTTCAAAACTTTATTTGGATGCTTTATTGATATTCTTCAGATACAAATGTTTTTTGGTGTTAATAGTGGGCAATATAAAAAATGTCGTATCTGTAAAAAAAAATATATATATATATATTAGATTTATTTTTAAAAGGGTTTTATCATTATTTTTAACCTGGAAATTCCGCGTTGGATCCCTTGTTTCATATATGGGAGCTGAATCGGAAGTACTGTTTCGCAGTTATAATGTTCATTCACAGATACTTGAAATCATGATTACAGAACTTTCTTACTCTATGCATTCGGAAAGTAACAAAGAATGGACGAGGAGAAAACAAATAAAAGTATTACAAATTATAATATTATTTCTATCTGAGACCTACTACCTCACTGTTTTTCAAATGATGGAGATTTCTCAGATTTCTTTTTCTCTGGGTGAAAAAAAAAAGAAGAAAATAGTAATATAAATCATAACGTTTTTGGAACGACAAATATTTTAGTCTCGTGAAATTACATATCCTCTTTAATAAAAATCTATGCGTTGCTGACGACTGGGAATTTCGATAATCCTTGCCACAGATTAATCTCGGAAAATGAAACATTTGAAGTTCCTGAAAAAATTAATAGCTCGAAAAGTATTTGTCAGAAAATTGTTAGACAAACTTCGTTAGAAAGGTACAAAATTGTACTTTTCTTGATATAAATTTCGAATCTAATGATTATGCCGTTTTTCAAATATTGAATTTCAAAAATTACCAAATTTCACAATGGAGTACCATAGCGAAATCTTCCCGCGTAAAAAGATAATGATAACGGCCATGTGTCTTGACGTATACTGACTATAGCACGAGCCACTAATTATAGTAGCCTTACTATTCTGTTAAAATATAAAAGTGAATTATGATGCCACGAGTGCATGATTTTTATTTAATTCTAATATAACCATCTTAGAAACAAGGCTTTGGAATTTTTTTTTTCGAATGGGACTAATAAATTGGCCAATACTGTATATTATTTTGAGTTTAAAAGAGGAAAGGTGGGGGAGCGCTTTATATTATTTAGGTTTCCTCAGGAACGTTTGGTCAGAATTGAAAGTTTAATGTATCAAAACGTCAGAAACATTAAATCGGCAATAACTATAACTACTGTCCAGTTCGTTTGGATAGATTTTTTTTTTTAAATATAAAATCGTTCAACATTGATTTTAGGTATTTTTAAGGTTATTCTCACGGGCCCGAGCAACGCCGGGCATGTCAGCTAGTATATATATATGTTACATTTTTCTGAATCGCTAATATAAGACAATTTAATACTGACAGATGATAGACAACTTTACCGTCTTTTTAGTTGACGATGTTTTTTCTCCTAAACAAAACACAGTGATTTTATTAATGTGTATTGGGGGCAGAGGAGACCCTCTTTATGTTATAAATTTCGAATTCATTCCGACAATTCCAAAAATGAAATTTTTATTTATAATAATCACGAAATTTTTGTCATTAAATAAAGCAAAAATTACTAATTGCGAATTCTGATATGAATTCGCAATTTCTGAATTTACAAAAAGGCCAAATTGGCAACCCTCAATCAGAGTGATGCTTTATAAGACACGTACCTATCTGGCTAACAATTAAATTTTTCTATTCATATATATATTTTTTTAAAGATGGTTTCTAGGATTTTTTTTTCTATTTGGTCCAAAATTTCACTAAGTATAATAATCTGATTTTTATTGTGAAAAGGAAAGTTTTTATTGAGTTTTAAATTAAATTAAAAATTTATAGGCATTTGTTTGTTTGTTTTAGAACGACCATTATCGCGCAGATGTACCCACTAGTGAGATAGACTGCAAATAATTCTCTTCAGTGAGCTTCTTGATAGCTCACTGAATACAAACACTTTCTTTCTATCTATCTATCTATCTATATATCTATCTATCTATATATATATATATATATATATATATATATATATATATATATATAGAGAGAGAGAGAGAGAGAGAGAGAGAGAGAGGGAGAGAGAGAGAGAGAGAGAGAGAGAGAGAAATAAAGTGTTTGTATTTACATTTTTTCTAATCTAATGGTGATTTTGCTTCAAAGTAAATTAATATTTTTTTTTAATTAAAAACTTCCAAAAATAATACTAACACTAGAACTACCGGAAATGTTACTCAAGTATTTTAAAACTATTTCGCACCAGAAATTTGATTTAAAACTTATTCATTAACTTATTCATTTAACGTATTTCTGTGAGTTTTATATTCAATTTATTTTAAAAAGAAATTTCTGGTTCGAATCAGAATATATTGTTTTGGTAACCGTCAAAATGACGGCTCATTGTAGTTCAAGTGTTAATATAACGAGCTGTTATCAGCCTTTAACAAAGTTGAGAACATTCCTCAGTTTTATTTCACAAATAATAAAAATAATATAAGTTTTTGACCCAGTTACATTCTAATTTGAATTTATTTCTGTTATCTCTGTTATCTTCTTTTGAGATTATGCATTAGTATAACATTTTATTTTTAAAGATTATAAAACAAATAAAACTATAAAAAAATCTTGAAATGTTGCAAATTTTAATACATAAACGTTTACTTATTACAGTACCAGTAATAAAATAAGAAAAATTAAGTGCGCATTTTACAAAAAGTCTAACTGAAACTTTTGGAATTAATTCATTCCACCAGATGATAAAAGTATTCACTGCAGAATACTAAATTCAAAACTATACCATGCACTTAAATATTTTAGAAAACGTAAAACCATTTCTTGAATTTTCATTTTGCGCTAAAAATATAATATCATCACACTTCATTCGTGATATGCATTTTGAATTACCAAAATCTGGTACGGAATTTCTCTCTTTTCATAGTTTATTCAAACAATTTTGTTATCAATATGCCACAACATTCAAATGTCATTTGTTTCGTCTACAACTTGTCGTTGAAAATGCCTTAAATATTTTTCGCTGGTACTTTATGAAGATTACTCTGGTTTTAGATGATTATATTTATTATTAGAATTTATTTTGAAATGCGTGTTATATCGTCTTTGTGAAGATCCCCTTCTGGCGAGAGAAGAAGGGTGGATGATCTTTCCCATACAAACAACCCCGCGATAAACCACTACCTCCGTAATAAAAAAATGCCTATCGTATTTGTCTCAAAAATGGAAGTCAGCATTTCCCAGATAGTAGCGCCACCTAGGCGCTACCATCTGGGACATGTATTATCAGTTGCTACCAGTAATTTTAATTTAATCTACTACTGTGGTATTTTGCATTAATCTTTTTTAAAGTTTACTCATAGTTTTTGATCTATTAATTAAATTTATAGTGTTAATAAATATGTTTGCTCCATAAACATTGTTTGTGTTATTTTTTATGGAAATCTTTTTATAAATATAGGTCAGTGTTATTAATTTATATATTATAATTAATTAAAAAAAGAACTTTTATATTAAAAACAAATATTTTTAATTAAAAATATCAGTTACTACAGCAATTTAAATTGTTATTTATAAAAGAAAAAAAATAATAAATACATTTGTGAAATTATATAAATTATTACAAAGTTTATTTTTTAAGCTATATTTTTTAACTTTCCATATAAATATTCTCAATACAGCCTTTGTTTACGTTATTTACTGATCACTACCTCCGTTATATAACGTTAATGTATTACAGAGGTAGCGTACTGATATATATTGAAAGATCATGTCAGTTGTGTCTGATAGATGGCAGTGTACTCTGGGAAAAAATTGACTTCCAATTTCTGTATGGGGAAAACGTGAGCACGATCGGCATTTAGTATTAAGGAGGTAAGTGGATAAACTGACTGCATAGGAACGACGCTTCCCATCATATCATAACGGCCACCTTATTAAAAATACCAACAGGTCCCAGTCCTTACCAATTTAATGCTAACAGCATATTTTTTAACCAAAGAGTTTTAAGGAGAGTTTTTCTACACAATAAACTATTTAAGACTGATAATAAGGGTATTAATTATAACTACTAATTATGATTCTAATAAATGTTATACTGGTAACAGTTAATATTTTTGGTTTGTACTAAAAATATAAAAGTTAAAAGAAAGCTTACTTTTGGTAATGTTTTATATTTTAGTTACAACTAATAATTAGACAATAAAGACAAACACAGTTAAAGCGCTACTGCTTAAATATTTTATTATTCTTTTAGTAAAATGTATAGGAATTATCTTGACATAAATTAATACTGGAGTTTTGTAAGCAGAAATATTTTGACTTTCTCCTAACTATAATAGAAGGAAGTATTGTAATTTTTTTTTTTCGACTGCCGCTTTTCGATGTATTTACATATTTTAGCGGTCAGAGATTCAGAAAAACATTTTTTTTACAAAATGTCTGTCTGTCCGTGTGTTCTCTTTGTATTATCAAAAAGTGTATCAAGTTATGCATAGAAGGGGATCAAATTTCATTTATATGTTTTTTGGTTATCCCAACAGGACCTAGTTGAATTTGGCGACATTTTATCAGAAGGGCGCGCTGTGATAGTATTTTTGTTCGATTTTCATTATTGTATCTTCAAAAAGTGTATGCAGTTATGCACAGAATTGAATATATATATATATATATATATATATATATATATGTGCGTGTGTGTGTGTGTGTGTGTGTGTGTGTGTGTGTGTTTTCGGCTGTCGCCTGCACGTTCGAGCTGCATTTGTGTATACTCCGCCATAAGGGGACACTGGGATACCAAGTTCTGTTCCATTTCCATTATTGTATCATCTAAAAGTGTACGAAGTTATGCTTAGAAAGGAACGAAATTTCACATATATGTTTTTGGCTATAACCAGCAAGTCCCAGTTGAATTTGTGGCTACTTCAACTGAAGGGGGCTCTGTGATAGAGATTTTTGTGTGATATTCTCGATGTATAGTAGTTGTGTTGTACACCGACTGCTTGTGCAGCAAAGAGTGTTTCACATCCAGGTAACTCAGCGTTTCGCAAACAGCTGACGTACAACAAAATGACGAAAAATATTCATTTTACTGTGATTTTGAAGTATTAAATGTATGAGTATTTGAATGTATGAGATAGAAAAAAGTTTCGGGATTAGCATATCTAACTACTTTTGTATAGCTTTTAAAAAGTGATTTTAGATTATGATGGTAAATTCTATAAATTTAACAAAATAAAATAAAATGTGATACTTCAAAATTGTGACTAAACTACTAATTTTAATACTCTGCATTTTTAAACAGAAATTAGTGAAAATATATTTTCAGATATTTTAATTAAAAAACTACACAGTAAAGTGCACGATTAATTCCGAAATGTAGACTTTTAGGACGAGAAAATGTAGCAGGCGCAAAAATGTTTAGCAATGCTTAAAATATGTAACGTGTAAAACTTTAAAAAAGAAATCGACATACGTCGCGGAATGGAGAGAACTTATTTGGCAAGCGAGTGTGTTACCACAGACCTACAAAGACCTTGATGTCAGAAAGTGTAACAAGAAACTTCTTCTGCCATCTTGTAACGTAGTTGAAAATAGTGCACTGATTGAGATTACCTTATTCATCTTTAAAACTAAATATTAGAAAAGTGGGTATATTTACAATTGCTATTTATTACAACAAATTATGAACGTGTTATTAGAATTTTATTAGAATTTTCAGTGTTCAGTTTTCGATTTTTATTTGTGTGACTGCCACTCCAAACTGTGGTATGAATTTATAATTAAATTTGGTATTTGCTTACTTTCTCGCCGTCCATTTACTGTGATTAAAATATATCGCCAAACATTATGATATAACGCCAATAATAGCATGCACTTTTGGCTGTGGCATGACGATTCACAAGCGATGTACACATTCTATTTTTATTTATTTTATTTGATAATTTACAAAACAATTAGACTGATTTCAGATATTTCGCCGGTAAAATAGTATGCGGTGAAGTACTTTAAAGATTACGTAATTCGGACATAAAAATGCGCGTTTTAAAGACCATGATATGAGCGTCATGCTTATCCATTATTGGCGTTAAGTAGCACTGAGAGACGAAAGTTATATTGGTTAGAGAAAGAGGTAAACAAACAAATAACAAAAAATGCTATAAATTATATTGTTCATACAATCTTATTAGAGTTTAATAATTTAATGAACGAAACTGAGAGTTTCATATTAAACAGTGAATTCAATAAACGAACAGAAGCTTTTTGCTTACAATGTTCAAAACATCAAGGTTTATGATAAAAAAATTAAAGATTAAACACATTTGTGGGGCAAATCACGGTACTGAAGGTAGAAAATTTGTACAAATTACATCATTTCTACGCAATCGTAGTAAACATTTACATTTTTCTAAATTAAAACGCATATTTTCGTTCTAAATTTTTAAAATGCAAAAAAATATAATACGATAAAATCTATTAAAAGATATAATCTTTTTGTTTTTGGTACAAAAAAATTAATAAAAGATTTGTCTTTTAGATGAGAAAAAAATCAAGCATATCCTAAACTATGTACAAATTTTATTTTACCAACATATATTTTAAGCATTATGTAAAGAAATCAGAATACAAGATCAGAAACAAACAAATTGGTCACTCACATTTCATCTTTATTTTAAAATGCGTTAAAAAATGGAATAGAATGTTAAAAGAAATGCTGTTCTTTTCTACTATAGGGGCCTTTGCGAAGTAGAGAAAACGGTCTAGGCGAGACGGAAATTTGACAACACGTTTTCTGTTCACTATTTTATATACTAAGCATTTTTTCCATATGTAGATAATATATTTAATATAAAGAAGACATTTATCTATTTTTATATACAATCTGAAGTAATTCATGTATAAAACATATATAAATAAATAAAATATTTATGTATATGTGTTTATAAATACATACATAAACAAAGTTAGTTTTCATAGCTGTTTATACCATTTAGCAGAAAATCTCGCTTTCTAAAACCGGAATTCCGCCAAGCTTTTTTAAATAATGCCAAGGTCCTTATAGTTGAAAAGTACTGAAATACCCTCTGAGCGTGTTATCTGAATTGACTTATCTAAGCAGAATTTGTACTAGTTAAATAGTAAAATGTGCCAATTTTTATGTGAGCTAGTTTTATTGAGTAAAAATCGAAGTAATATTTTTTGTAGTTAAAAGGTAAAATATACCAAGTTAATTTATTTCACCATAATTAATTACAGTAGAAGTTTTAGTATGTAAAAAATAATGTTTGGAAAATTAATATTTAAAACGTGTAAAATTTATTTAACAAACGATTTGAAACTTGTTTAATTGGGTATAAAAAAATTAATTTTTTAAAAAATATTAAAATTTGGATCCTTCTATTTTTAATATAAAAGATAATACTCAATGATTAACAAATTCTTCAAAGTTTAAAAAAAAAAAGAAGAAAAATTTTGTTCATTTTATGCATATTTAATCGAACTGGTATATATTTATTTCGTTATAAAAACTACTGATTAGACCACTAATTTAAAATCTCTTATGTATATTTCAGCTTACTGAAATTGTTACTCATTTCATATACTTTTAGAATGCAGTATTCATATTCTTTATGCACATTTAAAAAATTTTATCATTCGGGGAGTGCATTTTCTCGAGACTGTCATTAGAATATATAATTTGAGGCGTTGAAAAACAAGAGTGAACTGTCCCACATTTTTGTGAAAAAATGAGATTGAAGTGTCAAAGCCTTTTATTTCATACATCTGTATTATGAATTTTATTAATGGCTGTAAAGTGAATTTTATTAATTTCGAAAATGTTCAAGGGATATAGTCAGTTTAACAGATTGTCCACCGTAGATTGGATATTAAGTTGCCAGTGCAAAAGTGTATGAAGTGGCTTGGTCATTCCGGCACTGTCGACTTGATCACCATATACCTGCTGAAGATGTTTGGTCTACTTTGGCCCTTGAAGTCTGGAACTGGCCTATAAGATTTTGACAAAACATTTTAGAAATTTCGGAAACCTTTTTGCTCGAAATGACAGCTGACGAGGTTAGTCCACTCTGGTTTTCCTTTCCTCATTTCTACATCAAATCTGCAAAAAACTGTAAAGTTTTGTGTGTTTCTCTAAGTGTCATGGCTTTCGGGAAATTGTATATTTAATGACTCCTTTATATGTTTTAAAGATTGACCTGTTTGACCTCTCATACATATTTCATAGAATACATTTATTTTTTAACATTAAAATTCACATTCTTCAGCACAAAAGAACTGAACAATGAAAAAAGTTTTCAGTATGTAAGGTTTCATATATCACGATTAGTGAGATATCAAATTTGGCCAATTACTCAGGTTTGCCATGGCATTCAGAGGTATTGAAGCACCACTATGCTCTAAACAAACTACTTATGATTATGACAGTTTCCATATGTCCATCTTAGTCTTATATGAAAGTCCTGTGGCGATTAAATCAAAATTGAAGAGTGGAATGATAATTTTAAACTGAACGAATCGATGGTTGGAATCATCTAAATTTTTAGTTCTTAATCTGTGAATTATTTTTTAAAAAAGAAGCTGAGCAATATCGAGTGAAATAATGTTTCAAACTCAAGTTCAATTTCATCAGTAATATTTCGTTTATTTAAAGAGCCAAAAAGTTAAATATAGAAAAAGTCACATATTGATGATAATTTCAATTGTTTTACATTTTTATAAAATATTAAAAATACTAAATATATTCATTTATACTCTTTAATATCGGGAAAAAAGTTCTTAAATAGCAAACTATTTCCAATACTATGCTGAGTTTTTTTATTGAATTTGAATAGACGAAAATGTAATTGTAAAAATTTTGATATATTCAATTATTTCGAGACAGATTTAACACAAAATATGTGTTAAATTATATAGGATTTGAACTGAAAAATTGTGATACATTTTTGCAGTTTTCTACATAAAACATTTAAATTCTTAAAATGACAGTTTTTCACACCAGAAACGAAGAATCAGTGTTTTAAATCAACGCTGAAGAACACACCCAAAAAAATATATTTTTACGTATAGAATATAAAATAAGTAACGTATATTATGCCAATTGTCTTTTCCGAAAACAAGAAATTAACATAATATATTCTATGTATAATTTTCATAAACAAGAATTTCACAAAATATATTTCTATGTATAATTTTCATGAACAAGAAATTTACAAAATATATTTCTATGTATAATTTTCATGAACAAGAAATTCACAAAATATATTTCTATTTACAATTTTCATGAACAAAAAATTCAATTATGACACGTAAAATTTAAGACCGATCTTAAATTTGTAATACGTTAATGGTTATATTTGTAACAATATTCTTCAATTCTTGTGATTAGTACAAGATGTTTTTTGATTTTTTTTTATAATTTTCTCACGAGTGATATTCAACGTAATCTCTAAATCAATGATTAATAGAATTATTCGCTTCTTGAAATATTTCAAGAATATATAGCTCTGGTTTCTACCTTTGGATTCTATCATTTTTATCATATTTCCATGTTTCATATTTTGGATAACGAAGAACATTGAACGAATGAGCATCCAAGATTCATATCGAAATGTGTCATTTTATATATGTTTTTTTTTTTTAAGAATGTGCTTCTTAATATCTTTGTTTCAAAATATTTCTTTGTATTTCGATGCTTAAATGTTAATGTGTTAAATAATTATGTTACACATATATTAAACATCCGACAATGTTCACAATTATTATTAATCTATATTGCTTTTTAAAGAAGCTGATTAACAAATTTATATGCTGCTGCAAATTTCATGAAATTGTGAGATAACAAATAAAAATGCCCAGAATCATATGTATAGTATATTGTTCAGTTTAATTATATTGTTCACTTCTTAAGAAATTAAATAATTATTATGCACATATAGGAATCATCCGACAATAATAAAGACTATTATTAATTTATATTGCCTTTTTAAGAATCTCATTAACAAATTGATATGATGCTGCAAACTTCAAGAAATTGTAAGATAACGAAGAAAAACACTAAGAATCATATGTTAGTACATTGTTCAGTTTCATTATACTGTTCACCGTTTTAAGATGAAGCGGCAAATTTTTCATAAACAATATTTAAAACATTAGCATTTTTATACAAATTAAAATAAAAATACAAATAAAATACAAAATAAAATACAAATTAAAATTTCTATTTTTCAATGTGCGTTGACTAGCACATTCTTTTCTACAATATAACATAGAGTGAAAAAACTTAAAAATTTCTTAAGCGACTTAGTTGTATGTTTATAAATTCCGTTTTCGCAGGAGCTCGACAGTTCTCCTACAACTTACAATATTATGTTAATTAAAAAAGAAATTGAATTAGCTAATCTATCAATATATGCTTGAAATATTTTTTTTTAATTATTCTTCTTTAAATGCTGATAGAATATGTGATAACCACTTGTATATAAATAATTAATATTTCAGGAAAACAACATGCCCTGCAACCTTTGCAACTTATCTTAAGAGCGTCATACTTCCGAATCTATAAAAATAATTTCTTGGCCATTATGTGGATATAACTGTAAGCGGTAAACACGACGAGAAAAACTTTGAAAAGTGTATGTACAAATTGCAATTGATCTACTAAATAAAGCTTCAAGAAAAGGAACAATAACTGCATGCTTTGATTTGTCTTGAACGTGTCATATGTCTTCTGAATCTTCGGAAACTTCAGAATAATCAGATACATCATCAATTACTCCATCAACGATTTAAATGTGTATGTGTTCACGAAATGGAAAAGTTGGAAGCACCTCGCTGTGTGTGGCTTCACGTGTACAATGTTCGCAAAAGTGTGGCATACGAACTGGTTGCATTTCTACAATATCAACTTGCCTATGTGCTCGAAGTTTCTGCTGGATCAACTTAAAATAGTAGTGTATTAGACATAAAGCATACACAACTGCACATCCGCCAAAACATACTTGAGCTGCTCTTTTTTCCGTTATTCCATAAAATAACTCTGTTTCAGGAATATACGATATAAGAGCAAATGGACCCAAAAAGACTGTTACAGGAAAAAGAAGAATTGCTGCATGTTTTACGATTTGTCTTCCGAGAGACATACTGCAGAATCTATAAAAATAAATTAAAAAAATATTTTAATTAGAATATTTCTAAATTTTCAAAGAAATACATATTAATAAGATATGTATTCTGTAGGATAATAAGAATAATCAAGTAAAAAAGTAAGTTGCAGTAAAGCCAAATTATTTAGTACTAGGCGAGATTCGCTGGTCGTTTTGGGGTTTTTTCCCCAAACGAACCTAATAGTAAACAAACTTGGGGTTCTCAACCCCACTGAATTCGTAACGTACGCCACTGCAGGCCATGCCACTCTAGTCTCTAATCAAACAATTCTTGAATTATTGTGCCCTTTTATTTAGACCGAGTTATAATTCTAATTTCCATCATCGACACTTATGACGACGCTATGCTGTTAAATATTGGTTGGTAGAATGGGGTTTTATAGCAAAAAGTCCCTTTAGGAACATGTTGTGCCAAGTATGTTGTTAAAAGAACCAATTTGGCATTCTTTCAATTTGAAATTAATAACGGCAGTAGCAAATTTTACCAGATAAATCTTTGAGTTTCCAAAAAAGTTGTAAAAAAATCGCTGCAGAATCCTTCAAAACCGTAAAAATGACATAAACAAGTTGTAAAAATTTTAAAAGTCACAGCGAACAAAAATTAGAATGGGCTAAAAAAACGAAACAGAATTCTTTTTTGGAATGTCAAAAAATCACTGCAGAACGCGAAAAAAGCATTTTAAAGTATCAAGAAAAAAAAAACGCAGAGGACAAAATTTACTGAATTCGGCTAAAAGATCCAAGTTCGATTATTTTTAGAAATGTTAAAATATTGCCACGGAACGCAAATATCGCATAAAAAATTCGAGAAAAATACAAAAGTTGCTGTACTAGTTTCGACGGGAAATGAGTTTTACGACGATAGTCGTACGCAATAGACATTTTCCTTCATTTCCACGAATAACCCCAAGCATTTGAATAAAAATGCATGTCACAAACAAGAAAATGACAAGTCCCTTCCGCAGTTCCGTTTTTTTCACTTTTCGCCATAAAGAAGTATTTTGTATGTATGTCGCCACACGTTTTTAAATGTACTCTAATCTGAAAAAACTGATTTATTTCATTTGGCTGAATATCTCCGAACAATTCAGCTAAACCATATTGAGTGCCTTTTGGAAGCTTCGTTTAATTAATTTAAAAATAGTTTATCAACAAAAAACAAGTTTTAAACAATAAAAAAAGGAGCCAACCTTTTTATTTAAAAAAAAAGTACACTCCGTGAAAGTTGTATATAAAAAATTGTGAGATACCAAATTTCCAAGCTTATATTCACTCATTGAGTATTTTCCACTACCTAATAATGCATATAAGATAGAAATCCTTCTCTATTAAATAAAAGGTGGCCATAATTAAACTGACGGTACTCAGAGTGTTCTGTAGCGCGATCTAATTGCGAGAATGGCGCCAAATTTTGTAAGAAAATTAAACAAGACGGGGGACGAAGGATTAATTATGACCATCTTGTACATCACAATGAATTTCTGAAAATTATTTTTTTTAATTATGCATGATGGGCTTGGTGGGTGAATCCCTATCATTTTTAAATTAACCATACATGTATAATTTATAAAAAATTATAATTTTTAGAAACACTTTATGATATATGCAGTTTATGAAAACAATATAAATATATACAAAGTATTTCGATCAATATATCATATAGGAAGGCACTTGACTTACATTTGGTAACTTAATTGAGTGAAAATGTTAAATAATTACTAGAATAATAGTTTGGAGATTTGATATTACACAAATTTTTGGACAAATCTTTCACCTCTTCTACTTTTCTTGTAAGCGTTTCTATTTTTGTTATTTCTAATGTTGTTTGATGTAGCTATCATTTCGATTTTTGAACATTTTATATAATTTAAGTTATCTACTCAATGTAATTATCATGAGTTCTTATAGAACATGTTTCAGCAAGTATTAAAAAAAATATGTATACACTTATTATAATAATTAATCTTTTAAAGCAGTGAGAATCATTTTATCGACAACTTATCCTTACAATATATGTGTTATTTAATAATTATGATTGAACATCTAAAAGTTAAGAGAAATAAACTATACATATAACTACCAGTTTTGTGGATATCGCGTGGTATAGAAGACAGATGAAAAAAGTTTCATTAATTATTTATGTTAATCTATATATCTTTACATATGTATGCGAATATTTTGTTTCATATAAATATACCACTAAATTGTTTGTCTTGAATAGGCTATTATTAAAGCCGTATGTACATAATAATTGAATTATTTTTTCTGTAATAAATCTGCCCAATTCTTAAAGTCTGATTGTTTGTCATATTTGTTTATAGTATTCTTTTGATTACAGGGCACCTTTCTTAATCTCTGACAAACATTCACAGACATAATAACTTAAACATCATATCAATAAATCTACTAAATGTTTCTGTAAAATAATAGGTAAGTATCTTTAACATTTTTAGGTCATTTGCCTACTTTTAAAACTCAAGAGTAATTTATCTGCGATGTTTCTGTACGAATTAAAGATTTTTAAGGATCACACTCAACACCTACAACTTCAGGAAATATTGCAGAATGAATTTTATAGCTTTGAGTGTTTGAGTAACACTTTTGGGAAGAAATTTGTTTGTAAAATAATAGGTTAGTATCTGTATCATTTGTATACTGTATTCTTTACTCTTGATTTCATTATATATATATATATATATATATATATAGTAAATAGATACATAACCTAGGAGACTCTGTCTGCTACGAGCTACGTTCACCAACCCCTGTTCAAACACTACCGGCTCTAAAAACATGCTAATTTCCTCTGTTTAAATACAATGCGAAAGATTGAACTATAATGAAACGACCAGTGTCGTCTACTGTTATGTTATTTCCTCTCATTTCCTTCTTACTGAGCAATGTTAATGCCAATCTGCCGTCACGACATCTAACGGCTTTTATATATATAGATATATATGTGTATATCTGACATATGTCATGCTGTAACTCTGTTATTTATGAACCGATTTGGATGTGACTGAGTATGTGTATAGGACATACCAAGGTTACGACCGAGTTCGTTGGCCAGCTTCATCAGCCATCTTGTTTCAAAATGTCAGCCAGTTAATTTTTTTTTAAATTTTCGAAAAGATGTACAAAAAATATAAATTGAAAAAAATGTTTCTGTTACGTATTAGAACGTGATCAAAGGAATCTGGAACATTTTTTTTTGATTTCGCTATATATTAAAACATGGCTGAGATATGGCAGTTTGAAATTCTTGGGTAGCTGGGATTTGGAAAAAATCTGATATTTGTTATGCTGTAACTCTCGTATATATGAACAGACATGAATGTGATTGATCATGTGTACAGAACATACCAAAGGTCTCGTTCGATTTCGTTGGCCAGCTTCATGCGCCATCTTATTTCAAAATGGCGGCATTTTAATTTTTAATTTTTTTTTTTTAAAAATTCAAAAAGATGTATAAAAAATTGTGAATTGAAAAAGTTGTTTCTGTTAAGTGTTATATCGTGATACAAGGATCACGGAACATTTTTTTTGTCTTGGCTTTATCTTAAACAAGAACGAAAAATCATGCGTCAAGCATAGATTATGTAACACTTTCCAACGCTTCCGAAATAATTTTACAAATCATACCGTTTAATAAGCTGAAAAATAACATCTAAGTAAACAATTTGAAAAACGCATAACATATTTAAAAACATAATTTCAGGAATTTCCAACGTATACAATATTCGGCAAAATATCCGAATACTTTTATTCAGCCCAGTATAGGATCTATAGATTTGTATATATACTACATAGGATGCTAAATTTTACTTCAGTTAAGAAACGCGTAGCACAGTTTAAAATTCTCCTTCTGGAGTTTTTGTCAATAAACGGAAATGTGTTCGCGAACTTTTGTGCTTCCCTGTATAGGATCTACAGAATTTATACACACCACGTAATAAACAAAAAGTGAGTTAAATTTAAAATTGCATTCAGTAACTTAAAACGCACTTCCAGGAATTATTGTTAACAGACAATAGAGAATTCTTTTGTGTGTCCCTGTAAATGAACGATGACTGCTATACACACACTATGCTGTAGTAAGCCTCTTGTAATGCAACGTAGTGATATATATAAATTTCAATGCGTTTAAATTAGTGAAACATTATTTAAATAAACCGCAGACGATTTTTCTCCATAGACGTAATATACCGGAATGCTTTTGACCGTCCCTGTAAATTAACTATAAGTGCTATCCACACCCTATTCCATATTAAGCTTCTTGTACTACACCTTAGTGATATATATCAATTACAATTTTTTGCAATTGTGTAACATCATTAAAATATACCGCAAATAATTTTTCCCCATAGACCGTAATGTAACGGAATTCTTTGAGTGTCCCTGTAAAAAAACTATAAGTGCTACACACTTCAGTTGAAATAGGGAGCGTGCTATAGATAACGACAATAACATATAAAAATTGCAAGGCAATCCGAGCATATTTACGAGAGTTAGAGCACGGACAGACGGCAGACGGCAAACGGCCAGACAAACCGAAGTCATATACACTTTTCAACTAGGTTCGAAAGTGTTAAAAATGGCTGAGATATGGCAGTTTGAAATTCTAGGAAAGCTGACATTTTGAAACAATCTGATATTTGTTATGCTGTAACTCTTATGTTGAACTTCGCATTCAAATTCGTGAATTAACTAAAACCGGGATTGTATCTTCTATAATCGGTTTCCAAGCATTTTAGCTTCGGGTGTTTGAGGAGAATTAGTTGAATTTCTAAAAACATGAACTATGAAAGCTACCTTTTCTTCCCGATACAGACCGGAAGGACTTTTTAAATAAGACGTTTTAAATACATGGTTTTAAATATGAGACATATTTTCACCAAAGTTTTCTCTTTTTTTTTCACGTGTAAATACAATTTTTTACTTGAAAGGAAATATTATTTGCGCTATTTTAAATTTGTCAGATATAAGTACAAAAATGAATTTGTCGAAATATGAAATAAATCTCTCTCGTGTAAATACATTTTTTAATTGAAACAGTTTGGCAATATTATTATTTGGGTTTTTTAACACTTTGCAACCTAGTTGAAAATTGTTTATGACTTCTGTTTGTCTGCCGCCTGGCCGTCTGTCCGTGCTCTCACTCGCGTAAATCTACTCGGATTGTCCTGAAATTTTTGTATGTTATTGTCGTTTACTATAACCTACTACCTATTTCAACTGAAGTGTTTAGTACTTATAGTTTTTCACAGGGACAGTCAAAAGTATTCCCTTACATTACAGTCAATGGGAACTAATCGTTTCAAGTGAATTTTGATGATGCAACGTCATTTAAAACATGATTCACTTGATATATAATCACGAAGCGCATTAAAACATGGTTTTTGTAGAATATGGGGTGCAAAGCATTGATTATTCATTTACAGAGTCGAACAAAATAATTCTATTACACATTGTTCTATGGGGAATATTGTTTGCATTGTAATTTAGTGATATTTCACTATTTCTCATTGGAATTTGTAGTAAATGCAAACAAAAGATAAAATGCACTTATTTTATTACGGAAATTAATCATATCATAATAATTGACGATATAATTCATTTCCAACTTGTTTTATTTCGGATTATATATAGTTTTATTTACTCCCGGTCTGGGGTTTTGTGTTTCTGTGTGGGCGCTATGTATTTAAAATTAATTCATTTTTGGGTGTCACCCTACAAATTTTTCGCTATATTTTTCGCATTTACTGTTGACATTTTGTAGACAAATAAACAAAAATACTAATTGTCATTGGATTTTAATGAAAATTGATTTTCCTGAAAAATAAACGTTTAAATTATCCAGCGGTATCGGCATTTTTATTATTTTCTTGCATTTACTATATTTAATTGTCGTTTTAAACTGCATCCTTTTTTCATTTTCTGGGATTTAAACGTTGCCATATACAAGTTTTCGATTCGATGGTTCAGTTGCAAGGGACAATTGTTCACTGCCGAGAGTAGGGTGTCTTTTATTAAGGAGAAGCAACTGTTGGGAATTATGGGATATGTTGCTATTTTTCAGATTTAATGAATGCTTACCTATTATAAATTTATTGTCTAGGGTTCTACGTGTCCGATCAACATGGTGTTTGTATGACGGGGTTTGCCTCAGTCGACTTGATATCGATAGCCTTAAATATAAAACTGCCACTTTTTACCTCTAGGGGACTTTTCCCATATCAAGTTGTATGGACCTGATTAAGACAGGGCTTGGCTCATTCGACTTGAATTCGGTAGCCTTACAGCTTTCAGTCATGTTCGTATGGAACATATGATGCCCCTAACGGTGGAATGTGAAACTACAGGAGCCTCTCGTGTTCAATGGGTCCGATTACGGCGGGGTTTGGCTCATTCGACTTTATATCGATAGCGTTAAATATTTTAGTTGCAATTTCTACCGCCAGGTGAAGATTTCTAATCTATGGCCTGATTACGACGGGGTTTGCTTCATTCGATTTGATTTAGATAGCCTTACAGATTTCAATCATGTTTGTATAAAACATGTTATTATTATCACGGGTCCGGGCAATGCCGGGCAAGACATCTAGTACAATAGAAAAAAAAAATTAGTGGCGTAATCTCGGTAGATTTCTCAGACTATTTAAAACTTGTGTCGCCGCAGTAGGATTTGACAAACCTTTTGTTTTCATTATTTAAGAGTAAAAAGGTTTAAAACGCATGCGAATGTAATGATTTCGAATTTGTGTTTTGACATTAACTGTGTGACATGGGTTATTTTTTCTTCTATGTAGCTAAGTTTATGCATGTTCAAATAATAAAAGCGTGTAAATCTAGTGTGTGTTTATTGTTAAATTTTTTAATTCATTTTTTTGATTTAAATATCATTATGCAAGCTAGAAGAATGTTCCAATTAAGATAACTTTATTCAAAAGTAAGCAGGGACCATAACCGAAATTTAAGTGATATGATATGGAATGAGTCAATATAATATGAAAATGAACTAATCGATCGTTGAAGTCATCTAAATTATTAGTTCTTAATGTGTAATTTAATTTTTTATAAAAGCTGTGAAATAACTTGGGAAATAGAAGTTCAAACTCAAGTCCAGTTTCATCAGTAATATTTCATTTAGGTAAAGAATCTAAATTTCGATATCGAAAACGTTTCAGATTGAAGATAACTGTTTGTTTTACAGTTTTTTTAATATTGATAATACTTACTATATCCATTTATACTCTATGATATAGGGAAAAAAATTCATAATTAGCAAAAAGACTCCAAGTACTATGAAGAATTTGTTACTGAATTAGAATAGGCGTAAATGTATTTACAAAAATTTGGACATCAGTAATCACATCAAGGGAGATTTAACAGAAAATATGTGTTAAATTATATAAGAATTGCATTGAAGAATTTTCATAAAATTTTGAGGCTTTCTACGTAAAACTTTTAAATTCTGGAAATAAATTTTTTCACACCAGAAACGAAAAATCAGTTTTTTAAATTAACGCTGATGCACACTTTTTACAATATATCTTTTTTCGCATCAAATAAATAACATATAATATGCCAATTGTCTTTTCTAAAAACAAGAAATTATCAAAATATATTTCTATGTATAATTTTGTCATTAACAAGAAAATCAATTACGACACGTAAAATTAAAAAAAAAGATAGATTCCAAATCTAACAATTCTCATTGTTAGTATAATACGCTTCTTGATTTCTCTTAAATCTTCTCATGAATGATATTCTACATAATTCTCCCCAGTCAATGATTAATAAAATCAATCACTTCTTGAAATATTTCAAGAACAGATAATGCTGGATTCTACCACAAACCGTTTTTACTATCTTTTCACGTACGTGTGTTTCTTATTTTGGCTAAATAATAACATTGAAAGAATGAGTAACTAAGATTCATTAAGTGAAAATATATCAGAAATGTGTCATTTTAAATATGAATTCTTCTGCGAATGTACTTCTTAATATATTTAAATCAAAATATTTCTTTGTATTTCACTGCTTAAATGTCATTTAAATAATTATTATACACACATAGGAAGCATCCAACAATATTAACGGCTATTATTAATTTATATTGCCTTTTTTAAGAATCTAATTAACAAATTGACATGATACTGCAAAGTTCATGAAATTATGAGACAACAAAGAAAGACATTTAGAATGATATGTTAGTATATTGTTCAGTTTTATTAAACTGATAAACTTTTTGAGAGGAAATGGCAACATTTTTATAGAGAATATTTAAAACATTACTTTTTTGATACAACACTATAAACAATAAAGTTTATAATTTTCATTGTACGTTGACTAGCACAGCACTTTCGTACAATATAAGATACTGTTTAAAAATACTTTCTTTCAGTTCTATACTGTAATTATTTAAAAAATGAATTGAAATAGCTTAATCAAAAGTACATTCAATATTAGTCACTTAGCCGGGTGGAGCACAATGTGAAAAACCTTGCAAAAAATTTCGCAAGCGACTTAGTTGTATGTCAAAAAAATCAGCTTACGGAGATGTTCGACAGATCCCTCACAACTTACAATATTAGGTTATTAAAAATAGAATATGCAGCAGGAAATCTACCCAAATATGCTTGAAATATTTTTTTTATTATTCTTCCTTAAACGCTTATAGAATATGTGACACAAGCTTGTATATAAATGTTTATTATTTAATTTTTAATGTTTCAAGAATACCCTGCGTGCATTGTTCTATATCTTAAGAGCGTTTTACTTCTGAATCTAAAAAATTAATCTCTTGGGGGATATAATTGTGTACGCGATAATCATGACGTGAAAAACTTTGAAAAGTGTATGTACAATTTGCAAGTTAACTACCAAATATAGTTTCAAGAATATGAATAATGGCTGCATTCTTTCCGATTTGTACTGAAAGTGTCATACTTATTCGGCATCTTCAGAATCTTTGGAAACTTCAGAAAAATCGAATAAATCATCAATTATTCCTTCAAGGATTTCAATTTCTCTTTCTTCAGAAATTTGCAGTCCATTGGTTGGAAGCACCTGGCCGGGTAGGGCTTGATGTGGAAACTGTTCGTCAACGTATCGCATTGCTGGCTGCATTTCGATACATGCAACTTGCCTATTAGCTCGACATTTCTCTTCGATCAACTTAAAATAGTAGTAACTTAAAAACAAAGCATATGCAACTGCAAGTCCTCCAAAAACTACTTGAACAGCTCTTTCTCCAAACATTGCATGTACCAACGCTGATCCTGAAATACCAGTCATAACAGCAAATGGACACAAAAAGAGTGCTTCTGGTAAAATAATAATTGATGCATGTTTAGCTATTCGTCTTAAAAGCGACATGTTTCAGAATCTATAAAAGGAATTTTCAAAAAATATTTTATTAGCATATTTTTAGGTTTTTAAATAAATGCATATTTAAAAGTTTTGTATTCTGTAGAATGATAAGAGTAATCGAGTAAAAAATAAGTGTATTAAAGAAATTATTTATACTGGAGCAGATTCGCTTATAGATTTCCCCCCAAACGAACCAAATATTAAACAAACTTGTGATTGGTGACCACACTTATTTCTGCAACGTACACCATCTCATGCCACGCCAGCTCTCGTCACTAATCACACAAATCTTGATTTATTGTGACTTAATATTTCGACGCAATTAAAATTTGAATTTTCATCATCATCATTTATGACGATAATATATTTCTAAAGGAACCAATTTGGCATTCCTTCAAATTGAATTTAATAATGGAAGTGGTAAAATTTACCGAAGAGATCACTCAGTCTCCAAAATAAATGTCAATAATGGCTGCAGAATGCTTGAAAATCCTAAAATTTAGATAAAAATTTTGGGAAGTTTTCAAAAGTCACAGCGAACAAAATTTATTAGAATGGACTAAAAGACTGAAACAGTATTCTTTTTATGAATGACAAAAAATCACTGCAGAACACAAAAAAGCATGAAAAAATATCGAGAAATTCCAAAAATGAAGATGATACAATTTACTATATTCGGCTAAAAGATTAAAGATCGATTCCTTTTAGGAATGTTAAAATATCACCACGGAATGCGAGAATCGAATAAATCATTCGAGAAAAATACAAAATCGCTATACCAATTCCGAAGTAAAATGAGTTTTATGAAACCAGTTGTACGCAAAAGACATTTTCCAGCATTTTCACGAATAACAACAATCTTTTTAATAAAAATGCATGCCACAAACAAGAAAATGACAAGCCTCTGCCACACTTCCGTTTTTGTCAATTTTTGCCATAAACATATCTTCTTGTATGTATTCCGCCACACGTTCATAAAGGTATTCTAAAATTAGAAACTGCTTTAAACCCCCTAGCTGTAAATCGACGAACAATTAAACTAAACCCATATTGTTGGACTTTTGGAAGCTTCGTTTGATAGAAATTCCTTTTTTTTTCTCTTAAATACATCATAATAAATTTCTGTAAACATATTTTTTTTAAATTATGCACCATGGACTTGGCATCCCAAGCCCCCATGTATGGGTAATGTATAATTTATACATTAACGATGCATATATCTCTATATATTAAAAAAGTAACCACCGCCGAAGCAGCCTCTGTCAATGAAGCTTTTGTGCCTTCAAGTTTTTCTGGACTAATATCTATAAAACTATTGCTTGTAAAAATATGAAAATGTTCGATAAACACGCTGAAGCAGACAGTTTTAAAATCGAAGAATTATTTTAAGATATATTTAATATTAAATTTGGACAAAATAACTCTTAAAAAGTTTTATAGGCACGAAAACTATGCACATCAATTTAACCATAATTTAAATGGATATATTTGACAATCTTGCGTTGTGTAGAGTACAATTATATTTTTAATTTCAGTAATTTTTTAGACTACATTTTAATTTTTATTCAAATTTTCATTATTTACATGGGGATTTATTTCTTATTTCAAAAAGTCCATTATTTGAATTGTTGCCAATTTGTAAAATAGCACATATAATAATATTCCATTTCAATTATAAATATATTTACGCATGACTATCATAAACAGAAATAAACTTGAAAAACAAATAATTAAATGATCACGTGTTAAAAGTAGTAATTTTAGAAAATTACGTAAAAAAAATTGCACTTGCGCGTGAATATTAAAAAGAGAAATAATTAAATTATTACGCGTGCAAAGCATTAAATGGGGAAATTTGCGTCATATTTAAAATGCTCAAATAACAATGTTTTCAAACAGTTTCAATATAAAATTTTATTTACGCGAGAGATTAATTTATTTCGACAAAATATTTTACATATTATTGCAAATTTTAAAACAGCGTAAATAATAATATTTCCCTTCAATTAAATGTTTTTTTCTTTGAATAATAGGAAGAAAACTTTGAAAATTACGTAAAATTGTAAACGATACATTTAAAACGTCTTACTGAAATCAATTTTCGATACTTCTTCTTTATACCGTTGACAACTTACCAGTAAAAAAAAAAAAACTATCGCCGAATTATTCCCCAAACTCTAATGCCCCCCCAAAAAATGGAAGAATGTTGCCATTGGTATCTAAAGCCCCACTCACTAAAGTGTCAACTACCAGTAACTTTAAACAATAAAATTTATAATACATTAACGAAAAGAGAAATAAAAGTAAAATTAAATATTTATTTTTTCACAATATTTTTCTTAATTATCCCCCTCAGCTGATTTGTGTTTATGACGTCAGTTGAAACGGATCGAGGCTAACGAAAAAGACAGGCTACCGCGGTTCATTCCACTTGTCTTTTTTTACAGACCGCTAGCGTGACGTGATGCTCTTTTCGTACACCTTTATTGGTGCATTCAAGCATCACGTGACTCCGGCGGTCTGTAAAAAAAGATATGCGTAAAGCACCGCGGTAGCCTTTCTTTTTCGTTAGCCTCGAAACGGATCTGCTGTTTGTAACTACGCATAGCAACATTTTCTCAACGCTTTTTCTCTTTTAACATCATGCAGTGCCGTTTAAGGTCGTTATTATTATTTAAATTAATGAAATAACTACTAGATGTGTAAAATATTATTGAAAATTCTGATAAATGTCGACTAAAATTCTCTCGGTGACATAACAAACACGTTTAACTCATCTTATGTCAATTGAATGGGACGTCACGGTAACTCACTTTGGCGTTAAATCGTATATTTTGGTGACATTTTAAAAAAATATATTTTGGATAGTGGTCGACGAAATAACTGATAAGTAACCAATTTTTTATAACATCATTATAAAATTTCCCGATGCAGCGACATTGTTTTACACAAGTTGATTTTCAAATGTTTATTTGATCTTATTTAATAAATCACGAAAACAGTTGTTAGCTCTTTCGAAAGTAGTTGATTCGGCCTTAAAATCCCTCAGTGAAAGGAAAATCAATGGAAACCCGATTACAGCAGATCGCTACTAACCGCTCTATTATAATTCAATCTTCCGTAATCATTTTAGAGTTAATCAAATTAGTGTGTTTTTGTGCAGTTTGCAGTGTCAGAACGGGGGTTGGTGAGCGTTGCTCGTAGGGGGCGAGCACCCTATTAATTTTTTTAAAATACTATAATATTTACAAACACGCTATGACATATGTAGTGCATGAGAAAATTATTTCGATCAACATATTATAAATGTAGGCACTTGACTTACATAAGGTAACTTTGTTGAGGGAAAATGTTAAATAATTACCAGAATAGAATCTTGGAATTTTAATATTACATAAATTTTTAGATAACTCTTTCTCCTCTTTTACTTTTTCTTTTAAGGTATCCTTTTCTTTTAAATTTAGAAGTTGTTTTTGGTAGCTATCATTTCGTTTATTTTAGACAGTTTATTTTACACAATTTGAATAATCTACTCAATAAAATTATCATGAGTTCTTGTAGAATATTTTTTAGCAAGTCGTATATGTATATATATATATATATATAGTTATTAGAGTAATTAATCCTTTAAAACAGTGAAAATATTTATTTCTCAACATTGATCTTTACCAATTTATATGTTATTTAAAAATTATGATAGAATATCCAAAAGTTGAGACAAATAAAGTATCCATAAAACTATCAGTTTTCTGCACATAGGGTTATGTAGATGGGGTTGTATAGAAGACAGATAAAAAATATAATTTTATTTTTTTATGTTAATCTGTATTTCTTATGTTGTCTACATCTTTTATCTGTAAACCGTTACTATGGTCGTTATCCGTTTACATAAGTATTGGAATATTTTTTAAATATAAATGTACAACTAAATTGATTGTCTTGAATATGCTTTTATTAAAGACATATAAAACACAATAACTGGATTACATTTTGCCGTCAGAAGCCTGTCCAATACTTGAGATCTCATTGTTTGTGAGATTTGTTTATGGTATTCTTTTAATTACGGGGCACCTTCTTTAACATCAGACAATGAAATTGCACATCATCTCAATAAATCTATTAATTGTTTTTGTAAAATAATAATTAAGCACCTTTAACATTTCTAGGTTATTTGTGTACTTTTTTTAAACTTGAGAATCATTTGCCTTTATCTACGATTTTTCTATACTAATTAAATATTTATAATAATCAGATTGTACACCTATAACTTTGTAGAATGAGTTTTATAAATTTTATTGTTTGAGTACGGAGTAGCAGTTTGGGATAGAAATGTGTTTGTAAAATAATAGTTAAGTATCTTTATTATTTGTAGACTGTATTTTTTTTGCTCTGGAATTCATTATATATTTGTTGTAAATATTTACATAATTAGGAAGCTCTGTCCTCTATATTGTTCGGTTTTAAAAATATTAAGGAAGATTGAATAATAATTAAACGACTGCGTCGTCTTCTGTAATCGTGTTTCCATTCATTTCCATTTATTGAGGAATTTTAAGACCGAATCAACTGCTGTCGCAACAGATACAGCCTTTTTTCGTTACTGATAAAATGAAAACAAATAAACTGTTGAAATTCTGCTTACATAAGATGGCTATGTTAACAATGTCTCAGCCTCCCTGAATTAATAACGCGTCCATTTGAAATCTGTTTTAAATACGAGGGTGTTTTGATCAGTTCTCGGCTTCACAGTGCAAGCACAAGATTTTTGACATAATTTCATATTAATTTTCAATGTAGTTAGTTCCCTTGCAACTTAATACTTTTAAGACACACTCTTTTGTGCAAATTCTTTAATGCAGCTCTGTACGAGAGTGGTTCGGAAAGTTCCCGGCCTGACAAAGAAAATAAAAGATTTTTGACAACATTTCATTTTATTTTCCAACTTACACTACAATACATTTCAGAAGACTCTTGAGAATATATAATATGTCAAATTTATGTCATTCAGTTTCATTATAATAGTCAACATTTTTAAGATGAAGCAGAAAAAATTCCATGTACAATATTTAAAACATTAGCATTTTCATACCACACCATATAAGTTTCTATTTTTCATTGCAGGTTAACTAGCACAGTACTTTCTAAGAAAAACATTTAGTTTCGAAAAAAAATTCTTTCAATTCTGTATTGTATTTATTTAAATTTTCAATTGAAATAGCTTAAAGAAAAGAACCTTCAATGACAGATCTTGACAGGGTGGAGCACAATATGGAAAACTTTGATACAAATTTCACAATCGATTTAGTTGTATGTCGATAAATTTTATTTGCGGAGTAGTTCGACAATTCTATAAAAACTGATAATGTACAGCTATATACTTGAAGTATTTCATTTTAAATTATTCTTCTTTAAACACTGATGGAAGGTGTGACAACAACTTGCATATAACTAATTAATATTTCAGGAAAACAACATTCCCTGCATGCTTTTGCATTTTGTATTAAGAATATATTACTTCTGAATTTATAAAAATATTTTCTTGGCCGTTAAGTGGATATACCTGTACGTGTTAAACACGACGTGAAGAACGTTCAAAAAAGTGTGTGCAAATTACAAGTGAACTGCCAAATGCAATTTAAAGAAAAATAATAATAACTGCATGCTTTGCGATTTCTCTTGAAAGCGTCATACTTCTTCGAAATCTCCCGAAACTTCGGTAAGTCCGGGAGAATCGGCAACTTCAGAATCATCTGATATATCATAAATTACTCCATCAACGATTTAAATTTATCTTTCTTCATGAAATTGAAAGTTTGGAAGAACCTAGGTGGGTGTGGCTTGACGTGGAAAGTGTTCACAAAACGGTGGCATGCGAACTGGTTGCATTTCTACAATATAAACTTGACTATGAGATCGACGTTTCTCCTGTATCAACTTAAAATAGTAATATATTAGGTTTAAAGCATACAAAACAGCAAATCCACCACAAACTACTTGAGCTGTTCTTTTTCCCATTATTCCATGTGAATACGCTGATTCTGTAATATATGTGAAAAGTGCAAATAAACCCCAACAGAATGCTTCAGGTAAAAAAATAATTGCAGCATGCTTTGCGATTTGTCTTAAAAGTGACATTCTTCAGAATCTATAAATAGAATTTTGAAGAAATATTTTAATTAGCATATGTTCATGTTTTTAAAGAAATACATATTAAAAAGTTCTGCATTCTGTAGAATAAGAAGAGTAATCAAGTAAGAAAATAAGTTGCACTGAAGCCAAATTATTTAATACTAGAGCAGCTTCACTTGACGGTTTTTTACAAACGAACCTAATATTACACAAACTTTGGATAGGCGAATCCACTTCCTTCGGCAACGTACACAAGTGCAGACCACGTACGCTCTGGTCTCGAATCAAACAAAAACTTTAATTATTGTGACTTTATACTTCCAACAAGTTAAAATTCGAATTTCCACTATCGTTATTCTTAACGATGACATGTTGCTAAAGGAACCAATTTGGCATTCTTCTAACTTGAACTTAATAATGACAGTAGCAAAATGTATCTAACAAATCTTTCAGTTTCCAAAAAAATATCAAAAAATGGCTACAGAATGCTTGAAAATGCTAAAATTTACATTAAAACATTGAAAAATTTTCAAAAGTCACCTAGAACACAATTTATTAGAATGGGCTTAAATAATAATACCGGATTTACTTCAAAACGCGAAAAAAACCCCAAAATCTTATAGACATTTCTCAAGAGATAAAAAAAATCGCAGGACAAACTTTACTATATTGGGCTAAATGATTGAAACAGGAATCCTTAGACGAATGTCAAAAAATTGCCGAGAAATTAGAAGAAACTGGTAAAAATCGAATACAAATCTCGGGAAAAATAAAAAAAAATTGCAAAGAGCAAAATTCCCTAAAATGATCTAAAATGTGGAAAGAAAAAATTCTTTTACGAATGTAAAATACTTGTTGCAGAACAAGGAATGCTAACAAATGCTAAAACTCGTATGAACATTCCTCAAAAATTCAAGAATTAATGAGAATAAAATTTAATATTTTGTTCTAAAAGATCAAAGCTGGATTATTTTTAGTAAAAACTTTAGGAAAAACTTTTCTTGCAAAAATCAAAGTAGAACGCAAAAAAAAAATAAATAAATAAATAAAAAATAAAAAATAAAACTTACAGAAAAATTCAAAAACTGAAGAGGACAAAATATATTACATTCGGTTAAAGCATTAAGTTAGATTATTTTTAGCAACGCCAAAATATCACCACGGAACGCAAACATTTCATAAACATTTCGAGAAAAATATAAAAGTCCCTGTAAAAATTCCTGTGCTAAATGAATTCTACGGCAATAGTTGCACGCAACAGATATTTTCCTGCATTGTTACGAATAGCAAGAATATTTTGAATAAAAATGTATACCACAAAGATGTAACACAGAAATATCTTCTGCGTTTTGTTTTAATTTTGAGATAAAAACGCCTATACGTAAGACACCACACTAATCTGACAAACTGATTTATATACACTGGCTGTAAATCGACAAACAATTCAACTAAACCATACTGCTTCTTTTTTGGAAGCATCGTTTAATGAACTTTGAAATAGTTCATCAACAAAAAAAAAAAAAAAAAAAAAAAAAATTTTTAAAAGTAAAATAGTGACCACTCTGAAAAAAAAAAAATAAACGAACGCAGGCTGAAATTTGCGTCGACAAAATGGTGTGACATCGAATATCCAAGTTTATATTTTGGTACTTATTTAGCATTTTTCATTAACTAATTTAATGTATGTAACTCAAGGGCTCACATATGATATATTGATAAAAATTATTTTCTTTTCTAATAAATACATCATAAATAATTTCTGATTTTTTTTAAAATTATGCATGATTGACTTGACGCCCAAGCCCCCAAACATGGGCTCGTATTACCAACATGTATAATTAAAATATATATATATATATAGAAACACGTTCTGATTTACTTAGGGTATGAGAAAAAGATTTCGATCAACATATAATATGTAGGCACTTGAATTACATATGGTAACCTAGTTAAGAGTAAAATATAAATAAGTGCCTGAATCTAAGCTAGAAAATTTGATATTAAATAATTTTTTATATAACTCTTTCACCTCTTTTACCTTTTCGTTTAAGCGAGAACATATGCATTTGAAATAGCATCTTTTGAATTACCTAAAATGTTTCACGAGATGCTTTACAAATAAAAAAGCGATATGAAAATATTAATTTTCACGTTTACAGTTAACCATTTTTAACCATTTGTGTATGTTACAAAAAAAAAAATACATTTAATTAAAATGCAAATTTAAATTGCAATTAATTTTCCATTGTAATATGCAAATAACATTATATTTTAGTTAAAAACAACTTTCTTACTTATTAGTTCCTTATATTATTGCTATATAAATATACTAGCAAGCTGCTCCCGCTACGCTGGTCGGTTTCTCCAAACGAATTTTGAATCAAACTAAATATACCGGTGAATTGCATTTATCCAACAATGTACGCTTTTGGTCAGACAGCTACAGGAAAATATGAAAAGAGATCGAATATCAAATTATTGCCTTGGACTACTAAGTATTTGTCTGGCTTTAATTATAATCATCATATTGATTATTTCAGCAATAAGGCTGTTAATCTGGGATCTCAGTTATCCTGCACCTCGTGCCGTGCCTTGAAGTGGCAGGATGAGACTCCCTGGATATGTTGCAGTGGCGGTAGTAAAGAAGATATAGTAATGGATGTATTTTTAGAAATTATAACTTGTAATGTTAGAAATATTGATGAGTTGGCGCTAAAGGCATCACCAAATTATAGAAAATTTGCAATATCGAAACCGTACAAACCCTCGAAACTTTACTTCAGCAAGCATATTTTATTTTAAAATCACAATTACATAAATATCCGTAAGAATAATTAGGTACTTTTATATTGCTGGGCGCCAGTAAAAACTCACCAAATCTTGTTTCAATTGGCATCATTTGAATTGGAACATTTTGCGTGATATTTTATTTATATTGATATGTTTGTGTTTATGTATTTTATTATGATTATATTTTAGTTATTTTAAATATGTTTTTAAGATATCATATCGCAATGTTAAAATAATGGCTAGTTGTTATTAGCTAACGTTAAAAGATTAGCCAAAAAAAAAAAGGAAATTAAAAAAAAAAAATTGGCGATTACTGGCACCCAGCTAACATAAAAATACCGAAAAATATTCAATTCCAAATTCCCGAAGCAAACAAAAAAGTTAAAACAAAGAGCCCGAAAACTGGCATTATTGAGATTTCATCTAATCAAAATATCAGGTGATTTTTTTTTATCCAATATCTTATAAATCGCCAAGTATTGTTTGATCTTTAACAATGACGAATGTATTTTAGAAAATATCACTTGGCGATCAATGCAATAAATTTTAATGTTTTGTCGCCAAAGGCAACGCCAAATTCGAAAATGTGCAATATCTCACGAATTGTTGGAGTTAGAATATTTTTATTTGATACCATTCGATTCAGCATGCAAAAATACATTGAAATATGTTATCATTTGACAAATAAATATAAAGCCCGATTTTAAAGGAATTTTGTTATTGTTTGTTCCCATTTTAACCCCTTTAGGAAAACTTTCTTATTGCGCCTCTACATCCTAAGAAGTATTTTCCCCGCAATTTTCGTGTTTGTAGCTTCAGTAGTTTGGACTGTGCGTTGATAACCTCCCAAGTCAGGACTTTCTTTTACATAATATAGAATTTTATATACAGATAAAATTAACCATTATTATTACCTAGCAGGCTTTGCTCGCTACGCTGGTCGGTTTCTCAAAAAAAAAAAAAAACTTGAATCAAACGAAATATATCGGTGAATTTGATTGTGTGTTTTAAAGAAACATGAACTTTACCTTCATGTCCTTCCGCATTAGTGTAAAACGATGCGAAAGCCATTACGCCGTTATATTTTCTAATGTGTTACACGAAATTTAGGCTGTTAAAGACCAACTCGTTTATTTAATCATTTACAGTATGGTTTTCTAAAGAACAATATAACGATATGCAATATACTAAAAATATCCCTGGAAAATTAACAACACAAGTTCCATAGAAATCCATTCAGCAGAATCTTTAAAAAAGTCTAATGTTTCATAATTGGGTTCAACTGATTATAGAAATGCCCCCCCACCCCCCTAATTCTTTAACTAAGCAACATAGAAGATATGTTATGCACTAAAACTTCCCCTCAAAATTTAGCTAACTAACAGTGCAAGTTCCAGGAAAATCCATTCAGCAGAATTCAAGGTATAGGCGACAGGATCGAAATTCACTTTGCATTATACATATACAGTAGACAGATAAATGTACCTTTCATAATCATCTTCACCTGTTGATAGAAATCTCAGGGATTTTTTAGAAAGTATATGCTGGTATACACCGTCAACCTTCTAGAATTTTTAAGACGAAATTCTGCACACCGTCCGTAGCTATAATATATACTCTCTAGTATATATCCTCTGTCTATAGAGTATATGCACTGTTTTTTTTTACGACTACACCACTGACAACTTTCTCCCATAGCTCCATAACTAAACAATGTAGAAAATCAATTCCGGAAATATTATCACACTGCGAAACTCCCATCAAAATCCGTTCAGTAGAACTTTAAAAAAGGTAATCTTTCATAATCGGGTTCACCTAATTTTATCTATAACTTCCTCCCGTGGCTCTATAAATAAGCAATGTAGAACAATGTACTTATTTTAAAACCTTTCTGAAACAAATTACCTAATTAACAGTTAAATCATATAAAAATCTGTTCGGTAGAACCTGAGTTTTAACCGATCGGAATGGAATAAGAATTTGCGTTTTATAAATATTATAGATGATATGATTTTTGTAATCGGATTCCTTGTCAAGCTTTCTCTTCAGAAAACACAACGCAGATGAAAACTTTGCTCCAGAGAAGTACCAACCATCCCCACAAAATTGCCTAACTAACAGTGTAAATCCCACCAAAGTCCGTACAGCAGAACTCAAATTATAAACGGTCGGAATGAAATAGGAATTTGCATTTTAAATACATAGTAGATATATCCTTCATAATTGAATTCACCTTTCCCAATCACTTTCCCATTAGCTCTATCACTAAGCAACATAGAATGATATGTTATAGGGTCATTAACCATACCTGAAAAATCACTTCCATTACAATTTGTTCAGTATAATTTTTTTAAAGTAATTTCTATAATAAAATCGTAAGTCATGTGACTGTCATCAACGGTTCCGGGATGCCCGCTTCACTTTTTCATATGCCAGGCGGCCATTTTTATTCAAAATTATTTTTTCGAATAAAACTGCATAAAAGTTACATTTTTAGAAAGATCGTTTAAAAAAATTAATATTTGAGAGATGATTTACGTTCAGTTATGTATACATTCTGCAATAACTTCAGTAATTTAACATTATCAAATAAAATAGTTAAAACTGGTAATTAATATAAAATAAATAAAATGTAATATATGTTTATTAAATTTATAACATTGTTAAAAATAGTAAATTACATTATTTTAGTAAAATTAATAAATGGTAAATAGCATACTAAATAAGAAAGAATAATATTATAGATTATTCCCAGGCATGTACTATGTAGCAAGAAAAAAATATATAAGGTTTACTATAATTAGTAATAGTGGCTCCATGACTGGCGCAGTTGGCTTAAAACTGGCACGGATAATACGTAAGTACCCTCATATTAGTAGATGATGATATCATTTTCTGTAACAGGATTCATCATGAAGATTTCGCTTCAAACATAAACGATGCTTTCAACATTGTGGCTAATACGCCAATTGGCGAGGTATCCGATTGCGGAAAATTAGCTCGAAATCGTATGAATAACAACCCAAAGAAAAAGAGAAACATGGTTGAAGAGTGAAAACAAATAAAGAAGTAATACATAATACTAATCAGACCTTCGACACTTTATTTGGTACTTCTCCATTATCCCGTCGACCACTTTTCATAAAAGAAAACTATCGCCAAACTATAAGATTTAACGCCAAAAATGCAGTCCCATTCACTTGACGTCAGAAGTATTAAACGTGTTTGTTATGTCATGAAGCGGTTTTTAATTCGACATTTACCTGTATATTTCATTTTGTTTTTCTGATATTTTAGTTATTTCGTTAATTAAAATAAAGATTGCGTCTTTAAACGGCTGTGCCATGACATTAAAAGAGAAAATGCATTGTAAAAATCTTGCGTTTTAAAGTTAAGTGCAATAGATCAATTTCCACTCACGTTACAAACATTTATTCACCAGCTGAGAATGATAATTAAGAAAAATAATGTAAATAAATAAATGGCGATATTTGGCGATGATTTTTTTTTTTTTTTTTTATGAAAAGTGGTCGACGGTATAATTGAGATGTACCCTTTATTTTAGCAATCCAATTTTATTTTAAATCGTGGCGTTTGTAGAAATAATGATAATAAACAATTACATAAATATCCGTAAGAATAATATTCAATTCCCGATGGAGCAGTTAATGTTTCTATCTGCAAAAATAAACAAAAAGATTTAATTTGAATTTCTTCCATTGCTATAGTAACGGACGTATTTTTAGAAATTATCACTTGTATTGTTAGAATTGTTAGATTTTGACGTCAAAGACTTCGCCAAATTAGAAAAATGTGCAATATCTCACGAACTATTTGACTTATGAGTATTTAATTGATACCATTCGATTCAGCATAGAAAAATACATTAAAATATGTTATCATTTGTCACGTAACTATAATACCCGATTTTTAAGGAATTTTTTAAAACTTTGTTCCCCTTTTTAACCCCCTTAGGGGTGGAGTTTTTGAAAATCCCGTCTTAGTGCGCCTCTACATACTAAGAAGTATTTTTCCTGCAAGTTTCGTCTTTGTAGGTTCAGTAGTTTTGGCTGTGCGTTGATCATCTAGCCAGAAAGGACTTTCTTTTATATATATAGATTTGCATCTTTCAAATAAAAATAATTGTAATTTAAATTTAAATTTTAATTAAATGTAATTTTTATTGTAAAATCATTAAACAGAAATTTAAACAAAAATTAAACAGGAATTTCTTTAATCAAAACTAAATTTCTTAAGTTTTAATTAGTTACTCACTCGATAGGCAAATATTTTTGCCTTTTATAGTGGGAAATATTCACATTTAGCGAATATTATTGCTTTTATTAAAACGAACTTTCATTAATTTTAATTAATTATACAGTTTTTGAATCTCACGATTAAAAATGTTCTCTTAAATTGCATTAAAAAAATTCTCTATTTTTAGAAGAAAAAAAAGATTATCTACTCAATAAAACAATTTACATCATACAGGGTTCGTACGCTTTTACTACAAATTTTAATAGATTTTTTTTTATTTATTTAGTGTTTGAATAGCGGAAATTGCAGAAGCCTCGTTTAATTGCAAGATTTGTAATACTTTTCTGCATTTATATAATGCAAAAAATTTCATTACCAATTGTGGTAAAAGCGTACGAACCCTGCCATAACATTTAGAAAAGAAAATCTCCAAAACTATCCCATTTTTTTAAATGTCGTATTTCATTTAACTGCAGTTACAGCGATGTATTTTATTAATTCCTAAATTTACCTTAATAATTTCCAAAATTATTACTTAATTAACTCATTTTTTTCTAATTCAGAATAAAAAAAATGCGTTTAGAACAAATAATTTGTAGTTTATTATTCGGATAAGTTCTCATGTTTGTCAGTTTATTTATCAAAATCAATAAAACAGCAAGTTTTTCTAACCGCTTATTACAAATATATGAGTGAATTTGTTGAGTTCTATTTATGAAAGTATATTTTTAATTATAAATGACTATAAGTAATTATTTTTTTTAAATAAAAGAAACTCTTTTAAATTTCTTTACATCACTATAAATCGGTACATATTTAACAGATTGGAGTTAACTGATTTGTGCATAAAAAATTATTTATATTCACCAAGAAACATTTGTCTTTGAATGTATTTTTGACTTGTATTGCCTTTATCGTCTGTCTGTTTATAACTGCAAATTGGTTCGTCCTTGAAACGTGAAAAGAGTATTTTGAGGGGTTGTGAGATAAAGATCTTGAAGTATATTGGTGGGTTTATGTCACGTGACACATTTCACTGCAGGTGGGGAGGAGACTGTGGATACATTAATATGCTCCTTGTAAAATGTTTCAACATTGGTCGTTTATTAAAGTCTGCCAACTACACACTTAACAGTATGTGCCGACTAATTTATTTCCAACATTAATCTGATTTACTGCCGACGATTGCCTTTGATTTACAACTAGATAATTCGACAGTTATTGTCAAGAAGATATCGTCTGAATTTCTCTTTACGATTACCGATCGTTTACCGACAATTATTATAATAGACCGAAATTCAAACGATATCTCTTGCTGTTGGGATACTATGAGTTTAGAGTCAATACTGCCAATAGTTTTTTAATATTTCAGGATAAGTGAAAATGAGAATATTTCGTTTTCTGAAATTATAAAAACAGTAATTACTTCTGCGTTACGATAAAAATAGCCATTTTCGAAGCGCATTTTTCTAAGCACATGTGTTTTTTTATTCGAAGCTTAATGGGTTTTTAATAAATATCTAGGCCCAGCGGTTCCCAACCTGGGGTACGCGTACCCCTGGGGGTACGTAGGGAAACAGTTGGAGGTACGTGAAAATTATATTGGTAATGGCGGATAACGCAAAAATGAAAATGTAAATGAAAACAGAAAACTTTTCGTTTGCAAAGAGAGACTTGCGTAAAATTAAAATAGGCTATTTGGATAAAATAAAGGAAAATGCCTAAACTTAGTAACTGGTTGATCATATGTCGCCATTATCTCCGCCCACTCCTAATAATGTCTTGCGATTTCGCTTGTGTCCCTACTTTCCTTTTGTTGTTTTCTTTCTAGTTATACTAGAAATACCCAGAAGAAACACGAATCGTATCGAGGCTTCTGGTTTGGACGATTTCATTTAAAACCCATTTGAAAGCAGGCCATCATTTTAGAGTGCGACTGGTCAGCATTAGCATGAACTCATTAACTTGTATTAACGGATGTAGAGCTTTATCTTTTTTCTGAGTGCTTAATGTGAAATTTTTAGCTTATATTTAGTGTTTTGAGTGACTTTATATTAATATTATGGGTACTTACGTATTATCCGTGCCAGTTTTAAGCCAACTGCGCCAGGCATGGAGCCAATATTACTAATTATAACAAACCTTATATATTTTTTTTCTTGCTACATGGTACATGCCTGGGAATAATCTACAATATTATTTACTATGCTATTTACCATTTATTAATTTTACTAAAATAATGTTATTTTTTATTTTTAACAATGTTATAAATTTAATAAACATACATTATATTTTATTAATTTTATATTAATTACCGTTTTTAATTATGTTATTTGATAATGTAAAATTACAGCGTTTGAAAACTTGATTTAGGAAACGATCATTAGGCAACGATAAACAATTTGGTACTTGGCAACCATTTTTGGCGATCAATCTCCTGGCACGGATAATACGTAAGTACCATATTATGTGGTGGTTCAAAATGGATATGTGGTTGAAAATTGGAATTCTGAAGAGAACAGCATCTAACATTGATAACTAGCCTGAACTAAGAACATTACTGATGAACAAAAGCAAAAATATTTGGAATGGGTTTATGTGAGAAGGGGTACGCATAGATGAAAAGTCTAAGCAAGGGGTACGCGAGAGAAAGAAGGTTGGGAACCGCTGATCTAGGCTAATTTACAATATATTAAAATTTTGAATCTCAGGGGCACCAGGACATGTTTTGGACTATCTACACGTAAATTTTCAGATTTTATGTGCGGTAGATTTTTCTAGACAGATTCAGACACACAGACAGACAAACAACTTTATTTTATTAGTACAGATTGTTTTTTAGTAGTATTAAAAATCTAGATAAATAAATTAACTTACTCTTCTGTATTTTAAAATATTAACATTTAAATGAATAGGAACATTATATGTTGCGTTTCCTGTCTACTTTACTACATTTAAGTGCTATTTACTTTTCCTATTTTCGTTACACGAATGTATGCTTAAATATTTTAAACCGATGAATAAAATCTTTATACATTTTTATACATAATCTTATCCCTAAATTAACTGTCACTTCCCCTTACACACCCACAAAAAAGAATTGATTAAAACAACAAAACATATTTTGTTGAGTACATTTTGGTTGTTTCAAGCAAAATTTTTAGTTGAAGTAAAAAGTTGGTTTTGTTGCATTAGCAAAAAAATATTGTTAACACTCTTACAAAATTTTAACAACATTTCATCAATTTTACTTGAATTAACAAAATCTGTTTTTTTAATTTTACCATAATTTTGTAATTTGTAATTCCAACTATATTTTGTTGATTTTACAAAATTTAAATTGTTGTGTAGTAGCCATAACTCTCTCACGTAACTTGGTTTATTTGACTTATATAGCTGTATAATTAAAGGATTAACATAATTTTTGGATAATAAAAACTTTTTTAATTGGGAAGGCCCGAGGTAGTTTTAAAAATCCCCCCATTCCATTTATTACTTTCTTCTATCTTTACAAGAAATTATTGGAGTCATGAAATTTTTCATCTTCTGGTTTTCGACGGATTTTGGAAGGTCCTGAACACGATTTGACTGTTTTTAGAAATGACAGTCTATGACTCTGTCTGTATGTGACAAAAATTTTGTGGGCGCTCTATTTCAAGAACTAATGCACGGAAGTTAATAAAACTTAATATTCAGTTTCTTCCTGATATAAATTGGTGCTGATTAGTTTTTGGAGTAAATCGCGCAACAGGATATCGCTGCTATGTTGCAATTTTCGCGATTTCTGCAATAGATTCGCGATTTTTCAAGAAATAATGCACTGATTTACATCAAAATACAGATTGAGTTAGACCTTGACATAAATAAAAGATGATTACGTTTTGATGTAAATAGCCCAACAGGTGACGCTGCTATGTTATTTTTTTCATGATTTTCATTATAACTAAATCTCAAGAACTAATGCACGGATTAATTTTCACGGATAATCATTTTCAGCAGTGATTTATGCCTGTAATTCTTAAATAATAACCAGTGAATTTTTATCCTGCTTTTTTTCAAGCGTAATTCACTGTTGAAAATGAATTAAAAATTAACTATATAACCCGTATGCTGGGCTTTGTATTTTCGACTCATGTTTGCCGCAGAAATTTGCATGCTCATGCAGGGCCTGTTTACCCAATAGTCCTGGGAAGCCCGTTCTTACCCAAAGAAATACAAAGGTGCCCCCAAATTTACTTTTCAGAATAACATTTTACAGAAAAAAAATAATAATCAGGGTAAAAAGTGCATTTTTTCCTTAGGAAATTTTTATCTAAGAAACTCGCTCTTTCTAAATTGTTGTTTACTCGAAATTTTGATGGTCAAATTTCAAATTGTTGCAGCATACTAAAAATGGATTTAGTAAATAACAAAGCAATTGGTAGAGGGGGCCCCCAAAGTAACGTCGGGCTTCCCCTACATTTATGTCTTAAGCGGGTCCTGTGCTCATGATGACATTTTCACCTTGTGCTGTGGTTGCAGCCGGTCCGACATATATAAGAATGAGAAATTTCTAGTTTGGATATCGTTCCTTCTGGCTCAGTGGTTATAGTCTCAGATCGTTATTCGGAGGACCCGGTTTCGATTCCTAACTTAGGACATATTGTTCAATCTGTAGGTTTATGCTTGAAAAAAAGCAGGATACAAATTCACTTGTTATTGTTCAAGGATTACATGCGCAATTCTCTGCTGAAAATTAAATAAAAAGTAATTAAGTTTAGATTTCTAATACAAAAAATAATTTTAAAGTAAATATTATAAATGTTTATGTAACAAAAACCTTTTGTTGTTAAAACAAAGAAAATTCTTAAAATTACACAAAACAATTGTTCTTCAAACAAAAGTTTTTGTTGCCGAAACTGAAAAGAACTCTTAAAGTAACAGATAATTATATTTATTTTGAGAAAACTGTCAACAAATCAATTTTGTTAATTCAAGTAAAATTGAAACATTTTTACTTGAATTATTAACAGAACATTTTATTGCTGACGATACAAAATTTTTTGTTGGAATTGCAAAAAAAATCAACAATATTTTTCTTGTTGATTCAAACAAATTTTCCATTGACCCATATTTAAACGGAAAGTTTTGTTGGGCCAACCAAATTTTTGTTGATTCAACAAAACTTTTCTCTGGGTGCATTGAAAATTCGAAAGAAAAAGTGGCTTCCGGAATTTACATCTCCAATTAAATAATAGGAATGGTACCTAACTTATAGAAACATGCTGTTGACTTTCTTGAGGGAAAGATCAGCCTGTGATCGTAGCGAAATTGATAACGGTGCAGTACCAGTAACGGCAGTCTAGTAAATAATTCGTTGAGTCTAGTAAATAATTCGTTGAATATATTAAATTGTTGTATTTGTACTACTTACAAATAAACAATGCAATTTCATATTTAAATGAACATTTTGCTCTTCCTTTTGTATTTAAATTAAATTTACAGTTCATTCGGAATTTTGTCATAATCTCAGGCGAAGTGAGTATGAGAAATAGGTTAATATGACAGATATGTGTGTAACATTTAAATACATAAATTTTGAAATATTGCATTAAAAAAGTGATACATACATTTATTGTATTACTAATCCCAGATATTCTGTGATTAAAATAGAATTAACAAATATATTAGATTTTGTTTTCTTTCAGTTAATTATTAGAATTTTCAAGAAATATGTTTAAATGTTGGCATTTATAAAAAAAAAAAAAATAGTTTTAATGGACCTGTAATTTTGTTCTTTTGTGTACCGTAGTTTATTCAACTGAATAATGTATCATTTTAAATGTATTTTTCAAACAATAAAATTATCACTCACAAAATCCTACTGAAATCTAAATCCTTGAAAATTACTTCTGCATATTCCTTAAGATCACGTATTTCGTTCTATGTAATTGGTTGTTTTGGTGCATTGCTGTCATATATTGAACACGAGAACTAAACTTAGAGCAGGGAGGAGCTTATTCTTTCCAACTCCTAACGCTTCGATTTATGTGACGTGAAGATACGATATCGAAAGGTAAAGTGTAATACTTTTAGTAACACTATTAAGAATTTTATTTAGTTAAAAATAGATATATTTAAGTAGTATAAATTATATTGTATCCGTATCACACCTCAAGAAATTTCTTTTTACCGTTACGTTGATTCATTGCACAATATTTTCTTCACACGTAAAGTTGTTAAAATGTAACTGAATCCTTACATTAGGTTTCAAATGATTATAGTGACTTTTATTTCATTTTTCAGTTGTTTACTTAACAAAATGTTAACAGCTTACTATAGCAATATGAAAAAACTCGTAAGCTAATGTTAAATAATGACAGCGTTCTTTTCAAGTTTCTCTTTGCGTTTCAATATTTTAAAATGAATTTTTGAATTGCATATTTATTGTTCATCCCTATCCTATCTATGGTTGATGGCTACTTACATACTTTTTTCTGAGGACACTTTTATTGTCAAATCTTATTTTGAAACTTAAAAAGTGCTGAAAAAAAACTGCAAATAAAATGAAAAATTAGGATGCCTCAATAGGAGAGTAGCGACATACAACATGAAAAATTTAATTGGTTGAGAGAATTTTGGACAAAAATGAATCGCCAAGCATTTTGACGAGTCAGCTTTTATCGTCAACATAATGCTTGTGAACTTGTCTTACTCGTCTGGACGAATTATTCCAGTTGAGTATCGGTAAGTTCAGGAATGTAAGTTTGCCAAATTTTGAACAATGAGCATGCGGCCATTGCGTAAGTGGCCAATCTCGGAAAAAGGCGCCCTATTGAAAATGTACGAAAGTACCCTGTTAGACATGGATTTCAGATATCCTATGCAAAAAGAAAAAAAAAACTCAGTAAAACTATGAAATTTATACGAGAAAACTGAAAAAGAACTCTTGCGTTTGTTTAACATTAGCTTATGGGTTTTTTTTTTGGGGTTTTTTTTATCTATCTTTATCGCATGCAGTGTGATTACAAAAAATAAACCTGTTTGCGCTTAAAACAATGTAAATATTTCAGGACTTGTTTCCGACTAATAATCCACAGCCGAATTAAAAATTCAACAATAAATAAAAAATAATATAAATAAGCATATATGTAAGAGACATGCCATCGAACCACAATTAAATTACTGGATTTCTTTATCAAAAAGGCGGCTCTAAGTAGAGATCTTTGACGATGTCTTTATATTAATTATTACAATTAATACAGAATAGCTTTTAATAATTTTCAAAACTTTATTTAACGTACCAACACACCTTCGGAAGTGATTTTTTGAATTTTTTGAAATTTTCTCTCTATGCCAAATTTTTCTATTGACATTTAAGTTAAAACTTTGGAAAATATATAAACATATTATAAATTACACACAAATGATTTTTTTAAAGAGAAAAATAGTCAAAATTATAGGAAAAATTGTCATTTGGGCAAAACATGATAATTCAAAATCTAATGAATGCATTCACATTTTGTAAATTGCATAATAAAGAAAATAACGTTCTCTAGAACGTAAACTAGCCGCATTATAATAGCATCTCCATCACTGATGCTATTGCACCAGAAGTACTAATGTAATGAAAAATTCATAAAATTCCTTGCAACTTTTTAAACTATACCCGTGTAAATATAAAACTAATTAATCCATTATAATGATTGTAGTCTATTCCCTCAATAAACATTTGTAAAATAAGTACAAAAAGATTCATGGCATTTCATGCATAATTGTTTGCTATAGGATGTTTTTCGTGCAGTAAAATATGAAAAACTTCATTTTTAGAAAAAGCTAAAAATTACTTTTAAAAGTGGTTCTTGCTATAAAAATAATATTATTGCAAAAATGGAAAATCAATATTTTTATCGAAAATGGCATTTTAAGGGTGTGTTAAACCTTAAGTACATTATTGATATTTTTCAAATAAAAATGTTTTTTGGTGTTGAACTAAAAAAATGGTTGCAATCTAAAAAAATCTAGTATCTGTAAAAAAAAAAAAAAAAAAAAAAAAAACTATTAGATTAATTTTCAAAGGTTTTATCTTTATTTTGTAACCCGGAAATCACGGATTGGATTCCCTATTTCATATAATGGGGGCTGAATCGAAAGTACTGTTTGGGAGTGATCGTGATCATTCACAGACACATGAAATCATGATTACAGTACTTTCTTAAATTATGCATTCAGAAAGTAACAAAGAATGGGCGATGTGAAAACAAATAAAAGCATTACAAGTTATAATATGATTTCTATCTCATATCTATCTCATATTTTTTTTCAAATCATGTGCTCTATTTTACAAATTGGCAGGAATTCAAATAAATTCTGCGTTTTAGTTAAATATTTTTATCCATTAATGAGTGGATTTTTAAGGTTTTAATTAATATCTTGCGTTAATGAAGACATTCTGAAAATTTTAAGATTTTCAGCATGACAATAGGTATTCAACTGTAAGTACACACAATTTCAAGTCTCTAGCTTATACAGTTTCTGAGAACCGACTCTGTGACGGACAGACAAAGAAGCGGGACGAATAGGGTTTAGTGCGATGAACGAAACCCTAAAAATCATGAGCAATGGTTATGTAACTTAATTATGAAATTCAAAATTAGAAATATTAATTCTAAAAATATAAAGAAATTTTTTTTAAATACTTCACCAATTCTAAAAAACTATTTGAGAAAATAAGACATTCAAACAAATTAAAAATTAAAATTAAGAATGAAATTACAATTGAAGATTTGAGAAACTTTACGTATACTAAAACGCAAAGTGCTAAAGTTTTTATAAACTTATTAATAATTAAAATAAACATAAGTTAAAATAGTTTAAGAAATATTAAACTAAATTAGGATAAAGTTGTTTAAATCTTACAAACATATTAAACCACTTACTTTTAAACTGAAGTAATAAATAATACAGTTATATCAGATATTTAATGAAATGAATTTACATATTTTATACTCGGTTTTAGTTACAATCTACTGTTTTTTGTGATATATTGTCAGAATATTGATTAATGACTGAGTTCTTATGACTTTCAAATACATCGGTGGTGCCCTACGATATTCAGGGTATCTTGTATCATATGCCATGTGATCTGACGATAAGTCTCCTCCCTATTATGCAATTATTACAAATAATTTCAGTTCACTTCGCACAGTCCACTGTTTCATGAAGTCCTTCACAACAGCCACAAATTGGCATCGACTTTTGGTAATTTTTGGCGATATGATCATCTAATTTCTAATAGCGAAAACACCTTTTGGCTTGAATGTATTTTTCATTTTATGCGTACGTAATCGGAATGGTATATGTTTATTTCGTTATTAAAAATACTGATTAGGCCTCTGATTTAAAATCTCTTATGTAAATTTACCAGCTTACTGAAAATTTTAATCCTTTTATATATTTTAGAATGTAGTATTCATATTCAGTATTCACATTTTGAAATTTTTATCATTCATAAAGTGCATTATTTAGATTCTCATTAGAATTATATTACAGACATATATGTGGCGTTGAAAAACCAGGAGTGGACTATCCATATTTTTGTGAAAAATGATATTGAAGTGTCAAAGCATTGTATGAAATATAATCTATTGGATGTATAATGAATTTTATTAATTTCGAAACTATTCAAGGGAAAGACACAATTTAATAGATTGTTGAACGCAATGTGTATATCAAGATACCAGTTCAAAAGTGGATAAAGTGGCTTGGTTCAGTCTGGCACTGGCAACTTAATCACCATACGCCCGATGAAGAAACTTCCTTTGGTACTGGAACGCTGAAACTGGCCTAAAAGAGTTTGACATATATTTCAAAAATTTCAGAAGGTTTCTTTCTCGAAATCACATCTGGCAAGGTTGGTATACTCTGATTTTCAACTCCTCATATCTACATCAAATCTGCAGGAAAATGTGTTTTGTGTGTTCTCTAAGACAATAATTTGCCATGGCTTTAGGCAAATTGCATATTAATGACATCTTGTAGCTGTTTGAATTTTTTTACATATTTCACACAATACATTTATTTCTTATCATTAAAATTCACATTCTTCACTCAAAAGGAATTGAACTAGGAAAAGAGTTTTCAATATGTATGATTTCTAGTACCGCAATTAGTGAGATTTCAAATTTGGCGATTTATTCATGCTTGCCACGGAATTAAAATGTATTAAAGCACCCTTGTACTACAAAACAAACTACTTATGATTATGACAGTTTCCATCTGTCTATTTTAGACTTATATGAAAGGCTTGAGGCGATTACATCAAAATTGAAGACTGGTCAGCAGGGACCATATACAAATTTAAGTCAGTTGAATGTTAAGTCAGTCTAATGAGCTAATATATTTTTAAACTGAAGGAATCGATCGCTTAAATCATCTAAACTTTTAGTTCTTATTGTGCAAAATAGTTTTTGAAAGAAGCTGTGCAAAACCTAGTGAAATATTTTTTCAAACTCAAGTACAGTTTCAACAGCAAAATTTCGTTTAGGTAAAGAACCAAAAGATCAATATAAAAATGGTTTCATATTGATAATAACTGCTATATTTTTGCAGTAATTTTTAATATTGATAATACTTAATATATTCATTTATAATCTTTGATATCGGAAATAAAAATTTTCTTGAAATATGTCTGTCGAATCTGTCGAAAATCATTTTCATCTTATTTTCATGGAAGTGTGTTTCAAATGTTTTCTAACGGAAAAAATTGATAGCAAAATACTTCAAGTACACTGAAGAATATTTTATTGAATTTGAACAGACGAAAATGTAATTTCTACAATTTGGACATCTTCAATTAAATCAAGAGAGTTTTAACAGAAAATATGTGTTGAATTGTATAATAAATGTATTGAAAATTTTTGATAATATTTTGAGGTTTTCTACATAAAACTTTTTAAATTCTTAAAATAACAGTTTTCACACCAGAAACGAAAAATTATTTTTTTTAATCGTCGGTGATGTAGACTCCTTACAAAACATCTTTTTATGCTAAAAATAAATAACGTATAAAATGCCAAATTTACGTCTTTTCCAAAACCAAGAAATTCACAAAATATATTTCGATGTATAATTCTCATGAACAAGAAATACAATTATGACACGTAAAATTTACGACCTATCTTAAATTTCCAATACGTTATTGGTTATTTTTTTAACAATATTCTCCAATTCGTACGGTTAGTATAGTATAAGATGCTTGTTGATTTATTTTTAGTCTTCTCATGAATGATATTCTACGTAATCTCTAAATCAATGATTAATAAAATTAATCTTTTCTTGAAATATTTCAAGAATTGATAATGCTGGATTCTACCTCAAACCATTTTATCTTCTTTTGTTGGAAGTGTGTTTCATATTTTGGATAAATTAAAAAATTGAACGAATAAACATCCAAGTTAATTAAGTGATTATAGTAATATTTCATTTTACATATGAATTGTTTAAAGAAAATTCTTGTGTCACTTAAAAAAAGTCTCTTAAATAATTACTATACCCATATAGGAAACATTCGACTATATTAACGACTACTAATAATTTATATTACCTTTTTATGAATCTTATTATCAAATTGATATGATACTGCAAAGTTCAGGAAATTGTGCAATAACAATGAAAAACACTAAGAATCATATGTTAGTACTTTGTTCAGCTTTATTATACAGGTCACATGTTAACATGAAGAAGCAAAATTTCCATATACAATATTTAAAACTTTAGCATTTTTATACTACACTATATAAAAAATTAAAGTTTCTATTTTTCATGTTAGGTTGTAACTTTCTAACAACCTAATTATTTTAGAGTTTCTAAAATAATTTATTTCTGTTCTTCATCGTAATTATTTAAATTTTCAATTAAAATAGCTTAAACAAAAGTACCTTCAATAATAGCTTCTTGGCCAGGCGGAGTACAATGTGGAAAACTTTGATTAAAATTTCGCAAGCCACTTAGTTGTAAGTCGAGAAATTAAGTTTGCGGAGGAGCTTGACAGTTCTCTAACAACTTACACTATTAGGTTATTAAAAATAGAATATGCAGAAGCTAATCTACCCAAATATGCTTGAAATATTTTTATTAAATAATACTTCATTAAACGCTGGTAGAATATGTGACAACACCATGTATATAAATAATTAATATTTCAGTTAAATAACATTCCCTGCAATCTTTCCAATTTATCTTAAAAGTCTCTTCTTTCTGAATCTATAAAAAATATATATTGGCCATTAGGTGGATATAACTTTACGTGGTAAACACGACGTGGAAAATGTTGAAAAGTGTAGGTACAAACTGCAAGTGAACTACCAATTATAGTTTCATGAAACAGAATAGTGGCTGAATGCTTTGCGATTTGTCTTGAAAGTGTCTTACTCATTCGGGATCTTCAGAATCTTCGGAAACGTTAGAATCATCGGATACATCATCAATTACTCCATCACTGATTTAATTTTCTCTTTCTTCATGAATGTGAAATCCGTTACTTGGAAGCACCTCGCCGGGCGGGGCGTCATGTGGAAACTGTACGTAAAAAGGTCGCATATGAACTGGTTGCATTTCGAGAACTTCCACTTGCCTAGGTTCTCGACATTTCTCCGCGATCAATTTAAAGTAGTAGTATATTAAACATAAGGCATACATAACTGCAAATCCACCGAAAACAACTTGAATTGCTCTTTTTCCAAACATTCCATGTACAAATTCTGAGTCTGGTTTATACGTGATGACAGCAAATAAACCCAAAAACAATGCTTCTGGTAAAACCGTAATTGCTGCATGTTTTGCGATTCGTCTTAAAAGCGACATACTTCAGAATCTATAAAAAGAATTTTCAAAAATTATTTTAATTAAAATTTATTAAAATTTAATTAATTAAAATTAATTAAATTAAATTAAATTAAAACTATTTTTATTTTTTTATTTTTTTCAAATAAATACATATTAAAAATTTCTTTATTCTATAGAATAATAAGAGTAATTGAGTAACAAAATAAATTCCATTAAAGCCAAATTATTTAATACTACAGCACATTTGCTGGTCGTTTTTTTTCCCCAAACGAACCTAATATTAAACAAACTTGGAATTGGCGACCCCACTTACTTCTTACTTCCACTTACTTTTTTAGTGCAGGCTACGCCCGCTGTCCTGGTCTAATCATTCGAATCTTGAATTATTGTTATGTTTTATTGTTACGCAGCTAAAATTTAAATTTCCATCATCGTCATTTACAACCAATTTGGCTTTCTTTCAACTTGAATTTACGAGGGTGGTTCAATAATTATTGTTCCTGACCTATAAACAATATTATTTTTCCACACAGTCTCATTTCACAGTAATGCACTTTTGCCACCTATGCTGTAAAGTCACTATGCCTGCTTTAAAGAAAGTCTCTGGCTGAGCTGAGAGCCATTCCTCCACAGCCTCCATAACAGCTGAATTCGAGTGAAACTTCATCCCCCTCAGGAGCTTCTTCAACGTAGGGAACAAATGAATGTCACTAGGGACGAGGTCTGGAGAGTAGGAAGGATTTTACAACACATCAAAACCGGCTGCATGGATTGCGGCACTACTAACATGGCGTCAGTGGGCCGAAGCATTGTCCTGGTGGAACAGCACTTTTCGTTGGAGCATCCCGTGCCGTTTTTTCTTGATTACTTCACGTAACGTAGGGAATATGATTGCATAATAGGCCCGCGTAAGAGTGTGTCTAGCCTCCAGGTAGTGAATAAGGAGCACACACTTCGCATCCTAAAAAATTGTGGCCATAACTTTGGGTTCTGATGCTTGCACCTTGAACTTGCGGGGGGAGGTGAACTGCTGTGCTGCCACTCCATACTCTGTAGTTTGGACTCGGGATCATAGTGTTGTAGCAACTTCTCATCCACTATCTCAGATATATCACAGAACTGTTTCAGGTCTGGTCCCATAAGCTCCAAACCAGCCCTTGAACATTGAACTCTTTCTGTTGTTGAAGAGATAACATTTTGGATACCCATCGCGTCTACACTTTTCTGAATCCTAAGTGTTCATGCACAATGGTTTCCACTGAGCCTACAGAGATGTGCAAGATGTCTTCTAACTGTTGCACGGTGATTCGTTTGTCTGCCATAATTTTGTCATGCACAGCATCAATGTTTTCTGGGGTGCATGCTGTTGTTGGACGACAAGCATTAGTGCTTGCTGACGGCTTTCCCTGCCATAACTGAATTCGCGGCACCAATTCTTTACTACCTGGTAGGAAGGAACACCAATCATCCAATACATTGGCCATGTCCTCATGAATCCCCTTTGGACTTATCCCCTTTTTCTGGAGGTACTTGATGACAGTTCGTTGTTCGGTTTTCTCCATTTTTCAAGCTAGGTCACCTCTCACACTTAAAACGAAAACAAATATGTTAATATAGAAGCTACAGTTATGAAATTTAGCATATAGGCATCTAAGACATTAGGCTTCAATATTCCTCATCAACCATCGCAGTACAAATATGTTAAACACACTCGGGACAATAATTATTCAACCACCCTCGTAATAGCAGCATAATAGAATAATTTACCAGAGAGTAATTTCCGTTTTCAAAAAATGGCTGCGCAAAGCTTAAAAACCCCCAAAATTACATAATAAATTTGGAAAATATTAAAAAGTCAAAGCGAACAAAATTTATTAGAATATGGTGAAATACTGAAACCGTATTCCTTTTAGGAATGGCAAAACATCACTACAGAACGCAAAAAAGCATAAAAAAATATCGAGATATTCCAAAAACGTAGGGAACAAAATTTGATATATTCGGCTAAAAGATTAAAGTTCGATTTATTTTAGGAATGTTAAAATATCGCGAAAATTGCATAAAAAATTCGAGAAAATACAAATGTCTATGTGCAAGTTCTAGGTCGATAGTTGTACACAACAGAAATTTTCCTGCATTTTAAGAATTACAAATATATTTTGAATAAAAATGCATGCCAGAAACAAGAAAATGACACGCCACTCAACAAGAAAATGACACGCCACTGCCACAGTTCCCTTTTTGACAAGTTTCGCCAAAAAAAACATCTTCTTGCATGCATGTCGCCGCACGTTTATAAAGGTACTTTGATCTTTGAAACTGGTTTATACACTCTGGCTGTAAATCGATGAACATTTCAACTGAACCATATTGTTTTTCTTTTCAAAGCTTCATTTAATTAACTTAGAAACACTTTATTAACAGAAAACGACTTTTATAAAGCACAAAAAAGGACAAAAAGCTTGTCCGTTTTAAAATAAATAATTAAAAATATAAATTAATTAATATATGTCTATATATATATATATATATATATATATATATATATATATATATATATATTATATTAAAAAAATAATATAAGGATTAATGTTAAATCTAAAAAATGGTGAGATGCCACATTTCCAAGCTTATATTTACTTATTAAGAATTTTCCATTAACTAATTGAATATATCAATTAGCCGCTTGTGTTATGTTTATAGAAATTATTTTTTTCTCTTCTTAATGCATCATAAATAATTTGTGAAAATTTTATTTTTTTTTTAATTATGCATGATGAGCATGGCGGCCAAATCTCCAATGAAAACAAAATCTATAATTTATACATTAACCATGCATGTATATAATTTATAAAAAATATAATTTTTAGAAACACTTTATGATATATGCAGTGAATGAGAAAATTATTTCGATCGATATACCATATATGTAGGTACTTGACTTACATATGGTGACTAAGTTCAGAGAAAATGTTAAATAATTACCAGAATAAAATATGTGAAATTTGATATTACATAAATTTTTAGACAACTCTTCCTTTTTTTTTACTTTTTTCTTAAGCATTTTTCTTTTAATTTTAAACGTTTTTTTTTTTTTTTTTTTTTTTTTTTTTTTTTTTTTTGTAGCTGTCATTTTGTTTTTTTTAAACAGTTGATAAAATTTAAATAATCTACTCAATAAAATTATCATGAGTTTTTCAGAACATTTTTCAGCGAGTGGTAGATACAATATGTATATACTTATTAGAATGATAAATAACTTAAAACAGATAATTTTTTTTTCTAAACATGTATCTTTATCAATTTATATGGTAATTAATAATTATGACAGAGCATCTAATAGTATATCTATTGTATAAATATATAATAAATTGTACATTTTTTAAACTATAATCACACTTAAAACTTTTAAAATTAATCGCACTTAAAACTTAAAGTTTTATTACAACGGGGATTTGCCCTAGAATTCTGCCTATTTATATATCAATAAATTATAGGGAAAAAATACAAGATGTAAATTAGCTGCGCCGAAAAATTTCAAAAATTTCATTTCTTCCTCAGAATTTGGCGATTGGTGTTACGTCCTTGGTAAAAAAATTCAAATCTTGTAATGCTTTTCCTACACAATGTAGCATTTTTGAATTATGTCACTTTGCTTGCCGGTGAACGGGTATAAATAATAAATATCGTCTTCAAAGTTTTCATATAGGGAAGAACGGAATATATTGATAAGAACTGAGCCAAACATGAAGCTTGTCATGTATTATCTCTTTTAGGGATAGGTTAGTAGAAAAGGTTTTAGATAATTCGATCCTTTTTTTATGATCCTAATCTTAGAAATTTCTCAGTTCGGAATGAATAAACTTCAATTCAAAAATTTCTTATTTTTCTTTTTAAGTTTTGAAAATTTCACATTCTTATATTTTTGCATTCAAGTAAAATATCTTAAATATGATTAAACATAATATTACTCATAATATTATGTTCATTTCAAATCGTATTTGCAACTCATATTGCAATATGATTTAATATAATATTACAAAGTGTGTTTATTATGTATCTTGTCTCACTAATAATTTACTGTTACCATTAAAATAAAGGAGAGATAATTATTTTGAAAATTCATCATGTCGTTTCCGTACGTCGCACACAGAGCGATATTGCGCCCCGTACTGACATCAATGATCGATTTTTACCTTACGTAATAGGTAGATTCTGAAGAATGTTCTATAACTAGTAGTATATCCCTTTTTAAAAAATTACTCATCAATCCCAAAGTTAGAAAGATGCATTACTTCCAACGATAAAACGATGTGTTCAAAAGTATGTCGATTATTTCATCCATTAAAATTAAACATATTGCATGATTTTTTAACAGTAGACTAACTCACAACCTAGGCATCGGGCTGAAAATTTATTCTCAAAATTTGTCATCAAATTAAGTGAAATTACATTTGGGAAATAGTGGTGTGAGAGATTTTTTCGAAAAAGGTAGTATGTACCAACACTCATGCGACTAGTTTTTTATAACGTATTCAATGTAATACCAAATTGCAATGTTAAATTCTATAAATTTAGGAAAATAAAATAAAATGTAATACTTCGTAATGTTGACTAAACTACAAATTTTAATATTATACATTTTCCAGACAGAAATTAGTGAGAATATATTTTAAGATACGTGATTTTAAAAACTATACCGCAACATACATGTGTAATTCCGAAACTTGGATTTTTAGGACGATTTCAAAATGTACCAAACAGCAGCAATATTTAACATTGCTTAATATACGTAAAGTGTAAAATTATTTAAAAAGAAATCGACGTACGTTGCGGGAATGACACAATCCTGACCGGATGATTTGGAAAGCGAGCTTGTTATCACAGTCAAACGAAAACATCCATGAAAGATGGAAAAAACTTGTGTGTATTTATAACGTATGAAAACTGTAACAAAAAAATTCTTATGCCACCTTGTAATATAGTAGAAAGTAGTGCACAGATTGAGATTAACTTATTCATCTTTGAAACTAAATATTAGGAAATTTCAGTACATTTACAATTGATAATTATGGCAAAAATATATGAATTGTATTACAATTTTGTTACAATTTACAGCGATCATTATTTGATTTTTACTTGTGAGACTAACACTCCAAACTCTGGTAACAGTTTATGATTAAATTCGGCATTTGCTTACTTTTTCGTCGACCTGTTACTGTAATAAAACAATTTCGACAAGCATTATGATTTAACGCCAATCTTATCACTCACACTTGGCAACTACTATACTAAGATTCACAAGCGATGTAAATATTATATTTTTATTTACTTTTTTTTTCTCTACATTTTATAAATCAATAATACTGATTTGGAATCTTCCACCTACAAAATAATATGCGATAAAGTACTAATATTTAGTAATTCTGCTATAAAAATGCGCGCATTAAAGAGCACGATATGAGTGTCAAGCTTATCCATTATTGCCTCTAAGTACCATTATAGGCGAGAGTTACATTGGTGAGAGAAGGAAGTTGACAGGAAAGTAAAAAAAAAAATATGAAAAATGTTGTAAATTATATTGTTTATACAATCTTATTACAGTTTTAAAATTTAATGAACGAAATTTAGAGTTTTATATCAAACATGGAATTCAATAAACGAAAAGAAGCATTTTGTCTTTCTGTGTTTAAAACCTCAAATTTTAGAATAAAGAAAATGAAAGAATAAACACATTTGTGGGAGAAATCTCGGTGCCAGAGGCAGAATTTTTTTAAACAATAAATCATTTCTACGTAATCATAGTACACATTTACAGTCTTCTAAATGAAAATTCTTATTTCAGTTCGAAATTTAAAAAAAAAAAAAAAAAAAAAAAAAAAAACTTCCCTTTAAAAAAGCCTTAATACGTCTTTTGGTTCAAAAGTTAATAAAAGATCTGTCTTTTAATTGTGAAACAATCGAGCATATTCTAGACAATGTAAAACTTTTAATTTATCAACATATATTTTTACCCATTAAGAGTTTTTTTTTTGTTTGCTTCAGTAAACTACAACGACGGAAAAACACAATTTTTTCCTAGTATAGTATCCATGTAGAGGTAGAGAAAATGGTCTTGGCGAGTAAAGGAAATTTGTCAACATATTTTATTGCTATCTATTCACTATTTGGTATATCCATATACTTTTTTCAATCTGCATACAATTTGTTTAATATAAAGAAATAAGTTTTTAATTTTTATATAGAAACAGAAGTAATTTATTTACAAAACCAAATAATATAAATAATAATATAAAAATGAATAAAATGTTTATATGTCAATATATATATATATATATATATATATATATATATATATATATATATAACCATAAATGAAACATTACCATAACACCAACTTAAACTATGAAATAATGATTAAGTATGTAATAATTAGTTGTCAGTGAAAGTATTCCCCAAGACACTGAATATGGATACCAAAAACTTATTTAAAAGAATAAGAAATTAAATGAAATATTGAATAAATGAAATTGAATGAATGAAATGAAATTTATGGAATTTAGACAGAATTTTCAAGTCCCAAATGCCTAAATACCACAAATAAAATGAGTGGTTTCATCATCATATTAGCCATAACATTGCTAAGGAATATGATTTTGGGACTACCTACTCATAAACATTGAATCAAACCTGTGAAAAAATAAAAAATAAATACAATATTAAAAAGGAAAGAAGCTATACCTATAATATACATATAAAACATGAAATAGAGTCAGAAAGTCTATAATCCATTTGGATTAAAATAGATACCTGTGCACCACATGAACCACACATGAACACAACTAAAACAAGGGAATGAATTGCAAAAAATCATTACATGCTGCCAAATTTAGATTTAGAAAATGATTTACTATGTTGCCAGAAAAGATTTTAGAATAATATGAATATTATTGTAAAGCAACAGGAACATTCGTACTGCCATCTATAATGGTAAAAAGTGAATATACGCTGAATAAAAATAGTATTGGATGAAAATTAATATTTAAAAATTAAACCACATACTATCTAAAGATGATAGCAATTAGTTAAATAATAAATAAATGAAATTAATTAATAAATAGAATATCCAATAACATTAAAATAATGGATGTATTAATGAATAATTCTATGTTAAAAATAAGATGGAAGATGGAAAAAATAATAATTAAAGCAACATAAAAATATATGTACCATGAAATGGCATAGCAACTGTTAAATAGGTGTGCCAAAAATGCAACATCACATAAATTGAATTAAAATAAAATACTAAATATTTGAATTAAGATACAAAGGATTTAAAATTAATATAAGTGGGAAGGGTAGAACGTCTAAAAAATTAAAACATATATTAACACTTAAGAAAAGTATACATTATATTAGAAGCTAATATGATATTGTCCACCGAAGGCATTAATCCAAATGCATTAGATCAAAAACATTCTTATATTAATGAATATAAATTCATTTAAATTAATTAAATAATGAATATGTAAATATAACTCAATTAATATACATATAAAAATATAAAATCACAGTCCATTATAAAATGCGTAATATCAAACGTTTGAGTAAATCAAAATGTCCCTTTTTTTAAAATATAAATTAACAATGCGTTTTTTCCATACAACTCCGCCACAGACCTGCTGAATCCAACATCTACCCACCCAACCGTCCTATTATAATTTTTTAGGCATTAATCCAAATGCATTAGATAAAAAACCTTCTTAATATTAATGAATATAAATTCATTTAAATTAATTAAATAATGAATATGTAAATATAACTAAATTAATATACATATAAAAATATCACATCACAGTCCAGTATGAAATGTGTAATATCAAACGTTTGTGTAAATCAAAATGCCCTTTTTTATATATATAAATTAACCATGCGTTATTTCCATACAACTCCGCCACACACCTCCTCAATCCAACATCTACCCACCCAACCGTCCTATTATATATAAATTTTTTAATCACTATTTTCTCAGATTATATGATTATTTTATACATTTTTTAACGCATGTGTTAATTTGGTTGCAAAGATCATATAATAACTAACTATATATTAAGGATTATATGAATTTTTTTGGAAAACCATATTGTAATGCATCATACATAAGTTTTTTAATATTTTTGTTAATTAGTTGGGAAGAACATAAACTTTTTATTCTATAAATATGAAATATAGTATATTACGATATACAGAATTATGAAAACATGATTTAAAATTAGTAAATGAATTAACTTTAAATTTAAATTCTTTACGGTTATCAAATAGATCAATTATTGTTTTGTTTTCTTTAAAAGTAATTTTAAGATCTAAAAAGTTAATAGTATTGTTAGAAAGGAGGTTTTCCGTTAATTCTAAATTAGTAGGATAATCAACTGGAAATATAGAAATATTAGTGTGATCAGTGGCAATTAAAATTATGTCATCAATATAACGATATAAATGTATATTACTGTTAATAAAAGTACGTTCATAATGATACAAGTATAAGTCTGAAAGTGTACTAGATGTACATCCCCCTTGTGGTATACCGACTTTCTGTAAATATAACGTGTTATCAAGCATTATATAATTATTATATATAATGAAATTTGTTAAAGTTGTAAAATAAGCTGTATCTATATGAATTGGTAAATTAAGTGAATGATGATACTTATTAAATAATGCATTTATAATATTATGTAGATATAATAAATCGACATTATTAAATAGATCTTTGAAATCATATGTCATTATATTGTTAACACATTTAAGATATTTCAAAATATTGACGAGTTGATAGCTATTTTTTATACAATGTGTATTATCAGTGAATGTTGTTAGTGTATAAATTTGATTGAGAGTTTTTAATAGATGTTTATTGGCTATATTATTACATGTATTGCATCCTATTGTATATATATATACACACACACACACACACACACACACACACACACATATATATATATATATATATATATATATATATATATATATATATATATATATATATATATATATATATATATAAACAAAAACAAAGTTGGTTTTCATAGATTTTTATATCATTTAGCTATAATCTCGCTTTCTGAAGCTCGAATTCCTCCAAGCTTTTTTTTAAAAATGCCAAGTTCCTATAGTGTGAAAGTACCGAAAACCCCTGTGAAACTGTTATCTGAGATGAGTAATAAAAGTAGAATTTCTAGTATTTAAAATGTAAAATGTGCCATATTTGCTATTGTGAGCTTGTTTTAATAAGTGAAACCCAAAGTAATATTTGTAGTAGATAATGTAAAAAACGAGAAGTGAAATATTTTCACCTAAATTTATTAATGTAGAAATTTTAATATTAAAAAAAATGTTTTGCCAATTAACATTTATAAGGTGCAATGGTTATGTAACAATCTATGTAAAATTTGTTTATTTGGCTCAATGTTTAACAATCTCTTCAAAGTTCATATCAATGGAAAATATCATTAATTTTATGCATGCGTTATCGAAATTATATATATGGATATATTTCTTTATAAAAACAACTGATTTAAAATCTCTTATGAAAATTTCCAGCTTACTGTTTTTTTTTTCTCATTTCAGATACTTTTATAATGTACTATTCATATCCTTTATGCACATTTATAGATTTTTGTCATTCAGTAAATAAATTTTCCTGCAACTGTCATTAGAATATATAACAGAGATATATGAGGCGTTGAGAACCAGGAGTGGACTATCCCAGATTTTTGTGCAAAATCAGATAGAAGTGTCAAAGCATTGTATATCGTACCAACTATTGTCTGTATAATGCATTTTATTAATTTCGAAACTATTGAAATGATAGAGTCAGTTTAACAGATCGTCCAATGTGATGTGTAAATGAAGTTGCTAGTGCATAAGTGCATCAGGTAATTGGCCCAATCAGGCACTATCAAATTAATCACCATATGTCTGCTAAAGAACCTTGGTCGACTTTGGTACTGGAAGTGTAGACCTGGCCAAAAAAAATTGACAAAAATTTTTGCAAATTTCGGAAATCCTTTTTTTCAAAATCACAAGTGGCGATATTGGTCCACACTGGTTTTCAATTTCATCTATATACATCAAATTTGCTAAAAAAGTAAACATTTGTGTTTTTCTTTAAGTGAGTAATTAGTAATGGTTTAATGGAATTTGCATATTTAATGACATCTTATACATGTTCAACTTCTTATACATATTACACAGAGTGCATTTCATTCTTATCACTAAAATTGACATTCTTCAGCACAAAAGAATTGAACTAGTAAAAGAGTTTTCAATATGTAAGATTTCTTGTATCACGATTATTGAGATTTCAAAATGACTGATTTATTCATGTTAGGAACGGAATTTAAATGTATTGAAGCAGCTCTGTGCTCCCAAAAAATTACGTATAATTTTTATTTAGAATAATTTATAACAGTTTCCAGATGTCCATCGTAGAAGAATGAAAGTATTGTGACGATTACAACAAAATTGAATATTGGTGAGCAATGACCATATCCGAATTTAATTCCTCTGACATGGAATGATTCAATACAATATTAAAAGGAACAAATCGATCGTGGAAGTAATCTACATTTTTCGTTTTTAAAGTGTGAATCAGTTTTTGGAAGAAGCTGTGCAACATCTTCTGAAATAGAATTTCGAACTAAAGTTCAGTTTCATCAACAGTATTTCATTTATGTACAGAATCCAAAGTTCAATATAGAGAGCGTATCAGATTGATGATAACTGCCATTGTTTTACAGTTTTCTTTAAATATTGATAATATTTAATATATTAATTTACATTTTTTGATATCGGGAATAAAAATCATAAATAGCAAAAATACATCAAATACTATATTTTTTTTTAACAAACGTGTAAACGTATTTGATAAATTATATGAAATTTGCATCGTAGAATTTTGAGATTTTCTACATAAATGTTTAAAGGATTAAAATAACAGTTATTCACATCAGAAGCGAAAACTCAGTTTTTTTTTAATAAATGTTGATGCACAATCCTTACAAAATATCATTCTACGAATCAAATAAATAAACGTATGCCAAATTTATTTATTTTCCAAAACTAAGAAATTCTCAAAATATCTGTCTATGTATAATTTTCATGAAGAAAAAATTTAATTATGATACGTAAAATTTCAGAGATATCTTAAATTCCCAATACATTATCGTTTATTTTTTTAACAATATTCTCCAATTCGTATGGTTGGTATGAGATGCTTGATCATTTCTTTTAATTGTTCGCATGAATGATATTCTACGTAATCTCTAAATCAATGATTAATATAATTAATCGATTCTTGAAATATTTTGAGACGAGATCGTTGATTCTACTGCAAAGCATATTTTCTTTTCATGGAAATGTGTTTCATATTTTGGTTAAAGAAAAACATTGTACGAATGAACATCCAAGATTCATTAATTGAGTGCAGAAATGTATAATTTTACATATGAATTGTTCATAGAAGGTTCTTCTTAAAATCTGTAAATCAAAATATTTCTTTGTATTTCGATGCTTAAATGCTACTCCAATAATTGTTATACACATATAGGAAACATCCGAAAATATTAATGACTACTAATAATTTATATTACCTTATTAAGAATCTCATTAACAAATTGATATGATTCAGCAAACTTCATGAAATTGTGAGATAACGAAGTAAAACACTAAGTATCATATTTTAGTATACTGTTCAATTTCATTACACTGGTTACATTTTTAAGATGAAGCAGCAAAATTTTCACATACAATATTTAATGCATTAATACTTTTATACAACACCATATAAAAATAAAAGTTTCTATTTTTCATTGTAAAATAGCACAAAACTTCCCATAACATAACAATAAGTTTCGAAAATAATTTCTTTCAGTTATATTTTGTAATCATGTAAAATTTCAATTAATATAGCTTACATAAAAGTACCTTCAGTAACAATAGTAGAGTTTTCAGCACATGTTCCACAATTTGGGAAAGTTTGATAAAATTTCAAAATCGACTTAGTTCTATGACGATAAATTCAGTTTGCGGAGTAGTTGTATAGTTCTCTAACAACTTACAATATTAGGTTATTAAAAAACAGAATATGTAGCAGCTAATCTACCAAAATATTCTTGAAAAATATTTATTTAAAATTTATTTTTCTTTAAATCTGATAGAATAGGTGATACCCAGTTTGTATACAAGTAATTAATGTTTCAGGAAAACAACATTCCCTGCGTACTTTGCAGTTTATCTTAAAAGCGTCTTACTTCTGAATCTATACTTATAATTTCATGGCAGTTATTTGGATATAACTATACGTAATAAACACAACGTGAAAAACGTTGAAAGTGTGTGTGCAAATTGCAAGAGAACTTCCAAATATAAATTCTAGAAAAGGAATAATGGCTGCATTTTTTGCGATTTGTCTTGGAAGTGTCATGGTTTAGTCAGTGAGATTAAGTGGCTCAGTTAGAAAGTGTTAGAATGCGTCAGTGGATATTCAGAATTTCTGGAATCTTTGGAAACTTCAGAATCATTGGAAACTTCGGAAACTTCAGATTCTTCCAAAGCTTTGATAACTTCAGAATCTTTGAAAACTTCAGAATCTTCCAGTCTGTCCTGTCTTGAAAGTCTCTCCCTTATTCGGGATATTCAGAATTCTTGAAAACTTCGGAAAATTCAGAATGTCTGGGGACTTCGGAAACTTTCTTCAACAATGGTTTCATTTTCCCCTTCTCCAGCAAGGCTAATGCAGATGGTTGGAAGCACCTCAACAGGCGGCTCGTGCCATGGAAACTGTTCGTAAAAGAGCCGTATACGCTCTTGCTGCATTTCGAGAAATTCAGCTTGGATGGGAGGTCGACATTTTTTCTCGATCAACTTAAAGTAGTAATATATTAGAAATACGGCATACAGAACTGCTAATCCTCCGAAAACTACTTGAACTGCTCTTTTTCCAAAGATTCCATGTAATGATAATGATTCTGGAGAAAATGTTATCAAAGCAAATGGAGCCAAAAAGAGTGCTTCAGGTATAACGATCATTGCTGCATGTCTCGCGATTCGCCTTAAAAGCGACATACTTCAGAATCTATAAAAAGAATTTTCAAAAAATATTTTAATTAGCTTATTTTTTTTGTTTTTAAATTAATACATAGTAAAAATATCTGTGCTTCTTAGAATAATAACAGTGTTCGAGTAACAAAATAAGGTGCATTAGAGCCAAATTATTTAATATTAGAGCAGTTTCGCTGGTCAGTTTTCCCCTAAAGAAACCAAATTTGGGATTGCCGACCCCACTTCTTTCGACAAAGTACACCAGTGCAGGCCACGCCCGCTTTCCTGTTGTAATCAATCGAATCTTGAATTATTGCGAGTTTTTATCTCGAAACATTTAAAATTTGATTTTCCATTATCGTCATATATGACGATGATATTCTGCAAAAGTAAGTAATTTGATATTCATTCAAATTGATTTTAACAACGGCAGTAGCAAAATTTACCGAAGAGATCTATAAATTATCAAAATAAATTTTAAAAAATGGCTTTAAAACCCTAAAACTCGCTTAAAAAATTTGTAAAAATTTCCAAATTCATAGCGAACAAAATTTATGAAAACGGACAAAAAGACTGAAAACGTATAGCGTTTAGGAATGGCAAAAATCACTTCAGAACTCGATAAATTCCAAAAACGCAGTGTGCAAAATTTACTATGTTCGGCTAAAAGTTCTATTCCTTTTAGGAATGTTAAATTCCGCCATGAAACGTGAAAATCATATAAAAAATTCGAGAAAATACAAAAGTATCAGTACGAGTTCTAAACAACAGTTGTATGCATCGGACACTTTCCCACATTTTCACGAATAACATCAATCTTTTGCATAAAAATTCGTGCCAGAAATAAGAAATTGACACGCCTTTTCCGCAATTCCTTTTTTGTCAATATTTCCCATAAAGATGTCATCTTGTAATTATATTGCCACACATTTATAAAACTAGTCTAACTTAGAAACTGATTTACATACTCGCTGTATATCGACGAAAAATTCAAATAAACTGTATTGTTTGCCCTTTGGAAGTTTTGTTTAATTAAATTTGAAATTTTTTATCAACAAAAAACAAATTTAAAAAAAGGCCAAGAAAAGCTTGACCCATTTAAAAAAAAAGAAATAAAAATGAAAAAAAATATATATATAAATGATAATTATATATAAATTATGGTTAAATCAAAAAAATTGTGATGTGGTAAAATTTCCAAACTTATATTCACTTATTTAGAATTTTCAATTAACTAACTGAACGTATCAAAGTCAATTGCCCACGTTTGATATGTTGATAGAAATTATTTTCTTCTCTAATAAATACATCATAATGACTTTTTGAAAATTATTTTTTTAATTAACATGATGTGTTTGGGTGACCAGGGTAATGGGTAATGTATAATTTATACATTATACATGTAGGTATATTTTATAAAAATTATAGTTATTAGAAACTTCTTATGATCTAAGTGCATAAGAAAAGTATTTCTATCAAAACATATCTTACATGTATGCACTTGACTTACATATGGTAACTTAGTTGAAATAATTATGATAGAACATCTAAAAATGAAAGAAAATAAACTATCCTTAAAACTATCAGTTTTGTTCAAATCGGGATGTATAGAAGACAGATTAAATATGTAATTATAATTTTTTATGTTCATCTATATATGTTTTTTATAATCCGTTGCTATGACCGTTATCTATTTACAATAATATGGAAAATATTTTTTTCTTATAGAAATACAACTAAATGGATTGTCTTGATTGGCTTATTATTAAATCCATTTGTGTTTAATAACTAAATTACCTTTTACCGTCAGAAATCTGCCCAATACTATAAGGCTCAATGTTTGCCAGATACTTTGTTTATGGTATTCATTGGATTATGGGGGCACCTTGTGTAAACTCTGAGAAAGAATCACAGATGTACTAACTTGCACAATATGTCAATCAATCTATTACCTGTTGTTATAAAATAGTAGGTAAGCATCTTTAATATTTCTAGGCCATTTGCCTTATTTTAATCTTGCCTTGAGAAACATTTACCTTTATATACGATTTTTTCTATAATAATTAAATATTTATAATGATCAGATTGTACACGTATAACTTTACAGAATGAATTGTATAGATTTGATTGTTTGAGTATAAAGAAACACTTTTGGATAGAAACGTATTTGTAAAATAATAGGTTAGTTTATTAAAAATATTTACATAACTAGAAGACTCTTTCCCGTAAGAAATACGTTCGCCAACCCCCGTTCAAACACCACAGACTTTAAAAACGTTCTAATGTGCTAAAAAAAGATTACGTAAGATTGAATTATATTTAAACAACCAGTGTTTTTTATCAGTAATCGTGTTTTTATTCATTTCCCTTAAGGTCGAATTAACTGCTGTCAGGACAGATAAAGCCTTTTTTCTTTATTAATAAAATAAGAAAAAATAAACTTTTGAAAATCAGCTTGCATAAATTGGCTATGTAAACAATGTCGCTTCCTCCTTGAATTTTATAACGGTTCTATTTGAAATCTGTTTAAAATAAGACGTTCTAAAGGTATGGTTATAAAAATAACGTATTTATCAGCCAAATTTTCTTTCTTTCTTTTTTTTTTCTTTTAATATTCACGTGTAAATACATTTTTTTTAATTGAAAGGAATTATTATTTGTGCTATTTTAAATTTGGCAGCAATAGGTACAAAAATGACTTTTTCGAAATATGAGTGAAATCTCCCTCGTGTAAATATATTTTTTAATTGAAACTGTTTGGCAATATTATTATTTGGTCTATTTTAAATATGAACGCAATTTTCACAATTTATTGCTTTTAACACGTAATACTTCAATTACTATTTTAATATTTTTTCTCTTTTTATTATTCACGTGTAAATACATTTTTTATTGAAAGGAAACATCATTTACGCATTTTTAATACTTGGCAGAAATAGCTAAAATAATTATTTTTTGTTAAATGTGAAATAAATCTGTCTTCAGATAATGAAATTAAAATATATATATATATATATATATATATAAACCTAAAAAAATTAGTCAGTTTTTTTTTTATGTTTGCACACTGCACACCAGAGCACGTTAAGTATGTGCTTGCGAAATATGGCTACATTGCAATGCATAATTTTAAATCCTAAAATTTTAAAACGGAAATATGTTGAACCGATTCAAAATTAAATAATGGTTAAAATAATTTTTCGATTCAGAAACTGTATGCTCTAGAATGTTTGTTGATCATTTCTCTATAAAAAAGCCAATTTTTATGGAGTATTTCTATTAGTGCTTAATTATCAACATACACTTTTTAAAAGTACTTTAAAAAATGTCATTGGAATTTTCTTCTCCCCCCCTCTTTCCTTTTTATATCATGCTGTTATCTAGTAGAGAATTCTTCGTCCTAAATAATGTATAATTTTAAATATAAATGTATAGAATTTCATAGCAAATTTCGAGACTAAAATCGCCGAGAGCAAAAATCTCAGGTACTACATTTAAAATAAAGGATATCGAAAATAATGTATAATATGAATACGTTTTCCATAAGTTAAATAAAAAAAAAGTTCGACTTATCATATATAGATGTCTTCCAAAGCTCTTACTCCATCCGCATAATTTAAACTTAAACATTACTCCTATTCTATTCGTAAGAATATCAATGGTATGTAAATAAAATTAAAGTGAGCATGGGGAAATTATTTCTTGTTTTACGACTGTTCTAACATTTGACAGAAGTATTTTATTCAGATGTATTTCGTCCTTCCATTAATTAAATATTTGTTCTACAAACAATCGGTTATATGGTGAAAATTAAAGATGATTTTTACAAAAAATTCTTATTTACAGAAGGGTGATAAAAACTTATTTTAGCAGTTTGTTATATTTACATTATTATTTCCGAACATTGGGCTCTTTCAATAATATTTCAATATCAATAAGAGATCGAAAATATGAAAATAACTTTTTTCATTACATAAAATAACTCAAATAAAATAATTTTTTCATGAAATTCTTCTGCTTTTAGCATTAATTTACTTCAGTTTTTTGGTATCTTTGGTATCTGATATTTTACACTGGCATGTTTGGCCATATTAGTATGGAGAAGTTCCATCCTTTATGTAAACAGTAATTTATGTGACATTTGTTTCGTCGCATTTCTCTGTTTGGTGAAGTTTATTAGTTATTTTTTAATCTTGGCTTTGCAGAAAGACCTTCCTACTTGATCTTTGGATGTACATAACATACAGGTAGATGTAAGCATATAAAAGTAATTAATTCTGAAGCAGCATTTCATTTTGTAAGTTTAATTTTATTTCTTTTAAAAATCGCAATTAAAAAAAATGTATTTTGTGGGTAGGCTTCGTCATGTACCGCACACTTTGTAAACGCAAATCAATAGAAGTTTCACTTTTGAATAATTTAATTAATTCAAGAAACTTTGTACACACACATATACACAAACATATTCGTCTTTATATAAAACTAGCTGACCCGATCAGAGTTGCCCGTGATAATAACCTTAAATATACATAAAATAACTGTTGAGTGATTTTGATGCTGTAAAATCTTTATATTTATAACCATTACAAATTTCAAAGGGCTTGAACAACAAACGCTTTTTATTTAATGTTTTCTTACGAGCACTTTTATCACTAATTATCAGTATTTTTTATTTGGGGTTCATTTAATGTTTTTTTCACGGGACCAGGGGCAACGCCGTGCGGGTCAACCAGTCTACATATAAAGTGAAAATCTAAGTAAAATCGGCTTATCTGCAGTAAGCAGCGTTAATTTTTTTTTATTGACTACCATATGGAGTTCCTTTAAATTTAATATATATATATATATATATATATATATATCCTATGATATATATATATCCTATATATATATATATATATATATATATCCTATGAAGCCTATCCCCCCTTTCAATGTTTGGAAAACTAAAATATTGGATGATTTTAAAATATTTCAGGTAAAACATATAAATAATTCTTCGGCTCACACTTATCACAAGCTAAATTCAGATACAGAACATGAAATTTTGAAATAAAAAACTAAAAAGTAGATGTGTATTTTGTTCAGTTGATAAAGCAGTGAACAAATTTACAGTTGTCTGAAAAAGGTATTATGCTAATCTAATTCATACTGAACTTAATACTAATGTTACTTACACTCTTTATCAATCAGAAAATCAAGTATTGATTAAAAAGCATCTTGTGTTTTCTAAATTAGTTACGATCCTACTGCCTCAAGTAAAAAATGTATCGTTTCCTTTTCTTTTCGTTTTACCCAAATTTCACAAGACACCAACAAAATATAGGTTCATTTGCAGTTATGATAACAGTATTGGTAATAGTTTCAATCGTAAATTTGAGAAAATGCTTAAAATGCTTTTGAATGTATTGAAATTTAAATATAAAGACAGTAATAAATATTGGAGTATTTTGAATAGTTACAAAGTTAGAAATAAATTAATTAACAATGATTAACATAATGTACAAACTTAAGATTTTGAAAATCTTTTTACAAATATTCCTAATACGGGTTTTAGCAATACTTATTTTATTTTTTTTGATTTGGTTTCGGATGCAATTGATTTAAATTTATCATATTTCAAAAGTTATGCAACTTCTATTTATTTAATAACTATGTATATACAGGTTCAAATATATATTAAATCAAAATAATGGTATAAAAATGTAAAAATAATATTCAGAATAATGGTATAGGATAATGATAACAACTTATGATTAAATTCGTCAATTGCTTACTTTTTCGTTGACTATTTACTGTAATTAAACAATTTCGCCAAACTTTATGATTTAACGCCAATATTATCATTCACTCTTGGCAACTGCTACACTAAGTTTTACAAGAGATGTAAATATTCTATTTTTTTATCTTTTTTTTTTTTTTTTTTTTTTTTTTTTTTACATTTTATAAATAAATGATACTGATTTGGAATCTTTCATCTTCAAAATAATATGCGATAAAGTACTAAGATTTAGTAATTCGGCTATAAAAATGCCCGCATTAAACAGCATGAGCGTCGTGCTTATCCATTATTGGCTCTAAGTAGCACTGATAGGCGACAGTTACATTAGTCAGAGAAGGTGGTTGACAAGAAAGTAAACAAATATGAAAAAAATTTTGTAAATTACATTGTTTATACAATCTTATTAGAGTTTTAAAATTTAATGAACGAAATTGAAAGTTTTATATCAAACATGGAATTCAATAAACAAAAAGAAGCGTTATGTTTTTCTGTGTTTAAAACCTTAAAGTTTAGAATAAAGAAAATGAAAGATTAAACACATTAGTGGGAGAAATCTCTGTACCGGAGTTCGAAATTTTATAAACATTAAATCATTTCTACGCAATCATAGTAAGCATTTACACAGTTCTAAACGAAAATGCTTATTTCAGTTCAAAATTTTTAAAAATGCAAAAAATAACTTTCCTTTAAAAAAGCCTCAATACGTCTTTAGGTACAAAAATTATGATATGTCTTTTAATTGAGAAACAATCAGGTATATTCTAAACTATGTAAAACTTTTATGCTATCAACATATAATGTAACCCTTTAAAGGTTTCGTTTTTTTTCTCCCTCAAAAACACCAGTTTTTCCTAGTAAAGATGTTGTGTCGAGATAGAGAAAATTGTCTTGATGAGAGAAAGAAATTTGACAACATCCTTACGAAAATAGTTCATAGAGCTGTATAGAACTCTATAGAATTCTTTACAAGTTCTATAGAATAGCCATTCTATAGAATACTATTTCTATAGAGTTTTAAAGAGTTCTATAGAATACTTTTTCTAAAGAAAATTATTCTATAGACTTCTTAGAAGTTATATAGATTTTTTTTTTATAGCACAGTTTTTCTATAGGGTACTATACATAATATAGAATTAAATTCTATAGACAAATGATTCTATAGATTTTTTTTTTTATTAAAAAATATTTCATGTTCTTTTAAAATTTATGTATGTAGTAATTTATTTATAACTATGTATTAAAATTATAAAATAATTGTTAATTTTGTAATACATCAGTTTAGTATATAATTGCACTCCATAGATTTATTATGATTATATATATATATATAATTTAATTCAATTCTAATACATTGTGATAAAATTGTCAAAGTTATATTATCAGTCAAACTACTGAATTAAATTATGATTAATTAATTTGTTTATAATTCATTAATTTGTTGGTTAATTTTATAATTTATTTTTTTATATTCATTTATTAATTTGCTGTTAAGTTTATAAAACCATCCATCTAATTTAATATTTTTTTCAGTAATAATATTGTAATTTTTATTCAAATATTTTAATCTGAAATATAAATATTTAAACAATTGTTTCAGTTTTAACAAATAATAATTTATTAGACTTTAAGTATTTTTACTAGGCTCTTATGATTGGTAATGCAAATCACAAAAGAAATAAAGTTGAAATAGTGTAATAAGTGTTCAGAGAGTCAATGGTTGTGTCATGCTGAAAGTACTTGTTCTTTGCCCGATCATTGAAGTCAACCCTTACGAAAATAGCTCATAGAGCTGTTTAGAAATCTATAGAATTATTTAAAAGTTCTATAGAATAGCCAGTCTGTAGAATACTATTTCTATAGAGTTTTGAAGAGTTCTATACAATACTTTTTCTAAAGAAAATGTTTCTATAGAATTCTTAGAAGTTCTGTATTTTTTTTCTACAGAACTGTTTTTCTTTAGAGTACTATATACCTTATAGAGTTAAGTTCTATAGACTAGTGATTGTATAGTCTTTATTTATTTATTTATTTATTTATTTCTATATAAATAAAAGAAAATATTTCTTGGTCTTTTAAAATTTACGTGTGTCGTAATTTATTTATAACTATATATTAAAATTAAAAAATAATAATTTTGTAATACATCAGTTTAATATATAATAATACTCCATAGGTTTAATATGATTCTATATATACAAAATTTTATTCAATTCTAATACATTGTGACTCAATTGTCAATGTAATAATTTATGAGTCGAACTACTGATTTAAATGAGGATGAATTAATTTGTTTGTTTATAATTCATTAATCCTATATATTATTTCTGTTGTCAATACTCCTTTTTCTAAGCAAATAAAAAGCGAAGAGTGATAAATGAGATACCATATGAAAGGATTTTCAACAGGCTTCTGACATAGCACGCTTACATTTCGTTAAAACAAGTTTTTTAATTAAAATTGCAGTCAATTAGAATTTAAATCGGCATTGTTTTCGTAAATGAAATGAAAGGTTTTCCTCAAATCAATGTTGCCACAAAAATAAAATACCGCATTATATCGTGAACAATGATTATAAAAAAATAAATAATACAATAAAGATAAAGTGGGACATTGTTGCTGCACGGGTTTATTTTATATTTATGATGAAAAAGCAAAATTGAAATTCAAATGCTCAATTTATTTTTCTTTATGCCATTTTGTTTTTTTCTTTTCTTTTCTTTTCTTTTTTTTCCGAAACAGACGTTATCCTCTAATGCAGTTAAAATACGATTGTTTTTTGTTTTTCCCCTTTGGCCTTTGCTATCTTCGATCAGTTTTTACTGTAACTTTGATGGAATAAATGAGATTGTATTCTGAATTGACTAATGTTGTTTGCAGATATTTTTAGTCCTTAATTTTCCTTTAGAAGTTTAAACGTGCATCTAAAATATATTGAATATTGTAAAAAAATATTAGATTGCAGTGCGAAATTTTCGCACGGGTCCACTGGTTTGTTGGTTAATTTTATAATCATTTATTAATTTGCTGTTAAATTTATAAAACCATCCATCTAATTTAATAAACTTTATTCACTTTTATAATATGGTAATTTTTATTCATATATTTTAATATGAAGGTATAAATTATTAAACAATTGTTTCAGTTTTAACAAATAATAATTTGATAGTGTTTAAATATTTTTACAATACTATACATGATTTGGAATGCAAATCACAAATTAATTAAAGTTGAAATAGCGTAATAAAAATTTTGAAAATGTCAATTGTTATATCATGCTGAAAACACTGGTTCTTCGTTCGATCACTGAAGTCAAGCAGCTTTGAGTGTGGTTAGTAGTTGGGACGGTGACCACCTGGGTTCTATATAAAATTCTGTACATATTTTTATAGAAGCTCTATATTTTTTTCTATAGATATTTTTATAGAAGTTCTAAAGACATTTCTATTGAACTTCTACAGATATTTCTATAGCTTTTGGTTAAACAAGCTTATAGAAAAACGGGCCATAACTTTATAAGATACTATAATGCGTTTTTTATAAATATTTTTTATAGAATTCTACAAGAAATTTTTGTAAAGGAAGCGGCATCCAGAGTGATTAGTACTTGGGAGGGTGACTACTTGGATTCTATATGAAATTCTATGCATATTTTTATAGAAGCTGTATATTTTTTCTGTAGATATTTTTATAAAAGCTCTACAGACATTTCTATTGAACTTCTTTGGATATTTCCATAGCTTTCGGTTAAGCAAGCTTATAGAAAAACGGGCCATAATTCTTTAGGATTCTATAATGCGTTTTCTATAAATATATTTTATAGAATTCTATACGAAATTTTTGTAAGGGCATATTTTATGGCTATTTATGCACTATTTCGTATACCCAAATATTTTTTTCAATATGCATACAATTTGAATAATATAAAGAAGTCATTTTTCTATTTTTATATACAAACATAAGTAAGTTATTTACAAAAAACAATAACAATATAAAAATGAACAAAATGTTTGTATATATATATATATACATAAAGTTTGGTTTTCATATCTTTTTGTATCATTTAGCAAGAAATCTCGCTTTCTAAAGCCAGAACTCCTTGAAGCTTCTTTTAAACATGCCAATCTCCTATAGTGGAAAAGTACCGAAATCCCCTGTGAACCTGTTATCCGAATTGAGTTATCTAAGCAGAATTTCTAGGATTTAAATTGTGCCATATTTGCTTTTGTGAGCTTGTTTTATTAAGTGAAAGTTGAAGTAATATTTGTAGTAGTTAAAAAGTAAAAAATGAGAAGTGATTTTTTTTCACCTAAATTACGTAATGTAGAAATTTTAATATTTAAAACATAAAGTTTGGCCAATTAATATTTGTAAGGGGCAATAGTTATTTAGCAATCTATGTGAAATTTGTTTATTATAAAAAATGTTGCTCAATATTTAACAATCTCTTCAAAGTTTCACATCAATGAAAAATATCATTAGTTATATTCGTGCGTTATCGAAATGGTACATATATATATATATATTTCGTTATAAAAACTACTGTTTAGGCCATTGATTTAAAATATCTTATGAAATTTTTCAGCTTACTGAAATTGTTTCTCATTTCATATACTTTTAGACTGTACTATTCATATTCTTTATGCACATTTTAAAATTTTGTCATTCAGGAAATGTATTTTCTTGAGACTGTCATTAGCATACATAACAGAGATATATGAGGCGTTGAGAACAAGGAGTGGTGTATCCCACATTTTTATGCAAAATGAGATAGAAGTGTCAAAGTATTGTATATCACACCATCCTGTATAATGAATCTTGTCTGTATAATGAATTTTATTAATTTCGAAACTATTCAAGTGGTAGAGTTAGTTTAGCAGATGGTCCAACGTAATGTGTATATCAAGGTGCTAGTGCAAAAGTGGATCAAGTGGCTTGGTCAAATCAAACGCTGTCTACTTACACTAGATTAATTTTAATACAATTATTCAAATTGGTAAAGAAATCGTGGAACAGATGTGTTACACTGACGCTAAAATGTAAACAAAAGATTGGCGACTGTTTGGTTGGCGCGATTTCCAACACTGCGCCAAGATACTACAGTAACTAAATAGAAGCTTAATAGCCGGGTTGCCATAAAAGAAAAACAGTCCCCAAAGTTTGGCGACTTTTTTCTTTTTTTTAACCGATTAATTTTTTTTTTTTTTTTTTTTTAGCGTCAGTGTAAAGCATCTAAGCCGAAATCATATGAGTTGTAATTTTCCAACTGGACGAAAAATGTCCGAGTCCAAATCCTGGCCCGGACATTTTTCGCACAGTTTGAAAATTACAACTCATATGATTTCATTACCAATTTGAATAATTGTGTTAAAATTAATCTAGTGTAATTAATCTATTAGCACGTATCCAGCGTTTACTGGAGTTCCATTACCTGCGATCTATTCTGTAGAGCTGTTTCAAATATCAGACCAGATGCTATGATCAATAAGGTTAGCTGGATGAATTATGCCCTCCAGATTTGACCGAGATAGCTCAGTTGGTAGATCATGGCAGCTTCAGCGAAGAGATCTCAGGTTCGAATCCTGGCCCGGACATCTTTCGTCCAGTTGGGAAATTACAACTCATACATACTTAATCACTTGTATACTTAATCACCATATGTCTGCTGAAGATGCTTGGTCTATTTTGGAACTGGAAGTGTAGAACTGGCATAAAATATTTTGACAAAAATTTGTACAAATTTCTTAAAACTTTTTATTTCGAAATCACAAATGGCGAGATTGGTCCACTCTGGTTTTCAATTCCTCATATCTACACGAAATTTGCTAAAAAATTAAATATTTGTGTTTTTCTCTAAGTGAGTAATTTGTTATGGCTTTACGCAATTTCCATATTTAATGACATCTTATAAATGTTTGATTTCATATACATATTTCACAGAATACATTTATTTCTTATTATTAAAATTTAAATTCTTCAGCACAAAAGAATTGAATTAGTAAAAGAGTTTTCAATATGTAAGATTTCTTCTATCACGATTAGTAGGATTTCCAAAAAGCAATTTATGCATGTTAGGAAAGGAATTTATGTGTATTGAAGCACAGCTGTGCTTTAGTAAAATTAAGTATAATTATGACAGTTTATATATGTCTATCTTAGACGAATGAAAGTGTGGTGGCGATTACAAAAAAATTGAAGATTGGTGAGCAATAGCCATATCAGAATGTAAGTCATCTGAAATGGAATGAGCCTAAACAATATTAAAATGAATAAATCGATCATGGAAGTTATCTACATTTTTAGTTTTTAATATGTGAATCAGTTTTTGAAAAAGCTTTGCAACATCTTTCGAAATAGAATTTCGAACTAAAGAACAGTTTCATCAGCAATATTTCATTTAGGTAAATAATTCAAAGTTCAATATAGAAAACGTTTCAGATTGATGATAACTGCCATTATTTTACAGTTTTCTTTAAATATTGATAATACTTATTATATTAATTTATATTCTTAATATATTAATTTATTTTCTTTGATATCTTTAATAAAAATCATAAATAGCAAAAAGACATCAAATACTGTAAACTTTTCTGTTACTGAATTTGAATAGACAAAAATATATTCGTTAAATCATAAAATTTGCATCGTAGACTTTTGATACAGTTTTGAGGTTTTCTACATAAAATTTTAAATTAAAATGTCAGTTATTCACACCAGAAACGAAAACTCATTTTTTTTTAATTAATGCTGAAGCACACTCCTTACAAAATATCTTTTTACGCAACGAATAAATAATGTATACCAAAGTTATCTATTTTCCAGAAACAAGAAATTTTCAAAATATACAGTGATCTCTCACTTATACGCGATGTTCAGTAATTACTTTTTCATACCATTATTTTAAAACAGTGAAATTCGATTTATAAATTCTGCGATTTAAGAATCCGAAAATTACCTTATAAAAAAACTGGTGTGGAAAAATGATTTCCGTGTATCGCGTATAAGTGAGAGATCACTATATTTCTATGTATAAATTTTATTGACAAGAAATTTAATTATGATACGTAAAATTAAGAAATATCTTAAAATTGGAATAAATTATTGTTTGTTTTTTTAACAATATTCTTCAATTCGTTGGTTAGTATAATATGTTTGTTCATTTATTTTTAATGCTCTCATGAATTATATTCTACGTAATCTCTAAATCAATAATTTATAAAATTAATCGCTTCTTGAAATATTTTAAGAAGAGGTAATGTATTCTATAATGTTTTGTATTTTATGTTCTCTTCATGGAAATGAATTTCATACTTTTGGCTAACGAAAAAAAAATTAATGAATGCACATCCAAGATTCATTAAGTGAATGTAGAAATGTATCATTTTACATATGAATTGTTTATAGAAGGTTTTTCTTAATATCTTTAAATCAAAATATCTTTTTGTATATCGATGCTTAAATGTTAATTAAGTAATTGTTAGACACATATAGGAAACATCCGACATTATTAATGACTATTATTAATTTATATTCCATTTTTAAGAATCTCATTAACAAATTGATATGATACTTCAAACTTCATGAAATTGTAAGGTAACGAAGAAAAGCACTAAGCATCAATTTTTAGTATACTGTTCACTTTTATTACACTGGTTACATTTTTAAGATAAAGCAGAAAAATTTTCATATACAATATTTAAAGCATTAGGATTCTTTTACAACACCATATAAAAATGAAAGTTTCTATTTTTCATTGTAGGTTGAATAGCACAAATTTTCTTAAAACATAACAATAAGTTTCGAAAATAATTTCTTTCAGTTCAGTTTTGTAATCGTTTAAAATTTCAATTAAAATATTTTACACAAAAGTACCTTCGATAACACTTTCTTAGCCGGGCAGAGTTCTCAACAATTGTTCTACAATTTAGGAAAATCTGATTAAAATTTCGCGATCGACTTAGTAGTATGAACAGAAATGAGTAATTTAGTTTGCGGAGGAGCTCGATAGTTCTCTAACAACATACAAATTTAGTTTATTAAAAACAGAATATTAGCAACTAATCTACCCAAATATTCTTGAAGTATTTATTTAAAATTATTTTTCTTTATATCTCATAGAATATGTAACAACAGTTTGTATATAACTAATTAATGTTTCAGGAAAACAACATTCCGTACATGTTTTGCAAATTATCTTAAAAGCGTATTACTTCTGAATCTGTAGTTATAATTTCATGGCCGTTAATTGGATATAACTGTACGTAATAAACACAAAGTGAAACATGTTGAAAGTGTATGTGTAAATTGCAAGTGAACATCAAATATAAATTCAAGAAAATGAATAATGGTTGCATTTTTTGCGATTTGTCTTGAAAGTGTCATGGATTAGTCAGTCAGATTAAGCGAGTCAATTAGAAAGTGTTAGAATGTGGCAGTGGATACTCAGAATTTCTGGAATCTTTGGCAAATTCAGAATCTTTGGAAACTTTGGAAACTTCAGAATCTTCCAAAACATCGATAACTTCAAAATCCTCGGATAAATGATCAATTACTCCACCAATGATTTCATTTTCTCTTTCTTCACCAATTTTAATGTCGTTGGTTAGAATCACGTCACCAGCCGGTACGCGACGTGGATCGTAAAAGTGTGGCATACGATCTAGTTGCATTTCCAGCAATTCCACTTGGCTACGAGCTCGACATTTTTCCTTGATCAACGTAAAATAGTAATATATTAGAAATACGGCATACGCAACTGTTAATCCACCACACACAACTTGAACAGCTCTTTTTCCAAATATTCTATGTGATGAGTCTGTTTGCGGAGCAAATGTTATCAAAGCAAATGGAGCCAAAAAGAGTGCTTCAGGTATAACGATCATTGCTGCATGTTCCGCGATTCGCCTGAAAATCGACATACTTCAGAATCTATAAAAAGAATTTTCAAAAAATATTTGAATTAGCATATTTGAATTAGCATATTTTTGTGTTTTCAAATAAAAGACATATTAAAAATATCTGGGATTTTTTTTAATAATAACAGTATTCGAGTATATTCGAACAAAATACGTTGCATTTAAACCAAATTATTTTATACTAGAGCATTTTCCCTAAACGAACCAAACTGGGTATTGGCGACCCCACTTTCTTCGGCAACGTACACCAGAGCAGGCCACGACCACTCTCTTGATGTAATCAAACGAATCTTGAATTATTGTGACTTTTTATTTCAATACATTTAAAATTTGAATTTTCATCATTGTCATAAATGGCGATGTTATATTACTAAAAAAACAATTTGGCATTCTTTCAAATTGAATTTAATAACGGCAGTAGCAACATTTACCGGAGAAATCTTTCAATTTCCAAAAAAATATGTCAAAAAATGGCATTAAAACCCTGAAAACAATTATTAAAAATTTGTCACAGCGAACAAAATTTATGAGAATGGGACTGAAATAGTATAACTTTTAGGATTTGCAAAAAAACACTTCAGAACTCGAGAAATACCAAAAACGCAGAGGACAAAATTTACTATGTTCAGCTAAAAGTTCTATTCCTTTTAGGAATGTTAAAATATTGTCATGGAAGGTGAAAATCTTCTAGAAAAATACAAAAGTCTCTGTACAAGTTCTACGTCGATAGTTGTAAGCTATAGACACATTTTTTTACATTTTCACGAAGAACATCAATCTTTTGAATACAAATGCATGCGATAAATAAGAAATTGACACGCCTCCGTAGCAATTCCGTTATTGTCAATTTTTGCCATAAAGATGTCGCCTTTTATGTATGTCGCCACAAGTTTATAAAGGTACTCTAACTTAGAAACTGGTTTATATAGCCTGGCTGTAAATCAACAAGCAATTCAAATAAAACATATTGTTCGCATTTCGGAAGCTTTGTTTAATTAACTTTGAAATTGTTTATCAACAAGAAACAACATAAAAAAGGTTGACCTATTTAAAATAAAGAAATTAAAATGAAAAAATAAAAAAAAATATATATAAATATTAATTATATATAAATAATGGTTAAGTCTATATAATGGTAACATGTCAAATTTCTAAGCTTTTATTCACTTATTTCAAATTTTCAATTAACTAATTGAATGTATTAAAGTCAATTGCCCACGTATGATATGTTGATAGAAATTCTTTTCTTTTCAAATAAATACATCATTACGAATTATGAAAATAATTTTTTTTAAACTAACATGATGGGCTTGGCGGCCCAAGCCCCCATGCATGTTTAACGTATAATTTATACATTATACATGCATGTATAATTTATAAAAATTATAATTATTAGAAACATGTTATAAGTGCATGAGAAAAGTATCTCGATCAAAATATCTTACATGTATGAACTTGACTTACTGGTGGTAACTTAGTTGAAATAATTATGATAGAAAATATAAAAATGAAAGAAAATAAACTATGCATAAAACTATCAGTTTTGCCCACATCGGTATGTATAGAAGGCAGATGCAATATTATCCTCCTAATTAGTTATTCGCTGAAGGGCACTGGGACTTCCGCTTCCCCCGGCCGCTCCTTCAAGGTTTTTCTTCTAACTATGCCCCGTTTCCATATATCCGCAACTATCTTTTCGATTTCAACGCAGGTGATTCCAAATATTATAATTAATTTAATAGTCACCGTCTATAACATTGAACTAAATTATGAATAGCGGTTATCACTATTTCCAAATAATAGTTTAAGCCAAATTTGTAAATAATTTCCTAGCTTAACCAAAAGAATGAATTTTTAAAGATTCATAGTGGTCCTCCGAAGAATCGGGGACCTGTCTCAGAGGTTCGTTCGAAAGATGTTTGTTTAGAACCGAACGCTCCCCTGACTTGGGAAGGGGGAAATAAACGATTTTTCGGAGCGTACAAGCATGCCCGGTATACGTTGCCGAAACCTTCGTAGACCGTTGCCAGAATTTTGTTTTTTTAAGAAATTTAAGTTTATTACTCGAGTTCTGGCAAAGCCGGGAGGCTCAGTTAGTAAAACTATAAAAATAATTTCTTGAAATTTTACAAAATTTAATACATATTATAAATTTAATACATTTATTACATTACATGTTACAAAATTAGAAAATTTAAGTGTGCAATGGACAAAAATTGAAATTGAAACTTTTGAAATCAATTTATTCCACCGGAGACATATTATAAATTATATACATATTATAAATTTAATACATTTATTACATTACATGTTACAAAATTAGAAAATTTAAGTGTGCAATGGACAAAAATTGAAATTGAAACTTTTGTAATCAATTTATTCCACCGGATAAAAATATTCTTTGCAGAATACTAAATTCTAAACTGTTCTAAAGCCACAAATTTAAATTCTTTAGAAAACGTCAAAACATTTTCTTTAATTTTCGTTTTGTGCTAAAAACATAATATCATCACATTTTTATTAGTGATATCCATTTTAAATTATCAAAATCTGTTACGGAGTTTCTCTCTTTTCATAGCTGATTCAATCAATTTTGTTATCAATATGCGACAATACTGATGTCCCACCTGTTTCGTCAATAACCTGTCATTGGAAATGCCTTCAATATTTTATGCTGGTACGTTGTAAAGTTTACTCTGCCTTTAAAAGGTTACATTTATTATTGGAAACGTTTCTGAAATGTGTGTTATATCGTCTTTGAGCAGATAGCCTTTTAGCTTGAGAAAAAGAGCGGGTGATCTTTTCCATACAATCAACGCAGCGCTATACTGACTGCACAGGATTGACGTTTCCTATCATATTATTTTTCAATATTTTGGTGTATTATTTGATGCCTTATAACAGATGATTTTTAAATTTTCATGTATTATCTGCGTAAAACATTGTATTAAATGTAATTATTACTTATTTTTGCAAACAACAATTATCTTAACAAGACGTATTTGTTACATACTATTACTTATTTTTCTTATTTTTTTAAAAAAAACTTATGTATGTAAACAATATTTTAATAAATTAATTTATTATATTTCAGATATGCTGAGAGATTTTGAGTATGGTTTTGATAAACTGACTAGTTTTTAAAATATTAAAAAAAAAATAGATTTTTAGGGCAAATTTTGAAATTAATGAACATGGGATAGATAAAACTAAATATGGACTTATTAATTTTATTTAAAATAATTTATAAACATATAAACTAACGAAATAAATTAAAAAATTTATAAAATTATAAACTTCATTTTTTATAAAAGTAAAGAAAAAAAATTAACTAATTTTATAAATTTAAGGAAAAAATTATAAACTTTGTAAAATTATAATTTATAGAATAATAAATTTTAGAGTAATGCATAAATTTATAAGCCAAATAAGTTTAGTTTAATACCAATTTGCATAGCAATAATTTATAAAACAATACATTTTAGTGCAATTCAGAAATTTATAAGCCAAATCAGTTAAGTTTAATACCAATTTGCCTAGCGATAATTTGCAGAGATATTGTGTTATAAAACCTTTAAATAACTCAATATTGCTTAACGTTAAAAAATTTAAAATATTGTTTTAAAAAATCAGTGAAAAAAAATCATAATTTTGAAGCACTATCAAGAAAATAAAGTAGATTAAAAATATTTTTCTGTAAGTTATAATAATAAAAAAAAATCTGAATATTTCATTAAGAAATATAAATTTTACTATTACTTTCACAAAACAATGACATGGCCTCGTTTAGAATGAGTCAGCGAGTCGAGACGGGCCAGGCCTGCATCCTAGAAGAACTCTAGTAAATACAACAACCTTAATTCGCATTTCAAAGATGGCGATTTCTGTACGGAACAATTAAACAACATTTACGGAAATTGCACTGTTTGGAAAAAATACGGACTTTGTACTGTTTTGAAAGAAATTCGGAAATAATCCATTAAATTTACGGAAAACTTTCTGGATATTTATGGATTTGAAATCTCTTTAAGGGAACTAATGTCTTTTACGGAAATTGTACTGAAGTTTTAGAAAAATGAAACTTCTCCGTAAAATAAGCACCATATATCTGCTGTTTAAACCATGGTATATTTTTGTACAGGGAGTGTAGAACTGGCCTAAAATATTTTTACAAAAATTTGTACAAATTTCGGAAAGCCTTTCTTCGAAATCACAAATGGCTAGATTGGTCCACTCATGTTTTCAATTCCTCATATCTAAATCAAATGTGCTAATAAAGTAAACATTTGTGTTTTTCTCTAAGTGAGTAATTTGTCGTGGCTTTATACAATTTGAATATTTAATGACATCTTATATATTTTCGACTTCTTATACATATTTCTCAGAATACATTTATTTCTTATCACTAAAATTTATATTCTTCAGAACAAAAGATTTGAACTAGTAAAAGAGTTTTCAATCTAAGATTTCTTGTATAAGTGAGATTTCAAAATTGTTGATTTATTCATGTTTCGGAATTAAAATATATTGAAGCACCCCCGTGCTCGAGACAAACTACATATAATTATGAGAGTTTACATAAGTCCATTGTAGACGAATGAAAGTCGTGTGACGATTACAACAAAACTGAAGATTGGTGAGCAATGACCATATCCGAATTTAAGTCATCTGACATGGAATGAGCCAATACGGTATTAAAATGAACAAATCGATCATGAAATCTACAGTTTTAGTTCTTAATATGTGAATTAGTTTTTGAAAGAAACTGTGCAACATCTTGTGAAATAGAATTTCGAACTAAAGTTCAGTTTCATCAACAGTATTTCATTTAGGTACAGAATCCAAAGTTCAATATAGAGAGCGTTTCATATTGATGATAACTGCCATTGTTTTACAGTTTTCTTTAAATATTGATAATATTTAAAATATTAATTTACATTCTTTGATATCGGGAATAAAAATCATAAATGGCAAAAAGACATCAAATGCTATAAATTTCGTTTAATGAATTTGGATAGGCGAAAATGTATTCATTAAATTATCTAAATTTTGCATCGTAGAATTTTGATAAAGTTTTGAGGTTTTCTAAATAAAACTTTAAATTCTTAAAATAACACAGATACACACACCAGAAACGAAAACTGATTTTTTTTAAATCAACACTGAAGCACACTCCTTACAAAATATCTTTTTACACATCAAATAAATATAATATGCCAAATTTATGTATTTTCCACAAAAAAAAAATCTCAAAATATATTTCTCTGTATAATTTTCAGGAACATGAAATTTAACTATGATACGTAAAATTTAAGAAAGATATTATATTTCCAATACATTATTGTTTGTTTTTTTAACAATATTCTCCACTTCGTATGGTTAGTAGAAGATTCTTCTTCATTTCTTTTTAATGTTCGCATGAATGATATTCTACATAATCTCTAAATTAATGCTTAATCAAATTAATCACTTCTTGAAACATTTTAAGACGAGATCAGGATGGATCCTGCCGTAAAGTATGTTTATCTTCTTTTCATGTAAATGTGTTTCATATTTTAGCTAAAGAAAAACACTGAACGAATGAAAATCCAAGATTCATTAATTGAATGCAGAAATGTATAACTTTACTTATAAAATTGTTAATAGAAGGTTCTCCTTAATGTCTTTCAATCAAAATATTTCTGTGTTTTTCGATGCTTATTTGTTACTTCGATAGTTTTTATACCCATATAGGAAATATCGGACAATATTAACGACTATTTTTAATTTATATTGCTTTTTAAAGAATCTCATTTACAGATTGATGTGATACTGCAAACTTCATGATATTGTGAGATAACGAAGTAAAACACTAAGAATCATATTTTAGTATACTTTAACATTTTTATACAACACCAAAGATAATAATAAATTTCGAAAATAGTTTTTTGCAGTTCTATTTTGTAATCATTTAACATTTGAGATAAAACATCTTACACAAAAGTACCTTCAGTGATAATTACTTGGCCGGACAGAGTTGTCAAACCATGTTCCACAACTTGGGGCAGTTTGATTAAAATTTCGCAGTCGACTTAGTTGTATGACGAGAAATTCAGTTAGAAGAGGAGCTCGATAGTTCTCCAAGAACTTACAACGTTAGGTTATTAAAAACAGAATATGTAGCAGCTAATCTTCCCAAATATTCTTGAAGTATTTTTTAAAAATTACTTTTCTTTAAATCTGACAGAATATGTGACAACTGTTTGTATATAACTAATTAATGTTTCAGGAAAACAACATTCCCTGCATGCTTTGCAATTTATCTTAAAAGCGTCTTACTTCTGAATCTATGGTGATCATTTCATGGCAGTTATTTGGATATAACTATAGGTAATAAACACAACGTGTAAAAGGTTGAAAGTGTATGTGCAAATTGCAAGTGAACTTCCAAATATAAATTCAAGACAAGGAATAATGGCTGCATTTTTTTGCAATTTATCCTGAAAGTGTCATGGATTAGTCAGTGAGAGTCAGTTAGAAAGTGTTAGAATGTGTCAGTGGATATTTAGAATTTCTGAAATCTTTGGAAACTTTGGGAACTTTAGAATCTTCCAAAACTTCGATGACTTCAGAATCATCCGATAAATCATCAATTACTCCATCAATGATTTCATTTTCACTTTCTTCGCCAATATTAATACCGTTAGTTGTAAGCACGTGACCTGGATCGTAAAAGTGTGGCATACGATCTAGTTGCATTTCGAGTAATTGAACTTGGCTAGGATTTCGACATTTTTCCTCGATCAACTTAAAATAGTAATATATTACAAATACGGCATACGCAACTGCTAATCCAGCAAACACTACTTGAATTACTCTTTTTCCGAACGATCCATGTAATGAGTCTAATGAGTCTGGTTCTGGAGTAAATGTTATCATAGCAAATGAACCCAAAAAGATTGCTTCAAATACCATCAATGCTGCATGCCTCGCGATTCGCCTTAAAAGCGACATACTTCAGAATCTATAATAAGAATTTTCATAAAATATTTTACTTAGCATATTTTTGTGTTTTAAATAAATACATATTAAAAATAACAGTATATTGTAGAATATTAATAGTAATCGAGTAACAAATTAAGTTGCATTAAAGCCAGGTTATGTAATACTGGATCAATTTAATTGGTCGTTTTCACCCTAAGCAAAACAAATTTGGGATTGGAGAACCTACTTCCTTCGGCAGCGTACACCAGTGCAAGCTACGCCCACTCTACTGTTGTAATCAAACGAATCTCTAATTATTGTGCTTTTTTATTTCAACACATTTAAAATTGAAATTTCATTCTTCGTCATATATGACGATGATATTTTGCTAAAGTAACCGATTTGGCATTCTTTCAAATTGAATTTATCAACGGCAGTAGTAAAATTTACCGGAGAAATCTTTATATTTCCAAAACATGATATCAAAAATTGACTTTGAAATCCTAAAACTCACACAAAAAATTGTCACAGAGAACAAAATTTATGAGAATGGGCTAAAAAACTGAAAGCGTATAACTTTTAGTAATGGCCAAAATCACTTCAAAACTCGAGAATTACCAAAAACACAGCGTACAAAATATACTTTTTTCGGCTAAAAGTTCTATTACTTTTAGGAATGTTAAAATAACGCTATGGAACGCAAAAATATTCGAGAAAAATACAGAAGTCTCTATACCAGTTCTACGTCGATAGTTGTACGCAACAGTCTCTTTCCGTCATATTCACGAATAACATAAATCTTTTGATTAAGAAATTGACACGCCACTGCCGCAATTCCGTTTTTGTCAATTTTTGCCATAAACATGTCGCCTTATATGTATGTCGCCACACGGTTATAAAGGTACTCTAACTTAGAAACTGGTTTATATACACTTGCTCTAAATAGACGAGCAATTCAAATAAACCATATTATTTGCCTTTTGGAAACTTTGTTTAAAAAACTTTGAAGGAGTTTATCAACAAATAACAACTTTTAAAATATAAAAAAGAACCACTAAAAACCTTGACTCATTTATAATAATGAAATTAAAATTTCAAAATTAAAAATATATAAAATAATGCTTATATCTATAAAATGGTGGCATGCGAAATTTCCAAGCTTATATTCACTTATCTAGAATTTTCAATTAACTAATTGAATGTATCAAAGTCAAGTGCCCACGTATGATATGTCGATAGAAATTCTTTTTTTCCCTATTAAAAACATCATAATGATTTTTTTAAAAATGATTTTTTTTAATTAGCATGATGAGCGTGGCGTCCCAAGCCCCCATGCATGGATAATGCATAATTTATAAATTAACCATGCATGTATTATTTATAAAAAATTATAATTATTAGAAAAATGTTATGATATAAGGGAATGAGAAAAGTATTTCGATCAACATATCTTACACGTATGAACTTGACTTACTTATGGTAACTTAGTTGAAATAATTATGATAGAATATCTAAAAATGAAAGAAAATGAACTATCCATAAAACTATCAGTTTTGTTTACATCGGGATGTATAGAAGACAGATGAAATATGTAATTATAAATGTTTATGTTAATCTATATATATTATCTGTAATCCGTTGCTATGATCGTCCTCTATTTACGTAAGTATGGGAATATTTTTTCTTATAGAAATACCACTAAAGTGATTGTCTTGGGTAGCTTATTATTAAAACCGTTTTTATTTAATAACTAAATTACCTTTTTCCGTAAGAAATCTGCCTAATATTTAAAGTATCATTGTTTGTCACATACTATGTTTATGGTGTTCAGTTGGTTACTGTAACCTCTGACACAGATCTGGCGCAGAAATAATCATAGATATAATAACTTGCACCTCATGTGAATCAATATATTAAATGTTTTTGTAAAATAATAGGTAAGCATCTTTAATATTTCTCGGTCATTTGCCTTATTTTAATCTTGCCTTGAGAAACATTTGCCTTTATATATGATTTTTTCTATACTAATTATTAAATATTTATAATGATGAGATTGTACACGTATAACTTTGCAGAATAAATTGTATAGATTTCATTGTTTGAATATGAAGTAATACTTTTGGATAGAAACGTATTTGTAAAATAATAGGTTAGCATCTTTATTATTCTTCTGACAGTCTTGCAAAAGTACAAATTTGTATTGTTTTATCTCTGCATTTTGTATTAAATGCTAAGAAAAACTAATTTTTCATCATTGAATATAAAAAACTTAATTTCAAATATGAATGTAATCCTTGAGAGTATAATTCGTTGCTCAGCGCACTAAAAATGCAATAAATCAATAGAATTTCATTACTTTAAATAATGCTTATATTGCAGTGAAACCTGTAGTTTAGTGAACGTATTAACACGGGCTTGATTGTGAGATTTACTAAATTTTTTGCTGTGGAATTTATTACACTTTTATCATAAATATTTACATAGCTACGAGACTCTTTCTCGTAAGAACTACGTTCGCCAACACTCGTTCAAACACCACAGGATTTAAAAACGTTCTAATGTGCCCAAAAACGTTACGGGAGATTGATTTATAATTAAGCGACCAGTGTTTTCATCTGTAATTGTGTTTTTATTCATTTCTCTTAAGGTCGAATCAACTGCTGTCACGGCAGATAAAGCCTGTTTTCTTTATTGATAAAATAAGAGCAATTAAACTTTTGAAAATCAGCTTGCATAAATTGGCTATGAAACAATGTCGCTACCTCCCTGAATTTCATAACGGATCTATTTGAAATCTGTTTTAAATCTCTCTCGTGTAACAATTTTCCTTCTTTGTTTTTTCTTTTTTTTTTCTTTTTTTAATATTCACGTGTAAATACATTTTTTTTATTGAAAAGAATTACTTTTTGTGCTAAATCTGGCAGCAACGGGTACAAAAATGACTTTTTCGAAATATGAATGAAATCTCTCTCGTGTAAATGTATTTTTTAATTGAAACTGTTTGGCAATATTATTATTTGGAGAGTGACTTTCAAAAATTTTTTTTCAAGGGTTAATATTCGTATATTTTTTGTCTGATCTTACTGTTGGAAAGAAAACATACATGTGTTTCGGTAATTTTATTTCTATGTTTCATTTTCAAAGCCTTTTTATTATTTTGAATTTTGCCGAAAAAAGGTAAAAAGAGAGGTCGTCCGGCACATTAACTTAAAAAAAGAAAAAAGTTGCTATCATCCAAATATAATGTTTCCAAATTATTTCTTTTTTATTGAGAAATATACCACTATTTCAGATTAGTAGATTTTCTTTTATTTAGTAACAGATATTCCGAGAACAAACAAAGTGTAATTTATTCCTGTTTTTGGTAGATAGTTTGAATTTTAAAAAGTTCAAAGTTATCAATAAAAACAAACTTAAATTTTATTATAGTTCCACCAATCCTCAGCATTATTATGTATTTTTATAGAGCAGTAGTAGTATAAATGTGTCTTTTTACAGTACAATTACTGTTAATTAACATTATATTTCTTTAAAATAAATTTATTTGTATTGTCAATAAAATACATATATTAATAGTTATCATTAAAAAAGATATTTGGAGATATATTCTTTTTAACTATATTGACATGCGGTTAATACAGAAATGCTTTTAATAAACTTCAAAACTTTATTTGAATGCATTATTGATATTTTTCAGATAAAGATGATTTTTAGTGAATATTACTTTTGGCAAATAGTGGTGTGAGATTTTTTTTCGAAAAAGTTAGTATGTACCAATGGTTTAAAAGATGTAATTTTCAAATTTATTTTCAGTTTAGACTAAGATTAAATGTATCATACCACAAACATAAATTGACTTAATTTTTAAGAATAAACCAAGCTCTGAATGAAACTAAGGAACTAAATGCCCATAAAGTGTCATGAATATCGTAGATAATCATTTTTAAAATCATTTGAAGACATTTTGAAAAGAAAACTTGCAATTTCATAATTGAAATTTCCGCATTTTATTTAAGAACAGGAGTGATTCTCCATTATGAGCCTACGCTAGTTACGCGAAAGCACTCGCAAGAAGCGTTGCCAGCAGCCTATTAGTTAACTTTCGTTACAAAATTAAAAAGCTACCTATTGCAGCCGTTCGGAGGAAAGCAGTTCCAGAAAACTTTTGTATATTTCCATCAATCATGACCACCAGACCCTAAACACCGTCCGTTCAAATGTTGATTTATATATATACATATATATATATACCGGGTGATCCAAAAGTCAGGACGAACTTGAAAAATTAATAATTCGAAAACGATTCAAGATACAAAGATACGGTTTGCACCAAACGGATGGAAAAGAAACCGGGTTTTGTGTGGCAACGAAAAAAATAGTTCTGTTGGCGACCAACAGATGGCGTTATAGTTTTTTATTGCACCAAAAGATGATTTACAAATGAAAAGTCAGCTTAATTACAGTTAATTAGTGCTACATTAAATGTTCAATGTGTTGTCCATCATTCAGAAGTACAGCTGTGAGACGAGGCACCACACCGTTCACAGCATTTAGTAGCATTTCTTGCATTATGGCAGACACATTTTAGCGGATGGCATCTTTCAGTGCTGCTAGTGACGCCGGTTGGTCACGGTACACTTTTGACTTCAAGAATCCGCACAGTTAAATGTCACAGGGTGTCAGATCGGGAGATCTTGGAGGCCATGCGTGATTAAAGTACAGACTGATAATGCGATTCTCCCCAAATGTTGAGTGTAGCAGGGGTTGCACAGGCAGAGCAATATGAGGTGGTGCTCCATCTTGCATAAAGGTGACTGTTTGGAGTGCCTGTCGCGCTTGCAGTTCAGGAATAATGTTATTCTGTAACAGTGCTACACATCGCTGACCAGTAACAGAAACTGTTTTGAAACCAGTCTGTGTGACTTCCTCAAAAAAAAATGGACCAATTATGAAATCAGCAGTAAAGCCACACCAGACTGTCACTTTAGGCTGTTGCAAGGGTACCTCAACAAATGCATGTGGATTTTCTGTGGTCCACACTCGACAGATGTGGGTGTTAACAGCGCCAGAGAGTGTGAAATGCGCTTCATTTGTCAAAAGCACAGTGTCAAGCCAGTCGTGCTGCTCTCCCATCTTATTGAATACCAAATTCGCAAAATCTCGGCGAGAGTCGAAGTCAGGAGGTTTCAGTTCTTGGTTATGTTGCAACTTGTAGGGATACCGTTGCAAAGTTATTCGCAGTGCTCTCCAGACACTTCCGTACGACACTCATGTCTGCCTAGAAACTTCTCGAGCACTGCACTCCCCATGTGCAGCAACCGCCGACATGGATTGCACCGTCTGCTCCACTGTCGTGTCAACAGCTGCGGCTATTGAGGGACGTCCACGTCTTTGACGTGACGCCAAAGAACCTGTAGCTTCAAATTTCTTCATCATTTCGTTCAATGCAGAAGACGTTATTGGTCCTTTGCTATCTCGTATACCCTTCATGTAGCGATATGCTCGCAATGCCTCAATGGCACTTTCCGAATTCTTATAATACAGTTTAACTAAGAGGGATTTCTCAACTATGGACAGCATTTTCGATGCATACAAGCTTCGACTACTATTACCTGCTGCAGTTGCTCCTTTTTACATCGTTTGTTGCTTTGCTTAATCCTACATCAGAAATCCGACAGCGCCATCTGTTGGTCGCCAACAGAACTATTTTTTATTTCGTTGCCACACAAAACCCGGTTCCTTTTCCATCCGTTTGGTGCAAACCGTATATTTGTATCTTAATTCGTTTTCGAATTATTCATTCATTAGTTCGTCCTGACTTTTGGATCACCCGGTATATATCTGACATTTGTCCTGGTGTAACACGCTTATTTATGAACAGAATTGGATGTGACTGAGTATGTGTATAGGATATACCAAGGTCTCGACCGAGTTCGTTGGCCAGCTTTATCCGTCACCTTGTACAAAATGGCGACCAGTGGAAAATTTAAAAAAAAATTTAAATTCAAAAAGGTGTACAAAAAATTGTAAAATGGAAAATATGTTTCAGTTAAGTATTAGATCGTGAAACAAGGATTCCTAAGCATTTTTCGTTTTGACTTTATATTAAAAAATGGCTGAGGTATGGTTGTTTGAAATTCTAGGGTGGCTAACATTTTGAAACTATCTGATTTTTATTATGCTGTAACTCTCGTATTTATCAATCGATATGAGTTTGACTGATCATGTGTACAGCACATACCAAAGTACCGACGAGTTCGTTGACCAGCTTCATGCGTCATCTTGTTTCAAAATCGCAGCCAGTTAAAGATTTTTAACTTTTTTTAAAATTTAAAAAGATGTATACAAAATTATAAATTAAAAAAGTTGATTACGTTAAGTGTTGGATCATGATAAAGGATTCTGGAAAATGTTTTGCTTTGGCTTTATAAAAAAAATGGCTGAGATATATCTGTTTGAAATTCTAGGTTGGCTGATAATTTCAAACTATTTGATTTTTGTTATGCTGAAATTCGCTCTCAAATTCAGTATTAAAGAAAAACGGGATTGAATCTTCTCTAATCGGGTTCCAAGCAATTTTAGCTCCGGGTGTTTGAGTAAAATGAGTTGAATTTTTAAAAACATGGAATAATGAAGCTACCTTTTTCTTCCGGTACAGGCCGGAAGGACTTTTTTAACTACAGATTTTTACATTCACACCACTTTCTAAAAATAGTATAATTGGCTTTATTCGCACATAATTTATTTGTCATTAAATAAGGCGAATATTTCTTTTTCAAAAAAGTAGTGGCAATCAAGGAACCGGGATTTTATAAGGTAGTCTACTGACAACACTGCTCGCAAGCTAATGTAAACCAGTAAAAGCATTCTTTTCAAAATTCTCGTTTGCATTTCAATGTTTTTAAACGGTTTTGAAAGTGAAACTCTCTTCAGAAAAAAAAGAAACTACTGTCAAAATCAGATATTCTCTGCAAAAAATCATTTATAAATACTGCAATGCTAACGAGTAACGTACATATTAAAACTAACGTACATAGCAAGATTTTAAATTTTGAAACCTGTGAATATTTAGAATAAACGTGATAATTTCCGACTTATTAAGGTGTTCTTTTCCACAAATGTTTCAACTTTTTTACCCCTTTAACGTTTGAATTTTATAAAATCCATGCATCACTGGCTTCAATTTCCGGTAAATTACCTTCATGCTTAACATAGATTTCTTAAATGATGATGCAATATCAGATCGTATTTAAGTTGTGTAATAGATGGAACGGCATAAATAACGTTTTTAGGGTTTCGTTCATCTCACGAAACCCTACCCGCAGTGTTATTTGTCCATCACAGAGCCATTCTCAAAAACTATATGACTTACAGAGTTGAAACTTTGTGTATATATCAGAATACCAGCTACAAAGATCTCAAATTATTAAATTTTGAAAAAATCGTATTAATTTAATAAATAGAGATAAAAAAAAAACATTCTAACAGCCTTTTCCTATTAAATTTAAACAATTTTCTTTATAGCAGATGCCAAAAATTAAAAATCCACGGTGAAATTCTTTCCACAATAATTAATTTTCTAACAGACGATTTCCACGTGAAAAATAAAAATGAAATAAAATGTTTCACCAATTGAAAAAAATATTAATATGAAATAAAATTGATTGACGTCATAGTGGTAATAAAAAGGAAATTTTCAAAGATTTCTCAATAATACAAGGAGTATGAGTATGTGTATGTACACAAAGCAGATTAATATCACGTCATTAGAGAATTAAAAAGAAAATCTGACGTCATATTGGAAGTTTAACAAATTTTTCAAGTGTTTCAGAATAATACAAAGCGGGTATCAATATGAGTAATAAAGAATAGGAAATATATGAGTTTGAGAAACATATTGAATCATGATAAAAATCCGATTATGGAAATATTCGCATGTTTTAACGTTTTGAAGGTGTACAACATCTTTAATCTTGAATTTTTTTTTTAATATCGCATTTAGTCCGCATGACAGATACTATTACGACAGAATATAATAGGCGGCTTCGCCCGCTATCGGTCTGGTTTAGATATTCGAAAAAAACGAAAAAATAGACCGATAAATTTTTACTTTATAAAAAACATGACTTTTTTTTGTTGCTAAATGAAATTTATTTGGATTTATTAAAGAAAGGATAAAGTGTTTTGAAAGGAATATTAAGCGAAAACCTTTGAGCGATCTACTCCATGTATATAAAATCCTAGTGAAACGACTTTATGAAACGATCGATTAAGCGAAGAAAACGGAGGATAAAACGAATATATGTTAATTGCGGAATTTATAGAAATTTAAGAGTAATGCAATTATAGTATGTTGTTACAGTTACCTGCAACATGTTTTTTTCCCGAAAAGGGTGTATAGTTATTTATAGTTATTTTACAGGACCGCACAAAAGAATACGAATGTATGAAACATATATATATATATTAAATACGAAATTAGCAGAATGCTGACTGTTATAAAACTTTAGTAAGTGTTACAGTCACCTACGGTTTTCATCAGTATACGGTTTTCTACGGACAAAACATCAATTTTTCCTAGTATAGAAGCCGTGTCGAGATAGAAAAAATTGTCTTGGCGAGAGAAGGAAATTTGTCAATATATTTTATGGCAGCGTATTCGCAATTTCGTATACTCAAATTTTTTTTCAATATGCATACAATTTGTTTAATATAAGAAAGTAATTTTTCTATTTTTACATAGAAACAGATTTAAGTTATTTACAAAAAACTATAATAATACAAAAATAAATAAAATGTTTATATATATATAAACAAGGTAGGATTTCGTAGCTTTTTATATTATTTAGCAAGAAATATCTCTTTTTGAAGCCCGAATTCCGCCAAGCTTTTTTTAAAAATGCAAAGCTTCTATAGTAGAAAAGTACCGAAATCCCCTGCGCACCTGTTATCTGAATTGAGTTATCTAAGCAGAATCTCTATGATTTAAATTGTAAAATGTACCATATTTGCTTTTGTGAGCTTGTTTTATTAAGTGAAAGTCGAAGTAATATTTGTAGTAGTTAAAAAGAAAAAAATGAAAAGTGATTTTTTTTTCACATAAATTAATTAATGTAGAAATTTTAATATGTAAACAATAATGTTTGGGTAAACAATATTTATAAGGTGCAAAAAGTACTTAACAATCGATGTGAAATTTTTTTCTTTGGCTATAAAAAATTTGCTCAATGTTTAACAATCTCTTCAAAGTTCCATATCAATGAAAAATATCATTAATTTTATGCATGCGTTATCGAAATGGTATATACATATTTCGTTATAAAACTACTGTTTAGGCCACCGATTTAAAAGATCTTATGAAAATTTCCAGCTTACTGAAATTGTTACTTATTTAATATACTTTTAGAAGTACTATTCATCTTCTTTATGCACATTCAAAAATTTGTATCATTCAGGAAATGCATGTTTTTGAGACTGTTATTAAAATATGTAACAGAGATATATGAGGTGTTGAGAACCAGGAGTCGACTATCCCACATTTTTGTGCAAAATGAGATAGAAGTATACAACTATTGTATATCGAAGCATCTATTGGCTGTCTATTGAATTTTATTAATTTCGAAACTTTTCAAGTGATAGACACAGTTTAACATATGGTCCAACGTAATGTGTATATAAGTTGCTACTGCAATAGTGGTTCAATTGGCTTGGTCCAATCTGGCACTGTTAACTTAATTACCACATGTCTGCTGAAGAACATTGGTATATCTTTGTAGAGGAAGTGTAGAAATGGGCCTATAAAATTTTGACAAATATTTGTACAAATTTCGAAAAGCCTTTTTGCGAAATCACAAATGGCGACATTGGTCCACTCTGGTTTTCAATTCCTCATGTCTACGTCAAATGTGCTAAAATATAAACATTTGTGTTTTTCTCCAAGTGCGTAATTTGTCATGGCATTATGCAATTTGAATATTTAATGACATCTTATACATTTTCGACTTCTTATACATATTTCACAGAATACATTTATTTCATATCACTAAAATTTACATTATTCAGCACAAAAGATTTGAACTAGTAAAAGAGTTTTCAATATGTAAGATTTCTTGTATCACTATTAGTGACTTTTCAAAATTTTTTATTTATTCATGTTTCGGAATTTAAATATATTGAAGCAGTCCTGTGCTCCAGACAAAATACGTACAATTAGACAAATGTAACTCCTTTGGCGATTACAACAAAATTTAAGATTGTTGTGCGTGCAATGACCATATCCAAATTTAAGTCATCTGACATGGAATGAGCCAATACGGTATTAAAATGAACAAATCGTTTGTGAAAGTAATCTACATTTTTTGTTCTTAATATTTGAATCAGATCTGAACGTAGCTGTGCAACATCTTGTAAAATAGAATTTCGAACTAAAGTTCAGTTTCATCAGCAATATTTCATTTAGGTAAAGATTCCAAAGTTCAATATAGAAAACGTTCCAGATTGATGATAACTGCTTAAGTATTATCAACATAGACTTAAGTATTATCAATGTAATTAACTTAAGTATTATCAATATAGAATAATGTTCAATATAGATTGATGATAACTGCCTTTGTTTTACAGTATTCTTTAAATATTGTTAATACTTCATGCATTAAATTATATTCTTTGATATCGGGAATAAAATACATCGATAACAAAAAGACATCAAATACTATAATTTTTTATTGAATTTGAATAGACGATAATTTATTCATTAAATTATATAAAATTTGCATCGTAGACTTTTGGTAGTTTCCTGCATAAAATTTTAAATTCCTAAAATAACAGTCTATGACACGAGAAAAAAAAAAGGTTTTTAAATCAACGCTAAAGTACAATCCTTACAAAGTATGTTCTTACACATCAATAAATAACGTATGCCAAATTTATGGATTTTCCAAAAAAAATTCTCAAAATATATTTCTATTTATAAATTTCATGAACAAGGCATTTAATAATGATACGTAAAATTTAAGAAATATATTAAATTTCCAATACATTAGTGTTTGCTTTTTTAACAATATTCTCCAATTCGTACGGTTAGTATAAGATGCTTGTTCATTTTTTTTAAATTTTTCTCATGAATGATATTCTGCGTAATTTCTAAATCAATTATTAATAAAATTAATCATTTGTTGAAATATTTCAAAAAGATATCTTGCTGGAGTCTACAGCAAATCATTTTTATCTTCTTTTCATGGAAATATAATTCATATTTTGGCTAACAAAAAAAAAGAACGAATGAACATCCAAGATTCATATACTGAATGTAAAAATGTATCATTTTACATATGAATAGTTTATAGAAGGTTCTTTTTAATATCTTTAAATCAAAATATTTATTTGTATTTTGATGCTTAAATGTTACTTAAATAATTCTTGTACACATATAGGAGACATCCGACAATATTAACGACTATAATTAATTTATATTGCCTTTTTAAGAATCTCATTAACAAATTGATTTGATTCAGCAAACTTCATGAAATTGTAAGATAACGAAGAAAAACTCTAAGAATCATATTTCAGTATACTGTTCAATTTCATTACACTGGTTACATTTTTTAGATGAAGCAGCAAAATTTTCATATGCAATATTTAAAGCATTTATATCTTTATACAACACCATATAAAATTGAAAGTGTCTATTTTTCATTGTAGGTTGAATAGCACAAAACTTCCTAAAAGATAACAATAACTTTCGAAAATAATTTTTTGCAGTTCTATTTTGTAATCATTTAATATTTCAGATAAAATAGCGTACAAAAATGTACCTTCAGTAAAAATTTCTTGGCCTAGCAGAGTGCACAACACATGTTCTACAATTTGGGAAAGTTTGAATAAAATTTCGGAATCGACTTAGTTGTATGACAAGAAATTTAGTTTGTGCAGGAGCTCTATAGTTCCGTAAAAACATACAATATTAAGTTATTAGAAACAGAATATGTAGCAGCTATTCTACCCAAATATTCTTGAAGTATTTTTTTTTTATGTCTGATAGAATATGTGACAATATTTTGTATGTAACTAATTAATGTTTCAGGAAATGAACATTCCCTGTATTCTTTGCAGTTTATTTTAAAAGCATTTTACTTCTGAATCTATAGTTATAATATTATGGCTGTTATTTGGGTATAACTATTCGTAATAAACACAACTTGAAAAACGTTGAAAGTGTGTGTGCAAATTGCAAGTGAACACCAAATATAAATTCAAGAAAAGGAATAATGGCTGCATTTTTTGCGATTAGTCTTGAAAGTGTTTTACTTAATTCGGGATATTCAGAATTTCTGGAATCTTCGGAAAATTCAGATTGTTTTGGGACTTCGGAAACTTTCTTCAACAATAGTTTAATTTTCTCCTTCTTCAGCAAGGCTAATGAATATGGCTGGAAGGCCACCAGGCGGCACGTGCCTTGGAAACTGTTCGTATACTTCAAAATCTTCAAAAACTTCAAAATCATCGAATAACTCATTAATTACTCCATGAATGATTTCATTTTCTCTCTCTTCGCCAATGTTAAGGCTGTTGGTTAGAAGCACCTCACCAGGCGGTACGTGACGTGGATCGTAAAAGTGTGGCATACGATCTAGTTGCATTTCGAGTAATTCAACTTGGTCAGGAGCTCGACATTTTTCCTGGATCAATTTAAAATAGTAATATATTAAAAGTACGGCATACGCAACTGCTAATCCACCAAACAGTACTTGCGCTGATCTTTTTCCCAACGATCCATCTAATGAGTCTAATGAATCGGATTGTGGTGTAAATGTTATCACAGCAAATGGAACCAAAAAGAGTGCTTCAGTTATAACGATCATTGCTGCATGTCTCGCGATTTGCCTTAAAAGCGGCATACTTCAGAATCTAGAAAAAGAATTTTTAAAATATATTTTAATTAGCATATTTTTGTAGTTTAAATCAATACATGTTAAAAATATCTGTATTTTGAAGAATAATAAGAGTAATCGAGTAACAAAATAAGTTGCATTCAAGCCATTTAATACTGGAGCAGTTTCGCTGGTCGTTTTCTACCTAAACAAACTAACTACGGATTGGCGACACCATTTCTTTCAACATAGTACAGGCCACGCCCGCCCTCCTGTTGTAATCAAACGAATTTTGAATTATTGTGGCTATTTATTTTGACACATTTAAAATTTAAATTTCCATCATATAACGATGTTATTTTGCTAATGTAACCAATTTGGCATTCTTTCAAATTGAATTTAATAACGGCAGTAGCAAACTTTACACGAGAGTTCTTTAAAGGATCTGGCTCTATATGTCGTGTTTTTGGCCCATGACATAAGACTAAAATTCAATTTTGTTATACTGACATAATTATTTCACTTTTTTAATATTAGAAGGTTTATCTTGTACGATTTCAACAATATTTTTTGTATTTTGTTCGGATTTATATAACTTACACAAGGTCAAATTTGGTATTATTCGTAGTTTTTGATGAAAAATACCCAATTTCTCCTAATTTTATCTCAATTTTTAATAATTTTTTTAATATTTTACTATGAGCTCAGCTTTGCAACACTTTTATTTTCGCATATATTGTACATTTTGATATATTTTATAATATATGTAAGGAAGAAAGTGTTGCACAATTGCGGTCATACAAATAATTGAGGTAAAGTAGTAGAAATTGCGTATTTTTCATCAAAAACCGCGAATAATACGATCTTTGCGTTTGTGTAAGTCATATAAATCCGAACAAAATGCAAAAACTATTGTTAAAATCGTACAGGATAAACCTTCTAATATTAAAAAGTGAAATAATTAAGTTAGTTTAACAAAATCGAGTTTCAGTCTTATTTCATGGGCCAAAAACATAGCTTATGGACTCTGATCCTTTCCAAAAAAAGGATGTCAAAAAAGGGCTTTAAATCCCTAAAATTCGCATAAAATATTTGTGAAAAATTCAAAAGTCACATCAAACAAAATTTATAAGAATGGGCTAAAAGACTGCAAGAGTATAACGTTTAGGAATGGCAAAAATCACTTCAGAACTCGAGAAATTCCAAAAACGCAGAGGACAATATTTACTATGTTAGGCTAAAAGTCCAATGCCTTTTAGGAATTTAAAAATATCGCATGGAACGCAAAAATCGTATAATAAATTCGAGAAAAATACAAAAGTCTCTGTACGAGTTCTACATCGATAATTGTATGCAACAGTCACTTTCCTGCATTTTCACGAATAACATCAATCTTTTCAATAAAAATTCATGCCAAAAATAAGAGCTTGACACGCCTCTGCGATTTGCCATATATATTGTAAATTTTTGCCATAAAGATGTCGTCTTTTATGTATGTCGCCACACGTTTATAGAGGTACTCAAACTTAGAAACTGGTTTATATACCCTGGCTGTAAATCGACGAACAATTCGAATAAACCATATTGTTTGCCTTTTGGAAGCTTTATTTAATTAACTTTGAAATAGTTTATCAACAAAAAATAACTTTTAAAAAATAAAAAAGTGCCAAAAAAGCGTGACTCATTTAAAATAAAGAAATTAAAATGAAACAAATTAAATAAATATTTATATATATATATATTAATTATATATAAACAACGGCTAAATCTAAAAATTGGTGAGATGCTAAATTTCCAAGCGCATATTCACTTATTTAGAATTTTTAATTAACTAATTAAATGCATCAGAGTCAAGTGCTCATATATAATATGTTGATAGAAATTCTTTTCTTATCTATTAGAAACATCATAATCAAATTTTGAAAATTATTATTTTTTAATTAACATGATGGGTAATGCATGGGTTTGGCTGAACGTCCGTCCTGCTTGATCTTCGGATATACATAATGTTTGCTGTAAACGCTTAAAATTGATAAATTTCAAAGCATAACTTAATTTTGTAAGTTTTATTTTATTTCTTAAATGAAATCGCAATAAGAAAAAATGCCCAATTCTTCTTGAATCGTTTAGTGAATTTGTGTGTTACGCATATGCATCGTGATCGATCTTCACGTATTGTATTCGTCAAATCAATAGCAGTGGCACGCTTCTATAATTTAATTAATTCAGAAAACTCTGGACGCAAACATATACATCTTTATCTATATACTAGTCCAATCTGCGTTGCTCGCGATAATAGCCTCAAATATACCAAATATTCCTAAGATAAGTGTGGACTTATTCTGTATTTTTAAACGAAAATGATATTAAAAAGTTGTTGCCTGGAATAAGCGTCGTTTTATTATTTTTTTCAATGACTACAGTTATGGAATACATTAAAACTTAAAATATATTTCTTTTTTGACAAACACTGAAATTTTTATGAGTTATAGATATGAAGTTTCCTAAGTCTGTGTATAGTTTACGTGCTAAAATCTTGATATTTAGTTGTTAAAAGAAGTGTTTTTTCACGGAGAAATCCTGTGGGAAAAATCAAATTCACCGAGAGTGACTTTCAAAAATGACCTTCTTTTTCATATATCAATTGTATTTATTTAAACTGATTTTACTGTTGGGTAGGACACGTACAAGTAGTTTGTTAGGTTATTTTCGTGTTTTGATTTTCAAAGACTATGAATAATCTTGAATTATGCCGGTAAAAGGTAAAAAGAGGGGTCGTCTGGCACATTAACTTTTTTTTTAATTTGTTGTTATCCTCGAAAATATAATGTTTCCTTAACCTGTGTAAAATTTCTTAAAAATAATTTAATTAAATTATTCAATGGTAGAGGTATTTGGAAGAATATGTTTTCATATCGGCTAATTTAATAGTTAATAAAAGTCAATAATAGTTAATATTGTCGAAACTTTATGAAATTTGTATCGGTTTTAAATATTTTGCCTTGGAACCCTTTGTATATACTTCGTGATAAAATATTAATACTTAGTTGCAAAAGGAATGCGTTTTCTTCTCGCTTTTTTCCGCTTTTTTTTCCCCTTTAAAATGAAAACAAAAATTTCTTATCGTCCGAAATCATTGAAATTTTTATCAGTTATTTAACGTTGCACTCCGTTAAGGATTCCAATGCCTGGGTTAATTTTGGGGCAAAAGTATGGATATTTAGATGTAAAAACATGAGTAAATGTCTTCCAAATGCTGACGTTCTGATCGAAGTTTTTGAAGATATTTTTTTTTAATAATTCTAATTCTTCGAATGTTTAGAACGATTTTTATAGGTGATATTTTTATAGGTGATATAAACCGAGTGTACGAAGAAGATGTAACAAAATTGTGTTCAAATACCGAAATTTAGTTACTTTTAACTTCGAAAATGAGTGTACCCGGGAAACGCGTAGTGACTCCCAGTTTCGAATATTTTCGAAAATGTTAATATTCATGTTTTTTCAAAACGAATTACACCGTCGTACAAGAAAATGTTTCCGCTTTAAGTGAGTTTTTTTAGTTTTTCCGTATCTCTAACATTGAGTTCGATGCGAGCATAACAAGAAGGGGGTAAAAAACCTCGAAATCGAACATTTGAATTTTTATAAGTTAATAATAATATAAGTTAATAATTTTTATAGTTAATAATAATACTATTTATAACGGTTTGCGACCTTCTAAATTTAAAAGTGCGATATTTTTTCTTCATGAAAGATAATTTGCGAAAAACCACTTACACTAAAAAACTCATAAATTAATCATTCATTTTTGTAATGCGTTGTCTTGCTTCAAAATGTAAGACACTACTGTATTTCAAATTTCTATATCTCAGCAAATTTTTAAGATAGTGGCAAAACAAAAAATGCTCCTGAATTCTTGTAGCAAGGCAAAATACAAAGAAAAAAATAATTTTGTTTTTAAAATGTTTTGAATATATATATATATTTTCTTTATTTGAAAGCTTTAACTGGCCGCCATTTGGAAACAAGATGGCAGACAAAGCTGGCCAACGAACTTAGTTGAGACCGTGGCAAGCCCAATATACATGTATTGTTACACTCAAAAATCTGCATATAAATACGAGTGCTATCGAATGACGAAGATCAGATATTTGTATATTAACATTTGAACGAAATGTGGTTTTGGGATTTGGGTGTCATGGTCGGTGAAATTTTCCGGATCAGCTTTCCTCCGGATGATTGCAATAGCCAGATTTTTCTGTTTTTCAACAAAATCTATCTTAAAGTCTGACCATCTTGCATTAGTCACTGAATTGCTGAATGGTCCGAGGATAATTATTGAAAATCACTCGTTTTATTATTGCAGGAGCTCTCCTACACCGAAATCTTCTTACAGCACATACTCAGAAAAATCTGCAAAAAATCTGATGAGTTTATGCATCTAAGAAATAGAAAACAGTGAAATTTAGTTTCGGAATAACGGTAGATTTCTCAGAATATTTAAAACATGTATCGCCGCCGTAGGATTTGACGAGCTTTTTGTTGGTGTTATTTGCGAGCAAAATGTTTTCAAATGCATGTCAATGTAATGATTTCGAAACGGTGTTTCGACATTGTCTGAAAGTAATGTATATTCCGATATAGCTAAGTTTATGTAAATTTAAATAATAAAAGCGAGTGAAAGTAACGTGTGTTTATTACTTACTTTAATAAAGCTTTTTTGTTTTTAAATATTGCTATGTAAGCTGCAAGAATCTTCCAATTAAGATAACATGCAAATACATAATTTTCGTTAAAAAATATAAAGACATTTTATTTATTTTTTAACGAGATGTAATGGCTGGTCATAATACAAAAAACTCTATATTAAACATATTGCTCACTCGCGGAATATTGACGCAACACCGAAACATTCATTTTGAGTTATTATTCCACTAATATAACTGACTTAAATATGTCTAGATAAGGAAAATGTGGCATAAATTTAATTATTAATAAGACCGCAAAATTACGTTATGTGTCACTTTTACACCACAGAAATGGGTAAAAGGTTGCGAACAAATTTACTCAATACTCCCTGTCTCTTCTACACGTTGATTTGTATTTGTTTTGCTTTTTTATGAACGTTTTTTCTGTTACAATTTTATGTTACAGTAAAAGAAAGGACCGAAGCCATACAGGGACAAGTAACTGCTCTCCTAGCAACTTCTTAAGTTCCCGTAGACTTCATTATGTTTCAATATTAATATCATCTATAAATTTCATATCTATTTTAACTATAATCACACTTATAACTTTTAAAACTTTGTAATCAAATTTTTATGACAGGAGGGATTTGCTCTCGATTTCTCTCAATTTATATATATATATAAGAAGAGGGGAAAATACAAGATGTGAATAAGCCGCACTTTAAAATTTGAATTCGCCCTGAGAATTTGCCGATTGGTTTTACGTCCATGGTAAAAGAAAGCTGCGCCGCCAGTCGCCAGAGTGGCGCCAGGCCCGTAGGCGACCACCGAACCCAAGTCCTGAGGGACTTTTATCGCACCAGTAGGATCAGCCTCCCACTGATCTGAATTATTTGCTGAAGTGTTGGTCAGTAGAAAATATTTTGGAAAATTCGAGTGCTTTTTTATGATCCTAATCTTATATATTTCTGAGTTCGGAATGAATAAACTTCAATTCAGAAATTACATATTTTTCTCTTTAAGTTTTGAAATGTTCACATTCCTATATGCTTGCATTGAAATAAAATATATTAAATATGATTAAAGGAAATATTGCTCTTTAGTACAAAGTTTATTTATTATGTATCGTGTCTCACTAATAATTTTCCGCTGCCATTAAAATAAAGGAGATACATTTATTTAGAAAATTAATCATATTATTTCCGTACGTCGAAAACAGACCTAATATAAATTGTTAACTAACGTAGTAGGTAGATTCTGCAGAATGTTATGTAACTAGTAGTTATCCGTCTTTTTGCATGAGGAGAATTATAAAAAATTACTCATCAATCCCAAAGTTCGAAACATGCATTACTTCTATCGATGCAAATGACGTGTGTAAAAGTATGTCGATTATTTCATCCATAAAAAATGAAACATATTACAATGTTTTTTAAACGGTGGTTTATCTCACCACGTGGCCACCAGGCGGAAATTTTTTTCTCAAATTTAGGCAAATATTTCTTTTTGAAAATAGCTGTATGGGAGTTTTTTTTTTTTTTTTTTTTCGAAAAAATTAGTATGTACGAATGTTTTTAAAGATATACTTTTCAACTTTATTTTCAGTCTATACTAAGATTAAATATACCACACAGCAAAGATAAATTGATTTAATTTCTAAGGAAAAACCAAGCTATGAAACACGCTAAGGAACTAAATGGCAAAAAAAGAGTCATGAATAGACATTTTGAAAAGAAATCGATCATTTTCATAAATGAAATTGTCTTATTTTATTCAAGACTGCGCGAACAGGAGTGACTTTTTGTTAATTGCCGACCCTAGTAACACGAATATACTCACAAGCTAATGTAAACAAGTAAGAGCGTTCTTTTCAAATTTAATGTTGGCATTCGAATATTTTTAGGTGGCTTCAAAAGTGACACTGTCTTGATAAACAAAAAATGTAACTTAAATCAAAAATATAAAATGAAACTACCATCAACCTGATATATCCTATGCAAAAAATCGTTTAAATGTACTACATTGCTAGCAAGAAACTTAGATATTAATAATAACGTGTTTATCAATATTTTAAATTTTCAATCCTGTGAATTTTTTGAATAACCGTGATACGTTACTACTATTTACAGTGGTTTTTCCATAAATGTTTTAACATTTTTACCCCTTTAACGTTTGAATATTATAAAATCCATGCTTCATTCGCATCTAATTCAGAGAAGTAACCTTCATACCTAACAAAGATTTCTTAAACGATGAAGCAATATCTGATCGTATTTAAATTCCATATTAGAGGAGACGGCATAAGTAACGCTTTTTAATTTGTTTTGTACTGTATATGAAAATGTATGCAAAGTTCTTACTCATAACTGAAACCATATCTTTTTCTCCGCTATTGTAATCACCGGTTTTATACATAAACTAGGGAGCTCAGCCCCCTACTCGCTAACGCTCGCCAACCCCATGTGAATTGCTTTGCAATTCACATTGAGACCGCTACGCGGTCAAAGCTCGCTTCTCTCGCTGGCCCCTTTTTATTTTTCTAGTAATTCTAGCCGGAATAAGTACTACAATAAATCATTTGAACATATGAAATTGACAATTTTTTTAATGTAAAAAAGTAATTGAAAACTCTGTTGAAAACATAACTAAAAATGCATTTAGTTGATGCTACTAATGGGCATATAAATCATTTAAATACTATGAAAAAAGGATCTTGGAAACTTAATTAGTTTAAAACTGATTGCACCTACAATATTGTACAGCACGGCTTAAATTCATTAAAAAAAAAAGAAAGAAAGAAAGAAAGAAAACACACTACGTGGTAGGAATGTAAAAGAAATTATTTTTACTTCAATAAATCAGCAACAGATGGCAGCAGGGGCATTCTAGAAAGTTAATATTTTATTATCTCCGATTTTTTGTGGGAGTGAAATTTGTAAATAAATTTTAAATAAAAGTTGAGAATTCATTTGAAATTAACAATATTACTCATAATTAAAATGAGGAATCATCTCAGACGCTTTGGATTACGTTCATATTATTTTATTTTTACTAATTGCTAACTTGAGTTTCACTGCTCTGACACTGACCACCATATTGGAGGCACAGCTAACACAATCTTGTCTGTTCATTGGTCTGAGCTCTGTGAACTACGGTTGTTGCCAACGATAAGGTCAATTCAGCACTATTTCCTCGCCACGTAAGACAAATATGTATATAGATATTCACTTCTAAAGGACATTACTTAACGCTCGATGAAACGGCCCGCTCAACTATTGGAAATGATCAAGCATATTTTAAATTTTTCACTTTCAGTCACACTCAATTTATGCTTCATTTCATTTTTGTTTTTTTAATCAAGGAATTTTTTATTTCACTTTTCAGTAATCTGTTAAATATCTACTTTATGTGTATAAAATGTTAATGAAACTACTGTATGAAACGATTGATTAGCCGAATAAAACGAATGGTTAAACGGATATATGCTAATTGCAACATTTTCAGAACTCTAACGGTAATATAATTTTAGTATGTCCTTACAGTTACCTACATCATGTTTTTCCTCGAAGAGGGTGTATAGTTATTTATAGTTATTTTACACAAAAGAATATGATTGTATAAAACGAATGTATGTTAAATGTGGGATTTGTACAACGCTGACGGTAATGAAATTTAAGTATGTTGCTACATTCAACTAACAGCACGTGTTTTTCATAGAAGAAAGTATATATAGCATTTATATTTATTTTACTGGGTCGCACAAAATAACACTAACGAATGAAACGGATATATGTTAAATGGGGGATTTGTAGAACGCTGATGGTAATGAAATTTTAGTATGTTGTTACAATCACATACAGCATGTTTTTTCTCTAAGAAATTGAATATAACATTTATAGTTATTTTACAGGACCGCACAAAAGAATATTAATGAATGAAACCAATTATATATTAAATGCGAGATTTTGCCTAACTTACTTGAAGAAGTAAATTTTATTGCGAGATGTCTGTGTTTTACATTTCAGTGATGATTTAAGAAATGAGATTTATTTTTGCATTTAATTAAAGTTTCAATATCCCTTATATATGCACAATGTTTAAATACACCGCAAGAAAAATAGTTTTACTTATATAACATCATTATTTCCACTTATTTAGACTTCAACAACCTAACAATACAATTTAAACTTACAATTTAAGGATGTAAAACAAAAATAAATAATACTGCAGAAAAGTTCTACTCTTTCTGACACATTAACAAAACCAATATTATATGGTCAATGGAATTTCCATATATTAATATTCAAGTTCATTAGAATCATATAGCATTTTTATTTTTCTTATAAATGCACCACATCCATAATTGATTGTTCCCCAATAATTGTGTTTCTGAAATCAGCTTAAATCTTTAAATTTGAAACTACTTTCTCAAAGTATCTTAGCATTGAAAGGAAATGGAGAAATGCTATTCGGTTTCTTAGTAGTATTTTAATAAGTATGCCTGCAAAGTTTGTGCATTTAAGCATGAAAATGACCAAATTTACTGCATGAGAGAAACTATAGCTTTTGGATTTGAGAAAAACGTTATGAAAATAAAAGAGAGAAAAATATATTTATCTCGAATTTATTCTTCTCAACATCAGTATTCGGTCAATTAGTATCTAATATTCTGACATCCGAATATTCAGCAAGATTACAGAACAGGCGTTATATTGAATAGGTGTTGAATATTCCTTATATCCCTAGATTTAATGATAATATCCTCTTTGAACGAAAAGAAAATTGATGTGCATAATATTATATTTCTATTGCATATTCTTTATTCCTTCTGATGGGCGATATATTTGCGGATTTATTACATATAGACACGAAAGAGTTCCGTGATATATCACAATCTATGTGTGTTAAATATTTGATGTGCGGTTTAATAATGTAATCTTTAAATGCACCTTAAGCAAAACTGCTCATAAATTGAAACTCATACATTGATGATCTATATAATATCTATAGATTCTTTGCAAACTGCATATATTAAAAAATGTCTAGACTACAAGTAAGAAATAATAAATTTGGCCAAAATAATTCTTTTTATTGATAAATATACCACTATTTGAGATTAGTAGAATTTCCTTTATTTAATGATAGATATTCCGAGTTTTAAAAAAGTGTAATTTATTCATGTATTTGGTAGATAGTTTGAATAAAAAAAAACGTTCAAAATTAGCAATAAAAATAAACCTAAATCTTATTTTTACTAATCTTATTTTCTTGCTTGAGCTTCTTGATGGCCAGAATAGTTTATAGATATATAAAGAAAGTGTTTTTATTAAAGTTTTTCTAATCTAATGGTGATTTTTGCTTGAAAGTAAATTAATTTTTTTTAATCAAAAACTTCTAAAAATACCTTATTATAACGAGCTTCCATCAGCTTTAAACTAAATTGAGAATGTTCATCAGTTTTGATTTCGCTCTTAATACAAATAATTTATCTTATAAGTTTTTGAACCAGTTACATTCAAATTTTAATTTCTTTCTTTTTTAATTTGTTATCTTTTGTTAAGATTATGCATACATATTTCATTACATATATGCACACAACATTTCATTTTTAAAGATAATAGAAGAAATACATTTGTATAAAAAATTCCTTAAAATGTTGAAAATTTTAATACATAAAGGTTCATGTTATGAAATAAGAAAATTTATGTGTGCATTGGAAAAAAATTCCAATTCAACCTTTTGAAATCAATTTATTCCACCAGATGATAAAAATATTCCCTGGCGAATACTAAATTTTAAAATATGCCGTAATCTTAAATATTTTAGGAAACGTAAAACCATTTCTTTAATTTTCATTTTGCGCTAAAAATATTAGCTTATTTTGCTTCATTCGTGATATGCATTTCAAATTATGAAAATCTCTTACAAAATTTAATTTATTCTAACCTCTTGCTCTTCTAAAAGTCAATATTTGCGGATTTTCTCTCTTTTCATAGCTGATTCAATCAATTTTGTTAACAATAGAGATGATTTTGAAAGCCGTATGATAATGGATGTAATATCTCATACTTAGCGTAAATTTAATCATTGTATACAATATATATATATATAGAGAGAGAGAGAGATAGATAGATAGATAGATATAGATAGATAAATAGATATTTAGAATATTTTATTTTATTTATTTTATTATATATTTTTTTATTTACATAGCTTTAAACAGAATATTCATAGTGTTACAAAATTTCAGTGTGATATTCAGTGTGATTTTAGTGATATAAAGAAAGTCCAACAATGAAAATCTCAACAATGAAAATCTCAACAATAAATAGGATTCTAAAAAAATTATTCTGTTGTATAATATATTGTGTAAGGCAACTGACTGTTCTATTGAGGGCAAGGGTCAATTACCCTGGCATTAATCATATTTTATGAAATAAATAAAAGTTGCCTTGATTTCAAAATAGGACATTTTCGCTGGCAAAAGATGTCATAAATTTAAACCGGATTCTCTGGGGCAGAAAATATAAAAACTCGTTGTAAAGTAAACTAAAAAATCCCATAGTATTATGCAGAGGTGCCAAACTATCACTAATCTTACGTAATACGTAGGTTAATTTAACCCAGGTTTAATGCATTTCGCACCAGAAATTTTTTCAAGATATGAAATTAAATATATTCCATGTAGAAATCTGAAATTAACTAAATAAAGATTGGTCAAATAATTTTTCTGATTCGAAACGTTGTTGAACTGGGTCAAATTAATCCACATATTACGGACGATTAGTGGGAGCTTGGAACCTCTGCATTATGTATTGACGCTATCAGTATCACGAATATAAGAGTGATTTGCTCCGCTAAAAATAAATAATTGAAAGCAGTATTGAAATCGTTGCATTGTATCTAAAAACACTTGAAATTCGGCAATGCCGCGATCAATATAAGGCATGCATGAGGACGTCGTACCCATGAAAACAAGTAATGAAACCCATGAAAGTAAAACAAATCTCTGTTTAAAGCAACTTTGTTGTAATGGAAGCTTAAAATTATACATGGAATTCGGCAATATTGGGATCACTACAACGCATGTATCACTCATCCAAGCCTTTGTCCATAATAATAATAAAAAAATTATATATATCACAAAATGTCGCAACGGAAATGAAATTTTACAGAAACAGTATTGAAATTTTTAAAATACATGAAATTAAGCTATGTTGTGATCGCTATAGTGCATCTAATGTGCGCATTGTGACCACTAAAACTGAAAAATCACTGGAAGCAGCTACAACGTTGTATAGCAATCTCAAAAGTACATGAAACTCTATAATACCATAGTCACTACAGCGCTTACATGTGCGCTTCACGCCAATGAAAACAAGAACGATAAATCAAGTTTCAAGCACAGATTACGAAACACTATCCAACGCATTCAGAATACTGTGACAAAACTTCACAGTTTATGAAGGTAAAAGTTGCTGGCTTAGAAAAATATTTCGAAAACGCAAATAACATTTACAAACTCAATTTCCCGAATTACCATCAAGTATCCGATTTTCTTGGGCAGCCATGTATATGATCTATAGATTCGTATGTACTACACAGGTTCAATATTCCAAGTCAAAAGATTGTTGCTATATCGTTACTATGCTCATTGTGAACATTTAACAAAATCATAACAATGTTTTAAATTTTAAACAGGCTAAAAAACCCAATGTTCAACTTCTTTCTCCACGCTATATCGCTGAACGTAGAACAGGATGAAGAATTCTTTATAAGAAGCATTTATATGGAGAAAAATGGAAAAATGTTGTTACAGCTTGGATCTATTACTTAAATGATTGTAATAAAAATAGATCCATTTATTATCACCAAAACGTAGAAAAAAATCTTAAAACATGGTTCAATGTATATAAGAAAAATTAGCATAGGATTTATGATTGTTGTTGGCTTTGCATATAACGGAAAATTAAAAATAAAGAGAGTGGAAGAAAATTGTTATGATGAACTCCACATACTATCAGAAGCATATTTTACTCCCAATCTTCAAACATGAAATACCATCTCTTTACCCCCAATGCCATCAGGCTGTTGGACTGCATCAAGATAAACCAAGCAGCCTCACACCAAAATCCACTGTTAATCTCCTGGACAAAATAAAACGATAAACGAGTATCAAGGCTTATAACCTTTACCGATATACCTACTAAATTTCCTAATGTATCACCCAAAATTTTTGGTGTTTTTGGACTTTTAAAAAGTGCATTATACTAACTTTGACTTACAACCCTTCACGGACTTTCGAAAGCAATTTAAAGGCAATGGTCCAAACTACATCTTCCAAAACTACAAAAGGCATTATTGTCATGAAACTTACGGTGTAGTGAGATAGAACCAAAGTTACCAAATTGAAAATTTTAAATACAAATATTTTATGTAAAATAGTTCTTTTACATAAAGTATAACATAAAGTTTTACGTATGTACGTCCATGAAAAAGTATAAAAAATATGCAAAATGTTCGCCCTGTGTACTTTTTGTTTGTTTATATGTGCAATATATGAGAAATTTAAGTCTCAAACATTATGTTTTATCAGGCATAATTAAAAAATAATAATTGGTCAACCGCATTTTATATTTTTTATTTAAATTATATAAATATTTTAGTTTTCACATTTTAAAATTTTAAACAGAAAATGCTTTGCTTCAGAAAAAAATATATTTTAACATTAAAAGTAAAAAGTAAATCATGATCGCGTTCACTAACGTTTCTTTCTTAATCTTGTCATTTAGGATGTTGTAAGAATTTTCATTTTCTTATAATGTGTATTATAACAAAGAAAGTTTCACTGGAATTATATTTTATATCCTACTAGCTAACCCGCCCGGCGTTGCCCGGGCCCGAGATAATTACAATCTCAGAGAAAGGCGTTAACCCCCTCCCTCCCCATACCCGCAAATATAATGAATAATTTGTTCAAGAGAACCACCGTCACCTACATTAACGCGATCATTAAAAAAAGAATTACATTTTTCCGATAATTAGAACATAACGAAGACGCTACGCTAAAATAGCCGGCAGATGACACCCCTTCCCGATCTTAATTTCAAATCTATATCTTAATTAGTTACCTAAATTTTTGTTCATTAGTAAAAATTGGCAATTATTTCCTTTCATTTTCGCAAACTAAATGGAGGGTTCGGCCCGAGAAACAGATCTCTTTGTAGTTCAGTTTTTAATGAAAGCAGATCCCTGTCTGAAACTTTCTCGGATCGTTTTCACTGGCGCCGGCAGATTTTTGGCAGTTTTATGCATAAATAAAAAAAATTACTAACCGAATTTTTCAAAATCACATATTCAGATACAGAATATTTTTTTTTTACATATGCTCAGAAATTTTCAAATTGATATCTCAATTAGTTTTCTTAAAATTCGCTAATTAGTAAAATAATTTCGAATTTGTTCATTTTCGCTTGCAAATCCAACGCGCTAATTCGTTTCTTTCGCCATTTTGACTTAAAAGATGACATTTTAGAAGCGATGGTTAATGAGAATCTAATTAATATCTAGGCTAATTATCAAAATATTACAATTCTGAGGCTCAGGTGCACATGGCCAGACCTTGGACTATCCACACCTAAATTTCCAGACTTCTAGGTGGGCTAGATTTTGCTAGCCATCGCCAACAGACACACACATAGAGCGAAACTTTTATTAATATAGATATAAAATATTAATATTAATAAATTTGCAATAGAAAGTTTCAAGAATTCTCGCTAAACTATCCGCAGCTCAAGCAAGAACTTAAGAATTGCCAATTTGTAGTGACAAAATTGCCTGTTAGAAGTGTTCTAATTTTTTATTTAATGTTTTTAAAAAAAATCTTATTATCCAAATTTTTATGAGTATTAAAAAAACTGTTTCCTAAGCATGGGTATAATTTTTGTGTGAAAATATTAATATTTAGCTGGAAAAAAAATAAATAAAAATAAAACAGTAATTCATGAAACACTCGACTTTCATCCAAAGATTTCTAACGAAAAACGTCCCTCTAAAATGTTTCAAATAGATGGTGATGGCGCTCGAGTAGGACAGTTGCATCAGTTCTTCTGCGTTAATGACACTTTCAGTTTCGCGTCGGCAGATGGCGGTACGTGTGCACGGTTGTATGTTTGTAACGGCAGAGCCGTGCGACCACTATTTCCTTAGAAATCCTTATTTTTGCATCGCTACTCTGGTTTATTTAATTACTTCTGTGAAGAATCGATGCAACCAACCAGTGAACCAACCAACCCAAGAGAATAAAAGCGTATTTTTAATGAGAGTGCTTTTGTGCATTATAATTAATATTTCAGAAAGTAATTAAAATATTAAAATTCTGAAGCAATGTTGCACCAGGAGAGGGTTTGGACTACCTAAATCTAAATTTCCAGCCTTCTAGGTGGGCTAAATTTTCCTAGCCATCGCCAACAGACACACACACAGAGCGAAACTTTCTTTTATTAGTATAGATAGAAGTGAGATTATATTTCTACGGTACGTGTGCACGGTTGTATGTTTGTAACGGCAGAGCCGTGCGACCACTATTTCCTTAGAAATCCTTATTTTTGCATCGCTACTCTGGTTTATTTAATTACTTCTGTGAAGAATCGATGCAACCAACCAGTGAACCAACCAACCCAAGAGAATAAAAGCGTATTTTTAATGAGAGTGCTTTGTGCATTTTACACTGTAAAAATATGTCCTGAAATTAACAGGTGTTATTCTGTGAATTTTCCTTTTTTTACCTGAAAAATTCCGTTTTGGGTAAAAAGTGTAACATTTCCTGGAATTAACGGAAATTTTTAATTTACTGCTAGAGATATAACTGAAAGTTTCCGTAGGTCTCGGGGAACGGAGCTTTTCCGGCGAGACACGTTCTGTTCCGACGCTGATTGGAGGATATATTAGTTTGTCAGTCTGTGTCCTGTGTCAAAACCTCCACAGAACTGCGGAAGAAGCAATATGGCCGATACGGTAGTCCGAAGTAACTTGCGATGATAGCACGTGCTTTTTAGAATTTACAATTGTAATAATAAGTACAACTTTGGATGTAGACATATTTTACAGAATAAAAGTAAGTTTTATCTTTGTTTTTATATCATTGTTTCAATAACATTATATGTATAATTTCTTTATATGTTTGTAAGATATAAATTTAGTTTTTAAACCACGTGTATATTACGATACGACAGTAGCTTTCAATCATTTGCCTAGAATAAGTATTTTAACTTAAGTCATAAAAAAAGGATGATTTCGCATTTTATCTGATTTTTACTTTACTTCAACTCACTATTTCCTAACCGGACTTTGTTATTAATTTATGTGTAATATGTGTCTAAAGATAATCTTTATTCATGCAGATTTAAAAAGGAAAACAAGATCCCCGTTCTTTAGCTGGGCTTTATTTCGTTATTATATATTTTTTTAAATTCCAGTTTATCTGTTTGTATTCGAATATACTTTTTAAATCATATAATTATTTTACTTTCTAACAGTTTCTAATCATTTACTATGAGTAATATGGATGCACTGTTTTTTTTTTTTGTTTTTTTTTACTCTTAATTTTAAAGTTGATTTTATGGGGGCAGATTATTATTATTATTTATTCTCTTTATGATTAGAGAATGCTGATAGTTGTTTGATCTTATAAGTGTTTTTCTTCTTTTTCTCACATATATTTTTCAATAGCACCTAGCGATATTTATAGAGTTATAGGTTGACTTGTAAAATTATTGTAGCATATTTTTTTTCCTTTTTTTTATTATTAAAATAGTTTTGATATGAACAATTTGAGTACAATAAGGCCTCGTTATTAATTATTTATATTTGTTGGTTTAAATACCAGAAAGTGTTTACATCCGCGTAAGGGGGGGGGGGGGATAATGACTACATTAAATAAACAAAAACTTTAAATAGGTAAAGAAAATGATTTAACGTATATATATATATATATATATATATATATATATATATATATATGATTTAAATTAGCAAGTATTTTTGAATACAAACTAACGGATAAACGAATTAAAAGCTAAAAAACAAGTAACATTTTTCTTTTATGATTTACTGAAATACATTTTCATTCTCTCTCTAGGCAAATGAGTCCAATTTTTGTCTTCAAAAAACGAGATTTCTATCTTACATATGTATAACAGAATTGATTATTCATACTAATAATATTAAAACAATGATATAAATAAATAAGAGATAACACTTAGTGCCCCAAGTCTTTAAAATATGTCTCAGTATGAAATAAGAAAAAAATAAAATATATAAACAGTGAGGGGGGGAGGGGTAAAAATTGAAAAGTATATATTAATAACAAGTGCTAAAAATTTTACAGTTATACTGTTAGGAAATGAAAGCTATGGATATCTTTGAAAAACAATTATATATATTTTTAAAAATGCTGCGATTACATATTTTTTCTTTCTTCTTTCAAAATTTTTCACACAATGTATTTTTTAGTACATTCTTTTTCTGTATTTTCAGATATGCGTTTAGGAAAATTTTGCCTACTTAAAAGGACTGTTCACAATTTTTTTCCACCTCCAAACAGAACCTTTCACAAGTTTAATCATTTAAAAATAAAATCTGATCTGCCACAAAACAACTGAACTGATCACAGAACACATTACTTAGCTTTTTCTTGCGTAAAGGATATACAGGAACCTGTATATAACGATAATTTCAAAATTTACAAAATTATAACTAGAATTTTCACAAATTAAAAAAAAACAAAAAACTCTACAATTTCATAAAAACAGGACACTGCGAGAAAAATCTGGACAGACCCCTGATTTTTATTTCTAGATCATCAAATTTTAGTCATGTTAAAGAATTTAGCTCCAGGGTTTGAATGCTATTTTAAATAATAATTAAAATTGCAAATTTTAGCATACTTTATGGAAAATTTGCAATATTCTTATAATTAAGCTTCAGATTTTTCCTAAAAATATTTTTTTGTATAAATATATTTAATTCTTTAATAAGGATTTTTTTTTTCATTTCTAAATTAAATCACATTTATTGGCTTTTATAAAATTTTGTATATTAAGTATAAGTCTCCTAATAATATGTCCTAAGAAATTAACATTTTAAACTTCTTTTTTCTGTGTACAATTCTTACAGAATGTCTCTTTTCCTTTTGTTGTCAAAATATTTCTAAAATATACATTTAATTTTATCTGAAGTTTTAAAATATTACTTGGTTTTGCTAGGATTTTAACACATAAAATTATAAATAAAATGTATATTTCAGAAATATTTTGACCACTACAAAAGAGACATCCTTTAAGTAGAGTACAAAGAAAAAAAAAAGTTAAACATATTTAATTCCTAAGAACAAAAAAAAAAAAAAATTATAACTGCCACAGATAGGTTTAACATAAGTGTGGGGAATTTGAGATATCTCTTTCCCCTTTATGGGAGAAATATCGAACAGATAATAAATACTGAAAATATCAGTTTTGTAAAACGGAAAATAACCGTCCTGAAAACTGAAAATGTCAGTTTCTAAAACATAACATTTCAATCCTAAAACTGAAAATTTCAGTTTCTAAAACAAAACATTTCAGTTCCTAAAACGGAACTTTTCAGTTTCAAAAAAGGAACTTTTCAGTTTCGAAAACGGAACTTCTCAGTTTCAAAAACGGAACTTCTCAGTTTTGAAAACGGAAAAAAACCACGAAAGTGAATGTCTGTGAAAAAACGGAAAAGTTACGGCAACTCTGCTGCCAGTACCTTTTCCGTTTTTTTCAGGAGTTTGTTTTTACAGTGTAATCAATATTTCAGAAAGTAATTAAAATATTAAAATTCTGAAGTAATGTTGCACCAGGAGAGGGTTTGGACTACCTAAATCTAAATTTCCAGCCTTCTAGGTGGGCTAAATTTTCCTAGCCATCGCCAACAGACACACACACACACACAGACACACACACAGAGCGAAACTTTCTTTTATTAGTATAGATAGAAGTGAGATTATATTTCTTTCGTGTGTTTCTTTCTGAGTGTTAAAAGTATTTCTGAAAGAACTCTAGCAACATAAAGAGAATATATTGCTGCTTATCACGGATTATGTGATTTAAAGTTTAATATATATAAAAATAGGTCTCGCTTTGATTTAAGTAACTTTTTCCAAAGCGCAGAATGACTAAATAAAGGTAGTTAAAAGGTAATTCTGCACCAGTGGATACAGTAGATTACGTAGCTTTTCAATCTTACTTTCCTCCATAACTTTACGTTTTTCTAAAAGATTATAGGTTTTATTGTATATTTTTAGACAAAGGTTAGTTGTTAGGTTATAAGTATCTTTAAAAAACTCATTGTTACATGATAAATTACTTTTTTATTAATATTCTTCATAAAAAAGGATTAATAACAGTATTGTCGCAACTTGACGAAAATTTTTACCAACTCTTAAAGGTTAAGCTATGAAATATCATTAAAAACACATGTCTGGTTTGAAAAGAGTGCAGTTCAAGTAGGGAAATTAATTTTAAAAGCAGCTTAAAATTATACAGGGTCATCGAAAAAGGTTGGACAGATTTGAAAGAATCATAACTCTAAAAGTAATTGAGTAAACGCAATTACTGTTTTTCCAAAGTACTCGGCGATTATGCACGATTTGTTAGATGTATCTCTTTTAAAAAGTGACATTTAGAAGATGCGCAGAATAGATGATCTGAATTTCAAAATCGCACCACACATTCGCAATTTTTACTTTTTCTTTGGCTATTCTTGTAAATATTAGATCGTTTCCTATTAAATCGACAATGCTGAAGAATTTTCTATTTGACATTTTTCCTATACCTATAGTTTAGATCTATACACTTTCCAATCCGGAATCATCGAAGAAAATTGCAAATGTGTGGTGCAATTTGCATTTTCAGGTAATCGATTTTGCGCATCATCTAAATATCACGACGTTAAAACAGCTATATCTAACAAATCTTGGATAATTGCCGAGTACTTTGGAAAGAAATTCAATTACTTTAGTTGTTATGAATCATTCAAATCTGTTCAACCTTTTTCGATGACCCTGTATTTAGATGATAAATATTGTAAATCTGGGACACCTTTAATTTTTCAATATTTCATGCATATTAAGTTGTTTTTTCCTAATTGATGATAGTTTCTTAAATTTTTGTTTTTGGAAACGTATCGTCATACATATCTACATCTACTCATGTTGATCATCTATTATAATGTTATTTTAGGTAGTTTCCATTACAATAAGTAAAAGAAAGAAAAACAATGAGTGAAGCATACATAATGCAACATTTTCCAACAAAATCAGAATACTTTCCTAAAATGACCCCTTTAACAAGGTGAAAGTTCATGTGTAAGTAAAGGAGTTGAACTAGATGTGTAGACAGACCCAAAGGCTAAATATCTACTAGCCCCACACATGTCTGAGTAAAAAAAAATTGGAAACGCACAACACAATTTAAAATGCAATTTCAGCAATTGCCATCTGTAGCCGGAAACAATTCTTTTTTGCAGCCCAGTATATGATATATAGATTTTCATATATACTGCGAAGTATTCAAAAGTATTATTTAGTTATAAAACGCATAGCTTAGTTGAAAACACACTTCCCGTGATATTTGTTCATAAACAGTACTGTAACCGAATTATTTTGTATGTCCCTGGAAATGAATGGTATATGGTATGCACATCATATTATATAGTAATCCTTTTTTAGTGAACCTCATTGGTGTTCATTAATTTCTATATATTTAATATAGTGCAACAAGTTAAAAATACACTGCCAACGAATTGCTGCTATAGACTATAATGCAATATCATAGGATAATTTAAACATTATTTTGAGTGCCAGTGCAAACAAACTACAAACGCTGCACTCTTCCTCTTCAATACCGAACATTTCATGATAAATCTCAAGAACGTATATCAATTACATGATAATACGACTGTATTTACGCGAGTTAGAGTACGTAAAGACAGATGGGTAGGCAGAAGGCCAGACAAATCGAATTCATAAACAGTTTTCAACTATGATGGAAACGGAAAATTTTAAAAAGCTACGTATTGTAACCATTCGGAGGAAACCATTTTATGAACCGATTTGGATGTGACTGAACATGTGTACAAAACATTCCAAGGCCTCGACGGAATTCGTTTCTAGCTTTTTCCGCCATTTTTCCGCAATAGTAGCCACTTAAAAATTCAAATTCAAAAAGGTGTACACAAAAATAGAAATTAAAAATGTTTTTTCCTTAAGTTTTCGACCTTGATATGAGGATTCCGGAGCATTTTTCCGGAGCACCTCTATCCTTGAAAATGGCCATGATATAGAAATTTGAAATTCTAGATTGCCTGGTATTTAGAAAAAAATCTGTTTTTTATCATGTAATAGCATCCGTTTAGACTGAGCATGTGCACAAGACTTACGAAGGTCTCGACCGAGTTCTTTGGGTAACTTCATCTGCCATTCTATGTAAAAATGGCAGAGACTTAATTATTTAAAATTTCACAGGATTACTAAAGTTTGGAAATCCGTATGTATTAGACCCTTATATATTATATAAAAATAGCTGTGTTATAACAGTTTGGGATTCCAAGTGGCTAATTATTTCATAATTAGGTTTCTGGCAATCACATTTTAATCGCTGTAACCATTTTTGATACTCTCTAGGCTTAAAACTACATAGTGATATCCGACAGCATCATATTTTCGCCGAGCTTAGCGATACTTGTCAAAATATCATGGAATTCGGCAACTAAAGAAATTGCCATAAATGAAGCCAACTTGGATGTAGTTAACTAATTTGGCGAAGTTCTTATTTAAATTCAGTATTGAAAAAACTGGTATTGAATCTTCTATAATCGTGTCCCACGAATTTCAGCTTCGTGTACTGGAGTAAAATTGGCTGGTTTTTAAAAGACAAGGAATTTGGAAGCTACCATTTCCTACTGCTAGAGGCCAGAAAAATATTTTTTGGTTGTTTTAAACTTAGATCTTGAGAACATAAGCAACAGAAAACTATTGCTTCGTAAAACAGTTTTCAAATATAAAATCGCTCTAAAAACATACATGCACAAAATTGAAAGTGCTGTAATTCGCAATCATAAATATTTAGACCCTTTTACCATTTCACATAACCATTTCCTATTTTTTTATATATATTTCGTGCATTATTGATGGTATTTGACTTAAATTATTATGTCTTAAATTATTATGACTTAAAATGAAACTCTTATATGCTAAAAACTAATATAGAAGCGCATATAAAAGAGATTTTGTATCAAAATAAGTGGTTTAGCTTTGTAAATGCTGATTATTTTTTTTTTGTAAAGTTCTATTGAAATGTACTATTGTGTCACGAGTTTGTAAATATTTCACAAATATAAGAACATTCAAGTAACCATTGCGACATTAGGAAACTTATTATTAGAAAGAAGGGTTGGAAGGACAATAGAATATCTTAGATGAAACGTTTACCAATAGATGGCGGTGGGGAGAATTAAAACCAGGTAATTCTGTTGTTAACAAAACTTATTTATTAAAAATTCCGAACGCTAATTGTGTAGCCATTATGGTTATACTTTAAAATTTGCAGGACCGTAAGAACTTCTTTTATTGAAGCATGCAGAATGTCTAGATCACTGGTTCCCAAACGTTTTTAGCCTATAACACTACTATGTGGTACAGTAATTTTCCGTCGTCCACTAAAATTGTCGAAGAATTATATATACATTTATCTGTTCCAACAAATGTTACTAATACTGCTTCTCTCGCTGCCGTAAATTATTTTTTTGGGACCCAGGGGTCTTTCTTGGCTTATATTAAGAAAACTATTGCATTTAAAAGTATGACAATTGGTTGTTTTATAGAGAAATTTTTGATAAACACGCTCAAGCTGGCAGTTTTTAAATCGAAAAATTACTTTAAGCACTATTTAATATTGAAATCGGTTAAAATATTTCAATTAAAAAGTTCCATAGGAACAAAAATTACGTATAGCAATGTTAAACCTCTTTCGGAGATACATACTTAACATGCTATCGGTGTGCAATCTTCAATAATTTTTTAATTTGACTAATTTTATTACACTTTCTTCAATTTCTTATTCAAAGTTTCTTTATTTCATATTTCGAAAAACGTTTTTTTTTTTTACTGTTGTTGCCAAATTTTAAAACAGCACAAATAATAATATTTCCTTTTAATTAAAAATTTATTTACACGAAATATAAAAATGAGAAATAAAAATTCGGTGAAAATTACGTCATATTTAAAACGATATATTAAAACGTCTTATTTAAAACAGTTATCTTATAGCGTCATTATAAAATTCCGGGAGGCAGCAGCGACATTGTTTATTTAGCCATTTTATACAAGCTGATTTTCAAATATTTAATTGATCTTACCAAATCAATCACGAATACAAACTTAGCTTTCGCGAAAGCAGTTGATTCGTCCTTAAAAACTCCCTTTCAAGGGAAAATGAATGGAAACCCAATTACAGATGATCGCCACATGTCGTTTAATTAAAATTTAATTTTCGGTAATATTTTTAAGGCAGACATATCAACATATGTTTAGAGCCTGCTGTGTTCATGGCTTGTAGATGTCAGAGCCCCTAGTTATGTAAACATTTACTATATATATAAAATGAATAAATGGTCATAAGTGGATATTCTGGGATTTAAAATAATTGTAATTAGTATAAAAATTAAAATCCTTATATTAGTAAAATTAAGAGCTTGTTGTATTCTAATATTTTATATTCAATAATCTCTTCATTATTTATTTGACTGAAATGCACGATATTTAGAGTCACAGAATAAAATTATATCCTGGATTAAATTAAAATTACTTGAAAAATATTAACTTTATAATTTTTCAAAGATTGTAAGCGTGTTTGAAATAGAAAGTATCGTATAGTAAATTATAGTAAACAATTCTTGCGATTTTTTTAGACTTTCAAACTAAATATACTAAAAATATTACCAACTGTATTTTTTATTACAGTTTGCGTGAATGTCATAGGATAAAGTGCTATCTGCGGATAGTAACCATTGCAGATACATTTTTAGTTGTGTTACGCGTTTTCGAGCTGGATTATATTTTAATAAACATTATGTGGTGTGTATAAATTCTAAAGTTACAGGGATACTCATACATCTTCAGAATTAATTTTAATGTCGGAATTTCTTTAAAGTGCATTTTAAACTGCGTTACGCATTCATCTGAAGAAAAATTTACTTTCTTTGTGTGAAATATAACTATTTAATGAGAAGTTGTGAAAATCCCTAACATCCAATCGAAACATTCATTTGAAATCTACTTTATTTCATTCATTACATGGTATTTCTTGCTTAAAGTATGTTTATTTTTATTTTAAAAAAGCAAGTTTCACAAGTATGCAAACAGTTTACACGGTTCAAAAAAGGAATACATAAAGCATTATTTGGTGGTGACTTCATTACTCTAGATTTCTGACTCTTTTCTTGATGTCATCATATTTCACATAAAGTAAGGTAAATATGTTCAAACGTTTGGTAAAATATATTAATTGATTATAGTTTTTTTGATAAAATTGCTTGTGTATACAAATTTGTTTTCTGTTTTCTGCCTTACAACTTGTTGAAATTTAAAATTCATGCATTGAAATATCTTAAACATATTATATTTGTTATTACAAACATGTCGGAACTCGGACAAAATTTGTTTGTAAACAGTATTTTGTTTTCATATTATTAATAGAAAAACATTTATTAAGATAAAATTCTAATTATTAATTCCGTTGCATCCCATTGAATCACTAATCAGTAATGCCCTGCTATGAAGTATCGTTTTATTAAAATACCAGCTAAATTGAAAGTTTAATTCAGATAAAAAGTGCTGAATACCTTATTGTCAAAATATCACAGTTTTGAAGAAATTCAAATTATACTCTAGTTAAAAATAATACTTAAATATATATTACATTGTATCGTAAAGCTGGATGCTAAATACGTGAATGCGTGATATTCAAAAATGTTTGTATTTAATACAATATATTATCGAATTGGCTTTACAATTATTTAAGACAATTATTTAATTACAATTAGAAAAATATTATGAAATAAAACAAAACGATTATTGCATAATGCATACATATCATTTAAAACTTGTGAAAAATTATATAATTTATATAATATTTTTATAATTTAAGAGTCTATGCTAATAAAGCAAAAATTTGAATTATGTATCTATAATTTTTTAACCAGCGGTTTTTAATAAATTCTGTAACGAGCTCCAAAAATTTTTAATTTACAAATATCTAATACGGGGAATGGCAAAATAAATAATAATATTTTTTAACCTATGTCTTTATTTCGATTTCCAAGCATTTTTATTTATCTAATAACGGTTTTGCGTTAAACATTCTTCGCATACGAAGGAGTCATATTTAGTTAGGTAAACATATTATCTCCAATTAAGTACTCTTTAAATCCCATGACAGTGTTCAGAAATAAGTATGTTTTAGTTTCAAAATCACAAACATACAATATCTTTTTCGATGAAAATTTAAACAAGAGCCCTTATTTCTTAAGAAGATTATTTCTCCTGTTCTACATAAATAATAACTCTCCTCTCCCAATCTTCTTTACCTTTAAGTATCCTAGAAATAATATAAAAGTTTAAACAAATTGCAAATGTGCATTTCTTGAAATGCATATAATATTATATTTATCTTACCTCATACCGAACAAATTTGTCCTAAAAACACTTTAAGCTATCGATCTGTTTATTTTTCTAAAAATAATTTTGGCAGTTATTGAAATATTTGTGCATAGCTCTCCTCTTTCGATCTTTTTTACCATTAAGTGTCTTATAATAATGCAAAAGTTTAAACAAATCGCAAATTTGCATTTCTTAAAAGTTATCGGACAGAATTGTACTTAAAAAGCACTGTAAAATATCGATCTGTTTATTTTGGTATACATAATTTTGGCAGTTACGTAAAAAAAAAAAAAAAAAAAAAAAAAAAAAAAAAAAAAAAAAAAAATCCGTGATTTGTTTCGTTAAATATATCGGAAAGTGTATATTGCAAAAAGTTTAATCGAAAATAAAAAAAATTGCTTTGAGCAACTTTGAATAAAAGTTACAAAATAACATTTGAAAGGAAAGAGTTTAAACTAAAGATGCATATGCTTAAAGTAATAAAACAGAACACATAAAAGCGTATAAAAACCTTTTCATATACAGATCGACTGTTTTGTATAAATGTTTCGAACGCACAAACGGCGACATATTCAAGGTAAAAAATCATAAATAAACTATTCTCGCATTTAAAAAAAATTAACTTGATAAACTTAAATAACGAGATCATCAATTTATTTAAAACGGAAAGCGCATTCTGTCAAATCCACACTGTCTTTTCCACACGAAAATCGTCTCTTTGCGCATGCTACAACGTTTTTTGAAAGCTTCTACCCTCAGAAACGGAAAACCTGATTGGTTAACACTCAGCTTGTTTAGCCTAGGGGGACTGAAAATGGTTGATTGAAAACGGATGAAGCCGTACCATTGCATTGAAAGCATAGACTTTCTAATATATTTTTGCTCTGAGGTTGAAAGCTGAAGCTTTTTTTAAAGAACTCATGTTTTCACAACTAAGTAGGCATACTTTTTCGCAAAATTTTAAAGATAGTTTGGTTACAGTTATATTTATAACCGATTGTAATATCAGAGATTTCGAAAGATGAGAACTATTTTTATATTGCTATGTTAAAGGAGCCGACGCGAAAACAAATAACCGGGATGAAAACATTTATTTTACAACTAGATTTTTTCACGAAATTTTTACACTGGCTGGAAAACCGTTTCATTTATCACCAATTAAGGTTTTAAAGAGTTCGGACTAAAATAACTTTTATTTTAAAACTATGAAACAACCGTCGGTAAAGAAAAAAGCAGAAAATGAGCGCTTTTATCACTAAATATCAATATTTGTTTGCCAATTTTTCCTTTTAAAATATAATTTCATACAAAATCATGTTAAAGATATAATATAATAAGAACTTGATTTTTTTTAAAAATATTATCAAGGGCGCGGACAACGCCGGGCGGGAGTGTCAGCTAGTATGTATAATTGCTTAAAATTGTTAACTTAAAACGTGAAAATTAATGTTTTTTTTATTGTTTTTTAATCTGTAAAGCATCTTGTGCCAAATTTTAGGAATACAAAAGAGCCTGACTCGGTGCATATGTTCTCGCTTCGCACATCGATTTCTATTGATTCACGGATAGTGGATGAGAAATAAAGTAGTGATGGATAACTTTTTTACAATGATGCATTTTTAATGAAATATAATTATTTAACTAATTATATCACAAAGCTTTACAATACAAAAGCTTGTTAAAATGCATATATCTAAATTTCAATATATGTATAAAACTTTTTTTATTTTTAATTAATCATGCTGGTTCGTAAATATATCATACGAAATGGCATTATTCCATCTGAGCGAAAAATTGTATAGGCTTGAGTCGAACCCAAGAAGTTTTATCTTAAATTGCCAACGCTCTATCTATTGAGTAACCTGGACCGACAACCGACCTACCCCATTCACTCATGCAACCTTACTGAAATTGGCATTTTTCCTGCTATATAGATAGCTCAATAGAGTATCCGCAAGAATTTGCATGATATGTTTAAAAATTCACAAAAATTAATGCAAAAGACGCTTTTGGTCACTGTAAGCTTCATTTAACCAACATAGCTTTTTATAAATAAATAAATAGATATATACATCTTTAAAAAAAATAATTTGAAATAATAACCAAAACTTGTTTTCTCATGTAAATGTTATAGAAACTTATAGCATTTGCTAAGGATGTTTTTTAATACAACCGGCATTAAATATATAAAATATTTATATGTCCATGTATACTTTGGTATAAAACTATGAACCAATTAATTTTCTAAAAATAAAATTGTCCATTATCACTTACAAAAATTTCTTCTAAACTCTTATTAAATGCATTTTTTTTTTTGTAAAAAATAGCTGAAACTTCTTTTATCTGCTCTTTCAGCTATACATTCTCTAGGAAGCTTCTAGAAAATATCTTTTAGCTTTCATACGGTCCTTTTCTGGGTTTTTTATGAAGTCAGAAACTTTAAATGTACTTTATCAAATTCTGTTGTAAGTCTATAGGGTGATAACTTTTTTTTAATATAAATTCTGATAAAAAAATTCTAAATAAATATTTATTTAAAAAAAAGACTGAAAATTAAATAGAAATTTACAATTTCTTTGAAAAACAAAAGTAAGTTAAGAGAAATAAAATTATAACATATAGTAATAAAATTATAGTGAAAAGTTAATAATAAAACTATAACAAAATCATCATTAGATTAAAAGAAATGAAAAGATAATGCTGAGTTTTTACTTAAAAAAATAAAGGGAACACTTATTGAAATTTTTGCAGCCGTTCGGAAGAAAGCAATTCCAAAAAATTTTATTATATTTTCACCGATCATTATCCCCAAACCCCCAAACCACCCTCCGTTCAAATGTTGATTTACACACACACACACACACACACACACACACACACACACACACACACACACACACAGACACACACACACACACACACACACACACACACACACACACACATATATATATATATATATATATATATATATATATATATATATATATATATATATATATATATCTGACGTATGTCATGCTGTAACTCACTTATTTATGAACCGATTCAGATGTGACTGAGTATGTGTATAGGGGATACCAAGGTCTCGACCGAGTTCGTTGGACAGCTGCATCCGCCATCTTGTTTCAAAATGGCAGCCAATTAAAAAAATTTAAATTTTAACAAATTCGAAAAGGTGTACAAAAAAATTATAAACTGAAATAATTGTTTCTGTTAAGTGTTAGAACATGATACAAGGATTGTGAAACATTTTCTTTTTTGGCTATATCTTAAAAAATTGCTGAGGTATGGCAGTTTGAAATTCTGAGATTTTGAAACAAACTGATATTTGTTATGCTGTAACTCTCGTATTTACGAACCGATATGAATGTGACTGATCATGTGTACAGAACATACTAAGGTCTCGACCGAGTTCGTTTCTAGCTTTATGCGCATCTTGTTTCAAAATGACGGCAAGTTATTTTTTTTTTAATTTAAATTAAAAAAGATGTATAAAAATTATAAATTTAAAAAGTTGTTTCCGTTAAGGGTTAAGTAGTGATATAAAGATTCCGGAACATGTTTTGTTTTGGCTTTATCTTAAAAAATGGCTGAGATATGGCAGTTTGAAATTCTAGGGTGTGCGGGCGGGGGGGGGCTGACATTTTGAAACAATCTGATTTTTGTTATCCTGTAACTGTCATGCTGAAATTCTCATTCAAATTCAGTACTTACGAAAACTGGGATTGAACCTTCTATAATCGATTTCCAAGCATTTTATCTTCGGGTGTTTGGGTAAAATGAGATGAATTTTTAAAAACATGACTATGAAAGCTACCTTTTACTCCCGGTACAGGCCGGAAGGACTTTTTATAAAATAATTTTGTTAAAATACATAGTAGGTCACATAAAGAATAAATGTCACATAGTACTTTATTAAAAATATTGTAATAAAATGAATTCATAATTTCTGAGGAATAAAGATTTTTTTTTTCGAAATTGTATGTGTTTTAATTGTATTTGTTCTTTTCTTATAATTTATTACTTACCCATCATACCTAGTGTAGGTTAAGTCTTGTAATCGTTTTCAAAATCGAAAAAATTTACGGATTTACACGTTTCAGACACTGGAGTTTCGGAATAACATATTTTTCGAAAAAAAAAATGCCGTTCGTCTATCTGTGTTTCTGTGTGTCTGTAAACGCGCCTTATCCCGAACAAATTGAGATAGAGACTTGGAATTTGGTATGTACTTACAAGGGGACCGCCAAACATGATGCGCACAGATTTTGATGATTTTAAAGTATGTTGTAGGGATCATACCTCTAACTATTCAGGTCAAAAGTTTCCTTCAAATGGGCTTTAGTTTTTGAGAAATTTCGGGTTAAAGTTCAACATACGTTTCAAATACCCATTAGTTCACATCTTGAATAAGGTATCCGTGGTGCAGAGCTAGCGTTCGCGATTTGAATGTCAGAGGTGAGGGTTCTGTCCACTCATGTGATTTTTTACCTTTTTTAATAAATTTTATATATTTGTCGCGTTACAGGTTTTATGCAGAATTATGAATTCTGCTTCTTTGAACTTTTTGATATTTTCCTTATAAATTCCATTTACATTTTCGAATTTTTCGTAATAATTTACTTTTTTTTGTGCAGTTTTGAAATTAATATTTCACGAAATTCCAAACTAATTTATGTCTAGATTTTGTTTATTTTTTTTTATTATTACTTACACTATATATTTTAATAACCGTTCTAAAATAATACTTTTTTTAACTTTATGAAATTTTAAATGAAAATTTATATTTTTTTATAATTTATACAAAATATTTTTTATCTCAAATCTCTTTAGCATCTCTTTAGCCAGTTATATATATTTTTTATGTTATTTAAATACATTTAACTGTAAAGTTCAAACTCAACATCATTTTTTATTTGCACAAATAAAAAATAATATATTACATTTTTTTTTCATTCTAACAAGTCGATGCCATACAGAAACATACAACTAGAAATGAAAAATCGTTTGTAAATTACAACAATACATATAAAAAATATCAGAAAAAAAATCGTCTGCAATGACTTTTACGGTAATATCAGAATAAATAAAATTTTACTTTTTATTCATTTCGTTTAGCTTCCTTTTGCAGACAATTACCACGTTTGAAATAATTTATTTTTCAACTTTTAAGGCATTTTTTAATATATTTATCAGAATTTAAGTATTTAAAGAATATATAATATGATAATATATACATTCTTCCAATATTTCTAAAACAATTTACGTAAAGAATATATTTAAAGGCAATTTTTAATGCGGAATTGTTTAGAATGTTTTTCCGATATGTATCACACAATTAGTTCCATATTTAATAAACTAAAAATGTCGATGTCGGTGATGATAAATATTTTAGTATTTCAGCAGTTAACATATTTCAATATATTTAGAACAAATCAAATATTAAAAAGATATATTATTTTGTTAATTTTTTCTTAATCATTTAAATTTTGTTAAATAGAAAATGCAAATAAAAAAATGCATTATTTCATAAATACGATAAATAAATAAGTAAATATACATAAATGTAAACAATAATCATTTTACAAAAACGAGATATCAAGACATAAATTAGTTTGAATTTTTGTCAACAGAATTATTAGTATAAAAATTGCGCAAAAACTATAAATTTTCACGAAAAATTCGAAAATGTAAATGGAATTTATTAGGAAAATATCAAAAAGTTCAAAGATGCAGAATTCATAATTCTTCATAAAACTTATAACGCGACAAACATATAACATTTATTAAACATAGGTAAAAGTCACATGAGAGGACAGAACCCTCGGCTCCGGCTCTCAAACCGCGAGCGTTAGCTCTGCACCACGGAGACCTTGTCCAAGGTCCCGAACTCATGGGTATTTGAAATGCATGCTGAACTTTAACCCGAAATTTCTCGAAAACTAAAGCCCATTTGAAGGAGACCTTTGACCTGAATAGTTAGGGGTATGACACCTACAACATACTTTAAAATCATCAAAATCTGTGCGCATCATGTTTGGCGGTCCCCTCGGTAGTATGTAATAATGGGAAGCATCTTATTGAATTTCAGCTGCCGCGATTATTCGGAATTATTTTTTCGGATTCTCGAAATATTCATTCTGATAAAAGGTATATAAAAATTTTCGAAATTAATTATTTTAAGGAACGTATATAAACATACATTTTGCATAAAGAATGAAGTCGATCGGATAATTAGTTGCCGATAGAATTTGTAATCCTATTTTTCACACTCTTCGATTTTTCATGACCCGTATTTCATTCAAATTTCAATTCAAAGATTTATTTTAATTGGAAATGAGACGCTTAATTCGACGCAGCAAACCGTTAGTTAATATGATTATCAGTTTTGGAGTTATAAGGATGTTTCTTTTACGCAATTCAGTAATAGAACATTTAAAGTTTATGACGTCATCAAGTCACGATTTTATTCGAATTGCAATGCATTTTATAGATAGTTTACGCATGTTTTATTTTCATATTTTATATTATGCACATCCATGATGGGTAAGTATTACGGTGCCCCCCAACGACAATTTTTTTATTTCAGGTTGATTCAAAAGCCTTTATCATTTGTATCTTACCATCGGAATACACACGTACCACCAGATCTTAATTCATTACATCTACTAATTCTCGGGTTTACTGGCAGTACACTGTTAAACATTTGCAGCAACCTGTCCAGTCATTCGACCATTTTTATAGAAAACGATAACCATATTATGGTCAAAAATGAGTTTAATTATGGTTATGTAACCGTTTTCTAAAAGAACGATCAAATGACTGGACAGTTTGCTTCAAATTTTTAACAGGATAACAGAAGACCTGCATGAATACCCCAATGTCTTGATGATCTTTGAAAATTACTTAAATCAAACTGGTTATCCTCGTAACAATATAATATTTTCCGTGCAGTGCTTTCTCCAATCACCTTCTCTACGTAGACCGCATAATATTTTCCAGTTTTGTGAGTTGATTTATGTGATTTAACTTAAAATCTTTTCTTATTTCAAACTTTAAAGATTACGTCGAAGTTTTCGTATTTCATTTCGCAACAGATGCTCCAGCCTCGTTAACTTAAATATCGTAAAAACTCATTAAATATCCAATATTCAAGGTTTATTTCAGACACATCACTCCATTTGACTTTGCATGACCGATCGCAAATGATAACGAAGAACGAAAACTCATGTGTCAAGCATAGATTATGTAACACTTTCCAACGCTTCCAAAATAATGTTGCAAATCATTTCCGTTTAATAAGCTGAAAGATAACATCTAAGTAAACAATTTGGAAAACGCATAACATATTTAAGAACATAATTTCAGGAATTTCCAACATATGCAATATTCGGGAAAATATCCGAATACTTTTATTCAGCCCTGTATAGGATCTGTAGATTTCTATATATATACTACATAGGATGCTAAATTTTAGTTCAGTTAGGAAACGCGTAGCACAGTTTAAAATTCTCCGTCTGGAGTTTCTGTCAATAAACGGAAATATGTTCGCGAACTTTTGTGCTTCTCTGTATAGGATCTACAGAATTTATACACACTACGTAATAGACAAAAAGCGAGTTAAAATTAAAATCGCGTTCAGTAACTTAAAACGCACTTCCAAGAATTATTGTTAACAGACAGTAGAGAATTCTTTTGTGTGTCCCTGTAAATGAACGATGACTGCTATACACACAATATTCTGTAGTAAGCCTTTTGTCATGCACCTTAGTGATATATATAAATTTCAATGCGTTTAAAATAGTGAAACATTATTTAAATAAACCGCAGACGATTTTTCTCCATAGACGTAATGTAACGGAATTCTTTTGACTGTCCCTGTCAAGTAACTATAAGTGCTATGCCCACCCTATTCCATATTAAGCTTCTTCTAATGCACCTTAGTAATATATATAAATTTCAATGCGTTTAAGATAGTGAAACATTATTTAAATAAACCGCAAATGATTTTTCCCCATAGACCGCAATGTAACGGAATTGTTTTGAGTGTCCCTGTAAAAAAACTATAAGTGCTACACACTTCTGTTGAAATAGGGAACATGCTATAGATAACGACAATAACATATAAACATTGCAGAGCAATCCGAGCATATTTACGGGAGTTAGAGCACGGACAGACGGCCGGACGGCAGACGGCAGACGGCTGACGGCCATACGGCAGACAAACCGAAGTCAAACACTTTTCAACTAGGTTGGAAAGTGTTAAAAACCCTCAGAGTTAATATAATGAAAACGATAATACTTACTATGAATCGAAACTTAATATGAATCTAAAGTAACCAGAAACAAAATATAGACGGAAAATAGGTCATTTTTAAGTCCCTCAATTTTGTTTTCAAAAGCTACAGATCCAGAAATGCGAAAAAATAGCAGATTAAAAATATTTGAAAATCATAAATTTTGAAGAAACGGGGAGATCATTATTTTTTTCCTGTTAATGTACGTTAACAATTTTTATTTTTATATCCATAGCCATTTTTTAAATCATGTTTTAAATTATAAATTAAATAGTTTTCTAATGCATTTAATATTTTAACTACGAAATTCAATAAATTCCAGCATTCCTGTAAATGAAGGCTCAAAATTTATATTATGGATTAATAGGTTTTTAATTAAATTGAATTTTTCAGTTCAAGGATATTTTAATAGACCACGATTATCGAATTTTCCGTAATTTATATTAAATATAATTACTTCCTATTTATTATGTTAAATAAGATAGTTGCTGTTTTGTAGAAAATAAATATGTGAACCAATTTATTTTTACTTGAAGTGCAATTTGAAGAATAATGTATCATATAAAATATATATACAGTAAAATCTCGTTACAACGAATCTTAGGAGACCAGTGATTAAATTCGCTATAATGAAATATTCGTTAAAGTGAAAATGTTTTTATACTGAAATAGAATAATATGACTTTTTTTTTACAATCCAAATTATATTCGTTAAATTGAAAAATTCGTTAAATCGAGGTTCGTTGTAACGAAATTCTACTGTATATAAGAATGCTTTTCGGTCTCATTTTTAGTGCACGAGTCTTGGCTGTGCCCGACGGTTTGAAATCCTAGACCAAAATTCTTTTTGTCATGAGAGCCTGAATAAATAAAGAGATGACTATTAAATGTTTTTCGTCACGTCAAACGATGGCTAGTAATTGATAATGTGAATAAACAAGTTCAATTGATAAAACGGCCAATTGATCAACCGATAATGAAGCTACGTCATTAAACGTAAATATGATAAAAGTAAAAATATATGCATTTCGGTGTACGCTTATGCAGGTGTGTACACTGGTTTTACAGCTAACGTAATGATATTATTTCTCTGTTTTAAATTATTATATTTTACTATTTAAACATTGTTTTGCAATCCTTTATATATAAATGCTCTTACATTTACCTCTGATTTGTTTTAAATCTCTCATTTTCATTGCAGAAGCACTCACTATAATTAATGCTATCACATCATGTACACTTTTTTACAACTTACTTAATTGTATTAATTCTCTGTTTTAAATCCTTTATATATAAATGCTGTTACATTTACCTCTGATTTCTTTTAAATCTCTCATTTTCAGTACAGAAGCACTCACTGTAATTAATGCTATCACATGATGTACACTTTTTTACAACTTACGTAATTATATTATTTTTCTGTTTTAAATTATTATATTTTACTATTTAAACATTGTTTTGTAATCTTTTATACATAAATGCTCAGACATTTACATCTGATTTATTTTAAATTTCCTATTTTCATTGCAGAAACACTCACTATAATTAATGCTATGACATTATGTATACTTTCCTAAAGAGAATATATATATATATATATTTTTTTTTAACTTTCAAAACTTAAATACCATTAATTGGCAATTAATGAAAATAACAGAGAAGAACTTTACAAAAGAATGCATCACTTAAAGTTTTCTATTTCATAATTTGTTACAAAGAGCACTTAACATTCAAAGTCGTGGAATTCAGGTAGTGTTTTTCCTGTGCGAAATAAATGAGTACATAAGCTAATCTCAAAATTTTTAAGTGTCTTAAGCTGCCAGAAAATATGATTAAACATTTGGTTTAAAGAATTAAAGTTTTTCCATATTCTTTCAGTCCACATTAAAATTGTAGATGTGATAGGAATAAAAATACATACATAGTAAATATTCATACTTTAGAATCATAAATATTTATGCACTGTTACTAAGACTTTTGATTTTAAATTTTTAGGAAAATTTTATATTTAAGTATGTTAAACAACAAAAATAACAATATTACAAAGACACTTTTAAGATTAATTAATTAAAACAAAAAATCTAACCCATGAAACATAAACATCCTTAAAGAGTATCCATAATATTTCAAATGTAATAATTAACACGATTTCATACATACCCGTTTAACAGATATTGAACGTAATGAAATTTGATGTGAAATTTTCCATTCACATCTATGTACTTTATAAAATAAAGTAAGTATTAACACTAATGTTTTAATGAACTAAACTAAAAAACAATTTTATTTTTACGTCATGTGCTTTAACATATGAAAGATATGAAAGACATAAATTTTAATGAACATTAATAAAAATAAATAATAAAAATGCTCAATTACAGGATTGACATATTAAAAATTAAAATAAATAAGGAAATATTTCCGCAGCATTTTAGAAATTAGAATTAGCTAACTTTCTCTATTAAAAGATATTTTCAAAAATTAAAAATTATTTTAGATGCTCAACGATAATTAAATTATCTAGCAATTTTTAAGTTATTTAACGTTTTTAAACGTAAACATATTATTTTATTTTTAATACATTAGATGCTTTAACGATAAAACAGGTGTTAAACATATACGAGGGCTATCCAGAAAGTAGATTACGTTTTCGTCTGTGTCCGCTAGGGGCGGGGCTAGCGCGGCCATCTTGGGGTCAGAGCGTTGCGCAGCTCAGTCGGCATCTAGCCGTGCTAGTGAGAGGTTCCTGCTGTGCTCCGTTCAGATACTGTGACGGTTTGAAATGTCTGCGTTAATTGAAAATCCCGCGAGCTGCGAGGTGCGTGCAGTAATAAGTTCACAATAACGGAACTTTCTTTGAGTTTTCCACAAATTTCGCGAAGTTTGTTGCACGAAATCATCAGCGAAAAGCTTGGTTACCACAAGTTTTGTGCAAGATGGATTCCAAAAATCTTGACAGAGGATCACAAAAATCAGCGAATGGCTGCAGCGTTGAACTTTTTGGACGCTTACCATAAGGATGGTGACTCTTTACTCGATCGCATCGTTACTGGTGACGAAACATGGATGAAACACGTGAACTGTTGGTTGAAGGCGCAGGCGGCCGAATTTTTCGACGAAGGCATTTCCAAGCTCATACATCGCTACGATAAATGCCTTAATTTCTATGGTGACTATGTAGAAAAGTAGTATTTGAGTGTGGCTTTCATCTGTATATAATAAAATTTGTTTCCTATACTTTGTTTATTTTTTATTCCAAAATGTAATCTACTTTCTGGATAGCCCTCGTATAAATAAACGTTCTAGAACATTTTACAAATAACAATTATAATTTGGATTTTTTACGAATTTTTTCATAATATTCATCTAAATGTGCATTACAGTCATAATTTTATACTGAATAATTATCATTGAAACAAAATTAATCTGTCTATAATTACATGTATTTCATGTATTCAAAATTCTGTCCAAATTGACTTAAAACGTCAAAATATATTCTGTAAGAATTAGATAATAGAAAGTTTCATATTTCTTAAAGAGGAATAAATTAATAGTATTCAGATCTGTTTATCTTTAAAATCTACAAAAATTATGGTGCATAGATAGGTTTAATTGAAGGAAACATTTAAAGAAAATATGTCATCTACATGACCATCTTACATTATGCAAATGTGCTATAATTTACGAGTTATTATGATGATATGAAATTCTATCATAACAAGTTGGAAATTGTATGTCAAACGTGACAAATGACTCGTACTATAGCTATTTATATAAACTAAGGAATCAAACCCGGGCTTCCCGGGTTACAGAACATAGCGAAAACCATTTTTTTTTTAATTCTAATAGATTTTTTATATTTGACACATATTTTTTTAACTGATTCATTAACAACGAAAAAAGAATTTTTATAAGAAAAGTATCAATAATATATTCAAATAAAATTTCGAAATTTAATGAAGCAATACTTTTGTATTAGCCACCATGCCATGAGTTAACGGCAAAAGTTTTTTTTTTTTTTTTTTTCTACAATACCTCGTCCAAGATTTCGCTGCTTACTGCAGGTTCTTTATTCTGACAATTTCATCTGCTTAAGCGCGTAGTTCGAGAACATGTCTGTTAAATTTGCATTTTATTTATATTATATTATTATTTATATTTATACTTTGAGGAAGTTTTAATTTCGTTCTGTAATATTAGCTAGGAATAATATTGCTAATAACTATTTATATTATTTTAAATGCAAACAGATTAATCTTTCGCAATCGGATTGCACGTGATAGAGATTAGATTTAAAATTAATTCATGCTTGGAAATTATTTAAAAAATCATAAAAAATCAGTAAATTCGAATACAGTTTTCAAAGAAATTGCATTTTTTTTCTATTCGACGGTGTAGAAATTGAAATTATGCGATGTTTAGAAGTTTAAAAAGATGCAGTGAAAGCGAAATTTATTAGCCAGTTCGTTGCTACCATAAAAATGACTTCAGCAATAATCAGACATGTTGTGGTTTAGAATATAGATTATTATTATCATTAAACCCTATTCTTGATAACATCATTTATGTCTAACTCTCCCTTGACATGGGCCCGATTACGTAAGATTATCATCAAAATTTAATAATTTTTTTTTATTCTATATGTTTGAATTGAGACAAAATTTGTTTAAAGTCGCCAGCAAATACAACTACTATTCCAACAAATAGCCAATAATTGTTTTTTTAAGTCTTTAAGCGTACGGTCTACACATTAAAATACTAATTTACTCATCAAGGGTGCTTCATCCCAGACTAATAACTTCGTTTCTCTTATAAATTCAGTAAGGTCAGCTTGCTTACTAATGGCACACGTAGATGTTTCGTCCAAATTCAGCGGTATTTTGAATTTTGAATGTGCTATTTTACCTTGATCTAATAGCAAAGCTGCGATCCCAGAAAATGCAAAAGCTAACGCAACCATATTATATGATTTCATCATTTTTAAAACTGCATTAATTAAAAATGTTAGTCCTGGCATGTCAATAAAATAAACCTTAGAATCTATATATTTAAAACGCTAAGGGTTTTCTTTCGACCATTCGTGAGAACAAACTACTGCATCAAAGTACATCATTCTTTTATTAAATGAAAGATATTTGGACACAGATTTGTTATCGTACATTCGTTTGTTCGAAAATTTAATTAATTAGCCGTAATTTTTAAATTAAACTTTTACTTCTACCTATGACGTCATAAAGTGGGCAATCAGACTGTTGCGAGGCACAGACATTTCCTCTATACTCCGTGGTTGCGAGGATAAAAAAGAAATAATAAATATTAAAGACACGAGGCTTTTATTCCTTTTTATTTTTATTATTTAATTTCCAAGTTAAATTTCGGTAAAAATAATTATCGCGTGCACTTCATTTTTATATGCGAATAGAAATTCATATTTATTGTGATGTCATGAGAATATTGCCCATTGGGTTTATTTTATCATTATGCATTATAAATTTGTTGACGTCATTTTTTTTTCATTACAATTAAATACGATTTTTTTTAAATTTGAATACGTGGTGTTTAAGCATAAAAGTAACATATATAAAGTACATGTGAAAAGTTTGTGCCGGCAAAAATGACGTTACTCTTATCTTGAAATAAATTTTAACATTGATAAAACTAAAGGGGAAAATGTGTATGATTGTGTCACCATGATGTAATTTTAACTGATTTTTCAATTCTTAATTATAAATATTAGAATTGGTTACCAATTCTTTTTTTTTTTTGGTACTTCTTTATTATCCCGTCGTCCACTTTTCATAACAAAAATATTCGCTAAACTGTAAGATTAAACGCCAAAAATACAGTTCCATTTACTTGATGTCAGAGGCATTATACGTGTATATGTCATCAAGTGGTTTTTAATTCGATATTTGCGTGTATTTTACATTATGTTTTACTGATTTATATGTTATTTCATTAATTAAAATAACAATTGTGTCCTTAAATTCTTATATTTTATTTATTTATTTATTTTGATATTCCAATGGCAACGTTCTCCTATTTATTTGGCGTTAGTTTGGCAATAGCTTTTTGTTATGAATAGTTGTCGACCGGATAATAGAGAAGTACCCTTTTTTTAATTATAGGTTAGAAGATTTCATTTTTTAATAAAAAAATTCACAAAAGTAAAGGATTTCAGGAAAATTAAAATTATTAAAGATAGTGTTTGGTAGGAAAAAAAACTTGAAATAATGATTGTATTTTTAGTTAAAATAAACAATGTAAGGCTAATATTTTATAGGAATTATTTTGGTAAGTTTATTACAAGTTCATTTAACAGTTCCTTATTAGCGGCAAAGTACTATTTCTTTCACTGTGAATTTTCGTCAAAAAATGGTAGTCTACTTTTTGACGCCAACCAAAACACAGTGGCAATTTTTAGAAATGTATAACGTTTGTGACAACAAACAGCGCTATCGTTTTTGATTTCATCGCGCTTACATCACTTCTAAATGCTACAAATTTTAATTTTTCACTACACATTACTACATTTTACAATTTAAATTCTTATATCATCAATTAGAAAAATGTTAGCTTTCGAATGAAATTTATTTGAAAACTGCCGCTTATATTAATGACTTTTTAAATAATTTTCAAGCATGAAATATTTTTTATATCTATCTCAACAATGACCATCAGTTTGCTTCAAAAATGTAAAATAGATCCTGGGAAAGTTGCCACAATTGAAAATTGATCTCTATGAAAAAAAAAATAATAAACAACCCCTCATAAATTATAAGATCGGATTATCCATAAGATGAGCATTTTTGCCGCTAATCTGAAATCTGCCGAAAAAAAAACTATTTTCAGTTTATGTTGAACATAAAATTGACATCTTGAATTCGTTGATGTATATGTTGCATCAGAATATGCTATAATTTGATTATTATTTTAATGATCCATTGGGTATTTAAATGTATAAGAGAGAAAAGATCCCCGACTGTGGTGGAAAAGTGATAGTCATCCTGATTATGTAAAGGGACCGAAGAAACCATACAAATAAATTACACTTGAAAACGTTAAAAATCTCCCTCATAACAGATTATATATTATTATTGTAAAAAAAATTCTCCATCTTTACAGAAAAATTTATTAGCTTATAACAATGGATGCGTTTTAGAAGATATGGATTTGAAACGAACTATATACTATTTGTATACTTCTTAGGTCCATGAAATTTTCTTGCCGTGGGGAATATGGCGGTAATGTCGAACTGATTTGCATTACACTGTTGTTTACGGGTTGTTTATTTGGAGTTTGATTCGGAAATAGTACTGTGTATTTCTCTAGGGAAAAAACCTTTTGAAATAATTTTTTTAAACTGTTTCATAGTATCCCTCTCTTAAATAATAAAGAAGCTTATTTTACTGATATTGTTATAGTAATTTTTTTTCCGTCAAGTTTTGACGGGTTCCATCTAGTTTTCATTTAAAACAGCAAACGAAACTTCATCATAAATTGATTTTTGAACGTGGTAATCAAACGATAAATAGCCAAATATTGTTTTGAGTCCCATTTTTTTACATTGAAAAACATTTTTATGTATCACAAACATTCCTTTGTTTTTTAAATTAAAATATTTTGATTTATAAAATTATCGCTCATCAAAACGTTTATTATTATTATTATTATTATTATTATTTTGTATTTTATATAAAATCAGTAAAAGTTTTTTCCTTTACTTTTCAAGGTTTCTGTATTAATTTCTAACTAATAATAGTAATTTCAATTCTTTAATCAACGATAGTATGCGGTCGCCAAGAGGGAAAAGAATTACCAATGGCAACCATTAAGCTCGAAAACAGTAAAAAATACCATTTTTTTAAATTTTAAAAGCCATAATAAATCAGAAAATTAAGATATAGTTTTCAAACAAATTGCATTTCAAAGTAGATTTTGTTCCTATATAACGGTGTAAAAATTAAAAATGTGAGATTTTTAGAAATTAAAAAAATTGCAATAGTAAAAATCGCAAAAACGAAATCTCATCGTCAACTGTTGCCTATCGCAAAATGACGTCAGCGTTACGCACGTACACGTTTGTCCTTTATAATATAGATATTCAGGTCTTGATGATTTTTTATTTTGTGAAATGAATTATATCGTCTGCAGAATAATTTCTGTAATAAAACAAGTATTTTGGTCGCTTGACGATTAAACCTTGGAAGCTCCTCTAACATGAAAACGCCGATTTCTTTAAAAAAAAATTCAAAGTTCTTAATAAATATTTTTATTAATATCTTCTAAAGTATTGATTCGATTTTCATTAAATTTGAAATGTCTCGACAAAATTCTGCAAAGATAATATATCTTAAATTTCAAACCATTTAGTTGGATAGTTTTTGCGTTGTTATATGCGTACGGACGGACAGACAGACAGACGGACCAGAAAACGACAATAAGTGCTACGTATTTATATAATTACGAACGCACCTAAAAACGGAACAACTAACATTTCGTTGTTTTCGTTTGTCGGATAATTTTAAAAAACGAAATAAATACAAAACAGCATTAAAAAAATTTCCTACAAAATTTTATTAATAAATAATTGTTCCTAATCAATGTAGTAGTGCTGACTAATTCCGAGCTTAAAATAAAAAATATATAAAAATATATTTAAAAAGCCAGTAGAGTGTTTTTTTTTTCAACGTCATAAAATATCAGCGAAATTGTAATAGAGAGACATTCCGAAAATAACTACAAACCATTTAAATAAAATGGAAGATAAATAAATGAATGCATATAAAATAGAAAAGATTTTAAAATAGTGGTAAATCATAAAACTAAAACTGAAAGCTACACTGCGAAAAAAAAAAAATATTTTTTTAAAATATAGTATAACAAGAATAAAATATACAATAATCTTTTCATGTTACTCACGATTTTTAAAAGTGTTCCTTATCTTTAGAAACCTCAGTAACCACTATATTTTCAAGATTTAAATAAGTGTTTATAAAAACAAAGTTTCTTTTGATGCCACTGATTTTCGGTAACGTTGCTAAGTTGTAATTTTTTTTTATCGTGAATATAGGTTTTTAGGATATTATCAATTCTCAAGTGAATATTTTCATATTTCATCAAACAAGTTTTATAGACAAACACGATAAATTAACAACACTAACATTCATATTAATATATTTTTGTTACTGCTGCATGTATCAATTCAGTAATGCAGCTGAAAATGTTTAATTGAGAATTATTATTATCCAAAAATGCGCTATACCAGTTTGAGAAACCTCATTAATACTATATTATAAAAACTACTTGGGAATGTTTTCAAAAATCAGTGGGAGCAATATAAGCTTTAGTTGTTTTTTTTATTTCTTCTTTAAATCTCGAAACTATATTGGTTTCTGGTTTTTTATAAATGTTACGAAAACTTTTCTGAATCCTGGTTAAATCGGATTGTATATTTTCGTTCGTGACTAGTTTATATTTTCGAAGATTAAGAATCATATGTATATATCTACCGTGCATGGATTATTCATTGAGACAATCATATGTGCTAAGAGTGGGTTATTTAATCGTTTGCTTTATTTACAGATACAGGTATGAAAAACAAACACTTAGAACGACAGGAATTGTAAAATTATTATGTTTATTTGACCATTTCTATTTCTGTTTGATTTCAGACGGGTAAAATTAGATTCCAATAATCAGAGTTATCAGCCTTTTTGTATTTATTTGTGATATATCATTTTTGTTTAGGTCTAAATTTCATTTTAATCAAATGTATTTTAATTTGGATATAAACTTAATGAAAAACAGCATTAGAACCAAAGTTAAAACTTTTCTGCAAAAATACTGCATTGTAAAAATCAAAACTCACGAAAGCTCCAGAATTTGACTTCAATTAAAAAGAAAGTAATAATATTTAGTACATTTTTTTAACAAGCATAATAAATTTATGAGTGCATGTTTATAGTACATAAAACATGATATTTGATTATTGTAAATTAATTTGTCCTTTTAAAGTACCAGCCTTATATTCATTCATAAATTCAATTAGCCATGCGAAAGAAACATTGTAATTGATAAATGTTTCAACTGACAGGAGAGTAATAATAAAATAATGCGGTTTTCATGAAATAATTACGTCACCATTTTTAATATATATATCAACAGTGAAGGTAATTAATACATAAAATAATATAATAATAATAAATAGAAATCTATAATAATGAAACTGAAATGTTTCCCATTTTCAGACCATTAGATAGAACTTCCGTTTTCAGTTTATATCCATACTATTTCACTTCCGAGTCGTCATGGTTTTGAAGGCGAAGAAATGTTTTTAATTTTATGATTACACTTTTTTTAGGCTTTAAACTTTTGAAATTGTTTCATCTGCTATTTATCCCTTTGTAACATTTCCAACGTAATTGAAAAGTGTTTATGGATTCGGTTTTCTAGCCGTCTGTCTGTCCATTTTCTATCTCGCTTAATTTTACTCGGATTGCTATGTAATTAATATATGTTATTGAAGATTACCATGTCATGTTCGGTAACGGAATTGAAGTGTGTACCATTTCTACTCATAGATCGGTTTACATGTGAAGATTTGTAGTCTAGCGTTTATGTAGTACGGGAAATGTTTTGTGGGAGAGCATTGATTCAAGTAATTATGTGATTAATTCAAGGAATCGACGACTCAAGAGCATAATAAATTTATGAGTGCATGTTTATAGTACATAAAACATGATATTTGATTATTGTAAATTAATTTGTCCTTTTAAAGTACCAGCCTTATCTTCATTCATAAATTCAATTAGCCATGTGAAAGAAACATTGTAATTGATAAACGTTTCAACTGACAGGAGAGTAATAATAAAATAATGCGGTTTTCATGAAATAATTACGTCACCATTTTTAATATATATATCAACAGTGAAGGTAATTAATACATAAAATAATGTAATAATAATAAATAGAAATCTATAATAATGAAACTGAAATGTTTCCCATTTTCAGACCATTAGATAGAACTTCAGTTTTCAGTTTATATCCATACTATTTCACTTCCGAGTTGTCATGGTTTTGAAGGCGAAGAAATGTTTTTAATTTTATGATTACATTTTTTTTAGGCTTTAAACTTTTGAAATTGTTTCATCTTCTATTTATCCCTTTGTAACATTTCCAACGTAATTGAAAAGTGTTTATGGATTCGGTTTTCTAGCCGTCTGTCTGTCCATTTTCTATCTCGCTTAATTTTACTCGGATTGCTATGTAATTAATATATGTTATTGAAGATTACCATGTCATGTTCGGTAACGGAATTGAAGTGTGTACCATTTCTACTCATAGATCGGTTTACATGTGAAGATTTGTAGTCTAGCGTTTATGTAGTACGGGAAATGTTTTGTGGGAGAGCATTGATTCAAGTAATTATGTGATTAATTCAAGGAAACGACGACTCAAGAGCATAATAAATTTATGAGTGCATGTTTATAGTACATAAAACATGATATTTGATTATTGTAAATTAATTTGTCCTTTTAAAGTACCAGCCTTATCTTCATTCATAAATTCAATTAGCCATGTGAAAGAAACATTGTAATTGATAAATATTTCAACTGACAGGAGAGTAATAATAAAATAATGCGGTTTTCATGAAATAATTACGTCACCATTTTTAATATATATATCAACAGTGAAGGTAATTAATACATAAAATAATGTAATAATAATAAATAGAAATCTATAATAATGAAACTGGAATGTTTCCCATTTTCAGACCATTAGATAGAACTTCAGTTTTCAGTTTATATCCATACTATTTCACTTCCGAGTTGTCATGGTTTTGAAGGCGAAGAAATGTTTTTAATTTTATGATTACATTTTTTTTAGGCTTTAAACTTTTGAAATTGTTTCATCTTCTATTTATCCCTTTGTAACATTTCCAACGTAATTGAAAAGTGTTTATGGATTCGGTTTTCTAGCCGTCTGTCTGTCCATTTTCTATCTCGCTTAATTTTACTCGGATTGCTATGTAATTAATATATGTTATTGAAGATTACCATGTCATATTCGGTAACGGAATTGAAGTGTGTACCATTTCTACTCATAGATCGGTTTACATGTGAAGATTTGTAGTCTAGCGTTTATGTAGTACGGGAAATGTTTTGAGAGAGAGCATTGATTCAAGTAATTATGTGATTAATTCAAGGAATCGACGACTCAAGAGCAAGATAAATTATTATTTATATCTGTAAAGTTGTAGGAGAAAGATCAAAGCCATAAAAAAGTTCTTGTTTATAAAACATAGAGGCGAAAACAAAGGTTAATGTTAGAAAATATTTTGCACCCACCCCTCCTATGAATCATCAAAAAATATAATTGAACAATACATGGTACAAGACATAACATCAGAAGAAATAGGAATAACATTAATATAAATTACAATACAAATCAAATATATACCTAGATACATGCTTTGAAACCAAAACTCAATTCGAATTTAAAATCTTCATATTACGAAATTATTCTACTGAATATATAAAAAGAATTATTTAAAGAAACTATTCATGAAATATTGCAAAACCACTCAAAACAAACTGAATGAAAAAATAGTAAGTTGGAAATATTAGAAAAGGATGAAAAAGAGAATTATTCATATAAAATTATTATTCTGGAAAAAAAAATGAAATAAAATAGAGCTATGTATAAATATTATCAAGCAAAAAAATTGGAAAATGGAGTTTTTACTAACAAAAAAGAGTTCTTTATGTCTCTCAGTTCTAAATTATATACGATATTTATAGGACTTTCAAAAATGAAATTGTTTTTTTTTTCACTTCCCATGATCTTATCTTTCCATTTTTTCCAACAAATGCTTTCGTTACATTTTCCAACTTCCGCCAAGTTCTAGGTACTCATTGCTCATTGTGAAGCAACACCACATCACTTATCTTGGTCAGATGTTATATGTATTAAAAAATATTTTCAGAGATGCTTCGAGTATCATGGATATTATCTGCAGCGTCGGTGATTCTTGGAATTCTATTTATGTAACAAGAAACAGAATTTCGGTACACTGCGGCATTGAAAGATACAGGACAGAAAGAAGTCGATAGTAAATAAATCAAGCAACAGATGTAACCATGTGACTGGTCCAAATCGTCCCTCAATTCCAAGCACCACCACTTCCATACAGAGTCACGTCTATTTTCTGGAATTATTTCCTATGTAAATATGCTTTACATTGAGAGATTTTATATTTCCTCAATTTTGTACTCAAAATTAGGACACATATACTCTGTGTAGGATACGGAGTTGACTTGAGTTGTAAAGAAGTTGTAACATCAATTTGATGGTAAAATACGTAGAGTGACTGCGCTATTTTTTTGCGATTTTCATGTTGCTCAGTATAAGATATTTTTTAAGAATAATAATTAACTTTAATTTAAGACATTGTTCGGATTTTTATTTTAGATTTTCCTTACCTCACTCTAAATATTGTATATAGTTAGTGAATTCTTAGTTTTCAAATATTTGATTAACTATAATATCATTAAGCTTAATAGTCATTAAAAGGGAATTTTAACATGCAGCTTTTGTATTTTTTGAATTTTTAATGACGTCTTTTTTAAACCTCATTTGCATTTTTTTACATGAATTGTTGTTTAATATATAGTCTTCATATTATTTTTACGTAAATTTCTTTTCAAACCATAAAATAAATAATTTTACTTTAATAAATATTGTTATTTTATATCCCACGGTAGTAAAACTCTGAAAATGCGCAAAGAATTTATTAACGCGTAAGAGAATCCTTGCAGTACATTAAAGATAATTAATTGTGTGCGAAATTTTAATATTTATGTTCCTTCTTAGATTATGTGTGATTATAAAGAATAGACAATGTTCAGAGATTAATTATAAAACATTTGATTAATTGCTTGGCGTGTGAACAGTTCGTTGAATTTTACAATAACTGCCCTAAATTAATGTCTAAAAATGAACGGTAGAATTAATCTGTTTTATCAATATATTCTTATTAATTATTTTTTAAAAAAAGATGGATTTTTTTTTCTTTCTATAAAAAACATCATGTTTTTTTATGGTAACGAAATTTAAATTTTTTTATCTAAAATTTCTGTCAGTCTTATGCAAGAATCATTTTTTAAGTATATTATTTGAGCAGCGTTTATATTGCAGACATTTTAATGTAATATATAAATATCTATATATCTATATTTATATCTATCTATATATCTATATTTATATCTATCTATATATCTATATTTATATCTATATATATATCTATATATCTATATATCTTTACATTAAGTGTCCATAATAATGTTTTTTTGTTTTATGCATGTAACTAAAGCAAAATTTAAAATACTTTGAATTTTTTTTTTTTTTTTGTGGTGTATATGATGTGTGCTAGGTTTTAGAAAACTTTTGTAGGCTAGAACAAACCCCCTAAGTTGCAATTTTTAGAAATAGAATACATCACGAGACTAATAAAACGTTTTAAAAATTACATTTATACCATTTGGACGCTTTGCCATCTTAAAGAATTTTGCTCGGATGGACTAAACTTTTGACGTTAAATTTATAAAAACGCGGCAAAAACAACCTAATTATACCCAAGAAATTGTTTGCTGTCTGTTAATTGCTTACAATATTTTCAAGGCACATATTAGAAAAATATATGTGACATTCTACTAATATATATTATTTTGGATATTCATATTTATTTCATGTAATGTCTTGCATTTTATACATTTATAATCATGTGTAACATCATTACAATCAATATGTAACATTTTTAATATCAAACATGTTAATTTCATAACCGGATTTAAAAATTGTATTTTCCACCAAAGCAAAACTTAAAAATTTTCGCTAAATCACTTAATATCATATACAATTTTTTCACTGTGTGTAAAAAAATAATTAATTTTGTTTAGGATTTTAAAATTAATATATTTTGGATTATGTTTTATTAATAAGATTAGACAATGTCCGGTAATTATTTACATGGTGGTGTTGGTAGCAATGGTTTTCATTACACCAGATTGCCTGGCCTTGGAGCGGTATGGGGAGAAAATATCCGTTAGTGTCATTCTAAAGGAACCTAACCAGTATTTCTGCAGCGCAACGCGCGCAATTGATAATTACATCTCGTATAAATAGGTTTTATGCGCGTGAACGGATCGTGTTATTTTATGCTTCCTGCCCTTAATTATAGTCTAAATCTATATTATAAAGAATAAACATGTCCGTGAGTGACGTCACATTGACAGTGACAACACTAGACCGACAAAACTCGATTTTACCGCAGATTTTCCTACTTCCAAACAGTCCACAATTTAAATTTTTACAAAATCAAATACGCAAAGAAAAAAAAAGTTCTTTGAAATGCAATTTGTTTGAAAACTGTATCTCAAATTACTGATTATTTATGGTCTGTAAAATAATTAATAAGCATGATTAGGAAAAATCTACATCGCGTGCAGCTCGATTGCAAAATATTATCCCGTTTGTACGTAAAACAATATGAATATAAATAATACAAATAAAACACAAATATAATATGTAATCGAACTCCGTGCTTAATCCTCTGAAATTATCGGAATACAGAACTATGCTGTAAGTAGCGAAATCATTGGCGATTTCATCGGCCATTAACTTCTGGTTTTCTGCTAATACGAAAGTATCAGTTTTCATAAATATCAAAACTCTATTTGACTACATTGTTGATACTTTACATATAAAAATGCTTTTAGTGTTTATAGTTAGCAATTTAAAGAATCTATTAAATGCAAAAATCTATTGGAGGTTTCAATAAACAAAAATGGTTTTCACCTACACTCTGTAATCCGTAATGTCCGGCATGAATCTCATAGCATGAATAATACAAATAATCTACCTTATCGATATTTTTTGCAGTATGATTTTTGAAAGTAATTTGTGATATGTTAAAAATGTATTTATATAAAATAATCCTATGTGTTTAATTTCTGCAATAACGCATTTTTTATACATTTTATACAATAATCGCTCTAAGTCTTTAAACTAAAAATGACATAAGATAAACTTTGCGAATATAGTGATTGATGCTTCTCTCAGCCGCATTGGACACTGTTAAAAGTTTACAGCAAACTGTCTGGTCATTCGACCGTTTTTACCGAAAACGGTTATATAACCATAATTTCACTCTAATCTGACCATAATATGGACGATAATATGATCAGAAAACAGTAAAATAACGGTTAAGTTACCGTTTTTTATAAAAACGGTCGAATGACTGAACAGTTTGCTACAAACTTTGAACAGTGGAGAACACCGCAAATATATTTTTTTAAACTTTAGTTCTGTTAATGAAGATACTTGGATGTTATGAATTTTTTTGTACTTAGAAAAGATCTGTTTGAGAAATTATACAGCTTCTGTCTTTCTTGTCATGTTTATACCTATTGTGGGTTTTCATAAAATACTTTCATATTTTTCAAATACACTACGAAACATTAAAACAATATTTTATATAAAATAATAAGATTACCTCACTTTTTCTAAAACATAATTGCATTAACGTTTAATCCGCTAACTCTCAATGTCACCTCCAGATGACACATCTCTGACAGGACCTCTAAGTTTCGGATTTAAGTAAATATGTACGCTGTGCCTTTATTGGGATCTAGATCAGTTTACCTAATCACGGAAAAAAATCCCATATTTCTTGGATTTTCTGATATAGTATAACCTTCAAATGTTTTGTACCTTCTCCAATTCGACATAAGTTTGTCTTTTAGTTTGTGAGAAAAATGTCAAAAAATTATGTCCCATATTATTTCACAGAATTTTAAAGTTAACTACACTGTTAAAAATAAATCCGTAAATTCACGGTAAAACTACTGGCAGCAAAGTAGCCGGACTTTTTCCGTTCCGTTAGTAGATTTTCCGTTTTGAAAGATAAAAGAAGGACAATCTCCGTTTGCAGAAGCGGTAACTTTCCGTTAACGCTCTCAGAAATCACGGAAATATTCCTCGTAGCACTGACAGGAAAGGGAATTTTCCGTTATAGATAAACTCTGTTTAAAAAATATTTTACATCTGACTTGGTGCTGCCATCTTTGGAATATAGCGGGAGTTATTACTATGTGATATAGATGATTGGACGTCAAGAACATATTCTGGTCGAACTGGGTTTTGAACCAGGGGTGACAGTGACTCGAGTCCAGCGTCTTGCCGGTTTGACCAGTGGGCACTTGCTAGAGCAGCAGTTTGAAAGGATCATATGGCAATTCTTAAAATGGCGGTTTAGAACTGACATAATTTGGGGTTTAGAAGCTTGGTAATTTTGAAGTTAATTGCGGGGAGATTTCGTTATGAGATGCTTTTGATGTTTTAAAATTGTAATATTAATACAGGATAAAAACATGAATTATATATATTCTTAATTTGATTGTTAGATGTAAAATATAAATATTATATTTGAATTATATTCGATAAAAAAATGTTTGAAAAAATTTTAAGAAAAGTGTTTTTTTTTTTTCAATTATTATATATTTTTTAAATGGTGTTCGCTTAGAATATATTTTCAGTGAGAGTGCTTTTTATTACTTTAAATATTAAATTGCGAATAATTTTAAAGGAAAGAGAAAAATATTATTATTTTCTTTTTATTCAAAAGCGTTATTTTTGTATGTTGCTTTTTTGAGTAAAATCGATTTTTTTTTCACTTAATTTAACTATTATATATATATATATATTAATCTGCTTGTTTAGAATATATTTAAAGTGCGAATATTTTCTTATAACTTTAAAAAATAAATTGCAAATAATTTTAAAAAATGGGAAAATTGTTACTTTTTTTTTAATTCGAAAGTACTATTTTTTATTTTTTTATTTTTTTAATAAACTCGAAATTTTAATTTATTAAATTTTTAGTTTTTCTGTGCAACAACATGTCAGTTTTTTAAACATTGAAAATAAATATGCAGCAGATAAGGTAACGGAATATCTCCGTTGGCCCCTTTTCTCTCCGTCCGTTCCGTTGTTTTCAGGAAATATGAGACAATTTTCTGTTTTTTAACGGAAAATACCCTTTTGTAGCAAAAAAGGACCTTTTCTGTGAAATTCAGGAAAAAAATACCCGTGAATTTCAGATTTTTTTTAACAGTGTAAATAATGTTACGAAATTTCGAATGTATGATTAACTTATGTAGCTGAGATGCTATCTTGAATTTCTTTGCCACACACTTGATAACATGCACTAAACATTTCTGAAAAAAAAATTCTGTCCGTAATTTTCAGAGATGTTATAAAATAATTTTTGCGGCGTTTTTTTCAGTATTCTTAACCAGCAGAACGAAATATTGCTTTTTCGGAATGTATCAAAAATGGTAACAAAATTATTGATTTAACGTTATTATTTCAGCAACTTGTGTGTTGAACACATTTGTTTCTCGAGTATGAAAATATTTATTTGAGAACTGGAAATAAAAAAACGGATATTTATTGTTGATAATAGTTTGAATAACTTGATTAATGGATCGTAAAAACTACTTCGTACCGTTTCGGAAAATTACAGGAAGGAAAAACAACTTTTGTTTGAGATATGCTTCTTTTAAACTGGGTAATCCGATCTCGAAGGGTTTCCGATGTTTATGAAGATAAACGAACATTTGTCGTAATCGTGGGTACTCGGAAAAAAATTATATTATATTTCCGTAAGCCTTCTTGATAGATTTAGATATATTTCTCTTTTTATACAGTGTGTTTCTGAAATGATCTATACGCAGGAAATACCGAAATCTCCTCCCTAAGCTTCGAAACGTAGCTGAAAAACATGTTCTGGTAATTTATTGTGAAAAAAAGTTTTTCGACTCTACAATCTAGCAAAAAAAAATTATAATATTGAATATATATTCATAATATATTTATAATATATATTTATAATATGAAAAAATATTTATAATCTATAACAGTGTAATAAGATGTCATTTATAAATCCTAGTTAATTATTTCAATTGATGGGAATTTTACTAAAGTAGAAGAGCACTAATAAGTACCTGCTTGGTTCCATGAATTTTGAAGATTTGAGACATTTTGTGGATTACAAGTCATATAATCCACAGGTCCATTTGTTTACAATTTTTTTATAAATACTTTGGCCACATTTAGATTGTAAATGCTTGAAATGTAAGAAGTATTAAAAAATAATAATTTATTTTGATATATATTTCTTAATCTATCATCAATAGTTGTTTGTATTAAAATATTTGTTTTGTATTTTTGTATTGTATCTTGCAGCCTGTAAATAGCCACAATTTCTTCTGAAGCACAAAAATTTTGTTTTTGATGTTTCCAATATCATTGGCTTAATACTGTAAATTACACGAATAAGGATAAAATATGAATTTCTGGAAGAGTACATTTTTAAAGGGAAATATTTTTTTTTAAATTTATCATATGAATGATTATATAAATAAAATATTAAGCTTACTATCATTTTAAACTATGAAAAAGAAAACTAAATGATTTTTGATAATATAATCAAAAATAAACTTAAAGCTGGAGGGATCAAATAAAAAAATGCCCTCAGTAAATTATTTTTTAAGAATTAAATTTATTTGTTTACATCCGCATATGCAGTGCGGATTACAGGTTTTTGCGAATTACAGGATTGTGGATTAACGGTACTCTACTGTAATACGTTTATTAAGGGAAAACATACTGCACACAGATTGGATTACATTACTCAATTTAAACCAGCTTCATTAATCATTGTTCTTTTTCCTCTCGTTCTTACATTAAACGCCTAATAAATCCACGTAAACAGTATTGATCCGTATGATGAATATTTTTTATGGAGTTTAGTAATCGGCTTATGTGAAGTTTTGAACGTGTGATAACTTTTTCTTTCAAACATTTCAGGTCTTTTAAAATCAAATTTGAGGACTTGAGCTTATAAAATCAATATACTAATCACATCAAAACATATTTCTTCGGCCTTACAGATTAAATCTTTTTGCATGTTAGCGTCAGAGCCGAACATAATTATCGTTGTTTTCTAATAAAATTGTAATCAGAAAAAAGGTTTCGAAAGTATTTTCTTCTATTTTTTTTCATTTTTATGGTTCCGTACTTAAAAAGTAAAAACGGAACCCTTATAAGATCACTCCTGTGTCTGTCCGTCCGTCTGTCACAGACCTTTTTCTCGTAAACTATGGGACGTGGAAAGTTCAAACTTGGGAACTTTACAAAGCCTTTTTACTCACATATTTTCAGATTATTAGCTATTGACAAATATTTTTAGGAAATATTCAGGGGGATAATTAAGTTACTTAAAAATTCTTTTTATATATTGTGTGAAAGATTTCGTAATAACGAAATCAAAAATATATTTCTTTTAATTTTAGGTATTATATTTTCAGAGATAACGTCAAAAATGCAAAGCAAAAATAATGTGAAAAATAATATATACTTTTTATACTTTTTCAATTTTTTTCGATAAAAGTTGTTGCAAAAGGCATCTGTCTAATTTATTTTTTTAATTATTTTTTACTTTTTACTCTTGTTTTTACATAGAGTTTTCCAAAATATCATAGCAAGTCTATAATTCTATCTAGGAAATAATTTTCTCCAAAACTATTATCTTACATTTATGATAATACTGTTATTTGACTAGTAAACGTTTTAAGCTATTATAAGCGAACAGCATAATTTGTTATACATAATAAGAGATGTTTTAGAAACTGTGACGTTAAAACGTAATCACTATACATTTTACTGCTAATTTGGAGAGACACAGTATCATTATAATTAATGCAAATAAACTATAATTAACTTTGGTACCTAGAAGTAAATTGTAATAATTCGAAAAGAGTATAATAATTGAAGTAAGCGATCGCATTGATGGTAATATCCCTAGTAGCATTGCCTCATCGAAATTTGCTCGGCCTCTCATCAATTCATCCAAATCTGCTCTTGTAATAATACGAGCATATCGTTTCGAGCAGTATTAGAGAACCGGTTTTCGATGAGTTAGATTTCATCGGAAAAAAATATCATTCTGAGCAGTTTTCCCGATAAAAACTTTCTAATCGTATATTCACGGTAAATAGATCACCAGCCGATATCCAATCACGGTGAAATTTGGAAGAAATCCTACTTTTTCTGCGAAGCGCCATCTGATCGGTTGAGAAGTTGATACCTGACAGTACCCGGATGGAAATGTTGACATGGCGGATGGCGCGGAAAGTTGGAAGTGAAGCAGCCGCCATTAATAGCTGTTGTCTTATCGACTGTTATTCTCAAACAACGTGAACATATATAAAATAATCTGCTCTGCAATCCAGTTGGAAATATGTGAGTACCCCCTATTTTATTCTTCTTGATTCTATTACTTTGATTCATATATTTATGTTTAAATTCTAATGTTTTTAAAAATTATGTAAGAGAAACACATCTAAAAATTTTTCACGTGGTTCTAAGTTTTACATAATTTATTTTTATAAATGCTTCGTGCTATTGTAAAGAAGCTACATGTTGTTGTGAAAATTTATTTTCTTTTTCAAAACAAGTGAGTAAATGTTTGTTCTTTTGTATTTACATTGCGCATATATTTCCGGATGAGTTTGTTTTGAAACAGAAATATTTCGTAACAGAATGGAGCTTCTTTGGTAGGTACTAAATATTATCAATACATCTAATAATATTACCCTTTAAATATCGCAACAGTTTATTCTGATCACATCAGGGGTAAGGAATTATATTAATATATTCTCGATTGGCAAATGAAATTTCTTACAGGGGGAGTGAATTATAATTATTTGTTGTCAGTCCTATTTCGTTATTTATCCCAATTGGCGTGATATAAATATAGTCTAAGGTCTATCCTATACAAAACTTTGACCTGTCTAATTTTATACAATCTTTATAAAACATACTACAAAACGGCATGTAATAAATTATTTTTGCAGTCGTGTAAATTTTTTCATTATTTTCGAATGTAATGTATGTTTATCTTGAATCAGTAAAGCTAAAGCTTATAAATAGTTTTCATTTTCAGTAATATTTACTGATGCAGATTATTTATGAACATTTTTAATATGCATTTTAAACAGAACTGGATAAATGCGTTCGCCAGTTGCAACCAAAATATATACTACTTGTTATTCTATTATTATCCTATGTATTTCTTGCTAATTTTTTTAATTCATTAACTAATACGTCAATACTGCACTAGTTAGTATTCTTCCAGAATCGATTTATTTAAAAAAAAATCCTCAATTAAAAAATAGGGGGGAGGGGGTGCAAAGGTTTTTTCGTGCACCGTTTATTAATTTTTTTTTTTATCTGTTAAAAAAAAAAAAAAAAAACATAAATAAATCACCAGACTTTGAGTGTTTTATTTTTTTTTAATGACCCTGATGCTTGTATTAAGTTATTGTTGAAAGTTGATATTGCAACTCAGCGCACCAATCAAAATGTCATCAAAAATCGGTGCATGAGTGAAATGCATCTGTTCCAAAATTACAAAATCTGTCGTACAGCATGCATGTGTTTGCTGATTTTATTCCTTACACTATTTCAGATAGTACTTATTTTATTTTTATTTGCAAAGATTCTACAAAGTTTCATTTTTCTTTCTTTATATTGTGAATTACTTTTAAAAAAAACTTGCCAAACCGTAACGCCTAATAAACAAATGAAAAAATGTCATTAGAATCTTAAAAAAAAAAAAAAAAAAAAAAAAAAAAAAAAAAAAAAAAACCCGAAAAGCCTCACTTACTAAAGTGTCTACTGTCTGTAACTTTAAACAATAAAATTTATAATATCAGAGTTTTCCCCAGGTTTAAACAAGAACGAAAAATCATGCGTCAAGCATAGATTATGTAACACTTTCCAACGCTTCCAAAATAATTTTACGAATCATACTCTTTAATAAGCTAAAAGATAACATCTAAGTAATCCGAATACTTTTATTCAGCCCTGTATAGGATCTATAGATGTGTATATATACTACATAGGATGCTAAATTTTAGTTCAGTTAGGAAACACGTAGCACAGTTTAAAATTCTCCGTCTGGAGTTAAATAATACGGAAATGTGTTCCCGAACTTTTGTGCTTCCCTGTATAGGATCTACAGAATTTATACACACCATGTAACATACAAAAAGCGATTTAAAATTAAAATCGCATTCAGTAACTTAAAACGCACTTCCAGGAATTATTGTTAACATACAGTAGAGAATTCTTTTGTGTGTCCCTGTAAATGAACGATGACTGCTATACACACAATATTCTGTAGTAAGTCTCTTGTAATGAACCTTATATAAATTTCAATGCGTTTAAAATAGTGAAACATTATTTAAATAAACCGCAGACGATTTTTCTCCATAGACGTAATGTAACGGAATTCTTTTGACTGTCCCTGTAAAATAAGTATAAGTGCTATGCACACCCTATTCCATATTAAGCTCCTTCTAATGCACCTTAGTGATATATATAAATTTCAATGTGTTTAAAATAGTGAAACATTATTTAAATAAACCGCAAATGATTTTTCCCCATAGACCGCAATGTAACGGAATTCTTTTGAGTGTCCCTGTAAAAAAACTATAAGTGCTACACACTTCCGTTGAAATAGGGAACATGCTATAGATAACGATTATAACATATAAAAATTGCAGGGCAATCCGAGCATATTTACGGGAGTTAGAGCACGGACAGACGGCCAGACGGCAGACGGCCAGACGGCCAGACGGCAGACGGCCAGACAAACCGAAGTCATAAACACTTTTCAACTAGGTTGGAAAGTGTTAAAAAGGGCAGGGTGCTGCTCGGGAAAAAAGGGCACTTTTTTCAATTTTTAAGGGCACTTTTTGGATTCTTGAGGGCACTTTTCAGATTCTTAAGGGCACTTTTTTTTTAATTGTTAAAGGTATTCTTTTGATTTTTAAAGCCATTTTTGATATATAAAAGTAAGGGCACTCTCTTTAAGACAACATTGAGTCAGTTTTTACTATGAAAGCAATTTTTTTAATGCAAAAAGGAGAAAGGGCGCTTTTTTTACTGAGGGGCAAGAAGGGTGTGAATTATTTTATGAGGGGCTAGAAGGGTGCTATTTGATAAACCAAAGGGCAGGCAGGGTGCAGCACCTTTCTGAAACTGTGTGGAAGAAACTCTGTAATATATTAGGGAACAAAAAAAATTATCTTCGATATTTATTTACATTATTTACCTCAATTATCCTGGTCGATAAATGTTTGTGATGTCAGTTGAAACTGATTTATTTTACATAACTATGCATCGCAACATTTTTTCATTGCTTTTTCTCTTCTAATATCATGGTGTCACAGTAATTGTTACCTCAATTAACGAATAATAAATCGGTAGAACATCATTAAATATAAATTACAGATAAACATCAAATTAAAAATCTGTTAATGACATAACAAATACATGTAATGCATCTAATGTCAAATGAATATCATGCCTCGCTCATGCATCTTCTGAGTTAAATCCTATAGTTTGCATGGGTGATTGTGTTCAGTTTATATACCTGAATTCGGGTATTTCTTTCATTTTCAGTGCAGAAATTCTGTTTCTGAAAGTTAAATAAGACTAAAATATCAATTTCACATGATTGCTGAACATAATTAAAATTAATATTTTTCCTAATTTGATCTTCCTGTAATAAATGCCTGCCCCCCCCCCCCCCCACCCTTCCCTGTTTCTCACCACACAAAAACATTTTCTTGCTAAAATTTCAGATATTTTTTCATGAACCCACAATCCCCCCTGAGTTTGGCAGTAGTTTTTTTTTTTTTTTTTTTTATGAAAAGTAGTTGACAAGATAATGGAGAAATACCAAATAATATTTTGAATACATTTGCTCAGAAGTTCTTTCAACAGCTAATTAAAAAAAAAAAAAAAAAAAAAAAAAAAAAAGTCTTGTTTAAAATCAGTTTTTAATGAATGTGATGTTTGTTTTTCTCATCAAGCTATTTGTAATAGTAAATCATTGTATTATTTAATGGTATTATTTATTATTGATATCATTATAAGTAAAAAAAAATTGTTTATTTTATTTAAAAAAATGGGTTACATATTACATGGGTCCTTATATGGAGAAGAAAAAATATGTGAAATGTTCTTAAAAGTTGGCAAGTATGCTGAATATTTTACACATGGGGAGAAAAAAAAGTATAGTAGTTTTAATAAGTATATGTGTGTTCATATTAAAATTATATTTGACATATAATTGTAGACTATTTTTCCATAATTGTATGTATTAAAATATGGATTTTCTTTCTTTTTTTTCTTTTATTATAAATAGAGTCTCGATTGTTCGAGTTTCCCGTAAATCCGAGTTGGTGAAAAAAATCAGTTTAGCTTCCAAATAATGATGAACATATACGCAACACATGAAAGAATTATTCCGCACCACAAAATTCAAGTATCTGGTTTTTATTGTTGTTCGACGGGTCATATGTCAACTGCGCACCCCGAAGCCACTCTCTTAAAAAAACGGGTGTATTCTTCCTATAAGTGCAGGGGATCCCGCCGGGTGAAATTGGAGAGAATCAGAGAATAGTTGTTCAACGAGCTTCCGTCCCACTCACTCTTTATGTCTACTGCGAAAGTATCAGAACAGAAGTAAACTAGAAGCTTTTTCTACTAACAACTGCTCTGATTTATCCTTGGACAGAAAATCCTTAAAAAAGTCTGAGTATGAAAAAACTGGTGAGCCACTTTGTATGTGGATTACACAGCAAAGTATAAAAGTATGCCCTCTTCCAGGTCCGATTCTTCAAGAAAAAGCTTTGCTGTTTCGAAAAGAATTTGAATAAAGTGATGAAAACTTCACTGCTAGTGTAGGCTGGTTTGAAAAGTTGAAAAAATATATCGTATCCGGCAACTAGACATCTGTCGAGAGAAGCTATCTGAAGATTCTGAGGTCGTCTCCGTGCAATTTTGCAAGAAATTGCAGGAAGCCATGACAAATGAAAACCTTACGAACGACCAGCTTTATAATTTCAATGAAGCTGGCTTTAATTTCAAAATGCTACCATCTAAAACAATCGCGTCAAGCTAAGAGAAAAGTACTCCGGGTCTCACATAAAAGCAAAGATAGGTTAACACTTCTTGCTGCATCAAATGCTTTAGAAAATCACAAGATTAAACTTGTTGTTATCAGAAAAGCTGCAAAGCCAAAAAAGAGCATTTAAGCATGTCTCGATATCTTCACTGTCGGTTACTTATATGAAACAAAAAGTGCTTGGATGACTCAAGAAATATATATATATATATATTTTTTTTTTTTACGATTTTGTGCCAGAAGTTATAGAGGAATGGATAAATAGTCACGAACAACTAGAATTTACGGATTCTGCCAGAATCAGACAGATTCCACACCACTAATGAGTCACAGCAAGGGGCTGTCTGCTGCGCTAGAATCCGCCATGCTATAGGTAGAGCAATAGACTGAGTCAACTCCAGCCGACAATATGCTGCTTTGACGATGGCGTGATATTGCTGCATGGAAACGAGACAATGTGTCAAAAAAAACAATTGACAATTATTTTAAGATATAATTAACCTGTTGCTATATGCAGTAATGTAATAATTTGTAAGTACATTTTTCATTTAAATATACACTGAAATTTAAAAATTGCTTTATCTTCATTTATTTATTAATTAAATTTTATGATTTCGATAATTCGAGTTTTCGATAATTCGAGGTAAGCCCGGTCCCGTTCACCTCGAATTATCGAGACTCTACTGTATATATATATTCAGGTTAAAGTAAATCTGGTTTCAAGTTGACTTTTTTGTCAGGTTTGGGTTTTTAAAATTTTAAGGTTTGGGTTGGGTTTAAGAAATAAAGATAAATCTTTAAAATAATGCTGCACAGACTTTTTGTCTGAAAGTTGTTTGCTACCAGAGTATCTGTGAAGATCAACTTAATAGCAAAGTTTGTCATTAAATAAGGAGACTGATTCTGTGTAAAAATCATGGTATCTTGGCGGTCAGCAGTTGTGCATCTTTATTATGAGAAATTTAATGAATTGTGGAACAAGATATCAGAAGATATTGCAAGAGGAATTTGTGACAAATTTAACGTTGTGGCAAAATGTGTACAATTCAACATTAGGACGGAGTGCGAAATTCTACATACAGCATATTTCATTATGGTACAGTAAATTCTCAAATATCTGCCAATTCCTAAAATCCACATTTACAATGTAAACAATGAAATTTTCTGTTAAACATTAGGGGGGGGGGATCTTGTGGATTGCTTGTGTCGATTACTATCATTCACCCAGCATCTTGCAGATGAAAGTGGTACAATGCAATCTTCATAGCACTGATCAGATACTAAATTGGAGAAAGAAAGGCTTTGTATAAAAAAAAAACTTGTTCATGATGATAATTTTCGAATGATGAGTTATGTGACTGAACAAAATCTGACTGTTTGTAGGTTGAGTTTGCAAGAAAAGCCATATTTCGGAATCTATCAAGCTCTTTAAGGTGAAGTTTTGTGGGATATATATGTAGACTTGCTAAGTCTCTGAATTTTTTTACTATATTTTAATCTCAGATTACAGTCAATTATCTCTGGTATTTTTTAATTTTGCGACAAACATGCAAATTTTGTTTCCAATCTGTGGCATACTGCTGCTGCCGTATAACTAATGCGAATCTATAGTGGGTTCCACTCTTTTCGCTGCACTCGAGTTGGGGCTCTTCTGTTCATCCAAAACAGGGGACTGTCTAGACTTTCATCCAGGGTCCTGTTTTTGTGAATTTGAAATGATTGTTCTATCCATTTTCTTGTTTAAAAATTTTTAGAAAATATATGTATGTAAAATACACATTTTCTTTATATATGTAAAAGTGGCAGTCAGATTTTACTTTTGAATGATTAAATTTGTAAAAGGTCTATTTTTAAGACAAAGTATTTTATGAATGGGCCTGTTTTGAGATAAAAAAATTGGGAATTGTTCTGTTTTGAAATGAATAAAATTGTCAAGGATCCTTTAAAGGATACCTAAGCAGATACCAACAAACTAAGCTCTGTGACACTGACTGAGATGAGAAGAGAAGCTGTTGACATTCATCCTATAAAATGAAAGCATGCCATCTGCTTGTATGCACAAAACAATATGCTCAGTCATTTTGTGCCATTGTAATAGCAAGGGGAATGAAAATGCGAGCAAAATCGCATTTGATAGATTTATATTTGTATCACCTCGTCTCATCATGGAAGCATGTGCATTACATCATGAGTGTTTAATTTTTGTGCATTGTTTGAATTAATTCTTATATTCTCATTTATTTTATTTATCGTAAAAGTTATTGAGGGATTTTATTTATATTAGGATTTATTCAGCTACCCAGACCATGTTTTGGCCACAGAATTTAAGCGAGTAGTTTGGAGTAAAAATGAGGTACCTGATTTGAAACTAAAAATTCTGGTTACAGTCAAACTGAAACCCGACAACCCAGAGTGAAAGAAAATTAACACACATTTTAGTACTACAATTATGGAAAGTAGTCCACAATTATGTCTTTAATATCTTTTTTTTTGCATAAAAATGAGCATATATAGATACGCACATATAATATTCAAATAGTTTTTTTTTTTTTTTTCGATACCTTTCTTTTAAAAAATTGGGTAAATCTGAACCCAACCTGAAAGAATCAAAACTTGACCCACAACTTTGAAATTAACATCGTCAGGTCAGGTAAAATTGGGTTTTAGTTTAGAATCTTGGCTAAAAATATTTTGAGACATATGAAGCATTGTTTCAGTATGGTTATCAGCATGGGGCCAAATTTAAGACATCCAAAATTAACAGAAATATTTTGCGATTATTGATATTAAGATAGGTTCGTTCAGTGATGAATTATTTTTTTGTTATATAAATTTCATCTTTTTTTTAAATTTTTTTTAAAATGTAAATTTAGGTTTAAAAGAATGTTTAGGGTGATTAGAAAAATTTTATTATCAGAAAACATAAAAAAAAAATTGAGAAAGTAAAGTTATAATTTATCAACTATTTACTGAAGTTGCCAATTTTTATTTTTAGTATTTTATGAGATTTTCCTTGTAATTCAAGTTGTAAAATAGGCACTATTAACACCACAAACATCGGTTTTAGATGTTTCAGAATTAAAATTGTAATTTCAAAAATGCTAGTTTGAAGAAATAATTATTTATTTTCATCTTATTTATTTCTGCTTGTTTTTAAGTTATAAGAAATAGTTTAAAAAAAAGAGAAAAATATTCAAAACATATTTACATAATAAGATCACTAATTATAATTAAAATATAAATAAAATGCTTAAGTGACTCAATCCAGCATCAATGAAATGTTACATAATCATATAAGATCACCAATTATAATTAAAATATAGAAAAAAAATGTGTAAGTGATAACTTAAGCATTTTATCTATATTTCAAAACGTATTTGTTTTGTTTCTCATTTCCAAAATAATTTTCATCTATATTTACTTATTATAAACACATTATTTATTTTTAATAATAAAAGTTAAAATGTTTTTAAAAAACAAGGTGGCTGACTGCAGGCAAATCCCAAATCTTAGCCATCAAATGCAAAAAAAATTTACTCTTTAATTCTAGAAAAGTGGCCATAAGGTGCCTGACAAACAATTTTTTAATAGCCACTTTTTTTTTTCATTTTGTGGCCGGTGGCTGGTCCCTTTTTTTCCCTTTACTGCTAATCAAAATATTAAAAATCCCTGACAGTTTGGCCTACAGGCACATGTAGATTTCAAAGACACAGACTGTAGGGCACCTGTTTATTGGGAATTGCAGAATAAATGACCTTTTGTCATTTTGCGGCAGTTGGGACCACCCACTTTGAAATCAACTTGTGGCTCGCTGTAGGCCCGGTAGCAGAAAGTTCAAGACGGGCGACATACGTCGCAGATTTTTTCACTTTGTCAGCGGGCACGTGCCGCAGCCACACTTTTCCTTCGCATCTGGAGGAGTGCTATGATCTTTTGCGCATCTCCTCATTCTTTGCAAGCTAAATATAATTTTTTTTCTCTGACATCCCTGATCAGTGTACCAACAGCGTTTGCTCATATACTGTGCTTGCATCTCACCAGAAAGTTCAAAAGAGAAAATTTGTGAAAAGCAGGCTCTGTCTTTTCTTTTATAGCTGCAAATGCACTCTGCCCATTTTTTAAAACTACATAGCGTTTTGGGTTCGCAAAATAAAATTCAGTCTGCGAATTTCACCAATAGGTCGCGAGTAAAAAAACGAAAATTTGTCAATCAAGCACAGAAAAATTTTGCAAAGTTTGTTAAACGGTCACGTGAAAATATTGCGAAATTTGTTAATTTATTGCGTGAAGAAAAAATCGCAATTTGGCAGTCGGTTGTGGGAAAAATTGCAAAATTCACCAGTCAATCGTAGGGGGAAATAAAAATGTGAAACAAAATTCATCTACGATCGTGTGAAAAAAATACCCCTTGAGTTTTGCCAGTAAGACGTGGAAAAAAATCCGTAAAATCGTCAATCAGTTGCAGGAAAATAACACGAGTTTCGTCAATCGATCGTGGGAAAACTATTTAGAAATTAATCTGTCGGTTACGGGGAAAAAATCATGAATACCTACTAAACCTATTAATGACTGACGGAAGTCAGTCACAGAACCCCCCCCCCCCCCCAAAATTCTGCCATCTGCTGCAGAAGAATATCGCAAAATTCATCTATAGATGGTGGGAAAATATTGCGAAAAGCGTCAGTCGCGAGAAAAATTTGTAAATTTTGTCAAGCTATTGCAAGCAAATAACCATATTTGCCGATCGGTCGTGAAAACAATTGCGAAATTTGCTCACAATTACCAAGGCAACACTAGATACCGGGCTTGCTCATTCACTCTCAAAACGTCACAAATGGTGGCTGACCGCGACCAGCGATTGGTCCAAAGCAACGCGCCCATCGTTTTATGCCAATCGCTGTATGTCTTTCCTCCTAGTCAGCCACCTTTTGTGACGTCATCATAATGAATGAGCAAGCCCGGTATGTAGTGTAGCCCTGCAATTACGTGTTGTTAAAAAAAAAAAAAATGCGAGTTTCACCTGTAAGACGCAGGAAAAGAAAATCGGAAATTTGCTTATCGGCCGCAAAAATAAAGCAAAATTTGTCAGTTGGTTGCAGGAATATATCACAAATTTCTTCAATCGATTGCAGGAAAACAATTGCAAAATTCGTCAATATGTCGCGGGGGGAAAACCGCTCAATTCACCAATATGTTGCTGGTAAATATTGAGAAATCAAGTTAAAAAATTGCACGCAACAGTAATACTTTACTAGGTATTAATTATTGATATACAGTAAAAGACTTATTTATTACGTATAATGTTGTACTGTTTCATGTTATATAAGTACTATTTAATGTAAAATTTTACATATCAATGTAGTATTTGAGGTTTTTGACATAGCAGTTTAAACTCTCAAAAAAGGATACATGTCAAAGACCTGCCAATCCTGAATTGTAGCATAGTTTACCTGCAGATTATTTTCTGCCGCTGAAATATCCGTCGCAGACACTTGGAGAATTTTCTGCTTCTGGGTCTGTAAGCAGATCTGGCAGGGATTTTTTTTTTTTTATTTTTTTTTTTTTGCTGTAAGGGTTGGTTCTATAAAAACTTGTCAGTATAAAAGTTGTAGATAATATTAAGAGGATGGGGATTTATAATAAATTTAAGTGGATTTGATATCTTGTGAATTGACAAAGCTATGAATTTTTTTCTTCTTAAACCCCAATTTCCTCCCCCCCCCTTTAGGCCATTTTTAATGATATAAAAAAATCTGTCATACATAAATTTTCTGCTCTTTTCCTAGAAGTAATAATTTTAAATGATTCAATACATATCATAATTAAGCAGTTATTGGTTGTTTTTTGTTTTCACAAAAGCCTTCCATCCCCCCCCCCTCCCCGATGTTCAATTTTGCCCATTAACAAACTTGACCTAGATTTTATGTATCAGAGATTTGTGCAGTCATTGTATTGTGTCCATAAAAAAGTGATATAGATAGATAAAGTTTTGAACTGGGTGTGGTTTTGGGTTCTGGAAGTCATAATTGGCATAGATCTGCAAAAAGTTTCCAGAAATTCCAACATTGGAGAGAATGTAATAGGTAGTATTTTTTACGAAATATGCCTAAAAGTAAAAATTCCTCTTATTTATTAATTCATCTTCGTCTTCTTTATCTCTATTATTCTGTCCATATTAGAATTTCAGATAATACAAAAATTTTGCAAATCCAAACAGGTGGTCCAAATTTGATGGAATGTCTTGCATTGGTTCGAGTAAACCAATTCTGTGCAGACTTCAGGCTGGCTATATGGGAAAGGACTGAAGATGTCATGAAAGAAAAGTTCCTGATTCTGGAGTTTTCGTAGCAATGGTCTGGTAAGTTATTTTTTGTTAGAGATAAGGTTTTGGGGGAAATTCTGCTGTTAAGTAAAAATAGTGGTGTACAGAGTACGACTTTTGATGAGTAGCACATACAGAGTAGTGTAGTTACGACTGCTTTCTTAAATAGATTTATTATCATCCATCATAAAGCACGATTAAGTGCTAAATCATGATTTAATGCAGATTTTACCCTTTGGAAGCCATTTTTTAATTTATAGTGACAAAATATGGGCTTTATGTAGCACCCCTCCCCCCCCTCTATTATATTATACAGTATTATATTTCATTAATTTTCCAAATGTTTTAAAAAAGGTTGTTTACATATAGACAAGTAGGAACCCTTCCCTCTCATAGACACAAGTCAGGGGTCGATCCAGGCAGAATTTGGGGCCTATTTAGGAACTTCACAAAAATTAATTTAATAAAATGGGCCCTTTCACAAAAATCAATTTGACAAAATGGTCCCTTCACAAAATTATTTTTACTAAAATAGGCACTTTCACAAAATTCCATTCCATAAAAACGTGCTATTTATTATTAATTTATTGTTTTGTGATATTTTAAAATGTGTAATTTGTAAACAAACAAGTTCACCAGAGAAGAAAACTTCACCAAAAGGATTTAAAAAAGTTTTTGTTTATAAATGCTTGGTTCGAATTTGATTAACTGGATTTCAACTTCCGTTACAAAATGTTATTTTTCACAAAAATATAATAAATTTCACAAAAATAACCTTTACTTTTCACAAAATGGGCCCCAAGAAAAAAAACCCTGCATCGACCCCTGCAAGTTCTTGGATATGTTTATGAACATATTTTATTACGAAGCCAATATCAATAAATCAGTTTTTTTAATAGTAATATATAATTTAATTTCAAGTGTACAGAATATAGATTGAAAAAAGAATTGTTTCCTCTCAAATGAAAAATTCTTTGAAATAATTTTTGCATATTTATTTTTTCTACAATCCTATGTGAAAATAAACTATCATTCATTTATTCATTTTTATTTATTTCAAAGTTTGTTGCGAAAAATGCGAAATTCATCGATCAGTCGGAAAAAAAATCCCTCCTTTACTAATCAGTTGCAAGAAAAAGTTGCCAGTTGATAGAAGAAAAATATCTCAAAATTTGTTAATCAGTCACATGTTTAAATAAAAAATTAAAATCACTCTGCAGTGAATCGTCTGAAAAAAAATCCTGAAAATCTTCAATCCATGCACGGCAGGGGGGGGGGGCGGAATTGAAAAATTTGCCAGCCGATCAAGGGAAAATATCAAAACTATTGCAAAAGTCTTCAGTTGATTGCATGAAAAATCACATTTGTCAGTTAATCGAAGAAAAAATCTCAAACATATTGCCAATTTCTGCAATTGATAGCGGAAAAAATCTCAAAATTTGCGAGTTATTCAGATAAGATTGTGAAGTTCTTCATTTAAGAAAATTGCGAAATTCATTCGTCGATTGTTGGGAAAAAATCGTGAAAATTTTTAGCCAGTTACGGAAAAGAATGTAAAATAGTTCGACTAAGCATCATCAGAAAAAAAATCCTGAAATTCATCGACTAGTCACGAGAAAAAAATCGTGAAAGTCGTTAGTCGCTCAAGGGGAAAATATTAAAAAATTTCTCAATTTGTCGATCGGTCACAGTAAAATATTGAGAAATTCTTCAATCAATTGCGGGAAAATATCGAGAATTTCTATTCATGAATTGGGGCTGCAAAACAAAGCAGTTCAAAATGTACCTTCTGAACCAGTGTTACCAATACCAGTGTTGCCTATTTTAAAAAAAACCTCTTTTTTAAATGCTCACATAGCTGTCCTTTTTGTTTTAAAGTCAACACTATATATTCATTACTTTCTTGTAGTTCACGGCGATCAAATCGAAAATTTTAAATTGCATGTTGTTGTAAAGTTGCCATCAACAATTGTTACTCAGTCATAACCTGTTGAATAAAATGTATTCACCTACACAAGAAGAGTGCAAGCGCGAGGCCTGCATTTGGATATAAATCTGCTAGAAAACTTCTAAAAGCTAGATTTATTTACTACAATCTAAATTCTTTTTTTGAGGGGGGGGGGGGAGGGGGACTAGAAATGCCACTCCAATGCTCTTATAACATAAACACCCCCCCCCCTTTTTTTTTACACAGTATCAAAAGCATTAAATTAATTTAATGACAAATTTAACATTCATTTATCATGAGAAAAGAAGTTATAAAAAAAAAAGAAAAAATTCTTAGAAATAGAGCACAGTTTTATTTCCTTTTAAGTTTTAGATTATAATAAATATAAAAATTTTTCAACATAAATTCTGACATCCGCTATACGGATGTCAGAATTTATGTTGGATTGACCATGCATAATTTTTAAATTTAATAAATTGCTTTAAGAAAATTTTATATAATTCAAAATTTTTAATCTTTTAAACCAGCAGCATTATTTGAAACGACTGATAAAGTACAAATAATCAATTTAAATTTGATCTGATCTCGCTAATATCAATTCTATCTGTTAAATGATTATTGCTTGTTGTAACAATTTTGATATTAAAAATTTTAAAGCTTATTGAATATAAAATATTTCGATTTTGTAATTTTTACCATATCTTCTTCATTTTAGAAATTATTTGTAGTTAACAAATTATGAAAAGTATGTATTGACACTGGCACACCCAACCAATGGGTCAGGTCGGCACTATATTTTTCCATTATTTCCTATATTTTTCCTGATTGGTTTTTCCCAATTTTTCAACAGACTGTAAAATATTTTTTCAGGTGAAAAATCTATGTACAATAAGCAGGGCTTGAATTTCAGTGCGGGATTAGCGCTGAAAATTTTGAAATCCCGGCAAAAAAAAAAATATCGTGGGCAGGAGCCTCCCACCCAAAAAATTTCACCATTTTCCGGAGAAATTTGCGTTATTTAATTTACCTGCAACCGAACGATAAATTTCGTGATTTCTTTTCCCGTAACCGATCGATGAACTTTTCGTTTTTTCCGCGACTGATCGACAAACTTTGCGATTTTTCCATGACAAATCGACGAACTTTGCTTTTTTTTCTCTACTGATCGACAATCTTTGTGTTTTTTTCCGCTACAAATCAACGAACTTTGCTTTTTTCACGACTGATCAACGAACTTTGCTTTTTTCACGACTGATCAACGAACTTTGCTTTTTTCACGACTGATCAACGAACTTTGCTTTTTTCACGACTGATCAACGAACTTTGCTTATTTCACGACTGATCAACGAACTTTGCTTTTTTTAAACGACTAATCTACGAACTTTGCTTTTTTTAAGCGACTGATCGACGAACTTTGAGTTTTTTCCGCAATCGATCGACGAACTTTGCATTTTTTTTTGCGACTGATCGATGAACTTTGCGTTTTTAAATGACTAATCGACGAACTTTGCGTTTTTTTGCAAGAGATAGACAAACTTTGCGTTTTTCTGCAATCAATCAGCGAAATACGCTTTTTTTTCGCAATCTATCGGCGAAATTCGCGTTTTTTTCCGCGATCGATTCGCATAATTTTTCGCTTTTTTTTCTTAATAAAATAGTTTTTTCTCCCTCCCAAACATTATAACTCCCCTCCATTTAACGTTGGGAGGGAGACTCCCCTCCTTGGAAAAATTGAATTTCAAGCCCTGAATAAGATTTCCATAATGGACACTCGACTCCTGAAAGATGGACATCTCTGATTAGCAAAAGAGATACTGCTGGAAACAAGGGTTGGTTCACATTCTAATCTATTATTGTGTAATTTTGTTGCTATGACCTTTCAAGACGCCATGGATTCTTAGCCAATTTCGAGTCAGCGTCTTTTTGTGTGTGTGGTAAACATGTTAAGTTTCGAGCCAAATAACAAGCATTTTCGGCACATAGTGCTTTTCCTGTTGAATCAAAAGAAAAACATTGGTGAAAGCTGTCGGAAAACTTACTGTGTCAATGTCCTAATGCAAAACGACTTGAAAGACAAAGAACCCTCAGGTCAATCGAAAAGATTTGAAGATGCCGAATTGCAAGCATTTTTGGATGAAGATGATACACAAACTTAATAGCAAGTGGCAGAGAGGTTGAATGTTGGTTGACGAACCATTTGTTATCGACTGCATGCCATGGGGAAGATCCATAAGGCAGGAAAATGGATACTTCTGATGTGGTTTCTTTATTATTAATCTGCTGTTTACCACAGCATGATAGCCAAAAAGTCTGAAAATATGGACATTGATCAAAGGGCATGCGATCGCCAACCACTGTTCATCATCCTCCAGTAAGCCACATAAGATGTGGCAGGCTTGTGTTGGAATATTTCACAAACCTTGTCGTCAACTATGCAAAGATGATCTTCTATCTTCTAACCTCAACTATGCAAAGATGAGATATATACTAATGAGCCTGTTAGCAGAAAATTCAAGACGGGTGACGGACATTGCAGATTTTTTCCTCCATGGAACTTTTCTTTGGTTCGCAGAATTTTTTTTTCTTCCCTTTTGCAGATTTTTTTCCTTTGTCGGCAGGTACAGTGCCGCAGCCACACTTTCGCCTTGCATTCGGATGAGTGTGATCATTGGTTGCAAGCTAATACTTTTTTTCTCTCTCTCTCTCGTGACTTCCATGCTGTCTGAGCCAACAGCTTTTGCTCATATACTGCACACGCATCTCGCTGCCCAGTTCAAAAGAGAAAATCTGCAAAAAGCAGTTGATAAAAATATGCAAAAAGCAGGCTTGTCTTTTTCATATACAGCTGCAAATGCACCCTGCCCATTTTAGGTTTGGATAAATTTGTTATCTGCATATTTCAACTCGCAAATTTCACCAATAGGTCACAAAAAAATATTTCAAAATTCGAAAATTGCTTATGTGAAAAAAAAATCTCAATTAATCGCAGGAGAAAAAAATCACAAAATTTGTCTATGATTGCATGAAAAAAAAAAAAAAAAAAAAATGCAAGTTTTGCTAACAAAGTACGGAAAAAAATCCATCTAAAAATTTGCAATTCATGCAATTTTAATTTTTAAAAAAAGTAAAAAAACTGACAACACTGGCAAGAAAGAAAAAACACAAAAATGGGCAATCAGTAGCAAGAATAATATATCACAAATTTCATCAATTAATCTTGCAGGAAAATTCATTATTCGGTTAAGGGGGAAAAAATTATGAAATTCTGCCATCAGATATGGAAGAATATTCAGGGGTCGATCCAGGAAAAATTTAGAGCCCCTTCACAAAAATCTATTTAATAAAATGGGCCCTTTCACAAAAATCTATTTAATAAAACTGGTCCCTTCACAAAAATAAATTTGGTAAAATGGGCCCCTTCACGAAAATCAATTTGATAAAATAGGCAACTTCAAAAAAGTCAATTTGATAAAATGGGTCCCTTCACAAAATTCTATTCGATAAAAACTTATTTATTTATTTATTTTGTGATGTTTTAAAATGTGTAATTTGTAAACAAACAAGTTCACCAGAGAGAAAAACTTCTGCAAAAGGGTTTAAAAAAGTTTTTGTTTATAAATGCTTGGTTCGAATTTGATTAACTGGATTTCAACTTTCATTACAAAATGTTATTTTTCACAAAAATATAATAAATTTCACAAAATTAACCTTTACTTTTCATAAAATGGGCCCCAAGAAAAAAAAAACCCTGCATTGACCCTTGATATTGCAAAATTAGTCTATATGTCGCTGGAAAATATTGCCAAATGTGGCGGTTATTCGCAAGGAAAAATCTCGAAATATTTGCACAAAATTGTTAATTTTGCTTGTCTATAGCAGGTAAATAGCAAAATTCGTCAATTATGAAAAAAATCACGAAATTTGTCGACAATCGCATGAAAAAAAGAATATATATACCCACTAACTCATTTGTAAAGTGTGTGGGGAGGGGGAATTTGTGAATTCACAAATCAGTAGTAGGAAAATATCACGAATTTTGTCAAGCAATCGCAAGTAAACAATCGTGAAATTTGACAGTCGGTTATGGGGGGAAAATCGCTAACAGTCTGTCATGGGGAGAGGGGGGGGGGACTGCTAAATTCGTCACTATTTTGCAACAAACCTCTAAATTTGCCAAGATAGGTTGCTGAAAGATATCGAGAAATTGGTCACAAGAAAAAAATCGCAAAATTTGTCAATAGGTCATGGGGGGGGGGGGGGAAACTGGTATATGTATCTGTCGAGAAAGAACATTCACTTATGTGCATTTTAAGTAAGAGAAAATATGTGCCGATCATGTAAGCACAATTTTATCCAACAAATTTTTAAATAAAAATTTTACCAAGTTAAAAAATTGCACGTGCCAGTAATACTTTACTATTACTAGCTATTAATTATTGATATACATAACTTAAATTGTAACATAGTTTGCCTGCAGGTTATTTTCTGCCCCTAAAATATCCGTTAGACATTTGGAGAATTTTCTGCTACTGGTCTAATGAGTGCAAGTTTTTTTATTTTATCAAATTTGCAGGTTATTGATGACACAAAATTTTGTGGACATTTGCGAGCTTGGATTTTAAATCATTGGGCATAGGTTCCAAAAAAGATTAAATTCATCTAGTGTCTGAGTTATCAGAGTTTATCAAATCAGCAGACAAAAAGCTAATTTTTTTTCTGAATTTTGAAATAATTGGTAGGATGCAGGTCCCCCATGGAGTTTCTAAAAAGCAAAAAAGTTCTATTTTATTCAGGCTACCTTTCTGGTTATAATGATATCTTTTGTTTAAAAAGTAATTAGTATTTGCTGTTTCAAAAGAGTATTTTTTTCTGGAGCGCAATTAGGCGTTAGATTTAAATTTTTCTGTTTCTTGTACAATTTTAAACTGCCACATTCACTTTTTGTATGACTACACAAAAAATAGCCACATGAAGACCTCTTTCTGTTTCTAATAATGGCAAGCATTAGTTTCAAGTTTTCTGTTTTTTCTGCAGTTTTAAACTACCAGTGCATATACTTTCCAGATGGACATCCAAAAAAAAAAAAAAAAAAAATTACCCACATACTTGAAGTACCATTCCATTTCTAACAGTATATTAAAAAATATATATATGTATATTTACCTACCTGTTTTCCCCCCTTTCTGATGAAATTTGGTTTTCATTTTCATGTTTTCCAATTCATTTTTTTCTGCACTTTGAAATTGCCTTGTTGGTTTCTCGGTTATAAAAATAAAACATTCATGTGTACTTTTCCAGTTCTAATTTTAGCTTAAATTTCAACAAAATATATTTCCTGGAGATCGGTCTGTTTTGTTTTCGTGCAATTTTAAATCTCCATCTCATTACATAGAAATCCCCCCCCCTCCCCCACCAAAAAAAAAAAAAGAAATGGTATCTTTGTATTTTTCTTGTTCTAATGATAACTTTAGTTTTTAAAAATATTAATATTTTTATTTACTACTTCAAAAGTTTTTTTCAATACATGAAAATACCAAGAGGCAGAGGTTCCTTTTTTGCTTTTCAATTTTCAACACTGGGAAGTATCATTTTGCATTTTAAAAGAGGTGGGGGGTTACTTATGTGTTAAAAATTTCATATTTTGTGGGTAGAGATATATGCTTGTCTAGGGGTATCTCTAGTTTCTACTGTAGTTTTTTTTAAAGGGGGGGGGACATTTTTTATTATTTAGGTTTCCTCAGGAATTATTGGGATATTTTCATTCAAATTGTCAGTGGTTGAATCGGTACCTCAATATGCACAATTACTTCATCTTCCAAGTCTCCATTATTGCAGATTGATATGATCAATCTATCCCGTTAACAGCACATTAGATGTAGATTGATGTTTCTCAAGCTGTTTTCTCAAGGAAGAGCTGCTGTTAAATTTTGTATAAAGGCACCATGACGTGTGTGACTTTTAGAGTGTTTTTTTTGCAAATTGAGACAAATTTGGAAGTGAAATTATTTAGATAACGTTTTACTTTTTTTATTGCTATTACAGGACACATACAGAATGTATATTTTTTAAATAGTAAAGTTGTCGTTATGTGTGTGACACAGAAAAATCACACACATAACGACTTTACTGTTAAAAAAAATTGTTATTACTTTAGACTAAAAATGTCACTACAAAAATGATTTTGTATGTGTCCTGTAATAGCAATAAAAAAAGTAAAACGTTATCTAAATAATTTCACTTCCAAATTTATATCAATTTGCAAAAAAACACTCTCTAAATGTCACTCGCATAACTGTGGAATCGCCCATAAGAGCTTTTTTTCCATGTTAAATTTTGATCCTATTTGTTAATAAGTTACAATAAATGCTGTGTATATAATTGTATTATATATATATATATATATATATATATATATATATATATATATATATATTTATTATTATTATTATTTTTCCAGATAGGGGCCCCATGAAGAATAATCTATCTCCTTCAGCAACTGCAGTGGAAGTTCACGAGGTAATAAAGGAGTGGTTGATGCACTTGAAGGATCATGAGGGAGGCAGGAATGTACGAGCAGTAATGTCTGAATGGCACTGAATAATACCTATATGTATTAATTCTAATTAAAAATTATTTGTGAATAATAAAGTTTACAATTTAAGTTTTGTGTTTCAAGTTTTTTTTTTTTTTTTTTTTTTTTTTTTTAAGATTCTAATTGATTTGGAATGTCAATCAAATATGTACAAATACGTAGAAGAAGGGGTGGGGAATTGAAAATTAACAAGTTTAAAGTATAAAATATAAAAAAATAAATTTGAATCTGATTTGAAGAAAAAATTAGATATAGGTAACTTAAAAGCTTAGCTCTCTTCTTTTTTGCTTAATGTAAAAGCAAGAAAGAAGATAACTAATGTGATCTTTTTTTTTATTATTATTATTCATCAAACTTTCTTAATCTTCTTAATTCATCAGACTTCTTAAGATTGTTTGTCAAATGAAATTATTACAGCTGAAGTCACCAGATATCTGCACAAGATTTTTAAAGTATAAATAGATTTAATGCATGCCAGTTTTGTGAAAGGGGGTGGGTAATAAATATAAATAAATCATTTAGGGTTACAGTAAATTAAGGAGATTAGAAAATAAATTTGCTTTTAAGATAAAATGGGGGGGAAAATCAATCTTCGTAGGTTTAATTTGGTGTTACTTATTCGTGGAATGTTCGTCAGATAGTATTAATTTAAATAAAAATTGCTATATAGAAATAAGATTTTCCTTCAGAGCCGAAGAAATAAGATGTTTATTCTGTGATTTAAAATACAAGACAATGAATAAACTTATCAAAGCAGAAGTTTTTTTTTTTTTTTTTTTTTTTTTTTTTTTAAACTGAGCTATCCCACACAGAAATAAACATGAAATTTACTTGATTAAAAAAAAAAAAAAAAACTTGTTAGAGATGACAACTCCAACTGGAAATAAAACTTTTATTCACAAAAAGAAAAGTAAGTTATTTGTGAAACAAGATTTTAGCCTTGTTTTAAGTGTTCTGACAGGGAATTAAATTGAACAGTGCTACCAATTCATACAGAAACTGGAATATCCCTTGTCTATCCTCATTTTCTGTTTGTGAAGTCCTTTTACAGAATTACTGGAAAACGGAACTTTGTCTTTCTTATATGTTGCTGTAAAGTGAGAATTACTTTTGAAAATTTCTGCCAACAGTGTTAAGGCTGCTCGTAAGTTAACCTCCCAATTTCTCTTGCTAATGTTAATCCTGTGGACGTAGGATGCATTTTTATTTTTTAAATATCTCCTCGAGAAATTAATATTTTAAACTTTTTTTACTACGTGCTCTTCTTTAAAAGATGTCCTTTTTTTTCTTAGTTATCACAATATTTCGAAAATATGTGCTTAATTTCGATTTTTGTCTGTTAAAATCTTAGCGAAACTGAATAAGACTTTAACACTTCACATAAAATTAAGTATATATTTTAGAAAAAATTTGACAACTAAGAAAAAAAGACATTCCTTAAGAAACAGTACAATAAAAGCAGAACTTAAAAATATGAATTTCTCGAGGAGATATTTTTAAAATACGAATGCATCCTATGCCCATAGGATTAACATTAGCGAGGGGAATCGGGAAGTTTACTGACGAGCAGCCTTAAAATAACAATTTGCTAAATTTAAAGAGATTTTCAGGGACATGGAAATTCTGAAAAACATTGTCGTCATGGGATATTTAAGATTAAAGATTAAAATGATATTATTCTTAGAACAATTTTAGTCAGTGTTAAAACTTTTCTACTGCATAACAGAAATATTTCACACATTGAACTCTGAACAGCGGATGCCTCCGAATAAAGGAAAAATTTGGCTCTCCTGAGGTGTCTTATTTTCAGAAGACTGAAAATAAAGTTTAACAGAAATATTTGCACATTTTTTCTTCTGAATTAATAGCAGACATTTTCAAATAAAGATTAAATTTGGCTCTTCTGAAGTATTATTTTCAGAAAACCAAACGGAAATCTTATAGAGCAGTTCACATCATGTGACTTTTACTGTAAAACATTGAAAAGGCTGTAGGACACACAAGTAGAGAAAAGCATTGATAAAGGTACCAGTATCTGTCATACTGCAGCTTTAAAAACCTGTTCGAAACGTCACCTTGCACAAGTCTATAGAAATATTTGAACATTTACCTCTGGATTGCAGACACCTCCGAATAAAGGACAAATTTGGTTCTCCCAGAGTTCAGAATATTTTCAGAAGACCAAAAATTTAAATGCTTGTAAAAATATTTGCACGTTTACTTCTGAATAGCAGATACCTCCAAATAAAGGACTAATTTGGCTCCCCTGAAGTGTCTGTTATTTTCAGTAAACCAAAAGAAAAAAAAAAGCTTAAAAGAAATATTCACACGTTTTTACTTCTGAATTAATAGCAGACACCTCCGAATAAAGGACAAATTTTGCACTCCCAAAGTGGGTGTTACATACTTGCCAACTTTTACACTTTAGGTGTAAAATTTACACTTTTTGACCATTTTTTACACTTTTACACTTAGGATGTTTATTTTTACACTTTCTTGAAAAGTTTCTTCTAAGCTCTATTTTATTCCCTAAAATTAGGAAATACTTTTTAACTTCTTTTATTAATGATAGTTGCTGAATGTAAAGGAATATTTCATACATTTAAAATCATGAATCAAGGTTTCATATTCAAAATATACCGTACAAAATCTTTTAATTTTCATTGTATTTAAATGGAAGTCGTGTTTTGGGTAATGTTTTTGCTTAGACTTTCTTTAAAAAGAAAACAAAGAAGCTGTCTGTATATGTTTCATATCAAAACATCAGTATATTATTTAACAACATTCATCTGTTACATGCTTAAATGCTGTTTATATCTTTTTTATATAATGTGTAATATGCTTTTATGAAAGAAAAAATTGCAAGAAATGCACTTCACGCGTTATTTTACACTTTGCCATTTTGAAAAGTTGGCAGGTATGGTGTTATTTTCAGACCAAACAGAAAGAAGCTTAACAGAAATATCAGCACATTTTTACCTCTGAATAGCAGACATCTCCAAATAAAGGACAAATTTGCTACCCCTGAGGTGTCTGTTACTCTCAGAAGATGAAATAAAGAAAAGCTTTTGAACATTGATGGTAAAGAAAATTGACTGAAGCATAACATGGAATTCAGTGTGCTCTGTGTTGCGAGGAAGCTGAGAAAGGACCAGGAGGGTTAAATGAGCTAAATTATATCCATAATTATGTTAAAAAACAGATTTCAGGGATTATACCTCTAGGTACATGATTTATGGAATTAATAAAGATACTCAACAAATATTTAAACACATGCAAAATACGAGAGCATGAATTTTTTAATTCTTAAACTATATAAAGAAAAATGCATTTAATATTTTTTTCTTTAGAAAAAGAGAATTGTAGCAAACAAGAATCTTTATTATCTCCCCCTCCCCTTCACACACACACAAAAAAAAAAAAAGACTTTAGAATAAGGCAAATAATTTTTTAAATTTTAAAAGATTATTTGGCTGAAGGAATAGCAGAAAATTTGAACATTTTAATGTTTTTGTAATTAATTTCCCTCTCCCCCCCCCCCCCGCCAAAAAAAAAAAAAACTTAAATATAATTGATTTTTCAAAGAATGATAATAAAAACTGTATCTATTAATATAAATTACCAACGGCTGAATGTAAATCTAATGTATGTATTTAATATACTCAGGAAAGACATGTTTCAGAAATTGCTTATTAAATTTACATCCCAACCAACCAACCAATAATTCGCCGTTTTTTCATCGAAATTTGCTCGTGTACTCATCTAAAACTCATCCTAAATTCATCGTGATAAAATCACTCCTCGGGTTTTCATCATATTAGTTTCTAAAATTCATCGGATTTCGATCATCGATGGATCCAAGGCCGATGAGACATTTCTGAGCAATTTCCGATGACAATTCATCCTATCCGATGAGAATACGATGATCGGCCGCTCATCAGTTCATCGGATTTCGATGAGAGGCCACTCAATGGCCGATGACATTTTGCTACTAGGGATATATGATACTTAAGTTTTTAGAAATAGATCTCCTTTTAAGGCATATTTATGGTACTATGCTATATTTCTTAATTGTTGTTCGTAATTATATAAATACGTAGCACCTATTGTCGTCATCTGGTCCGTCCATCTGTCTGTCCGTCCGTCCGCATATAACAACGCAAAATCTACCCAACCGAATGGTTTGAAATTTAAGATACATTATCTTTGCAGAATTTTGTTGAGACATTTCAAATTTTATGAAAATCGACTCAATACTTTAGGAGATATTAATAAAAACATTTATTAAGAAATTATATGTTTATTTTAAATCGGTGCTTTCTTGTTATAGGAGTTTCCGAGGTTTAATCGTCAAGCGACCTAGATACTTATTTTATTAGAGAAATTTATCTGCAGACGATATAATTCATTTCACAGAATTAAAAATCAAGATCTGAATATTTATATAACTAGCTATGGTACGAACGAACCTCATTTGTCCCGTTTGGCGTACAATTTCCAACTTCTTAACATTATTATTGCTTTTATTATTTTTTTCTGTATGCGATTTCGCTTTTATATTGTATGAATTATAAAAAATGTATGCATTTTGTAACATGTATCCACTCTGTATATAAGAATGTATATATGTATATGATATTAACTAAATGCATGTCTTTTGAATTTTACATTTGAAATTACAGAAATTTTTATATATACAAAGCTGCAATAAAATGCCATTTTATGCGTCATATGTTTTAAATAATAAGTGTTTATTCTCACATTTTTCCATGTAATAAGAGGTTTTTAAAAGAAGTCATTTTATCATTCTTAAAAAAAACAAAATTCACAATGAGATTAATGATCATAACTAGTAAACATTAACAAATATCGCTGTATTTTTGTTTTCATTTATAAACAACAACTACAAAACGCCTTTCTCATAACTTTTCGCCAATTATTTTCAAATATGTCTGTAACATGAAACAGAACTTTTTTCTTAGATTTTCAGTGACATTATTTTAAGTTATTTAATGTATCTTATTAAAATATTAAATATATCGTTAATAAAAAAATACAATATATGAAATATTTTTTATGCCATTAGCCATAAATGACATATAATTTCCGTAGAAATATTTTGTCACCTTAGGATAACGTTACTGTTATAATACTGCTTATTAATATCTCTAAAAACTTCACAGTAACTCTAATAATGTTTGCATCCTAAATTGATTTTAATTATAAATTTCAGATAGTAATACTATTAATTATCTTTTGCATATTTTCATGAATCAACCCTTTAAATGCTAAGGTAAAATAAATTGACATTTAATAATAATAATAATAATAATAATAAAGGCAAAAATGCTTTCTTTTCGTTTGGATTTTACAATTTTATATTAACTAAAATTCTATTTGGTGGTCTAAATTACTCATTAAAGTAACCCGTACTCTATTAGACATACGATTTTTTTAATATCAAATAAAACTTTTCAATGAGTTATTTGTTTCAAAAGTAAATTAATAATAATATATAAAACTGTGTTAGTCGCTCATTTTATTTACAGGCCACAATGGCTAATTTGAATGAATAATTCTTAATTTGTATCGTTATATGTTCACTTTCTACTTCCAAATTTACATAGACCTGTATTTACTTTCATGTATATATACTTTCATGCATTGACATTTTACATGTAAACATTCTGTGTATATACTTGCATATTTGTTACAATTAATGTTGTTGATTAATCTTGCGAAATATATATATATATATATATATTACAATTCATACCATATGCATATAGTTTACACTGAATACAATATAAAAGACTAATTGCATACAGAAATTTTTTTTAAAGCAGTACTAATGTTAATAAAAGAAATGTTGCATATATGCATAACATACTTACAATACACTATAAACAACGGACTTACATTTTTACAACGCAGTACAAATATACATGCATACGTGCATGCATATATATATGCGTGTGTACGTACATTCGGACAATATATATATATACATACAAAGTACTTTCACTACATGCGATAGACAAATCCTGCACATTCTAAAAGAAATCCGTGAAATTAACGAAATTTTTCTTTGATTGTATTTTGTTAATGCACCAAATTTTCCGCTTCGATGTACCATTTTCTAAAAATACAAAAAAAAAAAAAAACATCTAACGTAAATAAAAACTCTCGCCTTTGCCATTTTTGGTCAGTTCATAAGCTGCACTCGGTGCTATATTCTAGCGTGGTTAATTTATCCCCTTTTATTTGCGTCTGGTCAGTTTTTGGCTGAAATAAAGAAAACACTCAGTCCAATTTTCACAAAATTTGTGCTTCTGGAATCGGAAAAATTAACTACTTGTATAGTCTGAGTTTCGAATGGATACCTTCAATAGTTTTTTTTTTTTTTTTTTTTTTTAATATTCGAGGATACGTTATAATGAGAATATTTCGTTGTCTGGAATTATCAAAACGGTAATTTAGTTTGCGGTTACGATAAAAATAGCCATTTTCGAAGCGCATTTTAATGATTTTTTTGATGCGATGCTTAAAGGTTTTTTAATTAATATTTAAGTTAATTTAAAAAATAATAAAATTCTTCGGAAAGCCATCGCACACTTTTACACACACACACACACACACACACACACACACACACACACACACACAGACACACACATAGACACGCACACAGACAAACAACTTTCTTTAATTAGTATTGATATGTTTTTTAGAGGCTTTTAAAGACAAGGTACTAGTTTAGAAGTTTGTTATTCTTGGGATAAACTATTTTCAAATATTTGGAAATGTTACTTTTATTTTTAGAAAATGTACCAATAACAAAAATTATGCAGCTGGTTTCATGATAAGTTTGCGGGATAAATTCTTCGTAAATCCAAGCAAACTCTTTGAATTTTCGTAAAGGTGGATAGATAGAACGATAGAACTTCATACGAACGATTTTTTATAAATTTCGAAAATCTCGTGATTAAGCTCAAAGTAATTCAGAGATTTTCAAGATCAAAAATCAGTCTAGATGCCGAAAGCCTGGAATTGTAATTCCTAGACATGAATCTAATTTTTCATTGTCTAAGTTATATGCATATACATATTATGCATATATTATCAACAGCAGCACTCTCATCCTCTACTAAACTTTTTAAAACCATTTTTTCATTTCATATAAAATCTCGTATTACGATGAATATGAACTTGCCAACCATGGTTTTCTTTTTTTGAGGGGTATGGATTTATTTTACTCTATACTTTTGAAAAACCCAGTACATTAATAAGAATTTTATCTTTGTCCGAAATAAAAATAACGATCTTTGTCTAAAAATGTGCATTATGAGAAATCCTTCGTAATCCGAGGTGCTATAAATTTTGGCTACAATGATGACATAAATAATAAAGAAGGTAATAATAATAAAGAAAGTAATAATAAAGAAAGAATAACGAAATATAATACAGAAAGTTGTAGCGACAATTCTCACTAAATATAGATTATTCAACTGTCGTTTATTACTTCTTGATGAAAACATGAAATACCTTTTATTTTTATTTTTGTTGTTTATCTACGTGCATGGATTGTAAAAGGAATAGAAAATTCGAGCAATTCAGTTTATCAGATTTTATTAAAAATTTATTAACCTATTCATTCCACCAAACTTTTTTCTTTTTTTGTTGAAGCACATACAATTGACGCAAGATTTAAAATAGGAATACTTCCTATGAGGCAAGAAATATATTTTTCATATTATATTATGTTAAAATTTTGAAGGAAAAAATTTACTGTAAATGTAAAATTCGTTGTCGAACAACTTTGAAAAGATGATTTTAAAAACTTAAGTTCGAGTACTAGAAAATATTTTCCTGAACTTTCACGCATCTTTTCGGTTTATGGAAAATAATTTTTTTTTCCTCAGAAATTTTAAGATGCCTAAAGTTTCTTGTTTGAATAACCTCTGGCAATGAAAGACTTTGAGAAAACTTATTTATTAAAGAAAAGACGTTCCTGATTAAATAGCAAAACTTTTTCATGCAAGAATGTTTATCTTTTTACAGAATTTGCAGTAACATTACAATTTATTAGACATGCTGCAGATACAAGACCACATTGGATTTTATAAAATGCATATATAATTTAAAAGTATTTCTTCTTTTATTTTAAACAGTTTTCTCATTTTTTTTAAATTAAATAACTTTTATTTGTAACTTGGAATGAAAATTGAAATGCAATAACCATACTCAGTCACTTAAAAAATGTATTTATAAATATTATATATATATATATATATATATATATATATATATATATATATATATATATATATATATATATATATATATAATATATATAAATATATATATATATGTATATATATAATATATATAAATATATAAATATTAATTTTTATTTTCATCATATAGAAAATATGCGTAATCTTTCATTCTAATACATCGCTGGTTCTGGTGTAGCCATGTTATCACTAACAGAATACATAAAAGTAATTTTATTATTATAATTGCTAGCTATTCGTGATTACCCTGGTTCTACCTGATAAGTTAAGAATACAATACATAATTGATTGTAAACCTTTGTTACATAAAGGCAAAATTAAACGCATGTTTAAGTTTCCGCGATTTATTAAAAGTATGATGACGGAAAACATGTCAAATGTACATCACTTATTTTTTTAATAACACCAAAAATATGCTTGAATTTATCAGCAATAAAGAAAAATTATATTTCAAGCATAGATTATGAAACAGTTTCTAACGTTTCCAAAATGATTTTAAAATCTCACCTTTTAATAAATTGAATGATAATATGTAAAGTGTAATTTGGAAAACATATAACACATTACAAAACAACAATTTCAGCAATTTCCATCTTCAGTTGGAAAAATATCCTAACTATTTTGTGCAGCCCAGTATATAATATATAGATTTGTATTTATAATACACAGTATGATAAAATTTAATTCAGTTAGGAAACGCATAACACTGTTCAAAATTCCCCATTCGGAAATTTCCGTCCACATACCTAAAAGTACTCGAATTTATTTGTGTAGACCCTCAATATAGAATTATATACACAAAGTGATATGCAAAATAGTAGTTAAATATAAAAACGCATAGCAGAATTGAAAACGCACTTCCAGAAATTATTTCTCATTGACAGTACTGTAACGGAATATTTTCATGTGTCCTGTAAATTAATGATAAATTCTATGCACACCATATTCTATAATAAGCATGTCGTAGTGCACCTTAATGATGTATATCAATTGATGTATATCAACTTCAATATGTTTGAAATTGTTTAATATCATTAAAATACAGTGCAAATGTTTTTACCCCAAATACCATAATGTAACGGAATTCTTCTGAGTGCTTTTCTAAATGGACTATGAGTACTACAAACTTCATTTTTAACACTTTCCAACTTAGTTGAAAAGTGCTTATGACTTCGGTTTGTATGCCGCCTGTCCGTGCTCTCACTCGCGTAACTATACTCGGATCGCCCTGAAATGTTTGTATGTTATTGTCGTTTACTATAGCATGTTCTCTATTTCAATTGAAGTGTGTAGCACTTATAGTATTTTTTACAGAGACATTCAAAAGTATTCCATTAAATTACAGTAAATGGGAAATAAACCTTTCAAGTACATTGTGAGGAGATGCTACGTCATTTAGTCATTTAAAACATGATGAAATTGATATATAATTATGAAGCGCATTAAAACATGCTTTTTGGAGAACATGATGTGCAAAGCATTAATTGTTCATTTACAGGGTCAAACAAAATAATTCTGTTACACATCGTTCTATGGGGAAAATAGTTTGCAGTGTAATTTAGTGTTATTTAGCTATTTCAAACATAATGAAAATTATATGCATTACTGATGTTCACACTATAAATTGCTCTTTTGAAAGTGTGGTGTGCATTGCGTTTATTTACAGGGATACGCAAAAGATATCGGTTACAGTACATGTGCGGTATTTACAGTCTATGTGTAATAAGTGCGTTTTGAACTTTCGTTTGCGTTTTTAAGTTTAACTAAATTTTTTCACAGTACGTGTGTGTTTATAAACTCCGTTACTCATATACAGAGCTACACAAGGGAATCCGTAAGTATTACACTCTAAGGGGGTGAATTGCTTAAGGTTAGTTTTTTATTGCGTTACGCATTTTCTTGCTAAACATATAATATATTTAGATGCTAATATAAGTTCGTGGAATATAGATAAATTTATATACAGGGCTACGCAAAGAAAATGATACATTGCCGTTTACGGTTGGTAATTGCTCCGAGTGAGTTTTAAATTGCCTTTTAGCTTAATATGTTGTGTGTACAAAAGTCTTCAGATAATATACAGGGCTGTACAAAGGATTTTGAGTGCATTTTCATCGATCGGAGAAAATTTCTAAATGTGAATATTCTAACTGAACCTAATTTTATTATGCAATATATCCACATCTATTGATAATATACAGGGCTCCACAAAATAATTCGACTACTTTTTAAAATTTGATGATTTTGAAAACTGTATTTTTTAATGTGATATCTGTTTTCTAAACTGTTTACTTTCATATCGTCTTTCACCTTATTTAACGGCGAAGTTTCGTTAAAGTATACTGGCTGTGTTGGAAAGTGTTTCATAATCTATGCTTCACACGTGATTTTTCGTTCTTGTTAATACCTATCATGCCATAGTGATCCTCAATATTCCTCAAACGTATTATGCTTGCTTTTTAGCAGAAATTTAACTTCTAAATCCGCTAAATTTTGTTAGCCATCCCACACAGACATACACACAGAGAGACAAACAACTTTCTTTTATTAGTATAGATTTTTTTCATGCTATTAAAGACAAGGTATTAATTTAGAAGTTAGGTATTCTTGGGTTGGGTTGATTATTGACGGCCAATTATCTACACTTGGAATATAGGCCCAGGGGGAGTGCCCTTCGTGGGGGTATTTCTAAGGGAACCTAACCCGTATTTACGCATGGATAAATCCACGGCTCGAAGAAAACCACGGAAACTCCGAACGATTAGGCCAACGGGCGCGATTGGGATCGAACCCAGCACCTCCCGTCTACCAGCTTCGAGAGCAGAATCTCTCAGCCACTAGGTATACTTGGGATAGACTATTTTCCAAATATTTGAAAATGTTAATTTTATTTTTTTTAAATGTACCAATAAAAAATTTATGCAGCCGGTTTCATGATAATTTTGCGGGATAAATTCTTCGTAAATTCAATCAAAGCCTTTGACTTTTCGTGAAGGAGGATGGATGGTATCTTCACACCGACGGTGTCTTATAAATCTCGAAAATCTCGGGATTAAGCTCAAAGTAATCTAGAGAACTTCAAGATAAAAAATCTTCCTGGTTCCCAAATCCTGGAATTGTAATTCCTATACATGAACCTAAATTTGCATTGTTTAAGTTATATGCATATTACATATCCAAGGCATTATCAACAGCATCCCCCTAATCCTCTACTGAACATTTTTAAACGTTTTTTTTTCATTACATATAAAATCTCGTATTACGATGAATATTAAATTTCCAATCATGTATTTTTTTTTTTCGGGATGGATTTATTTTCTTTTTCTGTACTTTTGAAACACCCAATACATTAATAACACTTTTATCATTGCCCGAAAGAGAAATAACGTTTTTTGTCTAAAAATGTACATTATCTGAAATCCTTCGTAATCCAAGCTTCTATAAATTTTGGCTATAATAAGGACATAAATAATAAAGAAGGTAATAATATTAAAGAAAGTAATAAAAAAGAAAGAATATCGACATATAATACAGAAAGTAGTATCGGCAATTCTCACTAAATATAGTTTGTTCAGCTGTCGTTTATTACTTTTTGGTAAAAACATAAAACTTTTTTTTTGTTTATTTACGTGCTTAGATTGAAAAAAGAATACAAATTTCGAGCAATTCATTTTATGAGATTTTATTAAAAATTTATTATCCTATTCATTCCACCAAACATTTTTTTTTTTTTTTTTTTTTTTTTGAAGCACATACAATTGACGCAAGATAATAAAATAAGAAAACTTTCTTTGAGGTTAGAAATATATTTTTCACATTATATTATTTTGAAATTTTGAAAGGAAAAAATAACTGTAAATGTAAAATTCGTTGCCGAACAACTTTGAAAAGATGTTTTAAAAAACTTAAGTTCGAGCACTAGAATGCCTGATCTTTCATGCATCTTTTCTGTTTATGGAAAATAAAATGTTTTTACTCAGTAATTTTAAGATGCCTAAAGTTTCTTGTTTGAATAACCTCTGGCAATGAACGACTTTGAGAAAACTTATTTCTTTTAAGAAAAGACGTTCCTGATTCAGTAGCAAAAATTTCATGCAAGAATGTTTATCTTTTTACAGAATTTGCAGTAACATTACAATTTATCAGACATGCTGCAAATAGAAGACCATATTGGATTTTATAAAATGCAAACACAATTTAAAATTGTTTCTCCTTTTATTTAATCAGTTTTCTCAATATTTTTTTTCATTTAATAACTTTTATTTGTATGTAACATAAGAATTCTAAAATTGGAATGAAATTTTAAATGCATTAACCATACTCAGTCACTTCAAAAATATATTTATTCATATTAATTGTTATCTTCATCATATTGAAAATATGCGTAATTTTTCATTCTAATGCATCTCTGGTTCTGGTGTAGCCATGTTATTGCTATCAGAATACATCAAGGCATTTTTATTATTAATCAATTTTTATTAGATCAACCAACTATAAGACAGCATTGGACAAACATAGTTTAAGCAGAATCTTCAGTATTCACAAGTACAAAAACAGTTTGTTTAAGCGTGGGGCGTTTTTATTTTATGGCAGTTAATATACAATTTAAAAAAATTAAAACATACCCCGGTGCGCCCAAAGTTTTTCTAAATATTGAAATGTAATTTAAAGAAAACAAAAGATCATTCACAAATGCGGTTCTTTCAAACTTTTCAAAATAAGAAAAAGTAGATCCCATACTAATGGATAATGTGAGATACAATACAGATATTGCCATGCAAGATGTAAAGTGGATTTATTGAAATAAATCACCCCTTAACAGCGTACCAATCTTTTTTTCCCTTCCGAAGTATAATAAGAATAACATGAAAACAGTGAATTATATATTTAAATGTCTATACAAATGTTAAATGAACTCATCTCGGCCTTCACTTAAAAGAATCAAATAATTCAAATAAGCCGCAAATATTACTTCCTTTAGAAATATATTTATGCTAAAAATGGGTTCGTTCAACATTTTTTAAGGGTTAAACAACTAGATTATCTTGATTTTTTATTCGAAGCCGGATGCATAGTGTAGTTACTAGATCGAATATTTCCCGTTAAGTTTTGTTACAAAGTTGATGAATCAGTTACATGTACGTTACATGACCTTTCTCACGGCGAAGAGAATCAAGACAAAAAAATATCTATTTAATATCCTGGCTCATTGAAAATAAGGCGGACACTTCATAAATGAGTAGTAGCAAAGTTAGTGAAGCTTCAAAATTATTATGGAGTGTCTGTGCTATCGATTCTATGTTTTTCACTATCATGTTTTTTTTTAGAAATTTCTACAAGTTTAATTCATATTAACCCCGTGGTACTTTCTAAGTAATAAAAGAGATATTTCTCCTTTTCAAGTTCTTAAAATGCAGAACAGAGATCATGCAGGTGTAAAGTACCACCTTTCATTATGTAGAAGGCACATAAAATCCATTTAACACAAAAGTCGAAAAAACGTTTAAAACTGCTCTAACATTACAAATAAATTGTTTATTTATGTAACAGTATAGATAAAGCCTTATAAGAAAGTACATGAAAGATTACTTTTGATATTTAACAGTAATATCGTAAAGATGGTTTTGGTCCTATGGCGCCCCATACTACACCATAAGGAATAAAAAAGATAATTTTATATTTTATTATTGTAAGTATGTAGATAAAAATGTGTAATAGTGTTTTGTTACAAAATATTTTCTGATTTTATTAAAGTAGACCATCAAATATTCATACACAAGTAAAACCTGTTTTTCTCATGTAAGTTATCAAATGAACCTTTTCTTTATGTGTTTAACCCTCTGAGCGTTTTGAAAAAGGGTAAAATTGTATTGTTTTCTCTGTATTGTTTTTTAAATGCTAAAAAATATGATTCTTTCATCATTATAAATAAAACTTAATTACAAATATGAATGTAACCCTTGAGAGTATTAATCATTCTTCAATGTTTTGAAAATTCATTAAATCTATAGAATTATATTATCTTAAACATTGCATATATTGCAGTGAAACCTGGAGCTTAGTGAACGGAATATTACGTTCCACACGCTTAGAGGGTTAAATAAATTTTAAGCTATCTTTAGTCCTAAAATTACTTTTGATAAAAGAGTTTCGGTATATCTGAAAAATTCCTAAAATTTTTAACAACATTTCAAATATCACGTCTTAAAATACTTCTTAGTGTACTTTTAAAAATGGGTCTGATAAAACAAAATCAGTAAAAACGAAACAAGTTGTATGGATTTTCAAAATATAAAATTCTAAAAACAAATTTATTTATTATTATTATTATTATTATTAATTTTTTTGTGCAGGAAGGTTTGGACTTTTGTTTTTAAAATTTTTGTCATTACAGCAAAACCAGTTACTAACAAATTTAATTTTATAAAAGATTTTTTTTCAAGCAGTTTCAAGTACGCCCCAGAGACAATCATATATTCTAAAAGCAAAGGAATGAATGAAAAATTCTACGCATTGATATACATTATACGGTTTTATACATTTTTAAAAATATATATTTTTCACATATAATGCTTTAAGTAAGAAGTTTCTAAAATTTTTAGATTTGTGACACAAATTTTACATAAAACAAGAACGAAAAATCATGCGTCAAGCATAGATTATGTAGCACTTTCCAACGCTTCCAAAATAATTTTACAAATCATACCGTTTAATAAGCTAAAAGATGACATCTAAGTAAACATTTTGGAAAACGCATAACATATTTAAAATTATAATTTCAGGAATTTCCAACATATACAATATTCGGAAAAATATCCGAATACTTTTATTCAGCCCTGTATAGGATCTATAGGTTTGTATATATACTACATAGAATGCTAAATTTTAGTTCAGTTAGGAAACGCGTAGCCCAGTTTAAAATTCTCCATCTGGAGTTTGTCAATAAACGGAAATGTGTTCGCGAACTTTTGTGCTTCCCTGTATAGGATCTACATAATTTATACACACCACGTAATAAACAAAAAGTGAGTTAAATTTAAAATCGCGTTCAGTAACTTAAAATGCACTTCCAGGAATTATTGTTAACAGGCAGTAGAGAATTCTTTTGTGTGTCCCTGTAAATGAACGATGACTGCTATGTACACAATATTCTGTAGTAAGCCTCTTGTAATGCACATTAGTGATATATATAAAATTCAGTGCGTTTAAAATAGTGAAACATTACTTAAATAAACCGCAGACGATTTTTCTCCATAGACGTAATGTAACGGAATTCTTTTGACTGTCCCTGTAAAGTAACTAAAAGTGCTATGCACACCCTATTCCATATTAAGCTTCTTCTAATGCACCTTAGTGATATATATAAATTTCAATGCGTTTAAATTAGTGAAACATTATTTAAATAAACCGCAAATGATTTTTCCCCATAGAACGCAATATAACGGAATTCTTTTGAGTGTCCCTGTAAAATAACTATAAGTGCTACACACTTCCGTTGAAATAGGGAACATGCTATAGATGGCGACAATAGCATATAAAAATTGCAGAGCAATACGAGCATATTTACGGGAGTTAGAGCACGGACAGACGGCAGACGGCAGACGGCCATACGGCCAGACAAACCGAAGTCATAAGCACTTTTCAACTAGGTTGGAAAGTGCTAAAAATATTGAAAACCTTTTTTACATAAAGGCACAATTAAACACATAGTTAAAATTCCGTGACATATTAAATGTATGATGAAGAAAAACATATCAAAGATACATCACAAATTTTCTTTTTTTACTAACACAAAAATATGCTTCAATTTATCAGCAATAAAGAAAAAATATATTTCAAGCATAGATTATGAAACACGTTCCAACGCTTCCAAAAGAATTTTTAAAAACCTCACCTTTTAATATAGGGAATGATAATATGTAAGTAAACATTTTGGAAAACTTATAACACTTTACAAAACAACAATTTCAGAAATTTCCATCTACAGTTAGAAAAATATCCGAACTATTTAGTGCAGCACAGTATATAATATATAGATTTATATATATAATACTTATTATGATAAAATTTAATTCCGTTAAGAAACGCATAACACAGTTAAAAATTTCCCATTCGGGAATTTCCGCCACATACCTAAAAGTACTCGAATTCATTTATGTCGGCTCTCAATATGGAATTATATACACAAAGTGATATGTAAAATAATAGTTAAATACAAAAACGCATACCAAAATTGAAAACGCACAGTAATTATTTGTCATAGACATTACTGTAACGGAATATTTTCGAGTACCCCTGTAAATGAACGTAATATGCTCACTATATTCTATAATAAACATGTCCTTAGTGGACCTTATTGATGTATATCAATCGATGTATATCAACTTCAATATGTTTGAAATTGTTTAATATCATTAAAATACAGTGCAAACGGTTTTACCCCAAACACCATAATGTAACAGAATTCTGCTGAGTGTTTTACTAAAGGGACTATAAGTGCTACAAACTTCCTTTTTAAAACTTTCCAACCTAGTTGAAAAGTGTTTATGACTTCGGTTTGTCTGCAGTCTGTCCGCCTGTCCGTGCTCTAACTCGCGTAACTATACTCGGATCGCCCTGAAATGTTTGTATGTTATTGTCGTTTACTATAGCATGTTCCCTATTTCAACTGAAGTGCGTAGCACATTTAGTTTTTTTTTACAGAGACAGTCAAAAGTATTCCATTACATTACAGTAAATAGAAAATAATCGTTGCAAGTGCATTTGATGATGCTAACAATCATTTAAAACGATGAAATTGATATATAATTATGAAACGCATTAAAACCTGCTTTTTGTAGAATATGAGGTGCAAAGCATTAATTATTCATTTACAGGCTCAAACAAAATAATTCTGTTACAAGTTGTTCTATTGGGAAAAATCGTTTGCAGTGTAATTTAGTGATATTTCACTATTTGAAACATAATGAAAATTATATGCATTACTGATGTTCACTATAAATTGCTCTTTTAAAAGTGTGGTGTGTATTGCGTTTATTTACAGGGACACACAAAATATATTGGTTACAGTACATGTGCGATATTTACAGTCTATTTGTGATAAGTACGTTTTTAACTTTGGTTTGAGTTTTTAAGTTTAACTAAATTTTTTATAGTACGTGTGTGTTTATATACTCAGTATTTCATATACAGGGCTACACAATGGAATCCGTAAGTATTACAGACTATGGTAGTGAATAGCTTAAGGATAGTTTTTAAAGGTGTTAGGCATTTTCCTGCTGAACTTCTATAATTAGTAGACTAATAGAAGTAAATTCCTATACAGTGCTACGCAAAGAAAAATATACATTGTCGTTTACGGTTGGTAATTGTTGCGAGTGGGTTTTAAGTTGCCTTTTAGCTTAATATGTGGTGTGTACTAAAGTCTTCAGATAATATACATGGCTATACAAGAGATTTCGAGTGCATTCCCATCGATTGGCGAAAATTGCTAAATGTGATTATTCTAACTGAACTAAATATTATCATGCTATATATCCACATCTATTGATCATATACAGGACTGCACAAAATAATTCGACTACTTTTTTGACACTAGAAGGTAATTTCAAAAACTGTATTTTTTAATGTGGTATATGTTTTCTAAACTGTTCACTTTAATATCTTCTTTCACCTTCTTTAACGGTGAAGTTTCTTTAAAGTACTCTGGATGTGTTGGAAAGTGTTTTATAATCTATGCTTGACATATGATATTTCGTTAACTTAAAAACGTAAACCTATCATGCCATAGTAGTTCTCAATAACATATATCCATTAGATGGCAATCTGACAAAATGTACCCGTGTACGACAGCCGGAAACACACAATTGGTAAATACTTTTCAACTATGTTGGATAAATTAAAGCCCAATAATGCTTAAACTGATAAAAACATAACACGGAATATTTAAAATACCTTTTTAATGTAGATAACATATGTTTCGTTCACAACTATCTTCAACTATTGACATATGCGGATCTTAATGATAAATACAACATTCTCGCATATTTTTGAAAATAGTAAACATATACCACGGGATCGCATGTCCAAGGCTAGTATGTGCTTAAATTGGCCAAAACTGGGAATACGGCCAGTTTTGGCCAATTATATGTTTTTATCATTTTAAGCATTATTGGGCTTTACTTTAAAGTTAACAAGTGATTGTATTATACTATTTATGTTGGATAAGTTGAAAAAATGCAAAATACTTTAAATGTAACAAATCATAACACCTTGTAATTATATACTTATTTTTAATTGCTAAAAGGTATAAAATAAAGTGATTATAAACAGTAAAATAGGTGTTTTATTAGGCTGTTGACATACATTTCAACTCAACCTGAGCTATTATAAAACATATTCTATAAATGCACTGTCTGTGAAGTTATTTGAAACGCAATCATTTAAATATTCACAAACTTAATACAAAAAAAAAAGAAAAAGAAAGAAAGAAAGAACGAAAAAAAATCACGCACCGTATTTTTATTTCTTACTTCGACGTTTTTTTTCATATTTGTAACCATGCAGTAACTCGAGCACAATTTTGGTAAATTAAATGATGCTGCATCGTTATATATTGTATTTTTTACCTGTTACAAACTGTATGATTTCTCTTATAATGGATTGATAGTATAGATTGCATGGGGAAAATTATTTTAATTTCAATGAAATTTATTTCGATGGTTTCTTCTTGACATAATGTTGCCAGGACAATTCTATTAAACTTAATATCAGCTATATGTTCTTTTTTTCTGTAACTATAGTTACTGCTTGTCATGCGAATATAGCAATTCTTTGGTTCGTCTTCTTTAATAAATGGTATTTCATATACTCGTGAATAATTCTCAAAATTAATTGTGTCAATTTTACTGCAAATTTCTTTAATTTTTTTAATCCTTTAATTAATCTGTTTAATAGTCAAACCCGCTCAGAAATTAAGAATACCATTTGCAGTAAAATTGACACCAATTAATTTTGAGAATTATTCAGGAGTACATGAAATACCATTTTTTAAAGAAGACGGGTCAAATAATTAATATATTGGCATGGCAAGCAGGAAATTTAGTTACAGAAAAAAGGAGCATATAGCTGATATCAATTTTAATAGAAAATTCACAGTGCTGGCAAGATTATATCAAGAAGAAACCATACAAATACATTTCAATGAAAGTAAACTAATTTTCTCCTGCAGTCTACACTATAAATCTATTATAAGAGAAACCATAGAGATCGTAAAACGTAAAAATAAAATATTTAACGATGCATTATCATTTAATTTACCAAAATTGTGGCTCGAGTTACTCCATTGTCACAAATATGGAAATAAACATCCAAGTAAAAAATAAAAATAACGTACGTAATTATTTTTAAGTACGTGAGAAATTAAATGAATGCGTTTCAAATAATAACTTCAAAGATCGTGCAATTATAGAAGATTTTCATTTGTTTTTGAAAATGGCTCGGAGTGAGCCTAAGCATGTCGACAATCTAATAAAAATTATTTTACTATACATTATGTTGTTACTTTAAACCTTTTAACATTTGAAAGTAATATAGTGCATATGAAAAATATTCATACACATAATATATTATAATATATTCATAACTATTCTATGAATGCGCGGTCTATGAAGTTATTTGAAACGCAATCATTAAATTTTACACTTACTTATTAATCTGAGTGATATTGCTGGGTACCAGGAATTAATAACTTTTGACAGGTAATAAAAATGGGACGCTATCTATAACTAAGTTTATATATAATACTATCTATCTATATTATAAAGGACAAACGTGTCCATGCGTAACGCTGACGTCAGATGAAATTTAGGTTTTGTGATTTTTGCTACTACAATTTTTTTAGTTTCTAAACATCGCACATTTTCAATTTTTACACCATTATATAGGGGGAAAAATCTTCTTTTAAATGCAATTTGTTTGAAAACTATATCATAATTGAGTGATTTATTATGGCTTTTAAAATAAAAAAATTGGTATTTTAAACTTTTTTCTGGCTCAATGGTTGCCATTGGTAACTTTTGTTTCCCTCTTGGCGACCGCATATTATCGTTGGTAAAAGAATCGAAATGGCTATTATTAAAATTATTATAATAAAATATTATTAGTTAGAAAATAATTACAAACTCTTCAAAAAGTAAAAGAAAAAACTGTTAGTGATTTTATATAAAATGTAATAATATACTAATAATAATAATAATAATAAAATAATAATAATAATAATAATAATAATAAACGTGTTAATGAGCGATAATTTTATAAATCAAAATTATTTAATTTAAACCGGAATGTTTGTGATAAATATTTTTCAATGTAAAAATTATGACTCAAACAATATTTGGCTATTTATAGTTTGCATTAGGATAATCACGATCAAAAATCAATTTATATTGAAGTTTCGCTTGCTGTTTTAAATGAAAATTCTAAAGTTTATTTTATTACGATTAAAGACATAAAAAAACAATGATTCGCCCTTGAGTAGAACAATAGTTGTATTTGCTGGCGACATTCGACAAATTTTGCCTGTAGTGAAGCATGGGAATAGAGCCGATATTGGTTTGGTCACTTTGAAATTTTTTAATATTTGGATAAAAACTTAGATTGATCATAGTCTTTCCGATCAAAACTTAATTTGATTTCACATATTTGATTCAAACATATAGAACAAAATTCTTTTATTAAATTTTGATGCTATTCTTACGTAATCGGGTCCATGTCAAGAGATGATGTCACACATAAATGATGTTGTCAAGAATATGGTTTTATGTTAATAATAATCTACATTATAAACTAAACACATGTCTGATTATTGTTGAAGTCATTTTGATGGTAGCAACGAATTGACTAATAAATTTCGCTTTTACTGCGTCTTTTTAAACTTCTAAACGTTGCACAATTTCAATTTTTTCACAGTCGAATAGGGAAAAAATGCTATTTCTTTGAATACTTTACATGAATTTGCAGATTTTTTATGGTTTTAAAAATAATTTCCAAGCATGAATTATTTTAGAATCTATCTCTATCACGTGTAGCTCGGTTGCGACAGATTAATCCGTTTTCATTTAAAACAATATAAAGAGTTCCGCATGTATTCTCGGCTAATATTACAGAACGAAATTAAAACTTCATTAAAATATAAATATAAATAATATTATAATATAAATAAAATGCAAATTTAACTGACATGTTCTCGAACTACGCGCTTAAACAGTTGAAATGTGTTTGGCGTTGTTACTGAATCAGTTTAAAAAATATATATTAAATATGAAAAATCTATTAGAATTAGAAAAAAATGTTTATCGCCTGTGTGCTGTAACCCGGGAAGTCCGGGTTCGGTTCCCTAGTTTATATAATACAATTGTATAAATCATCATAATTTTTTTCGGCTGTTATGTTTTAACACGCGTACATTTTCTCAGATTGCAATCTAATGGATACATGTTATTGAGAATTTATTTATTATGATTTATTATTATTAAAATTTAATAAAGATTATATCTTTAATTTATTTACATATGGTATTTTGTAATTCTGCCATTCAATTTGCTCATTTTCATCATTTGAATTTGTACAAGTACATACTTCATTAATTAAAGATAGCGTCCCATTTTCATTAAGTGTCAAAAGCTATTAACACTTGGTTCCCAGCAATATGACTCGGACTAATAAGTACGTGAAAAATTAAATGACTGCGTTTCAAATAACATCATAGACGTGCATTCGTAGAATATTTTTGTTTGTTTTGATAATGGCTCAGATTGAGCTAAAACATATGTCAACAGTCTAATAAAACCTATTTTACCGTTTACAATGTTTATATTTTCCACCTTTTAGCAATTAAAAAGAATCAAAATAATTTATTAAAATGTGTAATGAAAAGAAATTAACAATTATATTTTGTTAAATGTGTGTAAAATCTTTTGTTAGCGTTTCTTTAACAATAAATGGTATAATAAAGTGGAAAAAAAGAAAAAGAACTCACCAGAGTTTATGCTTTTCGAATTCGTCAAAGAAGATCACGGTAACTGCTAAACGACTGCACTGCAATATAACACAGAAGGACAGGTGGTTTTTAATCTAGTGAAATAAAGTTTATCGACTATATATACGATTGACTGGGATTAATGACGTCATTTCGATCCCCCCCCCCCCATCTTTTATTAAACTTAACTTGTTTTCGTACGTAAAGATGAAACTTTGTAATCGATTTTTCACTCACTTCATGACCTTCTAGAATTATAAAAATTGTACACGCAGGTGTTTTTCCAAAAATAATACAACATTTTAATATTTTTTAGAATTTAATTATAAATTATTAAATTTATTTTAAGGCATTTTCCATTTCCCGGCCGGATGTGAAAAATCTCCAAATAATCTTTAAGGTTAGAAATGTTTACAATTTACAAAATAAGTAAATAAATAAATAAAATTCAATTAATTATGGACCAAATCACGTTTACTAGAATATGCTAACTGAATGTGAAACTGCAAAAACGGTATATTTTAGAAACAAAAAGAAAAATATATAAATAAATACAAAGAGTGTAATGCAGGTATTTTTTAAACACACTTTTATTATTTAATCGTTTAATGTTGATTTGATTATGATTATAAGTTTCGAAAACAATGTAGAAATCCGAACAGGTAGTTTTAAAACTGTTTTTTTTCTTTCGCAGTAACTTAAAGAAAAAGAGCAATTTTCTATTTTTAATATATTTAGTATTTCGCCCTTTCCATGATGCGTAAATGAAAGATGTGCATTTTCCATAATCGGAACCCACGCCAAATTAACACACTGTATAGCAATTTTTTTGGAACTACATGATTTGAAGTCATGAAATTACGCGTGATTTTTAAGATAAACATTGAAAGCTTATAAAACAGTATTAAAAAAAACAATTTTTACTTTTATTTATTTATTTATTTGCAGAAGCTGTAGTTTAAGTAATAGAAGTTGTAAAAATTTAGTGAGCTCGGAAAAGTACACAGTGTAGTATATTTTAAAATCCTTGCCAGTTCGGACTACAGGCACAGGTAGATTTCGAAGTTAAGTACTAATTTTAGCAACAAAAACTAAATCAAGATTAGAGATAAATGATTGTTTCATTACATAAACACACACTATGTTTTAAGTTCTGACAATCTTTTTATTGAGACACGTGCGCGTTTAAAAATGCCACCCCATTTGCAGCATCTCTGAGGATTATCAGAATTTTTTATCACGCCAATGATATTTTTTTATCGCCTTAGTGGCGGATTAATGGAGATTTTTTTCCCTTCTGCAACCCCCCCCCCTCCTCCTTTTTTTGTTTTTATTTATTTATTTATTTTTGTAAAAGTTGACTTATATAGACCTATTAAAAACTTGTCAGTTCAAAAGTTGTAGATAGCAGTAAGAGGATTTATAATAAATTTAAGTGGATTTGATATCTTGTGAATTGACGAAGTGATGAATTTTTTTCTCCTTTGTTTCGACCGTTGAGGCCATTTTTAATTATATCAAAAATATGTGATACATAAATGTTTGGCCCTTTTCTTAGAAGTAATAATAACTTTAAACTGATTCGATATGTATAATAATTTAGACGTTATGGGTTTTTTTTTTTTTTTTTTTTTTTTTTTTTTTTTCACAAAACCCTCTCAATTTCCACCCACCCCCTTGATACGATTTTGCCCATTAAGAGTCTTCGCTAGTCACGCGAAGAAACGCTCAAGCTAATGTTAAGTCTATAGGAAGGTTCTTGGCAGATTTCTCGCTCGCATTTTAATGTTTTTAAATGAATGGGTTTTTTGGGTTTTTTTGGGTTTTCTGTTTTTTTTTTTTTGTTTAGGTCGATTTCTAACATTGTTAGTTATTATTTTTTTGATTTTGGTTACAGTTTTTTTTTATTTTTATAAGCAGACATTTTTAATTTTGGAACCGGTTGGAACTGGTTCTGAAAGTGAAAGTACCTTTATATAAAAAACTGGAACCAAAATCGAAAAAGTAAAAACTAACAAAGTTAAAGATCAACCTCAGCTATCCTATGCAAAAAACATCATTTAAAAATATTAAAATGAGAGCGAGAAATCTGCCAAGAATCTTTCCATAGACTTAAGAGCCTTTTTTTTTTTTTTTTTTTTTTTTTTTTTTTTGGATGAGAGATGTAGGCGTTTAACGAATTTGACCGATATTTTCTGCCCCTTGATTTTATGTATCAGTCTGGAAGATATTGGCGCAGAATTAAGAGAGTTATCGTGTGTATATTTGTAAATAAATGATAAATACTACGCATTCCATAATCTATAGAATTTTTTTATTGCCTTTCACTGATGAATTTGGTTATTTTTGAACTTCATTGAAATAAACAGAAAACATCTTTCTCCATACATCATACTTATTTTGTGCGTCCCTGTAAACGAACAATACACCTCAGTGATGCGTAACAATTTAATTATGTTTCAAGTATCGTAACAACATTAAAATTTACCGAAAATGATTTTTCCACATAGACTGTGATGTATTGGAATTATTTCATATGTTTATGTAAATAAACTATTAATGCGGCACTCTTCATTTTCAATAGTAAGCATGATATAGTAAACCTCAATAACATATGGCAATTACATGCCAATTAGAGTACATTTTCTAGAGTTGAAACACGGACACATCAGATAGACAAATCGATGTCATTTATAACTGTTTAATGTTGGTAAAAAACTGCAAAACTAACATCACGAAAACGTTTTGCGGATGAGACGTTAATACGTCCTTAGGGTATGTCCAGGGCCCGCTTAAGACTTACAACTAGGGGAAGACCGACGTCCCGAAGCCCGCACAGGGGGCCCCCTTTTTACTCTACCAATTATGCTTCAACAATTTGAAGTTTTACCATCAAAATTTTGAGTAAACAATACTTTTAATATTAAACTAGTTATAAAAAATATTTTATTATATACATAATTATACATAACAAATTGATATTGTAAATGAATTTACAAATATGAAACAGTTGCGAATATTTAAACTTCAAAATATATTTTATGCTTTAAAAATTACAGGCTTTACCAGTGCTAAGAACAGTGCAGGGAAAAAATATTTCAAGTAAATTTATGCATAGCTGCAACATCATTTTGCTTCTATTTTATTAGCAGAAATTTGATATCATCGAATGCTAATTACTTTCCTTTTTATTAACATATTCTCCATATTTTATATCATTTCTCCACTCTTTATGAATATAAACAAAATATAAATACAGATTAAATTTTCTGTTATTTTTAGCACGTTTGAAATTAAAATGTAAAACATAAGAGAAATGAAAATAAGTTTTTATACCATTTATTATATCAACAGAGAAAAAAAAATAGAGTATAAATGTGTCGGTAATAGTCTGGGGAAAAATTTAGTCGCTATAATTAAGAAAAAAAAAATACATTTTTTACCTTGTCTGAAATTTTTTCCCTAAAAATTAGTTTTGAAAAGTAAATTTGGGGCCCCTTTGTATTTCAGTGGGTAAGCTCGGGCTTCACGGGCCTATTCGGTAAACAGCCCCTGGGTATGTCCCTATCCCTATGTATATTCTACAGAGGAACGTCAAAAAGCATTATTCTTGAGAATCTCGCTACAAAAATATTGAATTTCAACAAATAGATGTGGATGAAAATGTGCAGATAAAATGGAATATGTGTATATCTACAAATTACGCAATATTGACTTTTTTGACTTACAAGGGTACCACTTTTGATGAAGCTCACACCTAGCATTCACACCTGATGCATTTTTCCGCTCTATACGCCAAAAAAAGAGAACCGATAAAATCTATCTGCACAATTTTATTATATATATTTTTGTATACATTTAATTTTAAACTAACGTGTTTTAATTGTTAATTTTACGCCAAAAGTGATTTAATTCGCCAAATATGGTGCTACAAATCCAAAGCACTATTCACACACAGCAGACGACTGTGATATTTGGCTGCGATTGTCGGCAAAAAATCTACGATAACGAATAAAGCTAATTTCGGGCCCCAAAATTAGAGTTATAATGTTGTTCTTTTTCTTAAATGAAATTCACATGTTTTGGAAGGAATTTTTAATTTTTTTCAATAGTTTATTCTTATCATTCACTAATTTGTATCTTAAAGAACTTTAAAAAAATTCTACGAGGTGTGTTCGAAAAGTAAGGATACACCTCAGACAGCAGGGAAGAAATTGTTTTAATGAGCGCGTTGGGAACATATACTGTAACTTTGAACATCTGACTTTTCTCTTGCAGGCATTCGTTATTTGAATTGTACGGTGAGTCTGTTTCGCGTACCGCGTGTTTATAATGGTGCGTCAATTCAAAATTCCACCAAGTGTGAAGTACGTTCCGTCATGTTTTCTTCACGCAAAAGGTGAGAGTTTAGCAGATATTCACAAGCAAATTATTTCCGTCTATGGGAACATTATGAATTGACAAAATGTGACGAAATAGTGTTGTGATTTCTCTGGAGGTAAGACCAATGTTCATGAAAAACCCAGAACGGGTAGGCCATCTGTGATCTCTGACCTTGCACCTTGTGGCTACCACTTATTCCGTTACCTGAAAAAAAACATTTTTCAGGATAAAACTTCCACGACGATTTAGAGATCAAATTCGAAGGTGAAATATGGTTTCGACAACAGGTGGTAAATTTCCATGACTGTGGAATACAAAAGCTTGTACACAAACTTAACAAATGCTTGGACGATGACGGCAACTGTGTCGAAAAATAAGGCATATACCAGTAACTAATTTGTAATCGACATTTTATCAAATAAATTTTTTTTAATGATTATTTAGCATTGTATCTTTACTTTTACATTCTGTAACTTTACTTTTACATTCTGTAACTTTGGCCTATAGGGTTATAAAATGCGCCAAGTCTCAATGCTAGGTGCGAGCTTCACTAAAAGTGGATCCTTTGTTAATGTCATTTACTATAATAAAATAGTAAATATCAAAATAGTTTGTATTTGATAAGTTCCAGCGATACCAACAGTTTTAATATAAAATCAAGCAAATAAGTTTACAAATTTGCATGGGGTGTTTTATGCGATGAACTTTTACAGAGGGCTGGGGAGTCGGAGTCGGAGTCGTGGAATCGGAGTCAGAATCAGGCCTATTTTTGGGCAAATGAGTCGGAGTCATTAAAAAACAAGCCGACTCCGACTCCAGCTTGTTTTTTAGACAGTTTGAAGTGAAATTAAACCAATTCTATGTAACTTTAAATTTATAAACTGAATTATTATTTATATTAGGTATAAAGGTACACTTTGTGTGGTTATCAATACGAAAAAGCTAAAAACAACGTTGAAGCACACAAATTAAAAAACTTTAAAACACATACGGCCGTTTCAAAGATGCATAGATCCCCTTCATCAGTGTAAGGTGTGGGGAAAAAAATGTTAAAAGGGTTCAAAAGACCCACGCTCGGCTATAGCCCCGAGTACTGGCTGTAATCTGACCAAAATGGCAAAGCAAGTGTAACCAGAGCAGAAGTTACGCAGCTGACAGGAAATCACCGAAAACAGGCATCACTGCTCAGGCTCTCTCCAAACGGGAGAAAGAAAAGGGGTGCTAGATATGTCGTTCACCAATGAATCTGTATATTTATAAATATAATGTGCTTCATAAAAATAAAGATAAAAAATTGAATTGCAATTTTGAATAATTTTGGCTCCGGAAAAGTTAAATCTATGGTTAAAATTCCAACAATGCTTCGCTATTGTAGATTTATCAAGTTCTTGCTTTTTGATATAATTTTCGTGAAATTCGTGATCGTTCACGAAACTTATACCTAAATCTACAATAGCGAAGCATTGTTGGAATTTTGACCATAGATTTAACTTTTCCGGAGCCAAAATTATTCAAAATTGCAATTCAATTTTTGATCTTGATTTTTATGAAGCACATTATATTTATAAATATACAGATTCATTGGTGAACGACATATCTAGCACCCCTTTTCTTTCTCCCGCTTGGAGAGAGCCTGCGCAGTGATGCCTGTTTTCGGTTCCTGTCAGCTGCGTCACTTCTGCTATGGTTACACTTGCTTTGCCATTTTGGTCAGATTACAGCCAGTACTCGGGGCTATAGCCGAGCGTGGGTCTTTTGAACCCTTTTAACTTTTTTCCCACACCTTACACTGATGAAGGGGATCTATGCATCTTTGAAACGGCCGTATGTGTTTTAAAGTTTTTTAATTTGTGTGCTTCAACGTTGTTTTTAGCTTTTTCGTATTTATATATTTTGACTATATATACAAGGAAACCAAGGTTAAACAGTCCCAATATACTGTCCAGTGTACTGCATATATGAAAACTGCTTTTAATTAAAATCTCTAGTTTATATTTTATATTTAGTATATAGTTCATTACAAGATATTATTTTTCAAAAAAATATAATAAAATTTACAAAAATAACATTTACTTTTCACAAAATGGGCCCTAAGAAAAAAAACCCTGCATCGACCCCTGGGTTGATATGTACATGTATACATCGTATGCTTTAAGGTCAAACAAGAATGTAACAGCAGGTTGCAGTGTTTCCAGTTGAGTTTTCTTTTTTTATTCCGATTGCTTGATTGCTGCCACTTTTTTAAAAAATAGTAATATTTCCTTTATTTAATGACAAATTTAATAAAGCTACTATTACTATTTCAAAACAAATGACAGCAATGAAGCAATCTGAATAATAGGAATCAACAGGCAATGCTAATACTTTAGACATCCCGGAGTCGGAGTCGGTCATTTTCCCCACCGACTCCGCAGCCTTGCTTTTACATAGTAATACTTTTTCTGAAAGCCATCTAGCACCACACAACTCAAAGACCACCTTTAAACATGTGTGTGTCTTTAACCCCTTCGGCCATGATTTGTTTTAAAAAGATAAAAAATAAATGACACGTTAAATAATCTTAAATATATAGAAATAACTGTGATATGAAGTTTTATAACATTTTGTTAATTTGTAAATTATCTAAAAAGTGTTCAACTAATCGGACACCAGGATTAAATTACACAAAAAGAGCAATTTTATTTTCTGTGCACATTTACAATTAATTATGGAAAATATAAATGACATGAGAATAAATAAAATAAGTTTATTTCGTATGAAATTTTTTAAACAATTTCTTTCTGTGTGAAAACATAAAATTACATCACATTTTTCACGAATAAAGATAGTTTTATATGTACAACCTTCCATTTAGCATCTATGTTGCAGTTTACTCCTTTATATCATACGATTCATTTCCCCAAATCTTATATCTTTACAAGGCTGACAACAGGATATAGTTTTTTCTGCAGAATTGCTTGATGATGGCCTTCCACGTTTGACACTGATTGGTGAAATGTCTTTGAGTAATAGATCTTCTGCTGTTTTAAATGTGAAATCCAATAAATCCATTTAATTTTACATAAGAACCTCTAAGCACGTTGCCTCTATTTTATACTCTAACCAAGAATTAATAATATCTATACTGAAATAATGAGATATTCGAAGTGCCCATTGTTTACTCTTGATAGCAGTTCGAAACAATGACACTAAGAAGTCATGTTTGTCGACTCCCCCATGCTTTTATTGCAGAACTTCACATCTTCTGGCCTACATCAATATAAGTGGAATCATTTTTTGCTCCATCTTTTAACAACATCTTTTGAATTATCTGACAGAAATGTAGATGCAAGTGTGACAGCTTTATTGTTATACCACTTATAACAACGGTTTTATCATATTTGCTGACACAAGTGTCACAACTACCGCGTCCATCTTTTTTTAATTCGGCATCTTTTTGTAATGGACAATTTGTCAGCCTCTATTTTCACACAGCGCCGTCAGCAAATATTATTTTCTCCATTAAAGCATTTATCAAAGGAATGAAAGTGAAGTAATTAACAAAAGATAGCTTTTTATAATAAATAAAAAATAGTATTTTTAAATATCACCGAAATGTTGAATGTGTTCTAATGGAATTTTCAAATATTTCAAATATTCAAATGCTTTTTATAGTTAGTACTTAAAATTTAAAACTTAAACCTTAATTAACTATAAATTGTAATTTCTACGAGCAAATAGGATTTTTTTTTTTTTTTTTACAATTTGTAAAAAGTTTGAATTTATTAATATTTATCTTGATTCTTCTTGTTTTTATCGATGGATTTTATTAAAACTTCTTGTATGAAACTTAAATTTAATAAAATCAAGAATGCATTGTTAGGGAAGAAATATGAATCTAGAAACATTCTTTCCTGGTAGCAATTTATCTTAGATAGAAAATATTGAAACAGAGTTTTTGTACAAGTAATTATGTAATGTTATGAATTCAATAGTTAATAATAAGGCATTTTTTTTTTAATTCTGAAAAAGAAATATCTATTTTTTTACTTACTGGGAGATAATTCAGCTTTTCGCTCAAAAAGAAATTTCGCTTTTATTTTTGTTTCTAAAAGTATTTCAAATGTTTTCATAATCTGAAGTCATCAAATTAGAAAATACCAAATCCGTCTAAAATTCCATTTTTTACCTACTTCAAAATACTTTTTAAAGTTTTTTGTTAAAATAAAACACCGACAATTTTATTATGAGTTATATTGAGATATTCAAAAAATTTTAATATCTCAGTAATATTATAAATTTGCAAACATACCAAAGTTTAGCACAATATTTGATACGCAACATTTTTCTTTTATATCTGTGTTGGTTTATAAATGTCAATTATATATGACTCAGTTAATCTTTAAACTTATATATCTTAATGAAATACTCAACTATGGATTTGGAAAATATTTTTTAAATGCATCAAAATTTTATGACATTTTAGAATATTTAATCTTAAAAGTAATTATCTTGTGATAGTGCAGTGAAATTGTATGTTTAGTAATCGTTTGTCAATCGAAAATTGGACAGAATTAATATAAACAAGAACGAAAAGTCACGCATTCGTCAATCATGCAGATTATCAAACACTTTCCAATACTAACAGAATATTATTAAGAAATTTAATTTTTTCAAACGATGAAATGAGATATCTAAATAAGCAATTAAACAAGAACGAAAAATCATGCGTCAAGCATAGATTATGTAACACTTCCAAAATAATTTTACAAATCAATACCGTTTAATAAGGTGAAAGATAATACCTAAATAAACAATTTGGAAAACGCATAACATATTTAAAAATCCAATTTCAGCAACTATTAACAATATTCGGAAAAATAACCGAATTCTTTTGGGCAGCCCTGTATATGATCTATAGATTTGTATATATGTTACATAGAACGCTAAATTTTAGTTCAGATAGGAAACGCGTACCCCAGTTTAAAATTTCCCTTTTGGAATTTCCCTCAATAAACGTAAATGTACTCCAGAACTTTTGTGCTGCCATGCATATGATTTATAGAATTTATACGCACCAAGTAATAGAAAAAAAAGAGTTAAATTTAGAAACGCGTTAATCTACTGAAAAGGCACTTCCAGCAATTATTGTTAACTAAATTTCATTTTGTTTGAAATATTTAAACATTCTTAAAATAAACCGTAAACGATCTTTCTCCATAGACCATAATGCAACGGACTTCTTTTGAGTGTCCCTGTAAAACAAATTTAAGTGATATACACACCATATCCTATAGTAAGCCTCTTGTAGTGCACCTCAGTGATATATATCAATTTCAATATGTTTGAACTTTTATAACGTCATTAAAAGAAACCGCAAATGATTTTTTCCCATAGACCGTAATGTAACGGAATTCTTCTGAGTGTCCCTGTAAAAAAACGATAAGTGCTACACACTTCATATTTAGTACCGAACATGCCATAGTATATTTACGCGAGTTAGAGCACTGACAGGCAGACAAACCGGATTCATGAACATTTTCCAACTATTTTGGAAAGTGTTAAAAAATATATAACTCAATAAAAATCTATTTTCATCAATTTCTGCCCATATTCGAGGTCTTTAATGCAGCTTTGTATATAATATATTCTAGTTGCATTGAATTTGTAGACAACACTTAAAACACTAAAAATTACATAAAATCCGATATCAAAGCGGAAAGAGCACTTATAGCAATTACCTATCATAGTCAGACTTTTAACCGAATTCTCTTGTGCGTCCCTGTACATGAACGATAAATCCTACGCACTCCATAATCTATAGAAAATAGTTTGCATTAAACCTTAGTGATACTTTTAAATTTCCGAATGTTTCAAGCATCATAACATGTTCAAAATGCACTGCAAACGATTCTTCTCCATAGATCATAACGTAAAGGAGTAATTTTGTACATCCCTGTAATTGAATTATAAATGCTAACAATTATATACTGCGGTACAAGCATGCTGTAGTCCACCTCAGTAATTCATATTAATTTCATTATGTTTGAAATATCGTAACATTAATAAAATGCGCAGTAAACGATTTTTCCCCGTAGACCATAATGTATTGTAATAATTTTGTCTGTCCCTTAAAATGAAACGAGCAGGGAAGACCGAGCTATGCTCGGTCAAAATTAAATTTGAGTTCAAATATCATGACCCATGAGCAAAATGACTCACTAATTGAATTTTCTCGAACATGTGACTTAGCCCAACAGTCTTCTCGTGCCGGAAAACCATAGGATGCAAAATTTAGTGTAAATTGAGCCGCTTTTTAGATATTGACCCACAATGACCCAGAAATGACACACTAATCGAGTTTTATCGAACATGTGACCTAGTCTAATGATTTTCGCGTGCCCCAAACTCGTAAAATACAAAATTTAATCAAAATCGTTAGAGCCGTTTTTTAGATAAAATTAATTTGACACACTTTGACCCCAAAAATGACCCCCTAATCGAAAATTCTCCAACATGTGACCCAGCCCAATAGTCTTCTCGTGCCCGAAAATAGTCGGATACAAAATTTCGTCAAAATCGTTTGGACCGTTTTTTAGATACAATTAGCTTGACCATGACCCAAAATGACCCACTAATTGAATTTTCTCGAACATGTGACCTAGCCCAACAGTCTTCTCGTGCCCGGAAACCATTGAATGCAAAATTTAGTGTAAATTGAGCCGCTTTTTAGATCTTGACCCACAATGACCCAGAAATGACCCACTAATCGAATTTTCTCGGACATGCGACCTAGCCCAATGCTTTTATCGTGCTCGAAACTCTTATGACACAAAATTTAATCAAAATCGTTAGAGCCGTTTTTTAGATAAAATTAATTTGACCCGCGTTGACCCAAAAATGACCCACTAATCGAAAGTTCTCGAACATGTGACCCAGCCCAATTAACTTCTCAAGCCCGAAAATGGTCGGATACAAAATTTCGTCAAAATCGTTTGAACCGTTTTTTAGATACAATTAGCTTGACCATGACCCAAAATGACGCAAAATGACCCACTAATTGAATTTTCTGGAACATGTGACCTAGCCCAACAGTCTTCTCGTGCCCGAAAACCATTGGATGCAAAATTTAGTGTAAATTGAGCCGCTTTTTATATCTTGACCCACAATGACCCAGAAATGACCCACTAATCGAATTTTCTAGGACATGCGACCTAGCCCAATGCTTTTATCGTACTCGAAACTCGGAGGACACAAAATTTAATCAAAATCGTTAGAGCCGTTTTTTAGATAAAATTAATTTGACCCGCGTTGACCCAAAAATGACCCACTAATCGAAAGTTCTCGTACATGTGACCCAGCCCAATTAACTTCTCAAGCCCGAAAATGGTCGGATACAAAATTTCGTCAAAATCGTTTGAACCGTTTTTTAGATACAATTAGCTTGACCATGACCCAAAATGACGCAAAATGACCCACTAATTGAATTTTCTGGAACATGTGACCTAGCCCAACAGTCTTCTCGTGCCCGAAAACCATTGGATGCAAAATTTAGTGTAAATTGAGCCGCTTTTTATATCTTGACCCACAATGACCCAGAAATGACCCACTAATCGAATTTTCTAGGACATGCGACCTAGCCCAATGCTTTTATCGTACTCGAAACTCGTAGGACACAAAATTTAATCAAAAGCGTTAGAGCCGTTTTTTAGATAAAATTAATTTGACCCGCGTTGACCCAAAAATGACCCACTAATCGAAAGTTATCGAACATGTGACCCAGCCCAATAGTCTTCTCGTGCCCGAAAATGGCCGGATACAAAATTTCGTCAAAATCGTTTGAACCGTTTTTTAGATACAATTAGCTAGACCATGACCCAAAATGACCCAAAATGACCCACTAATCGAATTTTCTCGAGCATGTGACCTAGCCAATGGTTTTCTGGTGCCCCAAAACGGTAGGATACGAAATTTCGTCAAAATCGTTAGAGCCGTTTTTAAGATAATTTTTGCATATATATATATATATATATATATATATATATATATATATATATATATATATATATATATATATATATATATAACCACCCACAAGATGTGCTCGTATTAGAATATATGATATTTACATTATTTTTAATACCGAACACTCTATTGTAAAATTTAATAATGTGTCAAAATTTCATTACAATTCTAGTATATTTATGAGAGTTAGTGACTGACGGACAGACAGACAGACAGAATAACGGAATACATAAACACTTTTCAACTATGTTGGACACATAATTGTTATGTATATATTCATAAAATATCCGTCTACATATCCATATATATGTTATACATCATGCATTTTAGGCATTTCTTTAATAGCACTTAACATTTTAAAACAAAAATATTTACTACGTGATGTTTTTAATATTTTTTCATTATTCAAATTTGAGCCGGTGTGTTACAATATGCAAAATAAAGAGCTAAAGAATGGTTATTAAAAAACTTTATATTCATGTGTTTTTTTAGTTATATTAGTATCTTAGAAACTTTCCGTAAGTACTTCCGGTTTCAAATGTGAATTAACTCATATGGAATTTTCTATTTATTTTACCTCTCTCTACGTTAGTTGAATGTTAAGCCAAGTTTTTAAAATTGGAAGAACATTAACTCAGAATACATAAATAAGAAATTCTTAGCACTTAAAAATGGCGGAAGTGCATTTAAATATATAATACATTTACATTTTTGCTTTTCTTTTTGATTTGTAATAACTTATAACACATTCTTTCGGCTCCAAACTGAAAGACCGTTATAAAACCAATTTAGTTTTATATGTTTCATTATATCTAAACTGGTCAGGAAAAATATTTTCATTTAAAAGTTCTGTAAGTATTTAATACGCTTTCTGATTAGTGTAATTTAGGCACTTCTATGATTATAAAACTTTTTAAAATATAAGAGAAATTTTAATTCTAACATATTTATATGAAACTATTTGGCTCAAAACTTAATATTTAAGATAATATTGTATAAAATCTTTTCGCATTTTTTTCCCCTGAAATTTATAAAGCTAAGATTAAAAATTAAGCTATTAAAGTCATCGTACATCACTGTAATAGATACATTTAATACAAAAATTTTGTAAACAAGTATTTTAATCCTTACTGTACACTGTAAAAATATGTCCTGAAATTAACAGGTGTTATTCTGTGAATTTTCCTTTTTTTACCTGAAAACTTCCGTTTTGGGTAAAAAGTGTAACATTTCCTGGAATTAACGGAAATTTTCAATTCACTGCTAGAGATATAACTGAAAGTTTCCGTAGGTCTCGGGGAACGGAGCTTTTCCGGCGAGACACGTTCTGTTCCGACGCTGATTGGAGGATATATTAGTTTGTCAGACTGTGTCTTTGTTATTAATTTATGTGTAATATGTGTATAAAGATAATCTTTATTCATGCAGATTAAAAAAGGAAAAAAAGATCCCCGTTCTTTAGCTGTGATTTATTTCGTTATTATATATTTTTCAAAATTCCAGTTTATGCGTTTGTATTCGAATATACTTTTTAAATCATATAATTATTTTACTTTCTAACAGTCTAATCATTTACTATGAGTAATCTGGATGCACTGTTTTATTAATTTTTTTTTTACTCTTAATTTTAAAGTTGATTTTATGGGGGCAGATTATTATTATTATTTATTCTCTTTATGATTAGAGAATGCTGATAGTTGTTTGATCTTATAAGTGTTATTATTTTTTCTTTTTCTCACATTTATTTTTCAGTAGCACCTAGCGATATTTATAGAGTTATAGGTTGAATTGTAAAATTATTGTAGCATATTCTTTTTCTTTTTTTTATTATTAAAATAGTTTCGATATGAACAATTTGAGTACAATAAGGCCTCGTTATTAATTATTTATTTTTGTTGGTTTAAATACCAGAAAGTGTTTACATCCGCGTAAGGGGGAGGGGGGGGATAATGACTACATTGAATAAACAAAAACTTTAAATAGGTAAAGAAAATGATTTAACGTATATATATATATATATATATATATATAATCTATATTCATTGTGCTGGGGTTACAATTTCGTTGTCAGTAAATTATTACTTCCTAAATCATAATTTCAAGTTTCAGTTGGTGTTATCGTAATGTTTCATTAATGGTTATATATATATATATATATATATATATATATAATGATTTAAATTAGCAAGTATTTTCGAATACAAACTAACGGATAAACGAATTAAAAGCTAAAAAACAAGTAAAATTTTTCTTTTATGATTTACTGAAATACATTTTCATTCTCTCTCTCGGCAAATGAGTCCAATCATTGTCTTCAAAAAACGAGATTTCTATCTTACATATGTATAACAGAATTGATTATACATACTAATAATATTAAAACAATGATATAAATAAATAAGAGATAACACTTAGTGCCCCAAGTCTTTAAAATGTGTTTCAGTATGAAATAAGAAAAAAATAAAATATATAAACAGTGAGGGGGGAAGGGGTAAAAATTGAAAAATATATATTAATAACAAGTGCTAAAAATTTTACAGTTATACTGTTAGGAAATGAAAGCTATGGATATCTTTGAAAAACAATTATATATATTTTTTTTAATGCTGCGATTACATATTTTTTCTTTCTTCTTTCAAAATTTCTCACACAATGTATTTTTTAGTACATTCTTTTTCTGTATTTTCAGATATCAGTTTAGGAAAATTTTGGCTACTTAAAAGGACTTTTCACAAAACTTTTAAATCTCCAAACAGAACCTTTCACAAGTTTAATCATTTAAAAATAAAATCTGATCTGCCACAAAACAACTGAACTGATCGCAGAACATATTACATAGCTTTTTCATGTGTAAAGGATATACAGGAACCTGTATGTAACGATAATTTACAAATTTACAAAATTATAACTAGAATTTTCACAAATGTAAAAAAAAAACTCTACAATTTCTTAAAAACAGGACACTGCGAGAAAAATCAGGACAGACCACTGATTTTTATTTCTAGATCATCAAATTTCAGTCATGTTAAAGAACTCCAGGGTTTGAATGCTATTTTAAATAATAATTATAATTGCAAATTTTAGCATACTTTATGGAAAAACTGCAAGATTGTTATAATTAAGCTTCAGATTTTTTCTAAAAATATTTTTTCATATAATATATTTAATTCTTTAATAAAGATTTTTTTTTCATTTCTAAATTAAATCGCATTTATTGCCATTTATAAAATCTTGTATATTAAGTATAAGTCTCCTAATAATATGTCCTAAGAAATTAACATTTTTAACTTCTTTTTCTGTGTACAATTCTTACAGAATGTCTCTTTTCTTTTTGTTGTCAAAATATTTCTGAAATATACATTTAATTTTATATGAAGTTTTAAAATATTACTTGGTTTTGCTAGGATTTTAACACATGAAATTATAAATAAAATATATATTTCAGAAATATTTTAACCACTACAAAAGAGACATCCTTCAATTAGAGTACGAAGAAAAAAAAAAGTTTAAAATATTTAATTCCTAAGAATTAAAAAAAAAATTATAACCGCCACAGATAGGTTTAACATAAGTGTGGGGAATTTGAGATCTCACTTTCCCTTTTATGGGAGAAATATCGAACAGATAAAAAAACTGAAAATATCAGTATTGTAAAACGGAAAATAACCGTCCTGAAAACTGAACATGTCAGTTTCTAAAACAGAACATTTCAATCCTAAAACTGAAAATTTCAGTTTCTAAAACAAAACATTTCAGTTCCTAAAACGGAACTTCTCAGTTTTGAAAACGGAAAAAACCACGAAAGTGAATGTCTGTGAAAGAACGGAAAAGTTACGGCAACTATGCTGCCAGTACCTTTTCCGTTTTTTCACAGGAGTTTGTTTTTACAGTGTACTATGTGACATTATAAATATACGTAAAACATGTTAATAGTGGAAGCATGCTTTTACAAAGGATAAATTTTTGTAAACATGTATTTTCGTGTAAGATTAAAATATTTTCTTATTTACAATCTTTTTTGATAACCGAACAGAATACAAATTACAGCACAAAAATAAGACTAATTTTCAGTTGAAAAATTCTTTAAATTTTATTAAAATTTTGTTAGTTTTCTTATATAAGTGCAATATGTAGACCGATTGTACAGATTCAACTATTTGTTATTTACCTCTCCCGTTCCCAATGCATTTAAATGTTTTATTTTGATTTAAAATAAATAGAAACACTAGATAAGATTAAAAAAAAAAAAGATCCGTCGTTAGAGTGTATGATAAAAATGAAGCGTTAAATGCTATTAATTGCACATTTAAGGACAGATAAAAATTTTCTTTGTGACAGATCAACACTGATAATATAATGTATCTCCGATTTCAATCTTTTAGCCCAATATCGTGAATTTAGTTCTACTTTCAATAAAGTTTGATCGCAAGCCGTGCAGCGATTTGTAGAGTTTTTTCAAGTTTCGTGCTATTTTTGGATGGGACCGGGCATTGCCGGGCGGATCACTAATTAAATCCGAAATTAATTGTAAGAATATGAAGTAATGTTGGTATTGAGACTAAATTAAATTTAAAGATTTTTTGATGAATTTTGGTATTTTAAGAACTTTCAATTAATATTCAATTTATAACATTTTAACTAACAGCAAATATATTTACAAATAGATCGGAACTGGAATTATTTTCTATCATTATTTTTAATCGAAGTAGAAAAAAAATTGCTCAATTTTCTCTCAGGAATATACGTTAAACCCTATTATTTGATAATACATTACTGTAAATATTTGAATTTTAGTACCACTCCTCTTACCAATTATAGTTTTCATTCCTATGCATGGCAGTTTGTGATTTCACAATTTTAAGAGAAGTCAAAGAATTTATATATTTTAGGTAAATGTAGTAACTAAAAGTATAAATATATTTCAACAAATTTGGTGTTATTTTTTGTTTGATAAAACATTTTAAATTAATTGAGACAACTTTTTTTGTCAAACTCATTTTCATGATATATATATATATATATATATATATATATATAACCATTAATGAATCATTGCCGTAACACCATCTTAAACTATGAAATTATGATTTAGTATGTAATAATTAATTGACAACGAAAGTATTCCCCAACACTCTGAATATAGATATCAAAGACTTATTTAAAAGAAGAATAAATTAAATTAAAAGTTGAATGAATGAAATAGAATGAATGAAATGAAATTTGTGGAATTTAGACAGAATTATCAAGTCCCAAATGGCTAAATACCACAAATAAAATGAGTGGTCTCATCATCATATTAGCCATAACATTGCTAAAGAATATGATTTTGGGACTACCAACTCATAAACAATGAAAAAAACCTGTGAAAAAATCTTAAAGATAAAAAATAAGTACAATATTAAAAAGGAAAGAAACCTTACCCATAATAAAAACTTGAAATTTAATCATAAAGTGCGAAATCCAATTGGATTAAAAAAGATATTGGTGCACTTCATGAACCAGATATATGAGCATAACTAACCAGAGGCAATGAATTGCAAAAATCTTTACATGTTGCCAAAATAAGTTTCTGAAGAATATGGAATATTATTGTAAAGCAACACAAACCATGGTGCTGCCATCTATGAGAGAAAAGTGAATATGCGATTAATTAAAAATAGCAGAGGAAGAAAATTAATATTTAAAAATTAAACCAAACACTATCTAAAGATGATAACAATTAGTTAAATAATAAATAAATTTAATTAAATAATAAATAATAAACAAAGTATCCAATTACATTAAAGTGAAAATGGATGTATTAAGGAATAATTCTATGTTAAAAAATAAGATGTAAGCTGGTAAAATTAATAATTAATGATTAATGCTACATAAAAATATATGTATCGTGAAATGAAATAGCCACTATTAAATAGCTTTGCCAAAAATGCAACATCACATAAATTAAATTAAATTGAAATTAAAATACTAAATATTTGAAATAAGATACTAAAGATTTAAAATTAATATTAATTAAATATTGAAATTAATTAGTAACATATAATGTTTCTGCATACAAAGTTAAAAATTAAATACACTTGATATAAGTGGTTAGGGTATAACATTTAATAAAAATTAATACATGTATTATATTAACATTTAAGAAAGTATACATTATATTAGAAGTTAATATGATATTGGCCACCGTAGGCAAATGTATGTAAATACAATAAATCAAAAACATTCTTAATAGTAATGAATATAAATTCATTTAAATTAATTAATGAATATGCAAATATAACTACATTAATTTGCATATAAAAGTATCATATCACAGTCCATTATAATATGTGTAATAGCAAACGTGTGTGTAAATCAAAATGCCATATATATATATATATATATATATATATATATATATATATATATATATATATATATATATATATATATATATATATATATATATATATATATATATATATATATTAAATAGCAATGCTCCCTTTAAAATGTGCATTTTTAGTGCCATTATTTTGTTTTATTTCAAACTATATTTAAGTTATATTTGAAAGTTTTTAAACCGATATTTTAATACTTTAATTTTTTTCTTATGGTTAACTTATTCCGTTGTTTCAGAAGAAAAAATCACTTATGTCTCCATTATACTAAAGTACGTAGTAATAAATCCCTTTCATTATACTACAGTAATGCATTGTTGCATTCTTTTTTCGTGCGACACATATTTATTTTTCTACGCTTAACATATCTGTAAAAAAATATTCAATAGTTTTGTGTAATCTTGCTCAAAGACGGAGATCATCACTATGATAAAATATACAGCACATTTTTCCTTCCAGAATGGTTTTTCCGAAACATAAAAAAATATTATTTCCAGAATGAATTTAGATGTTCTAAATAAGTTTCATATATCCCTATTACAAGATTATATACATTTGATATGAAATAAATTTCTAAATCTCTTCCGTTTGTTTAAATAAAAGATTTTAAAATAGTACTGCAAAAATAAAGTGTTTGAAACATTTGTTAAAATGGTACTTTGATCTGTAATCTTACGTAACAACTAGTATACTTTAATGCTACAAGCATTATCTTGAATCAAACATACACATTGTAATCTCTTTGTTGTTATTGTAACACATTGTTGTCTCTTATACAATACCAAGTATAAAATAAGAGGAAAGTGTATAACAAAATCAATCAGGAATTTATATTCATTTATTTATATATTTTATAGCAAGTATATTGCCGAAATGCATTATAGTCTAAAGATTGCATTTAATACCCTTATTTTACCGTTTTACATTGATGTACATTCTATTTTTGTTAGGAACTTCCGTACTATAAGCCATTTATGAAATGGAGACACTTTAATGTATCTTTCAAAATATTAAGTTAAAGACTGTTTTGTCATTTCTTTAGCTTCATGCAATAAAAATCAAATACAATAACGGGAAAAAGTATAGTAAAATGAATATATGTTTATTTATTTCCTTGTTTATCTGAAATCGTATTTGTTTCCAGCACGGATTGATAAATGAAAGAGATTTTAAATGTAATCTGCTATCAGGAGATATAAAATAAATTGTTATGTAGAATGTCGCTAAATTATTGAATTTTTCAATAAAAAAAATTTAGAAACATGTAATACAGATGGAAAGGTTAGAAAAACAACATAATTTATATTATTATTCTAATTTACAATAATTAAATATGACAGAAAATTCCGTGGATAGTTGTAAATTTTAATAAATATATTGCTTTATGAAATACATAATGCATGATTTAAACAACAAAAATGAAAATAAAAATAAAAAATAATAAAAATGTGCGTATATCTAACGAGATTTCTGTGTCATTCAATAAAATTAAAACTTTGTTTGCAACACTCTTAAACATCCTAAACCGAATATTCCATTGTATACAAAGGTGCAAATTCTGCGACTTAATTTTTACTATAAATAAAAAAAAAAAAAAAAAAAAAAAAAAATTAAAAATTGGTATGTACATATAGTTACATGCATTATTTTAACCTTTCTTTGAATATATTTAGAATATGGAAAGTATATGTCCACTCTTCTTTTTAAATTTGTCGTTTAAGTGAATTGAAAATAATAAATAAACTTCTTTCACAAACTTTTGTTTTAACTTTATTTAACAATATCAAAACAATATTATTTGGATATATTAAAATTAAAAGATGTTTGTAAAGATACTAATGTAAAAAGTTTGTAAAGATGCTAGATATTTCTGAATTACTTTACAGGACTTTTATTATATTCTTTCCATTGTTCTTTCGACTCTAATATATTATAACTCTATAATATATAATTGTTATTTCGACTCTATTCCCATTGTTGTATAAAAAATTTAGTTTGAAAAAAAATTAATGCAATGAGTGCTAATACATTTTATTTGTAGCACAATTAAAAATCGAATTGTATATTTTTCTCTTCTCAGAAACATTATTTGTTATAAAACTGCATTAAGATTGTATGTACAAAGAAAAACAACATTTGTATTAATACCTAAATTTAGAAATGCATTTTTTTTGTTAAAAATGATAGAATGATAAATTGATAAGTGGGGATAGAATATATATATATATTCTATTACATGACTAGGACTAATTCTTGAAGGATAATTTGAGATATTTGGTGAATATCATAATGCTTTTGTTTCAAAATAATAACTAGTATGTTCTGGTCATCACAAAAGTCTCTTCGGCATAAATAAAATAGTCTGCAGCCTAAGTTAAATGACAGTGTATTCGTTTTTTAGGTATACTATCTCAGAATTTGAGATAAACACTGAATAGAAACAGCGTCTGTTAAGTGATTTACATTCAAAACTAAGCAGCTTTATTTATGTCAATGCCTAACAGAATAAGTAGTTTTGTGAAATTCCGTGGATTAGTTATCGAAATACAGCTATCACCGAAATCGTGAAAATTGAAGCATAGCAGCGTCACCTTATGGGCAATTTGCACCAAAACTTAATCAGCTTCTACTTATTTTAAAGCATAACAGAATATAAAGTTTGATGAATTTCCGCGCATTAGTTCTTGAGATAGAGCTATTAGACAGATCGTGAAATTTGCAACATAGCATCGCCATCTGTTAGGCAATTTCCACCAAAAACAAAGCCTAGGTACATGCAGGTCTAATAGAACATCAAGTTTGATAAAACTTCGCACATTAGTTTTTGAGATAGAGCTATCGCGGAAATCGTGAAAAATGCAGCATAGCAGCACCACCTGTTAGGACATTTACACTAAAAACTAAAAAGCACCAATTTATATCAAGGTCTTGCTGAATCGAAACTTTCATTAAATTCCGTGCATTAGTTCTTGCAATAGATCGCCCACAAACTTTTTGTGACCTACATACTCAAAGACAGACATTTTCTAAAAGCAGTCAAATCGTGTTCAGGACCTTCTGAAATGTATAAATTCGTCGAAAACTAGAAGTCATTTTTATTTTTCACGAATCCAATACTTTCTTCTTGTAAATATAGTAGAAAGTAATAATAAACTAGTATGATGTGGCCATCATAACTTTCTTCTATATAAATCAAATAGTCTGCAACAAAAATTGAAACAAAGTAAAATTTTTGTCAGATATAGCTATAGCGTAAACCGCAAAAAGTAGAGCATACCATCGACATCCGTTCGGTGGTATACAGCAGAACCTAAAAAGTATCTATTTTTGTCAAGCTCTAACACAATATGAAGTTTGAAGAGAATCATAGCTGCATTAGTTCTTGAGATAGAGCTATTGCGGAAATCGTGAAAAATGCAGCACAACAGCGCCAAGTGTGAGGCAATTTACACCAAAAAATAAGCAGCACAAATATGTATTAAAGTGGGAACTGAATCTGCAGTTTTATTAAATTCCAAGCGCTAGTTCTTTAGATGTAGCGCCCAAATTATGTTTCTCAGATACAGACTTACAGACAGACATTTTCTAAAAACAGTCAAATCGTGTTCAGGACCTTGTAAAACCTATAAATCCGTCGAAAACCAGAAGTCAAAATTTCTCACAATTCTAATACTTTCTTGTAAAGAAGGGGTAAATTAAATAACAATTATATAAAAATTACTCTATTTACTGCTCTGAAGCTCAATTTACTAATTGTATTATCAGGTAAACTGTGTACAGTTTTCATCATAATGAGCAAATAAGCATTACGCGAAAAAATTAGATTTTTTTTCTTAACGTACGAAAAAATTAATGCAGCAAAATGCACAAAAGATAAAGCCCAGACAGTAGCAGTGACGTCCGCCCGCATCTAAGCGCGCAAGATCTGACGGCAGTTCAGGAGAGGAAAGCAGAGACTGAAGCAAGTCCTTGCAGTGACACGTTGCAGTTCCGTCATCCGAACGTAGAAGCAGAGCCCGAAGCAAGCCCTGCACTGGCACGACAGACCGCAGTTCCGTCATCTGAACGCAAAAGCAGAGCCCGAAGCAAGCCCTCGCATTGGCACCACGGACCGCAGTTCCGTCCTGGAAGCAAGCCAGTGTTTAATAGAGAACAGGCCCGAAGCAAGCCCTTACTAGGAAACATCAGGAGCCGACCAACCGAGATAACCTGTGAAATCGACGACGTCTAGGCCAGACCCGAAACCGGCGACAAATGATGCAGACAAAGACTATAGAAAAGGTAAGCTCAATTCATTTTTGAGTGCCTCTCATTTTGTTTATATATTCTTTGGTGAGGAAAATTCATTTCTAAGAAATTTTTTATTTGAATATTGCTATATGATAAATTATGACAAATTTTTAAATCTAATAACTTTTAAGACATTTGGAAAAATATATGTATATTTGTTATCAGCATAAAATTTGAGTCAGTGGATTTTCTTTTGGCAGTAAAATAATATAAGGAGGTACTGTCAGGCTAAATGTGTAATTTTTCTTTTTTTCTTGAAAAAAAAAGAGGTAAAAATTCCGATTTTTCAAATAAGTCGATTGTCTAGTTATACCTGATTGAAAGATTTCAAAGATTGTACTTTTATATTATTTATGAAGCAATAGATGTTTTTGATACTAAAATATTTTGCATATGTGATGTTAGGAAAATTTTTTTAGCAGTTGCAAAAAGTGTTCATTTTGTTATAACTGGGAAAATTGTTACCTGCGGTGTTAGAAGTATCAAATATTGGTTGAATTATGTACACAGAATTTCAAAATTCAAAATTTGTTCTAAATTTGTATGATCGATACTAAAACGTGTCAGTGTATTGGAAATTTCACAATTATTGAAAATTTATTTTTTATATGTGTACTATTTTTATTACTCCTAAATTGAATTGTATTTAAAATTGGTAGTATTATGTGTGTAGTAGCAGAAGATTTTCCCATAAAGTGTTAGAATCCCTTTTGCATAAGTAAGCGAGCGAAACTATTATTTTAATCTTTATAATCTATTTGCATAAAATTTTAAAATGCAAGAAGTAACTGATCTGAAACAGTGCAGGAAAAGTGATTTGCAGAATTTAGCGGAAGAATTGAGAGTGGAGATAGGGAAAAATGACACGATCCCGGTAATTATCCAAAAAATCGAAGCTGCTGATGATTATGATAGAGATTTTGCCTTTACGCAAGCTGCGTATATCATAAAAGATCGAGAAGATAAGATTGCCGCCGATAAAGAAAGGGAAAAAGCTGAAAAACAAAGGGAATATGAGGAAAAACAAAGGAAATATTGAGAGGGAGAAAGAAGAAAGAGAAAGAGAGGAAAAACAAAAGAACGTGAATTTACGTTGGAACAACTTATATTGACGCAAGATGCAAATAGACGTAGTTCAACGACCAGTGGCGGGTCGGAACGCCCACCTAAATTGCCGCTCCGAACAATCATGCATCGATTTGATACGGAACGCTCGGATATAACTTTGTTTTTAAATTTGTTCGAACGACAGGCGACCAAAGAGGAAATAGAGACATGTGACTTAGTGACGCATTTATTAGCTTTAGTGCCGGTCGAAATTGCAGAGTTAATTTTAAGGGAACCGCAAGATCAGACGGATAACTTTGAATACGTCAAAAAGTTTTTGCTAGAGCGCTTCCGCATGAGTCCCGAAGCGTATCGTCAAAAATTAATGAAACATCCACGCAATCCAGGTGCTCCGTGGAAGGACATTATCTTCGAGCTCAATAGTTATTTACAGGGTTGGTTAAATGGGTTAGATGTTACAGATTTCAGTAGTCTGAAAAATTTATTGATAACGGACCAGATCAAGCGCCGTACTTCTAGCGAATTGAAAGAGCATTTCATTGATTCGTGGGCAAACTACAAAGACCCGTTAGTTTTAGCAAATTGTCTCGACGAATATGAAGCGATTAAAGGCCCTTCGAAAAAACTTTGGAATGTAAGGCCCCCTCCCGATAAAAGAACCGAAAAACCAAGGTTCGAAGAAAAAACGCGAAGTGAGAGAGTTCCCGAAACCAAAACAAATTGGCGAGACAAAGATATTAACAAAGACAAAGAGCGTATATTTGAACAAAAGAGGTGGAACAAATGTTTCGTGTGTGGATCCTCCCAGCATCTGAAAGCTAATTGCCCAGAATACAAAAAAAAACGAAAGACCCATCTCTAAAATTAGTCACATCCGAAACAGCCCTGAATTGGAAGAAGGTTTTAAACCCTATTTAAGTCATGCGCTAATTAATGGAAAGGAAATTACCGTGTTGAGAGATACGGGTTCCTGTTCGGACGTGGTGTCTAGGAAATTCATTAATTCGGATCAATTAGACGGGGGAACCGTTTGGGTAAGACAACCTTTAATAAATGATTTGCATTGTTTGCCGACGGCAGATGTAATGCTCGAAATTAAAGACATTGGAAAGGTGAGAACTAAAGCAATTGTGGCCGACAGCGAAGCAGATATGTCATATTATATTTTGGGTAACGAAACGCAGAAGTTGATAGACGATATTAAAAACGGAACAATTAAAACCCTACATGCTGTAATAACGCGTAGTCAGACGAAAACGAATCCAAAAGAAAAAGAAAACAAACCGAACAGAGAAGTTACTCTTTCTCCCCTAGCCGGGGAAAACGAAAAAGAGGCGGATGATGAGGTGACAGTTGAGACCTGGGAAAAAGATTTACTCCCCGAAGTTCTCAATGATCAATGCTTAGATCTGGCGAAAGTAGGAAGGGGTGAGTTTAGATTGGAGTAGTACCTATAATTTCAGAGGTGTTTTGAAAACTTTCGGTAGATCTAGTCGGCCCTTTCCCAGTGTCTAACAAGGGAAATAGGTATTTACTAACTGCAATTTGTTGTTATTCGTGATATCCTGAGGCTATACCGATACCAAACATGCTTTCTGAAACAGTAGTCGAGGCCCTAACCTTAATTTTTAGTCGTTTAGGCTACCCCTTTGAAGTACAGACAGACCTAGGAAAATCTTTTACTGCAAGTTTAACCACCATTTTTCTGGAGAAATTTGGACTGCAACTAAATCATTCGAGTGTGTGTAGACCTTCATCAAATTTGATAGAACGATGGCACCGATCTGTCAAACGATTATTAAAGGTATTGAGTGTGGAAACGGTAGTGACTGGGAGAAAAATCTACCGCATGCTTTGTAGCCTTGAGGACGGTAATGCATGAATCGACCGGTTTTAGCCCGGCCGAGTTAGTTCATGGGAGAAATCTACGGACCCCGGAAACCTTATTGTTCGAACAATGGACAGGGGAAAGTCAAGAGCCAGAGTTGGTCACTGAATATGTTTTTAATCTTATGAATAGGTTAACGCGCTGTCAGGAATTAGCAGTCCAGAATATGACGGTCGCTAGAGACAAAAGAAAAATCTGGTACGATAAAAATGTCGTCGAAAGGTACTTTGAGCCAGGGGAAGAAGTGTTAGTCTTAGCAACGAACAAAAAGAATAGAATGTCGGTAGGGTGGATAGGTCCCGGAAAGATCGAATCCAAAATTTCCGCGACAAATTATATAGTGAGTGTTCCGGGCAGACGGGAAAAATCGCAGATCTATCATGTAAATCTCTTAAAACCGTATGTAAAAAGGGTGGAAAAAATAAATATTTTAACCCGCGAATTTCACGAGCTAGATGCATCCCAAGACTTAGAGATTGTGTACCCCTTAGCAGACTCCAGCAGTTACAACTTTAACGAAGTAGTGGAGGATAGTGGGTTAAGGGATCGGTGCAGTAACGAACAATTGCATATGTTGGAAAATTTATTGGACGAATACCGCGAAGTGTTCTCGAACGACCCAGGATTAACGGATCTCACGGAACACGATATAGAACTTATAGAAGAAAAACCTGTGAGAATAAGGCCGTACCGTGCATCGCCCAGACAAAATGAAATTTTAAAAAAGGAGATTAAGCGCATGTTAGAACTCAACATAATTAAGGAAGGGGAGTCTAATTTTAATTATCCGATGATATTGATGGAAGCCCCGGGAAAAGATCCGCGCCCCTGCATTGATTATAGAAAACTGAACGCAATTACGAAGGCAGAGTTTTTCCCACTCCCGAATATAGAGGAAAGAGTTGAAAAAGTGGCAGCCGCGAAGTATATTACGGTGCTTGATTTGACAAAAGGATATTGGCAGATACCTATGACCCCCAGGGCGCAGAAATTGGCCGCATTTGTGACTAATTTTGGAAGTTATTTACCTCTGTCAATGCCTTTTGGGCTCCTCAACGCGTCTTATAGGTTCTCTAAATTCATGGCAAAATTGTTATATGGTCTAGAAGAATTTTGTTTACCATACCTAGACGATATGACCATAGTTTCAGAAGATTGTGAGGAACATATCAAACATCTTGAAAAGGTATTATTCAGAATAAGGGACGCTAAATTAAAAATTAAAATAGCGAAGTGCAAATTCGCACAGAAGACGGTTAAATATCTAGGCCACATACTGGGGGAAGGGCAACGAAAATCCGCCGAAGCTAAAATCCACGCCATCACGGAATTTCCCGCGCCAAAAACCAAAACAGAAATTAGGAGATGCCTAGGTATGGCAGGGTATTACTCGAGTTACATAGAAAATTACGCCACTATAATTTAACCTCTCACGCGAGAGCTGAAGGGAAAACACAAAAAAGAAAAAATAGCATGGAGTGACGAAATGAGTAAGGCGTTCGATCTCCTAAAAGATAAACTCACCAGGGAACCGATTCAATACGCCCCAAATTATGATTTGGAATTCGTTGTGCAAACGGATGCTTCCGAAAAAGGGATCGGAGTAGTGTTAGCACAGAGGCAGGGCTCAGAAGAACATCCCATAATATACTTCAGCCGGAAGTTTACTGACCCAGAAAACAGTTTCAGCGCAACGGAAAAGGAATGCGCTGCTATAATTTTTGCTATCAAGAAACTAAGACATTACATTGACGGTCAAGAGTTTCGTATAGAAACACACCACAACCCGTTGGTGTTTCTGAAAAATAATGCAGGTAACAATCCCAGATTACTTCGATGGGCGCTAGCCCTGCAACCCTTTCAATATGCCATCCGACACAAACCGGGTAAAGATATACCCCACGTTGACTACTTAAGTAGAGCAATTCAGTAGTAAGTTTTTGAGTAAAATTCAATCTTTTGTACATATCTGATTATTTTTAGTTTTATTGTTATTTCAGCATGTGAAAAAAAAAGAAGTATCTTTGAAAAAAAAAAGTCTCTAAAACTAGATTTTCAAGCAATGGTAAACAGTGTATAAGAAATCAGGTCACTTATGTATATAGTGAGGTTAAATTGTAATGTTATTGGAGCCACTCAGATATTTTGAGCTAACCCTTTTTTTTGCAGATTTTCCGTGTTTTAACCCGGAAAATGTTTTAAAAGGGGGAGTGTTGTGACGAATTCATTAAATCCCTCACAGTCTGCTAATTAGGCAGAGTAATAAAAGATAGAAGTCCCCAGGTGTTGGAAAAACTTCTCTCACGTTTCTCTGCTGAGGTACAAGAATGTCGCCGACTAAAATAGGAAAAGATAAGCTTCGATCAATCTTGTGAACTGAAATTGCTTAGACAGCAAGATATTTCTCTGATCTATCCGAACTTCAGGTGAGGTCTCTTTCGTGGGAACTTTAGCGTGAGAACCTTGCCCGTGTGAACATTTAGTATTTCAGTAAGACCTCCCAAAAAGGAATCCCGATCGAATCACAGGAAAACTGAATGCTATGACGTGAACGGAAACTTCTTTGATTGGTGAACGGAGAGTCTTTTGTTGGAGCGAATGGACCTGAGGAGAGAATCAAGTGGAGGCAGTTAGAGTTTGGCGAGAGACGAGTGTTGTTGGAAAAACACTCATCTCAGGAGGGATTCCCAACCCAGTGGGAAAGAAAATGTTTTGCTGACACGTTTTGAAAGAGAGAGGATTTCTCTTAAGGCAACGGCAAGGCCGTGGATTTGAATTTTTCGTAAAGAGTGAAAAAGAACTCTGGTTAGACTTTAAGATTTCCAATTACTGTACAAGATTGGACTATGCATTATTTGCTAATTGATTGTAAGTTGAAAGACGCACGCTGAAAAAAATTGTTGTAATGAGTTGAATTATTAAGAAATTTGAGAACGAAAGTTAAATAAAACTCGTTCTGAAATAATATATTGACGTTGTTTCATATTAAAAAGTTCCACGGTACCTCTTTTTATTTTATAACACCATGGAACCATTATAGTACTATTTAGGAGATATATATTTTTTTTCATATGAAATATATATCTTCAATATATACTATGTGAAATTATGGAGTCACGCATCACTTTATATTAGCTTTAAATAATCATATACATTGTATATTTCTGTGCTACTGCTGTTTGCTACATGATTCTTAAGTACACAAAAGTTTTAACTGCAACAAATTGCAAGAAAGAAAAATCATGCATCAAAAACAGATTATGAAACACGTTACAAGGCATTCACAGTACTGTAACAATATTTCAGCGTTTACTAAATTGAAAGAGGAAGTTTAGAGAAACAATTTGGAAATTGCATAACACATTAAAAAACAAAATTTCAGAAATTACAGTTCATAGTCGGGAATATATTCGAGTTATTTATGTGCAACCTTGTATTTGATGCATTTTTATATGTACTTTATATGTATGCTAAAATTTAGTTCAGTAATGAAATGCATAACACAGTTGAACATGCCCCTTCGGCAAATTCCGTCAAAAAACGGAAATGTATTCAAAAGCTTTTGTGCAGTTCTGTATATGATCTATAAAATTAAAAGTAATATTCAGAATATTAGTTAAATGTACATACGCACACCAGAATTGGAAAAAACTTCCAAAAATTATTGCTCATAGGCAATACAGTAACCAAATTTTTGTGTGCCCCTGTGGGTGAACGATAAATAATATTCACATCATATTTTGTAGTAGTCATCATGTAGTCATACCTTGTCAATCATACCCCGGTGATGTATATCAATTTCAATACGTTTGAAACGGTGTAACATCATTAAAATACCTTACAACAGACAAACTGACAGACAGTTTTTAACTACGTTTAAAATTGTTAAAATAGACAGGATTAATTCTTTTTTTTTTCTAGTTACAGATTTTAAATCCTTAAACAATATATTTTTTTACTATATTTTGTGGCAAATTTCAATTAACATATACAGTGTGTCCACATTCAAGGATTTCCAATGCCTAAACCGTTAGTCATAGTCATATAGTTCAAATGTCAAAAATGTTTTAAATGAGATACAACAACACTTTAAAAGCGATTTGGTCAATAAAACTTTTCCTAAGAAATTACGAAATTTAATGTTTTATACGGTGCTCCAGACTTATAGGTTATGTTTAGTAAAAATATCCTATAAAGACAAAAAATCATATTCTTCTGCAACTAAAACTGACCGAGTATAATAGTTCTTTAAAGTTGAAGAATATTTTTTGCTGCGAAATAGGGGTCATTCTCAAATTTAACTAGAAATATAAATAATCATCAGATATAAAAAAAAGTACTTGAGAGTAAAAATAACATTACAATATAAATTTGAAATTTATTTTCATTCTGACAAATTAAAGCAAAATATGCAAGCTGTTCTAAAAATATACGTGAAAAAATAACAGAATTTTTGTTAAATGAAATGATGAAAAGCAACAATCTCATTTCATTACAAAATCATACATATTTTAAACTGCTATTAGATTATCTAATGTAAAATTTAATACATAAAAATTAAAGTTATCTCAAAACTTTTTTGAAGTAACTGTCTTCGGCGGCAATGCAGAAATGTACGCGTAAAATAAATCCTTCTAATATTTCAAGCAACAGTGTATGTATTACAGATCTGTATCCTAGAAAAATACGATTCAACAAATCTGCTCGACTATTTGATTCTGTTTCATATACTTTTTTTTCAGAAAAACCCAAAGACAGAAATCTAAACGATTCAAATCTCGCGATCTGGGCTGGCCCCTCAATAGGACCTCCATATCCAATAATATTATTTCCAAAATCACTGGTTTATACCGTGCTGGCGCGCCATCATGCTGAGACTACATTTGTGATATTTTATGCAGGCTAAATGTCCTGCTGGCTACTTGTTTTGTCGGCTAAATGACTGTTTCGGCAGATTGTCCTGTCGGCTAAACACTGTAAAAAATGACCAATGTTTCTTATTTTATGAAAATATGCTATAACCACGAACGAAAATATAATATATTCTTCTGACTTATCCGAAATTTCAAATAGCATGTTACATTGTCTTTTGAATCCCCAGAAACGAATACATTTTCAAAATTTAAAGAATAATTTATAAAAACAACTTATTTTTAGCTGCCCGAATTTTGCAGAAACGTTTCCGAAGAGTTTTTATAGTGTATTGATTAGTGTCCTCAGGCTGGAATACCTGTTTTTCGAATGTTATCCATTCTCAAGTACACGTTTTCAGCCGCATAAGTTAATTTATACATGAAAGAGTAAAAAAATAATCTTAATTTTAATGTTATTGTTAACGCTGTTAATTTTGCATGTTGTCTGTTAAACATTTTTTTTAGCATGAAAATGTTTACTTCAGAATTGATAGCATTCGAAAAACAGGAATTCCAGGCTGAGGACACTAATTAATACACTATAAAAACCTTTCGGAAACGTTTCTGAAAAATTCCGGCAGCTAAAAATAATTTGTTTTTATAAATTATTCTTTAAATTTTGAAAATGTATTCGTTTCTGAAGATTCAAAAGACAACGTAACATGCTATTTGAAATTTCGGATAACTCAGAAGATTATATTATATTTTCGTTCGTGGTTATAGCATATTTTCATAAAATCAGAAACATTGGTCATTTTTTACAGTGAACGTACATTTTAGCTAATTGAACTGTGAGTTAAACGTACGTTTTGACAAAATGTCCTGTCTGTTAAATGTTCTGTTGACTAAATGTACGTACTGGCTAAATGTATTTGTCGGCTAAATGAACTGCCAGCTATATGTCTGCGATCGGTGAGCCAGCACCGTGACTGGAAGTCACTGCTCTAAAAAATGACATGATATCATACATACTTATATAGACTGATAAATTCTTATCTATGAGTGTCAACGGAAAATTTTTCACCTCAGAATCAACTGCAATTTTCATAAAGAAATATATCAGCTTACTTGTAGTTGGGAAACAGGTTTATTATTTTTACCTAATTTTGTTTTTCATCGAAATGTACCATTTGGCTAATTATCCTGTCGCTAAATCTCCTGTTGACCACATTTTATGTCGGCTAATTGTCCTGCTGGCTACTTGTTTTGTCGAGTAAATGACTGTTTCGGCCTGATTGTCCTGTAGGCTAAATGTACATTTCGGCAAATTGTCTTGTCAGCTAAATGTCTGTATGAGTTAAATGTTCTGTCAACAAAAGGTCCTGTCGGAAAAAAAGATACTGTCGACTAAAGTTCCTGTTGACTAAATGTATGTATTTTCTAATGTACTTGTCGGCTTAAATGACCTGCCGGCAGAAAGTTCGCGATCGGTGAGGCAGCATCCTGACCGGAAGCCACTGCTCTAAAGCATAACATGATGTTACACGTACTTATATTGACTGATAAGCTCTTATCTATGAGTGTCAAGGGAAAATATCTCACATCAAAATCCTCTGCAATTTTCATAAAGAACTATCTCATCTTATTTGTAGTTGGGAAACAGATTTATTCTTTTTACCTAATTTTGCTTTTCATCGAATGTTACGTAAATTATATATATTTGTAAAACAGAATTTTTAATGCACGACTAGAATTTCGATTTGATTACATATTTTAAATAAATTTGAAGTAAAATAGAACTTTGATGTCATGTTTTTCCTATCAGAAATCTTTTGGCTCAAGGTAGAATAAGTCTCACGATATTTCTTTTATTTTAATTGATTATTTCACTTATACTTTATATCATAACATGATCGATTATAAAGACTGATGAATGCATAATTTTTCTTTATCATAATTCAGCAGTAGGCCATCAGCAAATCACACCGAAATTTACTTGAAACACGTCATTAATTTTGTCTGAAATTTTGATGGCAGTTAAAAACCTAAAATAATATTTAATAAAAGTACTTCGAAAAGTGCTTCGAAAAACTTGCTACAATTCTCCGCAAAACTTTATGCTATGTGAAGTTTGTTTATTTATACGTTTTAAAAGCTTTTTACATAGAACAATGAACTAAATAGTTCACTAGAATTATAAAAGAGAAACCTTTAACAAAGAATCTTTTCCCCGCGAAATTTGGACATTTTACCTTTAGAAACGTATTATATTTGTTAAGTTTGTAAAAATAAAACAGGTATCGAATTTGCAAAGTTTATGTTTTAGTGAGTATTTTACCATAACTATTTTTTTAATATATTTGTTACTAAGTGAATGAAACTCGTACGAAATGTTTCAATAATAAACTTCAAAATACGCTGGTTTATTAAATTGCCCAACTTTATGTTAATTTGAAAGAATGACATTATTTAATATTCATCAAGGAAAAAGCTATTTTGATTCGGGTAAATATCTTTGACAAAACATATTAATCTCAGAAAATGAAATTTATAATAATAGATCCTGTCGAATGTATGCAGTATTTTCTGTTGTGCAAATAACGTTATGCCTTTTCTATTCTCTGTATAGTATCTGTCATCGTTTTATGACATAAACAAAGCTGACAGATTTCAAAATATATTCAGACATAACAAAATTAACTCCTTCATCAAATATGTCATTTGTCTTATCGGAATAATAGCGAATTTGTAAGGATGATTTGTAAGGTTATTTAATGAATGATTGGAACTTCTACGTGGCTGCTTTATATGTACTTTCCGAAATATAGCTGTAAACGTTTAGATATATTTCTAGAACTTTAATTTTATATTTTTGTTATTGTAAATATCGGTTTAATATAGCTTTTTAAAATTTTTAAAGTAAAGATTTTTCGATTATTTTTTGTTTGCTTTTAAATTTTTTTTTTGCAGTTGGCATAATAAACAGAATACCAAAAATAAATATGATAAAAATAAATTAATTGAGGTGGATATTAAAGGTTCAAAACCAAATAATGCTTTTTAAAATAATGGGTTTTAAGATTATTCAAAAAAGTAGATCAATACAGTTAGCAAATTCTATTTCTATATCACCAGAGTAACTAGTACTCTTTAAAAATATCTATTGCATATAAAAACGCGAAATTTTATTTTTTGGAGAGCTTTGAAAAGGAGTTGATGTTGTGACACGGCTCTTTCAAGCACCCAAGTTTGGTCGGTCCAGCCCGATGATACATACGACGAAAATCTTCTCCCACATGAAAGTCATCAACAAGTTGTGCTCTCTGTGTAGTCTCTAAATTTCCGGACAGTGCGTATCTTACAAATTTTAATTTATATAAATATCTACAAAATACATTAAGGCGGTATTCAAAAAAAATATTTTTCCACGCTGAACAACTCAAAATTTTGAGACACATTCTCAGACTCATTTTTAAAAGTAACAACAGGAAACTTGGCGTCGTGATTTATAAAGACATTTATAAGGGCCCCATGTTTTTATTTTTCATTCAATTAATTAGAAATTGATTTACAGACAACTATTTTCACAGTACGATAATTTTTTTTTTGTTTCCAGCGCTATCGCTTCGGAAAATTCGGTTCAAAATGTCCACTTTGGCAGCAGTTTTTCAAATATATTCTGCCTTTATCAAAAAATCGAGACAATACGGACATTATAAAGTTTCTGAATAAGAGAACCTGCCAATTGGATGCATTTTAGAGCAAAAATGAATTTACAAATGTGTCTCAAAATAAGCAGTTTGGATTTGAATACACCCTTAAGACCCCCTTTTTTACCCTTTAAAATTTAATAATTGCAGACCTCTTTTTTTTATTACATAATAAAAAAAACACCTATGCCATAAACAAAAAATATATTTGTGTCTTAAACTTTCAGAACTTAAGCATACTATCCTGTATTTACGACAGTTACGGGATATCAAATTGAAGCATATACATAAAATATAAATTTCTGGTTTCTGTTAAAGAAAAGAATAAACAAAATTTTAAAATGCAGATATAAATGCTTAACTGATAAAAATAAAACACAATAGGCTTTCAAAAACTTTTAATATAATAATCGACATGATTCAACGCACAAACGGTGCCATTATACACGATAAATAAACTCTTCTCGCAAAATTTTTTGAAAATAAGCTTGAAAAACATAAACCACGAGATCACATGTGTAATAGAAGCAGGTGATAAAAATAGTCAACTGTAAACTTGAACATCAATATTTCCAATATTTTTGCGAATTTATTTGTCTCATGTAAGCCCCGGATAGTGTACTTATGTTGACATTCCATTTTTCAATGCTGAGTTGCAGCCTTGCCAACGTATATTAGTAAAAGAGGTGCCAGACTGGATGTCGTCCGGATGGCTTAATTGGTAAAGCACTTGGTGCGCTATACAAAGGTATCTGTGTACAATCCCCGGTGTGGACACATTTTTCACTCACGCTATTGAGCAAAGTGAAAAGAATATTCACAACCTTTGTAGTAATATTTAATATTTCCTTACTGCTTTTCTAAAATTTAAAAACACCTCATGCCAGTTTTTCAGGTTTATTTTCAAAAATGTTTGCGAGAATAATTTATTTATCGTGTAGATCTTGATTTTCGTTTGTATCCTCGCTTACGCGTTCGAAACATGTAGATTATTAAAAGGTTTTTTTAAGACTTTTTGCGTTCTATTTTTATCACTTAAGCATTTATATCTGTATTTTAATGATAATTAGGGGTATTTTATTATATGACTACGTAAAATTTTAAAAGTTTTAGGACGAATATTTTTTTTTGCCAATATCTGCTTATAAATTACTTATTGATGAATACTGGTAAAACAGTGTCTTTTTTTAGCAATTTAAAATGACAAGTACATAAAATGTTCACACATAATCATTGCCATGCTTAACAATCAAACATTCTGATCTTTTAAGGCATTGTTTCCTTAACTGATTGGGTTAATCGCCTACATTTGAAGAATTATTTTTTTATCGCCCATTTTGCTTTCGAAGAAATATATATTTTTAATTAATAAACTAACAGACAATATAAGAAATACTAAGCATTTTTATACAACTATGTTTTAGAAAGTATGTTTTTTCTTTTAGCAGAAAAAAAAGCAACAGTTTTTGCCAATTTATAAGGTGAGGTGTATGCTTGATTTAATATTTTTTTTTGTTCAACCCCTTAATCGTTGTACCCGGTACATTCATGGGTAAAATTTGTGAAAAAAATGTTGTTTTGGCCGTGACTCTCATGGGCTGAACTCCACATAATTTTTATTCTGTCTCACGCCACTTTCTCAAAACAAAAATATTTTAATACACATTAACAGCACTTCCAACAGAAATGTAATACAGAATTTATAATTTAAGAATAGTGTGCGATTTCTTTATAAACATAATTGCATCTAGAAGCCGTGACATTATGGTTTATTCAGTGATTTTGTCACTCTCGAGATTATCTTTAAACCACTTAATCGTCGTGTCCGATATCTTCTTGGGCAGTTATTTGTAAACAAATTTTGTCGCGTTCGTGATCCTAACGAGCAGTGTGTGCTACTTGTTTAAAATTTCGATTATTTGATTACCATCAGTTTTTTTAATAGCGTAATTGACGTTATTCACGCATTATTCTGCCATTAAATAAGGCGCATATTTATACTTCTAAAAAGTGGTGGCAGTAAAGCAATCTTAATTTTTAAAAAAGTAGCTTGTGTCCAAAAAAAAGCCAAATATAAGGCAAGTTTATACCTAAATACATTTAAATGGAAATAAATACACTGTTTCCTTTACTAATTCCTGTTTTTGTAATTTTTGTTTGTCTGTTTTTGTTGTAATTGATTTAAATAAAATCATATCAAATAAATATTTTAAAAAATCAATAAATATCACTAAATTGAATTACAACTTTCAAGCACATTTTTTTATTGTTTTTTTTTTCTATTCGACAGTGTAAAAAAAAAAAAAAAATTATGCGGTATTTAGAGATGAATATATGTGACAAAAAAGCGAAAGTGATAGCGCAGGCCGCTATTGTTATGACGTTCACTATTGTTACCACTATTGTTATAACGTGAGAGGAAGTTCCTTTTTTTTAAGATATAAAATGTACTTGAAGATAATGAAATTTTTTAACACTTTCCAACATAGTTGAAAAGTGTTTATGAGTTCGGTTTGTTTGTCCGTGTATCCGCGACTAACTCTCGTAAATATAGTCGAATTGTCATGTAACTGTATATGTCATTGATGTCTACCAGTACATGATCGGTATTGAAAATGAAGTGTGCAACATTTGTAGTTCGTTTAATAGGGGAACTCAATGAAATCTGTTAAATTACGGTCGATGGGGAAAAATTGTTTTGTTGTATTACTTACCCATCATATGTAGTTGTTACGGTAAATCTTGTAATCATTTTAAAAATCTCAAAAAAAAAAAACTTTGACGGATTTACACGTTTTAGACACTGGAGATTCCGAAAAACATATTTTTAGAAACAAAAAATTGCCGGCCGTTTGCGTGTGTGTCTGTAAACGCTCTAGCTCCCAAACAAATTGAGGTAGAGACTTGAAATTTGGTATGTACTTAGTATGTAATAACGGGAAGAAGTTTATTGAATTTCAGTAACCTCGATTATCCGGAACTAGTTTTTCGGATACTCGAAAAATTCGTCCTCATAAAAGGGATATAGAAATTTATTAAATTGTTTATTTAATGAAGTGAATATAAAAGACAAATAACATAAATTTTGCATAAAGAATGAGTCAATCGGATAATGAATTGCCGAGATTTTTCTAATTATATTTCCCACACTTTCGATTTTTCATGACCCTGTATTTCATTCATTTTTCAAATTAAAGATATATCTTATTGGAAATAAGACGATTAATCCGACAAAGCCCAGCCGTTAGCTAATATGATTATTAATTTTAGAGTTATAAGGATGTTTCTTTTACGAATTAAAGTTTATGACGTCATCAAGCCACGATTTATTCGAATTGCAATGCATTTTATAAATATTTTACACATGTTCTATTTTCATATTGCATATTATACATATGCATGATGGGTAAGTATTACGGTGGCCCCCAAAGATTAGTTTTCATGATGTTATAGTATTTCAATCATACAGAAATTTATATACAACACTGAAGTCCATTAGAAGATTCCTAATATAGAATATGGTGAGCATAGCATTTATAATTCATTTACAGGACACACAAAAGAAATCTGTTATAGTACTGTATGTGAGAGGCAATTGCTGAAACTGTTTTTTCAATTGAAATATACACTGAAGAGGCATTACATTATGACCACCCGCCATGTATAACAATGAGCTCACCCAGAAACAAAACCACGACACGTGCGCGGCTGATATCCGAGTAAATAAAGCACCCATGCATTGTATTTCAAAACATAACGTGATTAGCGACATAATGGGGGAAGCAACATATTTATCAAACTTTGATAAATGTGAAATCGTTATGGCTCGGCGACTGGGAACGTCAATACCAGAAACGGCTCGTTTGGTGGGCTGTTCACGTGCAGTCGTTGTGAGAACTTATCGAAAGTGGTGTATGGATGGTGAAACGACAGGTCGCCGGGCAGCAATATGTCGCCGGCTGCGCAATGATTCCAGAGGAAAGCGGAGATTGTTGCGCATTATTCGCCGTGACCGAAGAGCTACAACAGCCGAAATCAGCAGCAGCTACAAAAGTGGCGGCCCATACGGTGTTTCACAACGCCCAGTGCAGCCTGCACGGCTGCGTATGGGCCTATGCATCTGACGGTCAAGGCACTTCCCTGCGTTATTTACGCGTTTTGTTCGCTGACGGCACGCCATCGCCAGCCTCGCCTGTAATGGGCTAAATAACATCGGAATTGGATCATAGAAGAATGGAACAAAGTTGCATGGTCCGACGAATCACGTTTTTTGATCCATCACATCAACGTTTACAGTCCATTACATCGTCGTTCGTTTTCAGTGTATTTTAATGATGTTATACTATTTTAATCATATTGAAATTGATATACATCACTGAAATGCGTTACAAGATGTTTATTATAGAGAATATTATGTGCATTTTTAAAATTGTTTATATAGGTAACTCATTTCATTGTATGGAAGAATAAAATTTCTTAACAATATTCTATTATTATTGGAATGTATTTCATAATCTATGCCGAATGCATGATTTTACTTTCTTGTTATCGTAGTATTCGATTTTGAAGATACATGAAATAAGATATCTTCATGTCATATTTTAAATGCATAGTTTCGAAATTGTAGAATATTTACAATTAATAACTTTATAAAACTGAAAGGATTGATTTTTCAGTAACTGATAATGACGTGAATATGCCTTTAGTGAAGTAAATTCCTTTAATATTCTAATCTCTATATCTTACTAAAAATCTGTCTAAGCTTCAAATGAGATGTATTCAAATATGCGGAAACTGGATATTCTTATTGACGCTAGACATTTGAATTTCCTGAATATATCAAACAATAACATTCAGTGATAAAGTTTTCAAAAGGATATTTTCATGTAAATTTTAAATTTTAATCTTATTATATTTAACTGTAAAAGAAGTTCTGATAATAATCAAGCAAAATTTATTACATTCATGCGTCATAATTATTTCATGAGGATATTTTATATTAAATGAATATAATTTTTAATACTTCTCAAAGTGGCTGTAATGTGTTTATGAATTCGGGTTCTCTATCTCTGTATTTGTCTCTTCGTCTGTCTGACCGTCCGTAATCTGACTTTTTAAAATATTCTGGGATTTTTAAGACATTTATGTATGTTTTTAACGTTAGCTACAACATATTTCAAATTGAAAATTGTTTCAGTAGCATTTATCGTTCTTTAACGGACCCTTTAAAATATTTGAATGCATTATACTCTTCTGATGATAATTGATTAAAACAAATGTTAATGCAGTTATTCTATCTGAAACAATACAAAATCCATATGCTTTATTCACAGACACGGCTGTTAACTATTTCAAACAATACGAAGTCGTTATATTTTATTAATATACACAACAATATTTATTTCCTAAAAAAAAATGTATGCCTAGCGTTTTTAATTCCTTTATTAGGAATACACAAAATTATTCATCTACATTACTGTCTGTAGACAGCGATTGGTTGAAGGGCATTTGAACTTGCTATTCAATTTCTAGCATAAGAAAATAAATAACGCCACTGAGATCAGTAATAACATATTTCCCAAAGAAAATGGTGCACGTAACATTTTGTTAGAAGGTTTCGTAAAATATTTAGTTGGAATAACGTATGTAAAAGATAATTGCTGTAAACGTATTTTCATTTTCATTTTGCATTTGTAAGCTTAAGTAAATGTTAATAGTGTATGAAGTGCATATACAGAGTGGGATTACATAATTTTAGATAGATTTCGCGGACGTTTTTTAATTTTTTAAAGTACAAAGACATTTCTTAAACTGTTCGATCTGATAATCTTGTGTTTGAATTAGATGTCTGCATCATGTTTTCCATACTAGAAGGGCTTTTCGTAAGATTCGTTCCAGGGATATTGCTTGTCAGTCCTCTTTTAGTACGCTGCAATGTCCATACTGTTAAAAATAATCTGAAATCATAGGTATTTCTTCCCTGAATTTCACAGAAAAAATCCCTTTTCACGACAAAAGGGCATTTTCTGTTAGAAAACATAAAATTTTATCATATTTCCTGAAAACAACGAAACGGACGGACACGAAAGGTATCAACGAAGTTATTCCGTTACCTGCTGTACATTTATTTTCAATGTTTAAGAAACTGACATGTTGCTGCATAGAAAAACTAAAAATTCATTTAATTAAAATTTCGAATTTATTTAAAACAACAACAACAGCGCCAACTAATAGTTTTTAATTAAAAAAAAAGTAACAATTAATTTTCCTATTCTTTTAAAATTATTTGCAATTTATTTTTAAAGTTTTAAAAAAATGTTTGCACTTAAAATATTTTCTAAGCAAACAGATTAAAAAATCTATAATAGTTAAGTGAAAAAAAATCGATTTTAATCAAAAGAGATACAAACAAAAAGAATGCTTTCGAATTAAAAAAAAATAACAAATAATTTTCTCATTCCTTTAAAATTATTTGCAATTTATTTTTTAAAGTTATAAAAATCACTCGCACTGAAAATAATTTCTAAACAAACACATTTAAAAATATATATATTAGTTAAAAAAAATCGATTTTCTCAAAAACATTTTTTATCGAATTTAATTCGCTATATAATATTCATATTTTACATCTATGATCACCTATGTATGATGAACAATATATATAATTGATGTTTTTATCTTCTATTTTATATACTATTATATATTCTTTCTATATACTACAGTTTTAAAACCTCAACCATCATCTCATAACTAAACCTCCTCGCAATTAACTTTAAAATTACCAGGTTTCTAAATCCCAAATTGTTTAGTCCTAAGCCGCCATTTTAAGAAATCTCGTATTACCATTTCAAACTGTTATTCTCGTAAGCGCCGACTGGTATTAACGGCAAGGCACTGCAATCTCTAGTTTGAACCAAGGGTCGGCCAGAAAATACTCTTGAAGTATGTCAGATAATAAATACTCCCGCAATAGTCCACAGATGGCTGCACAAAGAGAGATGTAATTTTTTAAAACCGAGATTATTCAAAACAGAAAATTTCTCTTTTTGTCAGTGCTGCCAGAAATATTTCTGTGATTTGAAGGAAGTATTTCTGAGAGCGTTACGGAAAGTTACCATTTCTTCAAACGGATTTTTTCCTTCTTTTATCCCCCAAAATGCAAAATCTACTAACGGAACGGAAAAACTCCGGCAACTTTGGTGCCAGTAGTTTTACCGTGAATACACGGATTTATTTATTACAGTGAATCAATCTAAGTTTGTTTGCACTTTGAAAGATCTCTTTTCAGCAGACCAAAAAAAAATCCATTATTGCAGTTTACTTGGCAGAAATATTGTGGAAAGGTATATATGCAATATCTGAGTGAATTTTTTAATTTTTTTCAAGGAATGCCGTGGTAGCTTTTGAAGTATGAACATTAGATATATCTTGGTGCATTTTCACTATTTGAAATTCGTTGGGATAAAGAAATGTAATTTCTTCCATAAATATCTGACGTAACAGATTCTCCTTTTATAATGTTAAGTTGGTTGTAACATTTTTTTTCCACTCTTCTTATTTTAATTTGGTACCAGGTTTGTATATCTTTTTCTCCCTTTTTCAATAGTAGATAGACTCATTTTGTTGCACTCATTTAGGTAAACCCATGCTTCATCAAGGGTTCATAGACACTGTGAACATCATTAATGTATGTCCGTTTATATCATACTGATTTTCATGCAGCGCTCATCAAAATGTCTTGCATTGAGTGACGTGCCTCGTAACAGATGGCGAAATTTTTTTTTTTTTTTCTTCTTCAATCCATAAATCTTGGTCTCATATTTTGTAGGTTTTTTGTGTTGCGTCAGACGTATTTAAAGACTGCAATTGATTTCTGCATTAGCAGATTTTTTTTTTTTCTTGTTACCCCACAATATCACTTTAGTTACATTAGGAAACGTACAAACTTCTTAAGGGTATTCATTTGGAGTCATTTTGTTTCATGTAGAAGTACTGATTCCCTTACTGATTATTAATGTCGTTTATTTTTCACTTAAATGTTTTTTATACTATTTGTTTCAATTTTTTTTTCTTTTTTTTTATTTACGGAATAAGAATATTTTTCTTTGCTAAACGTATAATCTAATCCACAGCTTATTTACATGCAGCATGTTTAAAGAATAACTTAAATAAAAAATATCAGACGTTTCAAATAATAAGCTGTTACTAAAACGTCTCCCCGACACACTGTAAATTTTAAATAACATATTTAGAGATGTCAAAAGATTACAAATACGTTTTCGTTTATATTCGGAAATTACTGAAAGTGTATTTTGAAATGTATGACGAACTGTTCGTGTGAATCATTAATTAATATGTTATGTGCTATGTGCGTAATAAAAATAAATTCATATACAGAAGAATTTGGATACATTGCCGACTATGGATGATAATATCCTGAACTACATTGTCAACTGTGTTATATGTTTTTTAGACGGATTAATTTTTTCAATACTATGTATGAGAACATAACTCATACATGTGATCTCATACGATGTGTATGAGAACATACAGATCAAATAAGGGCTGCACAAAGTAATTTGAATACTTTGCGTGCAAGGGCGGTAATTACTGAAATTCTGGTGTCAAATTTTTGAAAAATATAACAATGTTTGGTATTCTCTATTTTTTTAATTGCGCGAACCTTAAAAATGTTTATTAGTTTTATTTATATCAGTGTTATTTTAAAACACTGAACATAACAATGTTGTTTGCAGCTAACGATTTATAATATACAGGGTGTGCCAAAAGTTCTTGGCACATTTTAAAATTCAATAAAAAAAATAATCAATTGGCGTGCGAGAGTGCGGTTTGGACGAAAATGCTTCTTATGATCGAAAATTTCCTTTAAAAAGTAGTTCAACACATTTCTCATAGATGGCGTCACTTCTATAAAGCTACCGAATAGGTAGAATTCCTTTATACATAACATTGGCGAAAGACGCACAGTGCGTATGCACAGTATTTTTCCAAAAAATTAACAAAACTATGCTCAAACTATGCAATACACATTCCAGAACTTAAAAATGCTCACCTTCATAAGTTCGATTAGACGTGTGAAACAAGTCAACAAACATTAGTTTAACGATAATAGAAAGTTCAGCAGGCTGTTTGCCAATTCGTTTTTCTTTTCAAAACCTTATCAACCAATCGAATTTTTTTGTCCGTATGACGGTATTATCTGACAGAGGCATCCTATAAATCTTGGCGAGTTTCCTATTATCGCCACACTAATGTTTGTGGGCTTTTCTCACTCGTCTAATCGAATTCATGAAGGCGAGTATTTTTCAGTTCTGGAATGTGGGTTGCATTGTTTGGACAAAAACAGTGCATACGCTCTGTACTCTGTACGTCTTTCGTAACTGTTATCTATAAAGACATTCTACTTCTTTGGTAGCTTTGCAGAAGTAACGCCAACTGTGAGAAATTTTTTGAACTTTTTATATATTATTTAAGAAAAATTTCGATCATAAGAAACATTTTCGTCGAAACAGCACTCTTGTACCCCAATTGCTTAATTTTTTTATTGAATTTTAAAATGTGTCAAAGACTTGGACACACTTTATATAATTATTAATTTATTTTATTTACTTAATTAATTTATTTTAATTACTTTAATTTAATTTTCTGTTTTCAAACAATATTTGATTATTAAACCATTGTCAGGGTAATTTATTTTACAGTTTTTATATGAGTATTTTTCTTTTTTTTCTGTTTTCTCTCTCTATCTTGCAGAAAATAATCGCATACATTTCTTAATATATATATATATATATATATATATATATATATATATCTTCTTTATTATGGTCATACAAGATATAGAGAAACTTGTAGATCCCATTAATGTATTTAAACGATAATTAAATGTAATAACTTTTGGATTTAAATATTTTTAATACAAAATTAGCAATTGAAACAAACATTATTGGTGTTAAATTTATTTAATAATATGTATAAAGCATTTGAATAAAATAAAATACGTTGGTATCACTTTTCCTCCTTAAATAAAACATGGCATTATGGGAATTAATCATCTTATCGCCAATAATATTAGCTGAGGTGGTACGAACAGGAGTGGAGTACGAACGCACGCTCTCTTCTGAGAACCCCAATTAAGCAGTTTTGTCAGCAGATTAGCTAGCGTTATTTTATATTTATTTTTGGTACCTTTTTACTTTTATATCGCCGCTGAGAAAGTTAATAAATATCGTTACTTGAGTCTAATTTCTTCTCAAAACGTGATTAATTTTTTTTTGTATCTTTGCTTAATAATTATCCGTAAATGGTTTCCGATTGTATATTTAATCTACATTCAAATCTGTTCAAATACACTCAAATCTGTCTTACACGAACATTTTTGCACGATTGTTTGGAAAAATAACGCAGTTTGTGCACGAATTATTCCAATTGTTAACATGATCAATGTGAAAATTATTTATAATTTTCCAAGATCCATTTAATATGCCTTGTGTTTTCTTAGCACAAAGATACGTATAATGACAAAAAAGAGGATACTAGTCTAAACTGATATTTGATTAAAGAGTGCTTTTAAATAAACCATAAATTGCGTAATCATTTCCTCAAACATAATCCTAATATGAAACGATCTAGAATTTTTCAACGTAATCTGCAATTATTAATGCCTTCTTACAGAGAGTTATGTAAATGCATATCCTTAGCAGAAACAAAACGATTTATAACTAAATTATTTTTTTTAACCACTGAAACATCAGTTACAGAGAAGAAGTGTTAAATTTGTTCAAGGGATAAAAGAATGAATTTCACCAAGTGAGGAACAAAATATTTCTTTTAGTGATATTCCAGTCTTGCATAAAAGTTTGCCTTTTATTGTCAGAAAGATACAACAACATATGTTTAATACAACGGCCTTATAACTTTAAGTGCAGCATGCCACAGGGGACAGGTGTTAATTTTTTTTCAAAAAATACAAGAATAAATTTCACCAAGTGAGGAACAAGGCGATGAACAAAATAATTCTTGCTATGAAATTTCATTCTTGCGTAAATGTTTGAGTTTTATATATATATATACTTGTCAGAAAGTTACAATAAATATAGTGTTGTCATATGTAAGCCAGATTATTTTGTTTAATTTTTATACTTATGAATTAGTGACTTTATTTTTCCGAATGAAAATGAACTTTATATCTTTAATACAACAGCCTATTAACTTTTATTGACACATGCGACAGAGAACAAGTGTTAATTTTTTTCAAGAGATAAATTTCAAAGAGACAAAAAACGATTTTCGCCAAGTAAGAAAAAAGACGATGAACACAATCATTCTGGCAGAGATATTTCAGTCTTGCGTAAATGTTTGTGTTTTATTGCCAGAAAAATACAAAAATTATTATGTTTATACCAGATTATTTTGTATAACTTTTATATTTTTGAATTAGTGACTTTGAGTTTACGAATGAAAATACGCATTACGTGTTCAATAAACCAGAGTTATAAGTTAAAATGTAGCATGCAAAATAATATAAGGTTATACAAAAGTCGTTCATATGATTAATTGTATTATATTTTTTATTTTTGGGGCCTGAAACGAATCTTTAGTTTTTCCGCAGAAACAATATATTGTTTTACAAAATGTATTTTGTACCCATTTTTAAAGAAAATATCTATTTTGTAAAAATAGAATTAGGTGTAAGGCATATAAACACTTTACATTACAATTAAAATAGCAATGAATTCTCAAAATTCATATTCTGTTCTGAATCTAAACAAGAGCACAGGTACAGGGTGAGGCACAAAATAATTTTCTCTCTGAATAGCAAAACAATCCTCTAATTTTCACACAGATACATTTGACAGCGGCTGTGGAGGAGTTTTATCTATTTGATTGCAAGTGTGTGCAGCATATTTGTGCAGCCTCTGGGACTGAGAGACTGTTCACACGTTCTCACGTGTTAAACGATGCTAAGCCAAAACGTTTAAAAAAGAATTTTTCTCCCATACTATGCGACTCCGTTATAGCAGCAGATTCTCTTTTAGAATATAATAAGTGAACAATTCTTGCACATCTATAGTCAGTTTAAATCATTACAAGATAAAATTTTAGAATATATAATTCTTTATACTAATTATTGGGATTAATGATGAGACGCAAAAAGCTTCATTTGAGTGATCAATTTCGTCACAGATGATTTTGATGAGATAAATTAATTTGTTGTTTTAAATTAAAATAAATGTCGTCTAAAAATTATATGTTGATTCTGAAAAATTATCATATGTTTATCAAATTGAGATACACGTTACAAATTTATTTTATCAATATTTGCATTGTTGAGGAAAATTTATTATCAGTGGGGAAATAGTTTTAAGGACATATCTTAAGTGAGAATTTTTGTATTCAGTGTAAGTGCCGATAATCAATAATACCTTCACGGCTATGAACGTTATGCATCTCATTATTTTGAAAATACTTTAATAAATTCAATATATATAGATACTTTTCATTGTTTTCACCTCGGTGGCATTAAACAGCTTGCATCAATATGCAATCGATAAAATGGAGGATATTTAAGAAGTTTTCTCGACGAAGACAGTTACGATGACAGTCTGCAAATGACGAATTTTTAATTTATGTTTGCCACAGCGTATTATCGCAGAATTGAATGAACAAGAAGTAAAATCACAAATAATTTATATTATTCGATTATATCGAAGCATCAGGATATATTTTCAGAGAGTAAATTTTGTTGAGATTAACGAGAAGTTTTCATGCGTAATTAATCATAATTATTTTTCCAATCTATCTGTCTATCTATCTATCTGTATATATAGATCTGTATATATATATATATATAGTATATAAATAGACGTGTGTGTCTCTATATTTCACTTTTCAGCCACAATTACACAGCGCAGACCACTGGTGTTTATGTGTGGTAGTAGCCTCGAGTTCGGGCACTATGGTAGTTACATGCCGGTAGCTGTGGGTGTATTGGAGATATGTTTGTTGAAAGTGGTCGACTTAGGGCATTTTCATGTTTCGACAAAAGTGTTCTAAAAATTGATTGGAATATTCTTCAACGGGAATTGATTCATTCAATTTAACATGAATTATTTAAGACAGAGATAACCAAGTAAGATGATTTCGCGCATCCTAGCGGTGAAAATTGAAACTAAGCGATATCGCAGTGCGTGCGTAGCACGCCTGCTATACAATGCCGTAGGCAGTGTAGACGAGTGCCGGAGTATCGTTTGGAAAGTGATTTGTTTACAACAGAATGCGCGCCAAAAATTACTATATCTATCGAAAGCAGAAAAGAAAGTTACTAATTTCCGGTCAACGTTGCACGGATGAGTTAGTAACAATGGTTAGTAACAATGTTTGGAATATTCTTCAACGGGAATTTATTCATTCAATTTAACATGAACTAATTAAAATATAGATAACCAAATAAGATGATTTCGCGCCGTCTAGCGGTGGAAATTTCAACTAAATGATATTGCAGCGAGTGCGTAGCATGCCTGCTATACAATGCCGTGGGCAGTGAGAACGAGTGCCGGAGTTTCGTTTAGTTAGTTTAGAGGTTAGTTTAGTTAGATTTAGTTTAGAGGTTAGTTTAGTTAGATTTAGTTTAGAGGTTAGTTTAGTTAGTTAGAGGTTAGTTTAGAACAAAATGCGCGCCGAAAATTACTATATTTATCGAAACCCCAAAAGAAAGTTAATGATTTCCAGGCAGCATTATACGGATCAGTTAGTAACAAATAATGAAACACTTTACTTTACAGCAGCTTATTGCTATTGTTGTATATTTTTACAGAATAACTGTTGCCTAACTATTAAAAAGTTTTTGTTATCAGCTTCAATTGCCTGTATATTATCGTTATTTTTTAAAATGCAAATTGCTTTTCATTTTTTCGACCATTCTCTATAACACAAAATAATTATAAATACGAGGGACGTTTGGCAAGTAAATTTCGTCATTTTGTTTCACACAGAAATTTTATTGCCAAAAACAAATACACCATGGAATCATGAATTATACACCTTGCACTATTTTTTAACATAGTCGCCACTGACATTGATACAATGTCGTAGCGTTCAATCAGTTTAAAAAAAACCACTCTGGTAAAACTCGGTGACCTGCGATGCAATTATCGCACAGCTTGCACCACCTCAGCAGTGTTTTGGAAGTGACGTCCCGAGAGTGGGGATGTGAATGCAAGGAACAGGTGACAGTCCGAAGTGGCAAGATCGGGGTTGTAGTCCAGGCGATCCAATCTGTCCCATCCAAAGCGACGAAACTGATCTTGGGTGAGCCTTGCTGTCTGTGGTTTTGCGTTGTCGTCCAAGAATACAAACACGCACTTCTATTCGCGACCACATTGTCAATAGGCTGTCTGCCATTGTGATTTGTAATCGAATTACCTATGGAACGGCGTTCTGCGCATGCGTCTTTCCTCCTCTGCTGACGCTTCTTCCGTCGTTGAACCAGCAACGGGTATGGATTCTTATGGCGATTTTTTGTTTCATGATTATCTTCTCTTTCAAACAATATGACGAAATTTACTTTCGGAACGTCTCTCGTACATATCTGTTAAATGCTTTATATGCATCAAATATAATACACTACACCCATTATTTCTCATTTCATTACTGCATTATTTGCAGACGTTCTACGTCTTTCGAGAGAGTGTCTCAATTCCTTATAGCTTGTTTATGGTATATTTCTCTATCCAAACATTTACACTGCGATCACTAAATCTTTCAGGTACAACATGTTTTTTCATTCTAATTTCATTTCTTGCTCGTTACAAAAACAAAGTATCAACAGATAAATTTGTGGATGAAATTAAACTTGTATACAGGAAAAAAAACATTTAAATATTTTTAATTCTAAAAGTCAAAGCTGATTGAAAACTTAAATTTTAATTTACGAGTTGTACAAAAATATATATATATATATATAAATAAGTAAAAGATAAATATAAATACTAGTACATTTTGAGGACAGTAATTTTCGAGATAGTATATTTTAACAGATGGAACAATGTGATCAAAAGTCAACGAACGCTTTGGATTTTAGACGATTTATGGAATATCTAGGGAAATATTTTATAACTTATTCTAGAGCATTAGAAATGCAAAGAACATTTTTTAACTCATATTATTCAATGAGGGATTAGTCATGACGGCAGTAAGATGGGGAAAAAATAAATTGAAAAATGAAATAATATTTCTGATCACACTGTAAACTAAATAGCTCGAAATGATCTGTATCTGTAGCACATGGCTGTATGGATGCTTATAAACTGTTGTCTCATTTGTGTAAGAGTAGCACGTATATTCATGTATATTTAATGGTTTATTTAAAACAATGCTTAAAGCTTGCTTTTTCGGTATGGCATGTCCCTACTTTAAACAAACTTAAGCACACATTCAAGACTTTCACAAAATACGATAAAATAAAATACTTCAATTAGAATATAAATATTTCAGTTATATGATGAAATATGATCATATGTATGAAATAATATTTAATTGCACATGCCCGAAGGATAATTTTAATTGTTTGGCAAATTTTAGTAGTGAGCTATATAGGATAAATATTAAAAAGAGCTAAGCGAATATCTTGAAAATTTAGAATAATATCGGCGATATAGTCATCTGAATTCCATTTGCTCTCTAAAAGTAAATGAATGATATGACAGTACCTAAACACTGTCATTTTGCAATGATTATTTATTTTATGGTAATTTTTGTCGACGTTTCAGTCGTCTTTGGAAAAACCTGTCGTAAGATCCCATTCAAATACACAAGAAACAAAAGAATAATCATAATCAAAGCTTCCTTTCATAACCTACGCGTGGACATTACGTTAAAGATATCCTTTGTTGGAAGTCAGTGAAATGATAATTTGTGCAACACCCATTATCACCCAGCTTCTTTTACAAAGCAAGCGAATTTGAGATTACTTTATTGCTAATACGTTTCTGAATTAGTGCGATATGTGATTTACTTTTTTTATGGTTAAATAAAAATCATGTTATATATATATATATATATATAGCAGTGATTTTATACAAGTGCTCGTATTTCATCAAATATTTATTGTATTTATATTCAAATTGCAGTATATTATCTCTAATGCACTGTATCAAGTTACCTGAAAGGTTTCTTGAAACCAAGTTTCCATTATATTTGTTCGAAAACCCTGCATGCTACACTATATTGCAAAAGGTGACCGGTCATTTGCGATTTTAGACGTTTTGTTAATTATCTAGAAAAATACGTGAGGAATTAACCTGAAACTGCAGGTGTGTAAACAGTATAGTATAGGTTATATATTTCCGAGAAGATTTTTTCACGAAACCCCATAGGGGACTGTCAATAAATTGAAAAAAGAACGAATATCTTTTGGATAACCTTGTAAAAACTATTGTAGCAAAGGCGTTCAAACTCGCGATTATTAATAAGTGGCTTATTGTAATATACTGTGTTCATTTTTATGAGGATAGCATGTATACTAGTAGATAAATTAAGGGTTTTATAAAAACAGTCCCACATTTCGCCTAGATTTTTGCTTATAATTTACAGAGCTCTTAATATAAAAAAATTATTTTCAGAAAATATGACAACCGACATTGTACATATCACTCTGCAATCAGAATTAAACAATAATAAAAATTAGATGAAAGATGAGCAGGATTACTAAAACATGTTTCACTGCGCATGCGCGAATGCAACCAAAATATAATATGCATAATGTATTAGCTAAGTATATAGAGAAACTTTTGTGAAAGTCTCAGAATCATAGCTATATCTGTGGATTAGTGCCAAGATAGCGTACACAATATTGCACGTTAACCTACACTATACTGTTTACACACCTGCAGTTTCAGGTTAATTCCTCATGTATTTTCATAGATAGTTAACAAAACGTCTAAAATTGCAAGTGACCGGTCACCTTTGGCAATATAGTGTATAAACAAACAAAAACAAAAACATTGCGGATTAAAAAAAAAAAATTGTTTACATGTCTATCAATATATATGATATTCTAACGTAAATGAACACATATTTTATACAAGACACACATGTATAATACATTTTAAAAACATTTCAAAAATTTTAATTAACAGCGTGACTGCAAACATTAGTTTTTTTATTCAATTTGGTATTTGTACAATGATTACCTTCGCTACCAAATCTTTGTTGGAAAATATGAGGCTAAACATATTCATTACATTTCTGAAGTTTCATAAGAATTCGATAAGTAATTCTCTAGTTATTCGAAAAAATGTCTAATATCGAAAGTGCCTGGTGAATTTTTCCCATATAGTGTACATGTAAAATTGAATACTATAAAGAAAAATACTACAAAATATTACTTTAGTACTGATTGAAATAACTATAAAATGTGAATAATATTAAACTTAGATAAACTAATACATTTGAGCATGATTTGTCGATATATTTCTTGTCCAGTATCTTTATGCAGTAATCAATATATCAGCTCTGAACAAGAACATGTTTTACCAAACTTCTATTTCTTTCACAACAGAAAAATTACAGAAAATATTCAATAAACGAGGAAGATAAGTTACTTTTACAAAATATTAGGAAACACTATCTTTCGTTTTCTAGGAAAAAAGTTGTTTGATGTGAATATTTTTTATCTTTTATAAAAAAAACTTATATTTTGTTCATCTTTAATTAGAAAATGAAAATGTTCTGTTCGGGATATTTTATGTGACCTTACGTATTTTGTTTATAAGCTATTTTTAAAGCGATGTGAAATACTTAAGGGATTTTAGAACTCATAACATGTAATGTTTTCGGAAAACATACTTAGGACGTGTTGTTCATTTTACACGATGCGATCACATTTTCACACATTAGCTACAGAATTCAAGGGTTTTTTCTTCATGTAAATGACACTAAAATTTACTTGACATATGAAAAGAACACAATATAAAAAATAATGTTATAATATTTTTTTTTTTTTTTAATACAGTGATCTCTCATTAATACGCGGTACACGAAAATAATTTTTCCGCACCAGTTTTTTTATAAGGTAATTTTCAACTTCTTGAATCGCAGAATATATAAATCGAATTTTACTGTTTTAAAATAGTGGTATGAAAAGTAATTACCGAACATCGCTTATAAGTGAGAAATCACTGTATTCATGTTTTCATACTAATTAAAAATGGAGTTCGTAATTTGCTCACTGTTTTATTTTCAGACCAAATAAATTTTATTGTTCGTTATCTTGATTTTTTTCGGTATCTTTCTTATAAATTATTAGTATTTCCATTAGGATAAAAAACGTTTATTAAACTACTGAAATCAGCCCATTTTATCCAGCTTTTTAATGTTACAAACTGAGTAAATAGAAACCAAAGCTTCACATTTTTTATTTAAGGTATTTTGAAAATGCATGCTTACGAACATAATTATTTTCAAGAAATCTAAATGTCGATAGATTTTCTAAATCTTTGCATAAGTATATGAATGTTTATATTTTAGACATTTTGATTAACCCGCGGTCGGGCAAGGATTAGTGAATGTTGTGTCAGCAATCGCTCAGTTTTTTTACTTGATTCGAGGTTAATAAATGAAGCTTTTTCCATTTTATTTTGAATATTTCCTTTTTGTACTTCCTAATGAAGACCGCTATTAATTTAAGAGTATTTGGATTGAGTTAATTAGCTGCTAATTATGAGTATAAAATAGACTTCTGAATAGACGCCGAACTCTCGATTCTAGAGAGGCACCTGATAGAATGTTAAAAGTGAGCTGAAAATATCCAGGTAATTATATAAATAGAATAACCTTTCTTCTACACTTTGTACAGGGAACATAACAAAGTTACCTTAAAAACTATTTAATGTAACAAAATAAAAAAGTCCTTCCGGCCTGTACCGGGAGGAAAAGGTAGCTTTACTATATCTTCGTTTTAAAATTTTAGCTAATGTTACACGAAAACAGCAAGTTAAAATGCAAAGAAACGTTTACAAAAGATTCGCTAATACTGAATTTGAATAAGAAATTCGCCAAATTATTGAGCAATAGCGAAATTGGCTTCATTTATGAAGACTTATTTTGGTCGCCAAATTTGGCGATATTTCGCCAAATGTCGCCAATTTTGGCGAGAATTTGGCGCTAACGGATATGAATATATAGATTAATGCGTATGATTGGGAAAATTATTACAACAATGAAAGAAAATAATTTGCGAGTAATCGCGTTAATGTGCTGTTTTGTTTCAAAATGTCAGCCACCGTAGAATTTCAAACTGCTCTATCTCAGCCATTTTTTAAGATAGAGGTAAACCAAAAAATGCTCTGGAATCCTCGTATCAAGGCCTAACACTTAATTAAAAAATAAATTTGAATTTTTAACTTTTTGTACATCTATTTTAGTTTTAAATTTTTAAGTGGCCGCCATCTTGAAACAAAATGGCGGACCAAGCTGGACAACGAACTCGGTTGAGACATTGGTGAGCTTAATACACACAATTAGTTTCATCAAAATTGATTTATAAATATCATAAAGCGTTATCGTATGACATAGGTCAGATATATATATATATATATATATATATATATATATATAAATCAACATTTGAACGGAAGGTGGTTCGGGGGTCTGGGGGTCATGATCGGTGAAAATATATCGAAATTTTCCGGAACTGCTTTCCTCCGAATGGCTCCAATAGGTAGCTTTATACTTTTTTGTATTGAAAGCTACCTAAAAGCTAGACAAAAGAAGATTGAAATATGAAAAAAATAGGAAACACAAATAATTTCTAATTTCGAAACGTTTGAGTACTACTTATCAAATGACAAATAAGCTGAAATAATAAACAAATCATGAATTTTATAAATTAAATTTATGTGTGTTTACCCAAGTTTCGTTTTACTTTTTAAAAAGTTTAACAAAAGTTATTAATATTAAGAAGTGGTTACTTGAACTAATGAAAGAAAAAATTGTCGCTTAAATGCACTGAAAATTACTTACATATCTGAAAAATTTATCTCTAAATATAGAGAATTAATTCCTCAGTAAAGTTACAGAGTTTTAACTCTTAAAGTTCAATGTTATTAGAACATGAACTATTTTCTATGAAGTTCAAATTTTAACCGAAGTGGTTATGTCAAAGGGACATAAAAGCAAACCATAAATCATTAAATTTTATGCTTACAAAGACGGTTTGTGTAATTGCTGACATTTGATGCCCAATGAGCAAAAGATGAAAGAGAGCAAATTTTGCACTTTTCTGTAGAACAGCAATTTTCTCTTTACTGGAAAGAAAACTCATACATTTTTGGTCAAGATCAGGAAATTGGGATCACCATTAGGAAATATGAGTTATTCTTGTTTGCGTCGTATATTTTGGAAATGTTAAAATTTTATATATTTCTGAAAGTATATGAGTTAAAAAGCATAAAAAATAAAATTAATTTCGTTTTCCTTAATCAAAGAATATAGCTACATTTATGGAAGAAATAATGTTATTGCATTGATTTCTTCTATACCATATTTATTTTACTAACTCTTATACTATATTATGTAAGAAGGAATTAAATATAAATGAAAACAAAAGGTGAAAACAGATGTTTGAATATTTTTTCGATATTACCCTTTTTTAATAAATACAAGGTATTAGAAAATATCAAATAAAAGTCCACAAAGACAGTCATGATATGTAATAAATCATTTGGTAAATCGAATTATGGACAATATGTATCAAGTTTAGTTATATATATATACATATGTATTTAATTCCATCTCAGGAGTACAGTCGATCTACGTCTCTATTTCTTCAAAAGTAGCAACAGGAAATAGCTTTTGAACAGCAGTCTCAAAAGATAATTATCTTAAGGGAAGGATGATGAAGTTCTTTCGTGTCAAATGCACCTGCAGTTACATAGTGCAAAACTTTGAGGCTTCCGCTTATTCTTTTAATATTAGATTTAGTTGAAGTTATTGATGTTAATTGAGTTAAATTTCGATAAGGAGGATCGATAATAAAGATAGATATAGATAATCATTCGTATGTAGCATTTTGTAAAATCTGGATTCATAGAAGAAATACTTTTAAAAAATTGTTAATTCATAGATATAGAAGCGAATAAAGGGATAAATCAGAACGTTTAGGAAACTGTGAGTTATTAAATTTTATTTCGTGTTATAATTCTTATACATCAGAAAACGAAATTAAGGAATCACATTTAATGAGCATAAAATTCAGTACTTTATACAGATATAAAAATTTTGTATACATTTATAACTAGAAATATTTAAAATTACAGACATGAAGTTCGAAAAGTAAGAATAATCATTCCTAAGCAACATTATAAAAAATCACTATTACGAGAAATCTTAAAAAAGTAATCAACTTTTGATCGAAAAAGTAAATTCCGTTTAATTTATTGAATATTTACACAATTTAATTTTATTGCCAATAATTTAATTGGCTTTAATTTAAATTTGTATAATTTAATTGGTCCGTTTAACAAAAGTAATAGTAAATTTGTGCTGATCCAAGTGTTGATTAAATTCTAAATTTGAGCATAATTTAGTGATGGTTAATCTATATCACCAAGTTGTTGAATTATTGAAAATGTACATGCAAATCAGGGAATATTTTAAATAAATATCATATTAGTAAAAAAATATATATTTTTTTTAAGTTTCGAAGTTTTTTCCAAGTTTTTTGTCTATTCTCGTAAATAGTACATGATTTTGTTGCGTATTTTATAATTTTCTTAAAGGTAAAAGAAATTTGATTTTAAAGCTACTTCAACTTTATCCGCAGTTTTCACAAAATCACAGAAGGGATTCCAAAGAAATTTTTGCAGTACAGTAATAGTAAGCAATAAAAGGTTTGATGCTATAAATTGGTATTCGTCCATAGATTTTTCACAGGAACACGTCAATAATTTCAATATATAAGTGTCTACTGCGTGTCAAGCGTAGTTAAACCCCATTTAAACTAGGGAATAAACACGGATTTCGGAATCTCTATTCAAATGTGGGTGCTGCTGAAAATAAGAGTGCTTTTAAAATGCAAGATATTGGCAACACACGACCAATAAAATCTGATTCGCTTGTCTAACTCATTTAACCGAACTTGTCTAGGCATTCCCAAGTTCTAGAATGCGGATTGCCATAATTTGGACAAATATTTCCAATTTAATTTTGCGCTCTCTGTCCATGTAGCAACTATTTTATTTATTTAAATGTAAATTAAATTGAATGTGTTCAACAATAAGGTGTTATCACACACAAAAAAAAAACTCTCTGTTGTTTCAAACCTCTCTCACTAAAACATGCCAACTGGAGCGCGAAAAGTAAATACATACAAGTAATTTCTATCATACGAACTCCAGATCATTCTTCAATATTTTGCATAAATTTGCTGCTAATCCTGTTGTCTCATTTTGATTATATTATTTTCAATTGTTCATAATGATTTCAACTGTCTGAAAGAAACTATTAAAGCTATAGTGGTCGGATTTGATACAGTTTAAACATCATAAAAAAACGTAAAATAAAGATATTTTAGCCCATTTCATGAATTATGCGTAATCGGAAGATATAAAAAAATTCTTAGATTTTTTCATATTATTTTTTAGTTTCTGAAATTCTCAACTTTTCTGTAATATAGCGATGAAAAATGTTGTTTTTAGTATTTTTTCGTCCCACACTAATCTCATTTCAGCATGAATGCAGCTTACCTTAATGTGTTAGGTATATAACAGCGTCTGAAATTAGTCGTTGGGGGTTACCGTAACACTTACTCATCATGGATATGCATAATATAAAATATGAAAACAAACAATGTGTAAACTATTTGTAAAATGCATTGCAATTCGAATAAAATCATGCCTTGATGACGTCTTAAATTTTAAATGCTCTATTACTGAATTGCGTAAGAGAAACATCCTTTAACTACACAATTGGTAATCATATTAACTAACGGTTTACTGCGTTGGATTAAGCGTCTCATTTCCAATTAAAATATATCTTTGAATTGAAATTTGAATGAAATACAGGGTCATGAAAAATCGAAGAGTGGGGAAAATATGATTACAAATATATCGGCAACTAATTATCCGATCGACTTCAATCTTTATGCAAAATTTATGTTTTTTATTGTCTTTTATATTCACTCCTTAAAATAAACAATTTCAAAATTTTTATATAACTTTTATCAGAACGAAACGTAGAGAGTCCGAAAAAAATAGTTCCGGATAATCGAGGTTACAGAAATTCAATAATCCTCTTCCCATTCTTACATACTAAGTACATACCAAATTTCAAGTCTCTATCGCAATTTGTTCGGGAGATTGAGTGTTTACAGACACATAACCGGCAATTTTTAAAAATATGTTTTACGTGTAAATCCGTCAAAAAAAAAAATCGATTTTTAAAACGATTACAAGACTTACCCTATACTACGTAAGATGTGTAAGTAAAAACATCACCAGTGGATTCTTTATTCAACATGCTTCGAAATGCTTGTATGTTATCCTATTGTACTGGTTTACGTGCAGCGGAATTATTTCAAAAGCAAGAAAATCGGTACCCATATGAATAAGGAACATCGTGGAACTTCGAAAACCATTAAATGAACTGTTGCTTTAAATTTCTGACCGCCGTAAACTGATATATCCGTTCACTATGCTGTAATTTTCACTGCAATAGAAGCATTATTTAAATTAATATAATTCTACAAATATAATGCAGTTTTAAAACATCGAGTAACGATTAATACTCTGAAGGATTATACTCCTATGCGTAATTAAGTTTTTAATATCAAGTTTGAAAATTCATCTTTCTTTTAGCATTTTAAAAAAATTACAGAGAAAACAACATTACAATTTTGACTTTTTGCTCCGCGGTTAGAGGTTTAAAGTGGAAAAAAAAAAGATTTTCTGTGTTGAATTCTGAATGACAATTGTCTTCAACAAGTTCTAAGGTCAGGTTTTCCGGCGGTATCAGCTGCGGCTGAACACTGTAATTTTTTTAGACCTTAATAAATGGACCGTGAGGGATACTATGCTCTACAGACTTGGTTTCCCTGTCTGAGCAGCCCCTCTTAGGCAACCAAATTAAATAACCTCTAGAAAACTTCTCTGGGAATTATTGGCATTTCCTCTGTATTCACCAGATGTTTATTCTTTAGATTATCATTTGTTTTGCTGGAATTAGAGCAGCCGTTTTGAGTAGCCGTTCACTTTATATACAAAAACCAAAACTTTGCTTGATAAGTAGATTCCTTTAAAAAAACATGACTTCTTGTTGCCTGAGAGTTGGGTTGATTGGGTTGATTATTGACAGCCAATTATCTACACTTGGGATATAGGCCCGGGGGGGACTGCCCTCCGTGGGGTTCTTTCTAAGGGAACCCCACTTTTATAGGGATTAGAATTTTATAGGGATTAGACCCTCTCTTTTATAGGGATTAGAATAACCCGTATTTACGCATGGATAAATCCACGGCTCGAAGAAAACCACGAATACTCCGAACGATTAGGCCGACGGGCACGATTGGGATCGAACCCAGCACCTCCCGTCTACCAGCTTCGAGAGCAGAACCTCTCTGTTGCCTGAGAGAGAGGCAAAAGTTGATATTTCTGATGATAAGTACATTGAATATATATATATATATTTTTTCATAAAACAAGTGTCTTTCCTTTATTAAAAATATTGAGGTCATAATTATATACTTAATAGGTCAATAGAATTTTTATCCCATAATTATGCATGTAATAATTAATAAAAAATTTCACTACTAAGTGGTTGAAATTTAATTAGTCTGCTCATTCAACAATTTTATTAAATGCTAATGACGTAAATTTATCCCAGATTTATGACATTAATTCTGAAAGTCATAGAAGATTTCGAAACAGATGTTTAACTGAACATATTCCTTAATAGATTAGTACGAAGAAAGGCATTGATTTAAAAATATCCAATGTAAATTATAAAGGCGGAGCAATAGGTTATTACACCAATACCACATATTTTGAATTCCATCATTCAACATTCATTATAAACGCTTTTAATATTTCAAACATTTTGAGCTTACGAACCAATGAATGTAGACTCTTCTAATGCAGGTTGCTGTAAACAATGTAATGATGTGGAATACAAAACACTCCCAGCCTTTTATCTAATGAAAATTATATGCTTCGTTCCGTCCGCACACAATCGAAAAAGGGATAGCAGAATTTATTTCAATAACATCATTGAATTTTGAACTATGAAACGAAAACTATTACATATTCTTGCGGTAAATAAATTGTGAGTAGTTTGCTAGAGAATTGTTTAATCATCATAACTTAATGTACATATATTTTAGCTTTGAAATAAAAAATACATTATTTTCCAAATTATACATAAAATAAAGTTTTATGGTTTGTAATGCTAAGACTAAAATTCTAATTATTTATTTAAAATTTTAATGTCTTTCAAAAATATATGTTATAAAAAATGTTGAAAATTTTAATTTATGAAATTTTAGGTAACCCTTTAAAGCGCATTAAATATTCAATTCCATAACAAAACAAGTAATAAGACGGACACTTAAAATACTATATTATTTTCCTTTTTATTACGGAAAAATGCAATGCTGACATACATATGGAAACATTGATTTATAGAGGTGAGATACAGATGAAAGCATAAGTTTACAGTTGTAACTAAATATAATAATATTAGACGTATAAAACCTATATTGTTCACAGAATAACTGTTTTAATATATTAACAAAGATGAAACTATGAGATATAAAGCACAAGTGTAATAGGGTGTTGTAGGTGTGTACTGCATACAGGAGGCTCAGCCAGGTTAGAGTGAAATTATATATATACTGATTCATTGTAAATGTCCCCGGAAGAATGAAAATAAGAGGAGATTACATTATATTACATAACCCACTAAAAATGTCTTAATATCCACTATAATAATCCACTTAATATATCTATCTATATATATATATAAATAGACGTGTGTGCCCCTATATTTTCCTTTGCAGCCACAACTACCCACTGCAGACTCTTGGTGCTTTTGTGTGGTAGTAGCCACGAATCTCCCGTCGTGCACTATGGTCGGTGCATGTCCGTAACTGTGGGGATGTGGTTAAAATAGTGGTTAAAAGTGGTCAATGTAGAAATTTATATATTTCGACCAAAGTGTCTAAAACATGTTTGGAATCTTCTTCGACGGGAATTGGTTCAATCAACTTAATATGAACTAATTAAGATATAGATAACTAAGTAAAGTGATTTTGCGCAGCCTAGCAGTGGAAATTGAATCTGAAGAATGTTGCAGCTCGTTCATAGCACGTCTGTTATAGAATGACATAGGCAGCGGGGACGAGGGCCGCAGTTTCGTTCGGAATTGTGGTTTGTTTAAAACAGAACGCACGCCAAAAATCAATATTTTTATCGAAACCGCAAAAGAAAGTTACTGATTTCCAGGCCACATCGGACGGATCCGCTAGTTTGTATAAAAAAATACGATAATAATATTTTTATAGAATTATTTTGTATTTTTCAGTTTATTTCCCCGTATTCTCTTAAATGCAAACCCGATTTTCTGAAACATTTATTTAGTTTCTTACAATTTATGATACACTATATGACTAAATATCATCGGAAACATTAAATGTTAGACATTTTGTCGAATATCTAGTGAAATACTTGACGAATACTTCTGAAATATCAAGGATTTAAGAATATGTCTGAATTCATATTTTTCAGCGAAAGTTTAACTTTCATGGCATTTAAAGGGTCAGCAACAAATTGAATTTAAAAAATAATATTTGCGCTTAACCTGTAAAATAAAATTATCGAAATTATCAGTAGCTGCATCAGATGACTATGTGGTCCCTGTACAATAGCTAAAATATTTTTGAATAATGATATTAGTTATTCCTTTTAAATATGTGTCACACATAATTAAATAAAATTAATGTTCATTTAAACCATTTGAATATATTTTTTTTTTTATGTTTAGAAATAATTTCTGCTTAATGGAAGATAAATTATTAAAGTGAAATTAATGAAGTTCAATTTAGTACGATGTGACACATTTTTTCACTTTAAATGATACTTCATAAATAAGAAAACACGTCAATTTAACGATAACTTAGAGACTCTGTTTAATGCAAATTCTATAAAATATTTCCACACATTAACAGTTGTCTATTAATGTAAAAAAATTAGTGTTGTGGAAATAAAACTAATAGTATTTTAATAGACACACTTTTCATTAATTTACTCTTTTACTTAACTCAACTTGTTTCTGTATGTAAAGATGGATATTTTGTAATCGATTTTTCCCTAACTTTTTCATACGCTAGAACGTTCACAATTGTGTATAAGATGGTAGCAAAACATTACATTATTTTTAGAATTTAAATATAATTTAATACATTAATTTTAATGAATTTTTCCTTTTAGCCAGTACAGGTGATAAAACGGGAAATATTCGACGGTTACATTTGTATACAACTTACAACTACAACGGTTTTAAATATGCGACAAAACACGCTCACCTACTTATGCCAAATGACTGTGAAACTGCAATGATTCAATTTTAAACACTAAACTGATAAAATGAAATATAAATAAAAAAATATCGTATAATTAAGAATGAATAAGCTTCTATCAATGAATAGTTTCAAATTAAATCAATTATGATTATACGTTCAGAAATAAATTTAGAAATCCTCACATGACAGTTTAAATAATGCTTTTTTTCTTTCTTATTAGGCATATCTTACAACAGAATCAGATCAAATACCATATTTTTTAATAACTTGATAAGATCTCTCTTTCTATCAAGTAAAATGGCATACCAAGAGCATGAATTTTGGGTTTGTAGCTCGCGACAATTTATCACAATTGTTTTGGAAAAATCAAGAAATGCAATTATGAAATTTGGCGTGTTTTTTAAGATAAAAATTGAATGGTTATAAAAGAGTTTTTTTAAGTTATTGTTACATTTATATTTATTTTCCTCTGATATTCGAAATAAAAGAAATATGAAATGACAAATTAAAATAATATACTTGTGAAATTAGTCAATATGTTTTTCCACAAACCTTTTAGCATAACCAAGAAAATTTGTTAAGCATTTTTATACAAAATTGCGTTTTAAAAGTTTTTCTTATAAATAACTTTATAATAACATTCTTTTATACAAAAAAGATATTAAAAATAAACTGCAACATAATTTAACGAAAATTAAGTCATAAAATATTCAAGTATACAACAGTTTACTAAATATTGGTAGCATGGCCTGAAAATATTAATTTTATCTTATCAAGAAGTATTTGCTATTTAATAAAAATGCTCATATAAAAATTGAACTTCTTCATGATTTCAAATTCTTATTGGAAAACATTTTATATGATGATTGGATTCTAAGTATGGAGTGTGTGAAAAGTACTTTTTTTGAATAACTGCATTTTTGGATAACCATTAAAAATATTTTATCTCTAAAATATAATTTGTTACAAATATATTTGTTCAGCTCGAAGTTATCAGAAAAGTTATAGTTATTTTTAATATATCATTAAAAAATGTAAATTCGATAAAAGATTTTCACAGCAAAATTCATGCAAAATTTTATCAGACGAACTTTTGCCACTGAACGAAACTAATGGTTTTTTAATCGGCTTATGAGTCAATTTTGTGTGAGTGAATAGTGACAAACATTCTTTTTCAATAACAAAAAAAGAAAAAACAATATATTTATTCAACTTTTATATAAAGTTTTAGGTATATTTTAGCTATATATATATAACTATATTTTAAAAATCATTACTTTATTATTGACCTAATGTTACACAGGTTAATTATGCTTTCTTTAAGAATTTCATATGACGCTATTTGATGACATTGTTTTATCTGAAAATGAGACACAAAAAATTTCAAAGTATTTGGTCATATATAAAATTTACAAATATTAGGTGTTTAAAATAATGTCAGTTATTTTGAGTAATGAATCTCAGTATCCTTCCTTTTGAACTATGTCTATTTATTATAAGCATTTGCTCTACAGTTGATTAACACTAGAAAGCTAACGTGCGCCATTTTACAACGCCCGCCTGATTAAAATAGCTACTACAATACCTATCCACGAAATTCGATTATCCCTTTTTAGGTGCGTTCGTAATTATATAAATACGTAGCACCTATAGTCGTCGTTTGGTCCGTCCGTCCGCATATAACAGAGCAAAAACTACCCAACCGAATGGTTTGAAATTTAATACATATAATCGCTCAGAATTTTGTCGAGTCATGTCAAATTTTATGACAATCGAATCAAAACTAAACAAGAACGAAAAATCATGCGTCGAGCATAGATTATGTAGCACTTTCCAACGCTTCCAAAATAATTTTACAAAACATACCGTTTAATAAGCTAAAAGATAACATCTAAGTAAACAATTTGGAAAACGCATAACATATTTAAAAACATAATTTCAGGAATTTCCAACAGATACAATATTCGGAAAAATATCCGAATACTTTTATTCAGCCCTGTATATGATCTATAGATTTGTATATATACTACATAGGATGCTAAATTTTAGTTCAGTTAAGAAACGCGTAGCCCAGTTTAAAATTCTCCGTCTGGAGTTTCTGTCAATAAACAGAAATGTGTTCGCGAACTTTTGTGCTGCCCTGTATAGGATCTACAGAATTTATACACACCACATAATAGACAAAAAGCGAGTTAAAATTAAAATCGCGTTTAGTAACTTAAAACGCACTTCCAGGAATTAGTGTTAACAGCCAGTAGAGAATTCTTTTGTTTGTCCCTGTAAATGAACGATGACTGCTATACACACACTATTCTGTAGTAAACCTCTTGTAATGCACCTTAGATATATATATATAAATTTCAATGCGTTTAAAATAGTGAAACATTATTTAAATAAACCGCAGACGATTTTTCTCCATAGACGTAATGTAACGGAATTCTTTTGACTGTCCCTGTAAAGTAACTATAAGTGCTATGCACACCCTATTCCATATTAAGCTTCTTCTAATGCACCTTAGTGATATATATAAATTTCAATGCGTTTAAAATAGTGAAAAATTATTTAAATAAACCGCAAATGATTTTTCCCCATAGACCGCAATGTAACGGAATTCTTTTGAGTGTCCCTGTAATAAAACTATAAGTGCTACACACTTCCGTTGAAATAGGGAACATGCTATAGATAACGACAATAACATATAAAAATTGAAGAGCAATCGGAGCATATTTACGGGAGTTAGAGCACGGACAGACGGCCAGACAAACCGAAGTCATAAGCACTTTTCAACTAGGTTGGAAAGTGCTAACAACTAGGTTGGAAAGTGCTAAAAAGATATTAATAAAAGTTTTCTTCATGCTATTAAATCCTATCACACCTAACCTATATAATAAAAGCGCAAGTCATGTCACTGAGGAAAACAAATACGGACTAACCTCTTCTTTTACATATGCCAGGTGGCCATTTTTATTTAAAATATTTTTCTAATAAAGTTGCATAAAATTTACAGTTTTAGAAAGATCGTTCAATTTTTTTTTTTGTTTAAGATATGAGTTACATTAAGAAATGTATAGATTCTGAGATAACTTCAGTTCAAATTGGGTTAACAGCCCAATATTTAACTCAATATCCATTAAAGTAAATAAACACAAGAGATTGTTTCATCGTGAATCATAGAAATATGAAACCATGGAAGTAATCATTCGCAAAGAAAGATCTCCGTGGGGAATGTTGCATCGCTTTCTGTTGTGGAAAAAATTTTCGCATCTGTAAACGTGGCATACGTAATAAGAGAAAAGAAAGGCATGCTCAATTCGCTCATAACATGTTTTATTATTCATTCATTTCACTGAAATCACGGAGTAATATATATTCCTCCGTGACTGAAATAATAACGATGATTTTTTTACATTGTAAAACTAGTTTAATAGTTTATTAATTTAACTAGGTCAATAACTTTGGTATTTTGATAGTTTTCTTAAATTTAATTTTAGCATTATATTTAAGACTAAATATATTAAGACCAAACAGTGACATGTCTTTTTTGGCTTAAGTGGTTTCAATTTTCACGAAACGTAAGATCTCTTTTCGGAAATAGTCAAAAAACTTGTAGATGGCCAAGTGCTGTGATCATACTTTTCCTTCCATATCATTTTGTTTTTCTTTCAAAATATATTCTAATCATGATATTCTGAAAAACAGTTTTTGAACGTTTAATTAACGTCGCTGTTTTTCTTTCGTATTTACGAGTATCCTTATCTAGTAATATTTTATCAACTCTTATATAGATATATTTTTCCTCCACGCCAACTTCAGGCCGCGCCATCATTGTCGTGAATATCACAATAAATTATTTATCTGTTGGACTGTATAACGCACTAACGCATGCGCTTGATGAGGATTCTGAATTGAGATGTAGTATGTTCTCTTATTATTGTCTTATTATTTTTTTCATTGAGCATATTTTTTAATCATGATATTCTGAGAAACAGTTTTTGAACGTTTCATTAACGTGTATATTTCTCTTTCAGATTTACCAGTACTCTTGTAGAATTATATTACCTCGTACTTAGATACATATTTCCTCCGTGACATCGTCAGGTAAATCTTGAATGTCACAATAAAATCCCCAAAAAATATTTCTATGTTAATAACTTTACAACACTAACGCATGCGCTTGATGATGCTTCTGAATTGAGATGTCTATGTACATTTTCTCCTATCCATCTATTTAAAGCTAACCTGCTTTTTAGTTTTCCATGCAAAAATCCCTTTTATACGCATGCGCGAGCATTCAGCTAATCAGCTAGAGGCTTTTACTGTCCAGAGACAATTTCGATTCCGCTATGTTTCAGCCAATGAGGTGAAGGCTTTTTCCTCTCTCTAAAAGCGTATTTGGATTACAATTCCATGTGGGTGTTGAAACCTTATGGATTTCTTTTATTAAGGTATTTTTTCATTTTACCGTATTTATTTTCTTTTTATGTCGTATGTATTTTACTACTATGAATTTTTTATAACTAACCCTTTTTTTGAGAGAGAGAGAGATTTAGGGGAATCGTTTCCGATGTAAACAAACTATTAAGATGCAAGTGTAAAATTTCAGATTTTTAAACTTTTCATGTCCTTCTGTACACATTTTAATATGTAATTCTGTGTGATATGATTAAATTCAGGTTTTCTCAGCGACGATCACAGTATTTTTACCAAATAATTTTTGTATTAATCAAGGTTTTTTGGTTATTAAGCATAGCTAAGCACGAAAGAAAACTTTGTTATTTTAAGATTTTTATGTGAATTATTTGCGTACATTTATAAGGCGAGTTTCACTGAATAATTCAAGAAAAAAAAATCTCATCATTATACATATTTAGTTATGCATTATTAATTATTTACTTGGCCTTTACTTTTAATATTTCAAACTTACAGCTGAATGTAACTATAATAACATTTGAAATACTGTGTTCGAAAAATGAAATTTCAGCTTAAACACTAGACAATTACTTTTAGGTTAAATTCAGGTTTTCTCAGTGACGATCACAGTATTTTTACCAAATAATTAAAAGTACTACATGCATGCATCTATCTATCTATTTATATATATATATACCCTTAAATCTGCATAGCTTAAAACCGGAGTTTATGCAGATTTTAGAAATTTGCAGGTTTCTGGTTTGTTTACATACTGGTCTGTTTTGTTGGCACTGTTTTGTTTACATATTTAAAACAAAAATTTGAATTTAATAATGCACTGAAAATTATAATGAATGCTTACAATTAAACACAAATAAATTGTCTTACAAAAGCTTTCTAACCAAATTGTTAACAAAACAAAAAAAAAATCATGAAAAACACGTTATTTCCCCGATATTTTCCCACAACCAATCAATAAATTTCATGATATTTTATTGTAATTTTAAACCATGAACTTTAGTACTTTTCTGTTATACGGACACTATGCCAAAATGTATGTATGTATGTTTGGGGACAATAGTGTCCGTATAACGGAAAAGTGCCTGAATTTTTTTATATATATATATAAAATATAAACATGATTGGCGACACAGCAAGTTTTCTGGATTTCTCCCTGTAGGTGAAAGTTGAAGATGAATTTCATTCATTCAATGACCTTTTTAAAAGTTTCAAGTTTGGATTGAGTGCACATGAACATAGAAACCGATATCTATTTCTATGTTCATGATTGAGTTATTTGGATATCTTTTCGTATAGCACAGAAAATCATTTCTCCCGCTTTTGTAATAGAGATACATTCTGGTGTATTTTTTTTCTTCTTTTTATATCATAAGTACTTTTCTACTTGAAATTTTTTTAACCTAATAGTAATTGACGCGTTTCTAAGCTGAAATTTCATTTTTCGAATGCAGTATTTCAAATGTTTTAATAGTTACATTCAGCTGTAAGTTTGAAATATTTAAAATATTAAAAGTAAAGGTCAAGTAAATAATTAATGATGCATAACTAAATATGTAGTATAATGATCAGAATGACATATTAAAATGTGTACAGAATGACATGAAAATTTTAAAAAACTGAAATGTTGCACTTGCAGCTTAATTGTAAATTCCATTGTTTACATTGGAAACGATTTGTGGTTTTTAAGAATTTGCGGAACTTCGTGTCACCAAATTACTAAATCTCTCTCTCTCTCACTCTCTAAAAAAAAGGGTTAGTTTAAAAAAATTCAAAGTAGCAAAATACATACAACACAAAAAGAAAATAAATACGGTAAAATGAAAAAATTACTTTAATAATAGAAATCCATAAATTTTCAACAACGACATCAAACGAACGTATCTCATCTTTCGTTTGTGATAAGGAACGCTCCTTTGGCCCCTTCCACTCATTGGCTGAATTGTAAAGGGCAAAATTGGGGGACAAAATGACTACAGCATTTCTGAGAAAAGAAATAATCAGAAAATTTTCTGAAAGGTTTCAGCACAGGGAGAGAGGGTAAATGCTCTCTCGGCAATAATTATTTTTGTTGCAAGTTGGGTTAACTGTCTTTATGGTTCGAGTCGATTTCAGACTGAGTGTAGATTTCTGCAAGTTGGATTTGGGTTAACCCGATTTTTCAAAAGTTAGTTCAGTATACTATTTCAGATTAAAACTATACCTTTCAGAGCGGGATTCGCGCCGAAAATTTTGAAATCCCGCCCAAAAAATTTCAGCATTTTCGGAGAAATTTGCATTATTTAATTTACCTGCAACCTAACGATAAATTTCGTGATTTTTTTTTCCCGCAACCGATTGACGAACGTTGTGTTTTTTCCGCGACTGATCGACGAACTTTGTGTTTTTTTCCGTGACAGATCAACGAACTTTGCGTTTTTTCTGCGACAGATTGACGAACATTGTGTTTTTTAAGCGACTGATAAACTTTGCGTTTATTCCGCAATCGATCGACGAAATTTTTCTTTTTTCCCTGACTGATCGACGAACTTTGCATTTATTCGGCAATCGATTGACGAAATTTGCTTTTTTCCGCAACTAATTGACGAACTTTGCGTTTTTTTCGCGACAGATCAACGAACGTTGCATTTTTTCCGCGACTGATCAACAAACTTTGCGTTTTTTCTGCAACAGATAGACGAACAATGTGTTTTTTAAGCGACTGATCGACGAACCTTGCGTTTTTTGGAGACAGATCGATGAACTTTGTGTTTATTCTGCATTCGATCGACGAAATTTGCTTTTTTCCCCCGACTCTGATCGCCGAAATTTGCGTTTTTTGGTGACAGATCGACGAACTTAGCGTTTTTTCCGCGACAGATCGATGAACTTTGCGTCTTTTCCACGATCGATTGGTGAATCTCAATCAAGTAAAATCTAAAGTCGGAAATTTATTTAACAATCTAATTGTTAAGTGTCCCTAACACATTTAATGGAACTTGAAAAATACACTGCATATATAAAACTTAACTTTCTTCCCTTTTTTATAATAAAAATAAACATTTTACATAATCATTCTCAGTTGACTTAATTTTTTCAATGGTATTTTGTCATGTCTGCATTAATGTACTTCTTTAAATAGCACGTAAAATAATAGTGGTGTTTAAAGATTTTTTTTTCTCCCTCCCAAACATTACAACTCCCCTCCATTTAAAAATGTTGGTAGGGAGACTCCCCTCCTTGGAAAAATTGAATTTCAAGCCCTGCCTATAATATGTTTGTGTGTATTGAGGTTTGTATAGATGTTTGTGTGTGTGCTGTTTTTAATAAGACAGTTTCATTTTTCACATGAACCTTTAAAAAAATTCACATTCTTTGCACAATCCTTTAACAAAATTCGCATTTTTTTTCGTGATTCTTTAATGAAATTCGCATTTTTTCTGTATCTTTTTTTTGTCGAGATTCACATTTTTTTCAGCTATCCTATGACGTAATTCGTGTTTTTTTTTCAGCGATAATTTGACGAAATTTGTGTTTTTTCTGCGATTTTTTTTCACGAAATTTGCGTTATTTTCCACGATTCTTTTACGAAATTTGAGTTTTTCTGTGATCCTTAGACGAAATTTTGTTTTTTCGCAATCCTTTGATAATAATCACATTTTCTCTGCTGCCTTTTGATAAGATTCATGAATTTTCAGCAATCCTTCGATGAAATTCGCGTTTTTTCAGAGATCTTTGAAGAAATTCGCATTTTCTCGCAATACTTTAACGAAATTTGCGTTTTCCAGCGATTTTTTGATAAAATACATTTTATTTCGCAATTTTTAGACGAAATTTTGCAAGAAAACGCTATCTTTTGGTGTAATTTCCTGTTTTGCAATTCTTTGACAAAATTTGCTCATCTTTTGCGTAAATCGAGTTTTTCTGTGGCCTTTTAACAAAATTCACGTTTTACATGATCCTTTGATGAAATTAGTGTTTTTCCCGTGATCATTTGACGAAATCTAGGATTTTTTTCCCGCGAAGATATATTATATGTTTTTAGTCTGCAGGTGCCCTAAAAAGTTTGTGACGCCTGTCGCTGCATTGCACGCATTCTGCCACGGTGTATCAAACAAACAAAATTCATTCTAAAGAATTATTGTTTCGTTTCTGGAAATGAACAACCGTCAACTCATTGACTGAATTATAAAGGGTGAAATGTGTAGGCACTGAGTATCATCTATACTATTAATGTCGGTAAACGTCTGTCTGTGTGTGTGTTGGTGTGTCTGAAGTCTGTAAGCACAAAACTGCGTGCAGACGTTGGACATAAGCGCTTTTGGTATAAAAAAATTCGGAAGGGGAGTTTTTAAAATTCACAACATTTCGCGGGAGAAGAGGGGTGCGAACGAATTTAAAAAATCAGTCCGCATCAATAATTATGGCGGCGTGGGGGAGTATGTTTTGCCCACACAGGGCGGAGACTTTTCTTTGCTGACACCACTCATATGATATATCGTTCGAAAGGCCTGCGACTGCCTTTTCATGTTATGCATCTGTGTGGTCCATCCCCCCCCCCCCACCAATTGGGGCACTTTTCTAAATTTTGTACATACCGCTCATGTTATATATCGTTAAAAAGGTCTGTGGCCGTTTAATCATATTATGCATCTCCGGTGTCCATCCCCCCACTTTCCCCCCGCAAGGGGGTACTTTTGTAAATTTTGCACAAACCCTTCATGTTACATATTGTTGGAAAGGACTTTGACTGCTTATACATGTTATGCATCTCCGGGGTCGATCCCGCCGCTTCCCCCCCCCTTAAGGGGGGCACTTTTCTAAATTTTGTTGACACCCCTCATGTCATATATTGTTGGAAAGATCTGTGACCACTTAATCATATTATGCATCTCCAATGTCCATCTCTCCAATTTGCCCCCCCCCTCCCCCAAGGGGGTACTTTTCTAAATTTTGCAGACAACCCTCATGTCATATATCGTTGGAAAGGTCTGTGACCGCTTAATCATATTATGCATCTCCGGTGTCCATCTCTCCAATTTGCCCCCCCCCAAGGGGTCAATTTTCTAAATTTTGTTGACACCCCTCATGTCATATATTGTTGGAAAGATCTGTGACCGCTTAATCATATTATGTATCTCCAATGTCCATCTCCCCACGTTGCCCCCCCCCTCCCCCAAGGGTGTACTTTTCTAAATTTTGCAGACAACTCTCATGTCATATATCGTTGGAAAGGTCTGTGACTGCTTAATCATATGCATATCTCCAATGTCCATTTCCCCACTTTGCCCCCCCTCCCCCAAGGGGGTACTTTTCTAAATTTTGCAGACAACCCTCATGTCATATATCGTTGGAAAGGTCTGTGACTGCTTAATCATATGCATATCTCTGATGTCCATCTCCCCACTTTGCCCCCCCCAAAGAGGTACTTTTCTAAATTTAGCACACAACCCTCATGTTACATATCGTTGGAAAGGTCTGTGACCACTTAATCATATTATGCATGTTCCGTGTCCATCCCCTACTTTACCCCTCCCCCAAGGGGGTACTTTTTTTAATTTAGCACACACACCTCATGTTACATATCGTTTGAAAGGTCTTTGACTGCTTATTCATGTTATGCATCTCCTTGGTCCATCCCGCCATTTCCCCCTCCCCAAGGGGGCACTTACCATTTACTTGCACAACAGCGCTAAATGTGTCAGATGAAAGAAATTCTGCGAGTGCATGTGCCAGTGAAACTTAGCCAATTGCTGTTCTTCAACCTAGCTTTAATTCAAAGTAGGTTTTTTATTTATTTGAATTATTCTGCAAAAGTTTCAAACATTTTAAAGCAGCTGTGAATTTTATTTTTATGGTACTATCAAGTTTTTTGCCGTCAAATTTTGACGGGTTCCATCTAGTTGTCTTATTATTTGTCAGAAACCTTATTTTAATTATCGCTAAATGAGTAAATTCTAAACGATAGATACGAGTGCAATAATAATTTGAGATAATTGGACAATTTATACTGAATGTACGATTGGAGTCACCAAATGGCGGTTTCATGAAAGTCTCACTGTGACTTTATTGTAAAGTCACCAGGGTACTCGTCACAAAGCAGCAGCCATTGTGACGTTTGAGTAGAGTGACCAAATGACGGTCACTTTGAGTAATAATAAGACAAATGAAAGATAACTCATTTCAGTTCACTTTACAGACTATGACAATTGTAGCCATTTGGCACGTCCAGGAGACGTCACATAGACTGGTTGTTGGTGATAGTACTTATTTGCTACACCTGCGGTTTATATAATTTTCATTTGAGTACTTTGTTGCTCCAAAATTAGCGTTTTGTGTTTGTTGATTAAACTTTCGACAACAGTGTAATTTTTAAATGTAAACAGACTTAAATAACATAAGGTATTTACATTATCGTATTTTATTTTAAAAATGAATTCAGGCCGTTTTTCATAAGATAGAAACACAAATGGATAAAAACTATTTGACAAAGTTTACTTCTGTGTAATATTCCCGTATATACTTAATTTTCCCCTTTAATTTTCATAATCCATATTAATTTATATGGTGAAATACATATTTCTACTACTTTCTAGTGTACTAAAGGATAACGCAGTCAACTGTGGTGTTTGGTTTAGAGTTACAGTTCTATTGAATACAAATCGTTTCTTTAGTGCTACATTATAATCAGTTTATCTAACATTATGAGACCATTACATAGATCAGGCTCTTAAAGACAGCCTGTATGTTTCTGACGTAATTTGATTGATCTCTTTTAGAAAGCTTCCTGATATCAAGCGGCGAATAGTATATCGTTAAATACCAACAAAGCGTAGCCGATATTTACTGCTATTGTTTTCAATAAATACCACAATATTACTGTGTTTGATTTATGAATTTTTAGTATTTAATTTTAAAATTAACTGAAATTCAGGCATCTTTCTAATAACAGAAAAGCATAAAGTGTTCCAGAAAAGTTTATTAATTTAAATTCTTTAATTTTCGTATTCATATTTACTTTTTTCGTTTTCTTTTATTGTGTAGATTTAATTTTTATAGTACATTACATATCACTAATTCTTTACATTTTATAAAAATATGATTCTATAAACTGTGATGTTTTGTATAGTGGTTGTCCTGTCCAATTCAAATGTCTTGTTTGGTGCTTTATTGTAATAAATTTATTTCACTGATTGGATAAACTTCAGTGATGTTGTACGCCAATTATGACGGCCTTTATGAGTATGGATTAATCTGATTGATCTATTTTCAAAACATGCATAATTTCAAAGAGTGAATATTATATTGTTAAATACAAACTAAGGATACATATATTTAATGTTATTGTTCTTAATAAATGCAATAATATTCCTGTGGTTAGTTTTTTTGGTTTTATTTATATGTGCATTAAGTGTTTTGGAACGGAAATGTAATTCAGGTTTTTTTTTTTTTTTAATATAATCTTTATATTTTTGTGTTGTTAGTGGACAATCTAAAATCTGGAGGCACGGCAGTGCCTCCGCCAAGTCGAGAGAGGACAGCCGTAAGCATACTTTTCTGGAAGCAACTCAGGGCACTTTTGACCCCCCCATATCTCCGCGCTGGAGTATCCCAAAAATTTTAAACTTCAATTATAGAGAGTATTTGGCCCACAGGACCAAAATTTAAAATTACAACTTTCTGTCTTTTCTAGTTCAGGCGATATATGAACTCAAACATTCGATTTTTTGTCACTTCTTACTCACTCGTTCACGCGTCATCAAAAAGATTGGGTAGATCCCGTAGCCCCAGAAACTTGACATTTGGAAAAAAGGTAGTGTTTAGGATACAAAGAAAGGAAAAATTATAAAATCCAGAAAATTCGAAAAAAAAAACATTCGAAAATTCAACAAATTCCATCAAAATTGAAAATTGAAAATAATACGATCTTGTAGTCTTGGAAACTTAAGATTTGGTGTGAAGGTAGTGTTTAACATACAGAAAAAGAAAACATCAAAAACACCAAAAAAATCGAAAGCAAAATTGAAAAAATCGAAGAAATTGAAAAAAACCGAAAATTTGAAGACAATCCGATTTTGTTGCGCTAGAAAATTCAAATTAGGAATAAAGGTAGTATTTAGGATACAGAAAAAGGAAAATTATAAAAATCCAGAAAATTCGAAAAAAAAATAAAAAAATTCGAAAAAAATTGAAAAAATGAAAATAATTTGATACGATAACGCTCGTATTTATAAATTAATTTGGATAAAACTAATTGTGTGTATTAAGCTCACCAATGCCTCGACCGAGTTCATTGGCCAGCTTGGTCCGCCATCTTGTTTCAAGATGGCGGCCACGGAAAATTTTAAAACTAAAATAAATGTACAAAAAAGTTAAAAAATCAAGTTTATTTTTTAATTAGGTGTTAGGACTTGATACAAGGATTCCAGAGCATTTTTTGTTTTACCTCTATTTTAAAAATTGGCTGAGATAGAGCAGTTTGAAATTCTAGGGTGGCTGACATTTTGAAACAAAACAGCACATTACACAAAACCAACGATAAATTTATGGTCAATAATGGTCAAGCAGGTGCAATCCCGAATGAATACTCCGTGTTATTATAACTGTAACTTTGACTTCGAAATTTTGATACGTTGCATTTTCTATTTGTTGATATTTTTGAACTATGATTTACGCGAAGTGAAATGTTGCTGTTGAAGAGGGATTTTCCATGTAAATCCGAAACGTCCAATTTTAATATGTTTTTAATGTTTTATGAAAGTGTATTGTAATGT